>LR991028.1:26526688-27263803 GCA_905163495.3 Cosmia trapezina
AATACATACATATTATAGATAGAAAAACACCCAGACTCGGAACAAATACTTGTAGGTCGTACAAATATTTGTTCTGTGCGGGAATCGAACCCGCGACATGCTGCGCAGCAGTCAATCGCTCAACCACTGCGCCAACCGTGTCGTCAAAGTATATAAGTACGACACGTCGTTAACGTGAGATAGTGATCAAACGCGAGCCTATCAATAATATTAAATAGATAATCAGTCGATCGATCAGGTTAAGCTACGCTTGCCGCGGTTGCTCCATGGATGGTCACCCATCTTTACATACCAAGACCCCTCCGTGCCTCAGAAAGCAGTCACGAATAACAGCCGTTGGTCCCGGCTGTTATTCGTGGATCTTTGACAGTCGTTACGGGTCGTCTGAAGCCCGAAAGTGTCAACCAGTCTTACCAAGGGGTATCGTATTACCCAGTCACTGGGTTGTGGAGGTCAGATAGGTAGTCGCTCCATGTAAAATACTGGTATTCAGCTGCATCCGGTTAGACTGGAAGCCGACCCCAACATAGTTGGGAAAAGGCAGGCAGATGATGAGATAAATATTCATTGTCCAGGTGGCTCAGATAAAAGCTCAGCGGGGCTTTGCCCCACAGTGGTTCAGAGAAGGCTGTTAAAAAAACAGTTCTTCGTGGCTGCTTTGAACTACTTGAAAGTCAGCGGAACAATACTTTGCTGGAATTATTATTTTGACTCTTCTGTCTCAACTGACTCCGTGTAATTTGGTGTTGCGTTTTTTATCCTTTTTAATAAATCTTCTTCTTTTTCATGTGGTTAGTGACTAACCTGCACCCTAATTGCGTAACACATTATCAATCGGAGTTTGAATCATTTTGAAACAAATTGCTAATTCATTGCTTCATATGTTCGAAAAATTTGTCTGCTTGACTACGTAAATAACGCAATGAATGTTGTTGAACTGTCAAAATTAAACCAACTCCGATTGATAATGTGTTACGCAATTAGGGTGCAGGTATCGGTAAAGTTTTTTGCAATTTGTGACTTTTTGAGTACTCCAACGATGGTTGGTACCATAGAAGTTTTTGATCAGTATTAGAAACAGGATCGATTGGCATCAAAAAATGTTTTTGTGTAAAATAGCAATTTTCTTGCTAACTGTAATTTTTTTTGAAAATCTGTAAATGGGGATCATAATTCCATAAATAAAAACTTTTTAACAAAAAAAAAACCGACTTCCAAAAATCACTACAAAGTGAAAAATAACTTTGATTTCGGAAGTCGGTGTCTTTCGTTTTTTATTTACTTTCTTTTTTTTTTGCCACCGACTTCCGAAATCAAAGTTATTTTTCACTTTGTAGTGATTTTTGGAAGTCGGTTTTTTTTTTGTTAAAAAGTTTTTATTTCTCGCTTTTTAGTGGGTCTGTTTATAATTTGTATAAGTTACAATAGTCTAATGTCAATTGCTCATTACATGTTACAAAATATTGCTTTTCCCGATGCTGGGACGTTCATTGTTGAGGAGTTCTGCTGGTAAGAACCAGGAGAACTCCTCAACAACCACTCACCACACGCATTGTGTGACGAGCGGAAATTGCTTAGCAACCATATTAAAGTAATCGAATCGCAACCCGTGAAATATTTATCATTGAGTAGTTCCGGTAGCCATCTGTGGTCTTCATCATCAGTTCCACTTCACCAAGTGGTGCTTTCCGAGAGCAAATGCACGAGCTACTATAAAAAATACCCAAATCGCTATAGGCGTGCCTATAATATTTGAAGAGTTCCTTCGATTTCTCCAGGATCCCATCATCAGAACTGGATTTTGACAAAAATGGGACCATTTGGGAAGTATACCCTTTCCAACAAAAAAATAATTTTTCAAATCGGTTGGCAAGCGACGGAGTTATGCGCGAACAAACATAAAAAAAAAAAAAAAAAAAATACAAACATCCGAATTGAGAACCTCCTCCTTTTTTAGAAGTCGGTTAAAAAATATGGATAGTCTCCTAAGACCATTTTCGCGTAGCTGCAACGGATAAGGTACTTCCCCTTACTGCTCCGCTGAAAGTTTCCACCCTGTATACAGGGTGGTCAAAAAGTCGCGGATCAAACGAAATAGGGAGGTAAAGGAGGTCATTTCCAACAAAAAATCTATCTTAAGCATGGCCATAATTCAATTGCCTTAAAAAATTAATTGCTCTTGAAGTTTGGTACCCAGAGCCGCAATAGAACTTTTGTAGTGCTGATACATTATCTAGTAATAAGACAACACCGTTTGTATTATTGTTTCATATCACATTTTTTTTAAATTAATCTAATTGCGGCTCTGGGTACCCAATTTCAAGAGCAATTAATTTATAGGGCAATTGAATTATGGCCATGCTTTAGAAAGATTTTTTGTTTCTCCTCCCTCTCCTCCTCCTTTATCTTCCTATTTCACCATGTATAGATAAGTGAATTCATTTAATTGTTATTTTTCTGTGCAGGTATACTAAAACATCTCGTTCGGACGACTCCGTAGAACATCAGCTGGAGGTCGGCTACGTCCGCGTCAAGAATCTGCTGCCCAACGAACCCTTCCCAGAAGTAAGATCTCTATCATTATATTCATTATTATTTATAAAGACTTAAAACTATATGCTTTTGTTTTATTTTATTGCATACCGTGATAAAAACATGTACGCACGGCTACAGATCAAGCTAAACATTTCCAGTATAAGCTGATCTCGCATTGTATAGGATTTCCTTATAATGAGAGGTCAGCGTAAACTGACCTCTCATTATAAGCTAGCTGCTAGCTGTGTGTAGCTTGATGTGTAGCCGTGCGTACCTAACTATTTTTAATTGGGAGATCGATAACAGTCACGTGACAATGACATGCTGGTTTTGATTCTGATACGGCTTAGATGCGTAATATAATTTAACATAGTTTTGTATCGTAAATACTACATAAAATTTCTGGCTAATTTGCAATGATCGGTGTAGGTAGATTGAATTGGGGTCATCCGAAACGTATATATGGACATTCCTCCGGAATTCCGGAATTATGGTTGATTATTTAAAAAAACCGGAACATAAGTAGAAATTGTATTAATTTTATTTTTGAAAAAAAATTGATATAAAATGTAAATATTTAACAATAAACAATGTTGATTTTTTATCCTTATCGTTATTTATTCTACCTTAATGTCAATGACCATGGCCACTATGAAAACAATTTATAAAAAATTGTGGCAATAATTAAAGGCTAAAAATAAAATATTAAAAATGTGTTTATGCTTCAATCGGAATTCAGTTGTTTATCATTCAACAGTTAGATAATAAATTAATTTAGTTTTGATACCTTCCTTTAAATTTATAGTAATAATATCACTACCAACACTAACAATATTTAATTGGATCCGGCAATACCGGAATTCATTTCCGGGAAAATGGCTTATCCATGTTATTCTTTCTGTGAGCATTTATGATACAAGTACCAAAAATTAATCTACCTACTCCGGTCACTGCTAATCTGTCAAGAACACAAAGGTTGAAGATCATAATCCTTCATCTCTGCTGTAGCATAAGCATAGTCTATAATGTTGACGACACGGTTGGCGCAGTGGTTGAGCGATTGACTGCTGCGCAGCATGTCGCGGGTTCGATTCCCGCACGGAACAAATATTTGTACGACCTACAAGTATTTGTTCAGAGTCTGGGTGTTTTTCTATCTATAATATGTATGTATTTACAAAAAAAAAAAAATGTATATAAGTAGTTTATCAGCCATCTCGTTACCATAACACAAGCATTAGGTTGCTTAGCTTGGGACTAGATGGCGTTGTGTGAAATGTCCAAGGATATTTATTTATTTATTATTATTTATTATTTATAATGTTCCCACTGCTGGGACACAGGCCTCCTCTGTTCGAGAGGTATTGCCACCACGCGGGTCCAGGGCGGTTTGGTAGATGTCTCATGTCTTCGAATTTTTGTTTCTATTTATGTTGGTTTCCTCACGATGTTTTCCTTCACCGTTTTGAGAGCAGCGGTGATGAAATAATTTACACAAAGTAAAGCGCCTGCTTGGGTTTGAACTCACGACCTCGTAAGTCGGGGCCACTGGGCCACTGCGCCACCACTGCTCTCACATGAATGTTTACATCTTTGGAAACTAAATTATGAATACGACGGGGTCGCGGGTTGTTCGAAAGAGATACCGTGGCCCTGGCACAGGCAACTGAAGGAACACGGGTGGGTTTTAGTCAGTAAAAGTCTGACACGCCCTTCCGCTCCACCCAGAGCGGGAGAAGTCATTTGATGATTTCCCATCCACTTCCAAAGAGATATTCAGGAATGCAGGCGTAATATTACGTCATAATAATCTCCGTTGTATGACACAGGTGTTGGTACCTCAAGAGCCGTCGGGTCGCGCGCCGCTAGCTCGCCGCGCGGCTTTGCGCGTGTTCTGTCGCGACCGGCCGCCGGTTGGAGGCATCGCTGTCAAAGAACACTTCGAAGTTAATATCGTGCCGATAAAGATAGGTGAGTGTGTACTTTATTCACTGAAGATGAAGATTTCATTGAATTTTTTCAGATTTTGTTGATGGCAAAGAAAAAGTAAAATTTGTAACTTTATCAATAACTAGCTTTTACCAGCGGCTTCGCCCGCGTGGATGTCGGGAAATATCCCACGGGTACGTAATATAAATAAAAAGAAAAGTCCTGACTGACTGACTGACTGACTCATCAACGCCCAGCCCAAACCCTTGAACCTAGAAAGCTGAAATTTTGCACCGAGTTTCCCTTTATAATGTAGACAAGGAATAAGGAAGGATTTCCCGGTAGCACGTTCCCATGGGATATTGTCCGACATCCACGCGGGCGAAGCCGCGCGGGAAGTGCTAGTTACTTATAAGATGTCTAATAATGGTTCGTACGTATCAGAGTTCAAAACTCAATACTAATCACTAGAGAAGAAACACCACGTGTTTTACGTACAGTCAGAAAACTAGTCCCTATTATTTGCATACAACTTGACAAACTCAAACATAATCCATGATAAAAAGCGTATCATTTCGACACTTCGCTCTACAAAAAGATCACCTGTACAAATGTGTTGGCGGCAAGACACAAAGTAGACATGTATGTTTGTATTGAACGGGTCACCAATAATTAAAACACATGTTGCCACTTTAACATTTGTGTTTCCTACTATTTTACTTGTTACGACGTAACGAATAAATTAGAATTTCATTATTTGCTGACAATAATAGATTTATGGATTTTAATCAATCTGCCTAGCCCTTTTCACCTAATACAAGCAACTCTTTGCTTAAAAGGTGCCTCCAAACTTAAAGCTCTGTAAATTACAAAGTTGACGAAATAAACATTTTTTTTTCTCTCACCCCAACTATTTAGGGGTCGGCTTCCAGTCTAACGCTCCAAGTAAAACATATATTCAGCTGCATCTGAGCTGAATACTTACCAGTATTTTACATGGAGCGACTACCTATCTGACCTCCGCAACCCAGTGACTGGGTAATATGATACCCCTTGGTAAGACTGGTTGTCAGACTATCTTGCTTCCGACAACCCGGTAACGACTGTCAAAGATCCACGAATGACAGCCGGGACCAACGGCTTAACGTGCTTCCCGTGGCACGGAGGCGTCTCGGTATGTAAAGATGGTCACCCATCCACGGACCAACGACTGAGTATAAGTAACGAATCAATTAGAATTTCATTATTTGTTGAAATTAATAGATTTATGGATTTTAATATTGCTTAGTTTACGACAGTAATGGCAATCCGTTTCGGGGTCGATTTATAGTAGGTTATCCTTCTCAGTGCCCATCTCACTCATCACTGATACTGACTATCTGTGATTACAACTAAAATAACCATTGTAGCCATGGACAAGCCATTTCATACTGCTAAAAACAACTTTATCAGCCTATAACTAAAATCATCATCTTCTCTCTACCAGGTCTAACCAAAAAGTTCTTCAACACGATGCTAAAGTTCTGCTTCCCCGAACGCGACCCTGACTCCATAGAAGACGGGGAGGAGGAGACGGAAGGTACGCTGAAGTCCGGAGCCTCTTCCTCCAGCCTCGTGTCTACTGGCTCTAAGAAGATCAAGAAGAAGAGCAAGGATTCTAACTCTAACTTCTATGTGAAGAGGGATAAGAAGGATAAAGATGATGTTGAGAAGATGAAGGTTTGTGCTTTTTGTGTTTTTTTGTTTTTTTTAGGGCTACTGCCTGAGTATGAGGTCCTGGGTTCAATTCCCGTGTCGGGAAAAGTGTTATTGGGTTTTTATATCTGGAACTTCTCAGTAGAAGCCCGGAGTCTGGATTTGTGCTTGGTTGATGGTAATAGGAGTAGTAGGAGACCAGGCTCTCCATGGAAATCCAACTACTGGAAACTCCATCAAGCTGCGACAAACCCAGGCGATAGGAACACGGAATGTTCGCGGCCTACTTACTCCTTTTACTTAGTTTTTTATTTTGTTTGTTAAAATAATGACATTTACGGTCTTATTACAAAACGAAGTTTTTCTTCTGTCAGGTTTAAACAACCATCGAGCCAGTTTTTCTAATAAGAACCTAGCTGTGATAGAAATACGGTTCTTTATACAAAACTGACAACTTAGTCCGGTACTAAGTGGTCAGTTTTGTAAAACTGACATCTTATTGTGTCGGAATAAAGTTCGAAATTCAAAAAAGGGTCCATGGTTTAAACCATGACAGAAGAAAAACCTCGTTTTGGAATAAGGCAGTTAGGGTTTTTCGGGTTGTTCGAAAGAGGTACCGTGGCCCTGGCGCAGGCAACTGAAAGGACACGGGTGGGTTTTAGTCAGTAAAAGTCTGACGCGCCCTCCTGCTCCACCCAGAGCGGGAGAAGTTATTTGATGATTTCCCATCCACAAAAAAAAAACTCGGTCAAGTGCGAGTCGGACTCGCGCACCGAGGGTGCGCACTGATCTCTGAAAAAGTGTGCTATTTAGAGACATCGTTTTATTTTTCCTGTAATTTTTACATAAACTTCTATCAAATAGAATAATTTCAGATTTTTCTCTATGCTAACTTCGGAGAAGGGGGGGGGGGGGGGGGGGGGGCAAAAGTCAAAAACTGCGTCGAAAACTATTTTTAAATTTAAGACCCTTTATGCAAATAAAAAATAGACAGACAGACAGACAGACTGAGTCGCAACATAAGGGTTCCTTTTTACCATTTTGGTACGGAACCCTAAAAAGGGTACGTGGTTTCAATTAATTTGAAAACCTCATCGCCACTCTGTTCCTTAACTCTATTTTCTGAACAGGAGCGAGCCGAAAAGAACAAACTCTTCATTTACATCAAGATTCCGGAGGTTCCTGTGAGAGTGTCCTACAAGGGCAGCAAGGAGAAGAATCTAGAAGACGTGCGAGACTTACCGCTGGTGATACCCACACTGGAGTACCACAATGTGACGTGGACCTGGCTCGACTTGCTGCTGGCGACCAAGACTGATACGAGACGGTGAGTTGTAACTAGTCTGTACTGCTCAACTGCGGGGCAAGGGCCTCTCTCCCTTTCCCACGGAATTCTGTCTTTTGCTAGTGTCAGCCAGTCCTTTCGGTAGGAGTCAAGCTCGTCCCGCCATCTTCGTCTCGCCCTGCCGCGATGTCGTCGTGCGTTTAGGCCCAAATCGGTGGTTCTCTTAGCTGAAAACGAGGTATTATTAGTGGAAAACTAATAACACCAGCCTATTATTGTCCAATTGCAGACACAGATTAATACAGATGGGACACTCCGCAGTTTAGGTATGAAGCTACAAGTACGCGGCGGGCTCAGCTCACTGGGGCAATTCAGTGTGGGCTGATACGTTAGTTCGATACTTACTCACGCGCCGCGTCGTAAAAGAAGACAACCCTAACGAGTCAGAAGGTATAAGAGTTACGCGATAGAAAGAGAGGCAACTTGTAGATGGATAATAATTTTATCATTTAGAAGGTGTTGCAGGCGTTGTGCGTCCTGAATTGCACTTTATTGTGTCGTAGCAAGAGTCGCTTTTTATTTAAATAATTTTGCGCAGTGTCCCATCTGTATTAATCTGTGCTGCGGGGCAAAGACTTCTCTGTAAAAGAAGAGTTTCTTACAGAGAATGCTTGAGCCACACGAATTGGCGATTTCAGGCGTATAAGAATATATCGGCGAGACCCAATGGCCTTTTAATTGTTTCTGTAATTACACGCGAGCATTTGCATATACGAGTGGCTAATTAAGCCTTCGGTGTTTAATTTGGCATCTACTTCACCACATGCGAATTACACATCACACTGACGTCACACAAGATACTGCATCGCGCAAACAGAGTTTACCGCGCGACTAGCGTATATACAACGTCCTGACCTGAATCGTCGGGCAGTAGCCCACCAGACACAACACCCGTCTGGTCGGAGGATCCTCCCTTTTCTATGGAGGACGAGTGGACTTTACACCCTGTTCCTCTGCCTCTATTTGCCTGACATTTTTATTAGGATGTTGTATTTTTTGCTCCCAAGAGGTATCTAGATTAGTTTAAGTCGCAATTTACGAATTAGGTTACGACGGAGTCAATAGTACAGTATTTTTATCTCACGAAGCGACACGCGCTTTACTTGAGTTTACCAAGTCTACAAACATGCTGTGAATGTGTGCGTGCAGACGAGTAGCGTCAGCACAAAACACACACACACGCACAAACACTCATTCGATTTCGCCATTGTCTCGGACGGTACTGTGAGGGGTCGTACCTCACAGGGTAGCTGCAGCCACGTAGCCAACACTACAATCAAAGAGGGATCTGCTTATTGAACTCATCATTCTCCTGCCTTTAACCTTTATCCCAATCTATTTGGGGTCGGCGCAACATGTCCTTTTTTTTCATACTTATATAGGTATGTAAAGATGGTCACTCATTCACTGACCAACCCCGGCAAGCGTAGCTTAACCTGCTATTTCATTACATGAATGAATGAATAAATAAAATGTTCATTCGTTTTATTTTCTTGTATGTACAGGGCAAGCCACCCGAAACTGTCAAATTTTCCCAATCAACCTTGAACCTAATACTTTAGATTTATAAAGATTGTAGTAGCTTGACGTGCTGGCGTCTATACACAAAAATACGCAATATGATTAAGGGCCCTCGCCCACGGCGACTTTTTGTAGCGATGCTGTCGCGCGTCCGCATCGATACAGTCGCGAAGCGGTCGCTAGCTGTGTGCCCTCGCCCACGGGCCCAGATTCAGTCGCGATGCAAACGCGATACTGGCGCGCTTCTGTCGCGATACAAACGCGAATCAGTAACGGCACAAAAATACCTGCGATCGCTACAGTTGCAAGATGGACTCCGTTGAGGCAACATTAGTCACGTTGTCTTTGGTGCTGCTTTTACGTAAGCAGCCGAAGCGTAGGCAACGAAAGCTCGGTTCTCCACTCACGCGCCACCCTCCCTCTGTTCTCTCCCCGATGTCGTCCGACACGGTCGCGCGTTTGCATCGATAGAGTCGCGATACTGTAGCGCGTTAGTAGCGCGTTGGCATCGCTTCTGTAGCGCGTTGCAAATGCGACTAACGCGCGTTAGTAGCGATGCAGTCGCGCATTTCGTAAACGCGCGACAGCATCGCTACAAAAAGTCGCCGTGGGCGAGGGCCCTAATGCCTGCGAAACTACGTAGGTAGCCAGTAATGACAAAACAATTAATAGTGCTTTAGAAAAAGAACGATTGTATTTATTTTTTTAATCAAATATTTTTTTCAAATAACATTATTGATATTGCTGGACCTTCCCTATCATTCTGCATTTAGAAATTCGGGAACCACTGTACAAACGCACCCGGCGATTTTATATACTAGCTACGCGTTAAGGGTCACTGTTCTAACCTAACCCAAGTGATTCACCAATGTGAAGTTTCGGACGCGCGGGTGTGATAGTACAGTGGAGCCGCAATTCGGGATACATACTTGAGCCCCGTTTTATAATGCGGGCTTAACGTAGGTATACGTGTCAAAAAGTGGGAAGGGTAGAATATAAATAACAAAATAACACAGCCAATTTTATTATTTTGTTAAAAATAACACTTTTACACGTCCGTTTTTTGTTTTTTAGAACTATTTGAGTTCGGTGTTTCCTAGCTAACTAATTAAAGAAACTAAATGATGTGTTTGATCTTTTAGTAGGAAAACATGCGGGTGTGGCTTCATAGCCAAAGCCATCGTTAGTTCATATTCATATGTCTGAATAATGACGACTACAGTCTGATTTTTAATTCGACGGAATTCTGACATTTCAGAAGTGTTGCCAATAATAAAACGGTCCTACTAAAATCTTTAATTTTGCAGGCGGTTCTTCCGTGCCAAGAATGTTTTTTAAAGTGGGTATCGTACCCTCAATTAGTTTCCTTCTATTATTTGCAAGTTGTTTAAAATTACACGACATAAAATGTTCTGAACAGATTGCACTAGTACGCGTGGGTCCCCAAGTTTCTGTATTACAGCAAAAAATCCTCCATTTTTGTCATAGTACAGGATCTTTTGGAAATCTGTTGAAGAAAAATATAGAATAAAAGTAATCAGTTTAAATAAGTGCCAACAGAATCAAACGAAAATCATGTCTATTAATTTAATTGTGTACGTACTACGTTTTCATAACAGCCTTGAAAAAACCTACTAGTAAGTACCTACTGCCTACGGTCCGCGGTGGAATAGTTATTAAATTATTCCACTGCTGATTAATTTTTTTCAAATTGCATGAGCTGCAAAAACTCACAATCGAAACGAACAAACTGTTATTTTTTATTAGCCTAAAACTACAAAAGAAAAGAATTTAAATCGACTCACAAAAATCTGAAATTGATATTTTATAATATATATTTTTTTTTATTTCAACCTGACTTAGACTGAAAAAATCATTTATTTTATCAATCATTCATTCACGTTGTCCCTGCACTATGCAAATTCCTACTTGTATTACCGTGTACTACGTTTGAGCTACCAACGTACCACTGTATTTTTCTATCGTAATGTCAACAACGATTATTTCGACATTATACTTAAATAAAACTATTTGAATGTATAATTGTATACTTACATGTGGTAAGAAACACCATGGTTTCGTAAATTTGAAGTGGCAGATCGCTTTTTGCACGAGGATACTGCACAATTAACCATTTTTTGGGAGCACTTTCTTGCGACACAATACGATACACAATGACAGCAGTCGGCGAATGAAATAGTTTTATATAACGTGCATGGTCGTATGGCCAATTGACTTTGGCAGAGGGGTTCGCTCAGCTATGCCATCTCCATAGGTTAAATGCTCTAAGTTAAGGCCAGAGCTCCTGCGCTTACCCACACATACACAGCCTGTTTGTACGCTTGGTAAACAGAAGTAAAGTGCGTGTCGCTTCGTTGTATCAGAAATGCCGAAAAAGTTTCAGATATACAATTTGCTCAACATTCTATTGCGTCCTCGTATTGACGAGGTGACTACCGAGATGAGGACTAATAGAACAGTATGGAAGAAAGGGACATGTTGCGCCGACCCCAAATAAATTGGGATAAGGGCAGGAGGATGAATTAATGAATGACCTCGTATTGACGACGTTTTTCACATGTAATGTTATATTTAGGTCATTTTCTGTGGACTTATAACTAGGTATCGAGACTTTTATCACCTTTTTTCTAGAATAAGTGTTGTTTAAAAGATAATCTCTGAACTGCACGAAGCGATTGACATAATTTATATTTTTCAAGCACTTTATCTTTTCATACAAAAAACTGTCGATTTATTACTTTCAATCTGGAAATTTCCACGTACTCTTGACTCCATTGTATGTTTTTGTTAAGTCTTTATCGCTTGAACGATTCTGTTGTTACAGTTTAAACATACAGATTGCTTAAAGTCTACATTGACTTGGTTTCGTCGTATTTAGATAATATTATTCAATCTGCCCAGCCTTTTCCCAACTATGTTGGGGTTGGCTTCCAGTCTAACCGGATGCAGCTGAATATCAGTATTTTACATGGAGCAACTGCCTATCTGACCTCTACAACCCAGTAATTGGGTAATACGATACCCCTTTGGTAAGACTGGTTGTCAGACTTTCGGGCTTCTGACGACCCGTAACGACTGTCAAAGATCCACGAATGACAGCCGGGACCAACGGCTTAACGTGCTTTCCGAGGCACGGAGGAGTCTCGGTATGTAAAGATGGTCACACATCCACGGACCAACCCCGGCAAGCGTAGCTTAACCTGATGGATCGACCCGTGCGGCTGTTACTACTTAACCACGATTACTTAACTCAACAAAACAGTATTCAGAAAATATTGTACGATTCTTAAAAATTATTAGTCTTGTTTTGACGTCATGTCTTCAAAATGATTCACCGTCACTTTACGTGAGGTATCGAAACTCTTGATATTTGTATGTCAACACCGCTAATTAAATCTCTGACTGTATACAGTTGAAATCGACGGATTTTGTCTTGTGACTCATGATTTTGCCATCATCATTTCGCCGAAAGACGACCACTGTTGGACATAGGCTTCTCCCAAGCACCGCCAGACGATCGATTGATGTGTTGATATGTTTAGGTTAGACCTATGTTAGACTTTCAGGCTTCTGACCTATACTATTCATATTACAAGTCGGAATCGACGGTTTCCTTTCCTAGGCTGCGTGCTTTCAGATCCCCCTATTCTTTAGAACTCGATGACTAGAATTCTGAAATCGCGTTCTGGCAGTCAATTTACTAGCTTTGCCAGCGGTTTCGCCCGCTTCGAGGTCGGAAATTATCCCATTATCCAACGGGAACGTACTACCGAGTAGCGGGATAAAAAATCTTATGTCGTAACCTAGGTTATGGTCAATCCGTGTGCCAAATTTCATTCAAATCAGCGGTATAGGCGTGATAAGGTAAGACACATAAAGAGACAGACATACCGACAAACAGACAGATAGAGTTACTTTTACAGCCATCTTCTATTTTACTACATATGATAGAGTTACTTTAGCATTTATAATATTAGTATGGATGTAAGTTTTTAAACTGTCATAAACTCTCGGAACTCTGTCGGACTGTCGGTTCTGTCGGGAACTCAAACATAATAGTAAATATGGTAAATATCCCGTTTGTGTTAAAAGTATGGATGTATTTACAAGATGTAACTTATTGTACTCATCATTATGAACAACTTTTACTATGGGACCAAACTTGAAATTGCGAAAAAAAAAACCAGCTGTTTCCTATGTTCTCATAACTCGGTACAGCAGTTTTTTTGTTTCGCGATTTCATGTTTGGTCCCATAGTAAAAGTTGTTAATAATGATGAGTACAATGACTCCTGAAGAGGTTGTGCGTTATTTAAGTTACAACTTTTATATTAGAGCTTACATTTTGTTTGCCTTCACTCAGGGTGATAGTATCGCAAGCTATCCGCCAGAAGCTGCAGCTGCACAGACGCGCCGCGGCCGCGCCGGAGCCGCACGAGGAGGACAAGGCCAGGCTACTGCTGGGAGAGAGAACTGTGAGTTGATAACACAATCTGTTTATTAGCTGACCCGACAGACGTTATCCTGTCCAGGGGGTCTACTTCCTAAGCACGAAGTCCGTAGTTTCGGCCTTCGTTACGGGCGTTTCCTACTCCGTATCACTTACGGATGGATGATTGGTTCGGGGCCCGAACGAAGTATGAATGACAACACGATTTGACAGTTGTCCCTACTCCGGATGTGTTTCTCCCCGTCCGAAAAGTTTAACTTTTACATTTGTTTTGATGGATATTAATGTCAGATGGACGGACGGACAGACCGACCGACGTATTTAGTAGACCCCCAGATTTCAATAACTCATACAAAAATCTCATCGACAAAAGGACGTTCAGTTTTTCCTGAATTTTATAATTTTCCGGGAAACTTTCCAATGTTTATTTCCATAGAAATCTCATTTGGTCTATTACGAATATTTTGAAACAATAAATAGCTAAATCGGTCTAGCCGTTCTCAAGTTATGCGCTGAGCAACGAACAACATTTCATTTTTTATTATACAGGGTGGCGCATTAAAACGTGCATATTTAAATACATAATAATAAAATATAATGTACTTACATGGATATGTAAAGTATTAGCTTAAATAAAGTATCTAGCTTCATTTTTCTGACTGACCGACCCAAGACCGACCCTTTGACAATTCAAAAGTGCCTGTAATTGGTTTATTTGAAATAAATGCTTTGAGTTTGAGTTTGAGTTTGATTGAGCAATTTGTAATTAATTACAGTTTATTTAAAAAAAAAAAAAATAACTAAATGATGGCACTCTCGGTGGCGGCACTCCGTTAAAACTTTCTTCAATAATGCTGGTGTAAGTACTAGGAATGTTACCTGGGTAAAAAAATATACAGGGTGTTTGGCGCATGGACCGACACAATTTTTTGGGGGATTGGGGGGGTCATTTGCTAGGTTTCACCTAAAGACCTCCATGTCCTAAGTGTGACGGTAATAGTTAATAGAGATTTTGGGTAATTCAAAGAAAGCACAAAAAAAAACATATCACAATTACCGTCACACTTAGGACATGGAGGTCTTTAGGTGAAACCTAGCAAATGACCCCCCCAATCCCCCAAAAAATTGTGTCGGTCCATGCGCCAAACACCCTGTATATTTAGTCCGTCAGTGAAATAATAAATTTTATGCTTTATCATATTAATAAAAAAATACTTAGATAACACGCATTAAATTTGGAGAGTTAATGGCGCGGACAAGCAGAAGGTATAAGAGTTACGCGATAGAAAGAGAGGCAACTTGTAGTTGAATATAACTGTAGGTAATAAGCGTTGTGCGACCGGAATTGCACTTTATTGTGTCGTAGCAAGAGTCGCTTTTTATTTAAATGATTTTGCGGAGTGTCCCATCTGTATTAATCTGTGGTTTGTCTTAAACCGCCACCCTGTATAAACAGCTCCATAGACAAGACCCGACACTTCGAGCGGAATAAAAAGCCGATTCAAAGTCGCGTCGAATCTTCAATTAATCAAGAACCTTATTTCTAGGTCGCCGAAAACAAGCCGCAAAAGAAAAGCACACCGAGCGTATTCAAATTCTCCAAATCATAGCGTAAGATATAGACGCTATAAATTATATTTATAGCGCAGCATTTAAGAGTGAACCAAACCTTAGCCTGGCACTACACTTGGCGTATTTGATTCTTTCTAACCGTTTATTTTACTTTGACATAAGCACGCCTATGAAGTTCCTTATTTATTGACAGACAACCATAGACGAAAAAATGCAATACTTAATGGACGCTGCTTTTTCTTTATAATAAAATACCAATGTGTTAAATCGATTAAAACTTCTTCATTAATAAAGTCGATCTTTCTAAGAAATCAAATTGGTAACGCATTAGGTTATCATTCATTGATTAGTACTAGAGCTGTCAAAAGTAAAATAAATGGTTTGAAATGTTATACAAAATGAACTTTATTTTTAGTGGAAATAGGGTCAATTTTGTATTACACGAGTAGGTACAGATAGTGCAGTCCTCGAAGACGCGCCCCACTATTGCTCCTAACCGTTTATGGCTTCGCCCGCGTGGATGTCGGAAAATGTCCCACGGGAACAAAAATCCTTCCTTATTCCTTGTCTTCATTATAAAGGGAACCTCTGTACAAAATTTCAGCTTCCTAGGTCCAATGCGGTCCTAAGCGTTTATAATACAGGGTGTAAGGGACAGCCCTCCGCAAATTGATAGGGTGAATTCAGTATATCATACTAAGATGACCAGTACATGAATTTTTTTTAGGGACGTTATGGGAATCCAATAAACCTGATTTGTTTGTGTTTTTGTGCACAAATTGGAGCGTCTATTACTGGTTGGGAGGGGTAGGTAATAGGTATGCGGTGAGTTCGATGAACTCTGTAGCTAGACAGAAAGTGAACAGCTGATTTCACGCGTCGTTGGTTAGAGTATTTCAACATCCATTGCTGGTTTTTTTTTTTGCTGTTTTTTTTTGCAACTGAAAAAAAAATTGAAAAAATGAAAATTTTCCTGAGAAAATTTCCGGTGGAATATGATTCAGAATGAGGAGCTGAATGCACCCTGTTAGTTTGCGGAGGGCTGTCCCTTACCCCCTGTATACTATAAACGCTTAGGAGGAATAGTGGGCCGCGTATTCGTGGATTGCACTATCTATAACGCGAATATTATTGTCAATTTACGCCATTTACGTGCCAGCATTAGACGTATCGAACGATGTAAGACATTCTATAATTAAGAGGCTAGTATTGATATTTATGTATACGCTACCTTTAGGCTTTTTGAATGTATGGTTGTCAAAATGTATAGAAATGTGTGCTATATTGGTGTAATTAGAAAAAATAATACTGTTAGCCTTTACACTGTCTTAATATAAATGTTGTATGGATCTGATTTTGGAAAAATGTTGTGGTAGCACTGCAGGGTCAAATTGAATTAGCTAGTGAAACGAAACGAAACGAATCATCAATATCTAAACGTAAAAAAAAATTGATTTGATGATACATTTTTTTTGGGGTTACCTACTTGAAAATATCAGTTCAAAAAAAAATTAAAATAAACGGCCATCGCGCTTTGCCAGAGCTTTAATAAACTTACAAATGTTTTGGTCAGATACCATCTGTAGGCCTTTATCTAGCGCACTCGTTGCAGAAAAAAGATTTACATGCAGATCTGGAACATATAAAACAGACTTTACACTACCAGCCAGACTTTTAACGATCTGCCATTCAGTGCCATTATAAGGCCTGTAACCGGACGTTCCCCATGCCGAGGGCTTTAATAGTGGTTCCATCACAAAGCTGCACAAAATGTTCATGTTCATCAATGTTTTCATCAATGTTTTGTTTTGTGTAAACTTCAGTCGTGATGGGTATTCAATATCTAAACAAGATAAGACAATTAAAAACTAAATTTCTGAACTCACACTTCAAGTAACTACACTACCAGCCGTTGACCACAAATACGGAGCAAATGCAAAGAGGAGACGGCAAGCAACTGTGCACTGTGATTCTCAACTAGACCCTGACGTCATCATGGCGTGGCCTTAGTCAGTGTATTGTTGGCGATCGTCCTGTGCATAGCTTTGTAAACGTTCCTATTTTCCAAACATAATTCTACCCGACATTAGATGGCGACACTTGGTGCCATGGGAACTAAAAATATTTAGGCACGTAGACCTCAGTACTAACATATTTTAATAATCATATGTACTGAAATTTGTTCAACATTAATTCCTAAAGACCCTTTAATGGCCATAATATTATTTTTGTACTTTTTATATAATTTTGTAAACATTTTCTGAATACGACCCTGTTGTATCCTGTACTTAGTGACATCTAGTGTGAGATAGTTACGTAACTACAAAGTAAAATTGACAGAACGAAAAAATAGTTTGGCTATTGACCGGTAGATGGAAAATAAAGAAGTGGGCGGCATCTAACACCCCCTCACGCCGCAAATTGTCACGCGTTGTTTCATAGGGAAATCTAATTACAACATCTTCTCATTGTATTTGCTCCGTGACCGTTGTATGTTGTTTAGATATCGATACCATCACCTCTGCGGAGTTTCGCTACCTAATTTAAATTGAGCCTGTATAAATAATGCTTAGATCAAGGTATACAGGGTGACTTTGAAAACATGCGACAAAATTTAAGGGGGTGTTCTACGCATCAATATGAACAACTTTTACTATGTGAACAATTTCAAATTCGCAAAAAAAAAATCCGACCTTCTTTTACAAAAGGGTCCAATACCTTTAAGTATAATATGGGAAGGTAATTTTTTTTTTGCGAATTCGATGTTGGTCCCTTAGTAAAAGTTGTTCATATTGATGCGTAGAACACCCCCTTAAATTTTGTCGCATGTTTTCAAAGTCACCCTGTATAATTGAATAGATCTACTTTGAAAGGTCTGCGGTGACCACTGCACAGCTTTTCTGAGGATTGACATTGCCCTATCCCTTTGAATGTCCGGGCGACAAGAGCAGCCTCACCGACTTTTTTTTGCTCTTTCTGCATCATGGCAATCTGTTCTTAGAACAATAAGCCACTTCATTGGCTGACAATTCTCTGGTTTTCTCACTGACTTTAAAAAAAAAAGTAAATAAAAACATTATCACTATGATTACTAGTCTTTTATTAAATAAATAATTACTTAAAGGAAGAACAATTACTAGAGACTAATCTAAATATAGAAATAAAACTAAAACTAGTCTAAAGGTAATAAGCACACATATCAACTCGTATGGCAATGCTTTAGCCATTGGGCAAAATAAAGGCCACCATTTTGGTCACGTGTTTTATTATTATAATGATTGATTATTGAATTCATTATCGAAAACAAAACACTCTGATAGCTGGACATTCAGAGGGCTATAAAACGTCATATTATAAAAAGTTAGGACTACCAATGCTATACAGGGTGTAATTTTAATCACCGTTATCCTCTTAAGGGGTCATTGTACTCATCATTATGAACAACTTTTACTATGGGACCAAACCTGAAATCGCGAAAAAAAAATCAGCTGTTCAGTACATTTATGTTCGCATAATTCGTCAAAATGTACTGAACAGCTGATTTTTTTTTCGCGATTTCAGGTTTGGTCCCATAGTAAAAGTTGTTTATAATGATGAGTACAATTACCCTTTAACATGATAACGGTGATTAAAATTACACCCAGTATATCCACTTTGGTATGCCAAATAAATTTAAGAAAACCGCTATTATTGCCTATTACTACAATTAATATATTTGAGAGGTCCAAAAAATGTAATGGGATGCGCTAGTTCACTATATAACGCACATACTCCCTCTAAGGACTTGGTCAATTTAGAATTAAGCACTTATTAACTTCATCCTAGAAAGAGCAACACGTAGATGAGAGAGAGAAAGAAAACTTTGCCAAAAGTAAGACTGTTAAGATCTTTATTATATTTATGATCTGCTAATGTATTTTTAACTCTAAACGTTGAGCAATAAGATGCAATTTCGTTAATTATAACTTTTTTTGAACAAAGTTACATAAAGTATTGGTATTATTTTTAATTTATATTGTAGCTTAATGCTTTATGCTTAATTATGTGCGAAATGTATGAAACACTACAATGAGAGAGATTATTGATAAGAACGGACGGTTGCACATACGGGCATCGTTTCTACATGTTGTTTTATTTCAGGGTGCTCAACCTATAGTAAAACAAACACATTTACATTGCATTTTATTACAGTTCTTCCTAAGAATGGCATATTATACTAAGAGGCTCATTATCAACAACTTTTACTATGGAACCAAAGCTGAAAAGGTGAAAAAAAAATCAGCTGCTCCCTACATTTTGACGAGTTTGATGTAGATAAATGTACTGAACAGCTGATTTATTTTTCGCGCTTTCAGGTCTGATCCTATAGTACAAGTTGTCTGATATTCTAAGTTTTACTAAAAAAATTTTGCACAAAGAATACATTCATGCAGCCCCATCAGCCCGTGGCTAATAAAGGTTGAGTATCACTGGCCCAGCTAATAATTTACAATACTAAGTACGTTGATAATAGCAATTGTTTGAGTTTTGCTCTTTCACTGTTTGCGGAAGTCAATAATTATGTGTAAAGAGAGTAGGCAGAGAGACTTGCCAATTACGGATAAGTCAAAGCAATACTAAGAATAAACTAGCTTTTGCCCGCGGCTTAGCCCGCGTGGATGTCGGAAATTATCCCACGGGAACGTACTACCGGGATTACTAGTACCCTGTGTTAAACCAGGTAAACAATGTCTTCTCGAAAGCGATAAGGCCGCCCATTGTATGTTTTTGTGTGCAAAATTTCAGCTTTCTAGGTCCAAGGGTTTGGGCGTTGATGAGTCAGTCAGTCAGTCTTATTTTATTATTTGAAGATTATTAGCTATAATATAGATAGTTAAATAACCGGAACGCGTGAAGAGCTCTTAAACGACCACTATCATTTGCATTAGTTGTTTCCCCGAAGATGTCGAATTAAGTGGGTTATCAACTAATTATAATTAATTTGTGAATCATTGGTTCATTATAACCTCGGCTTTTGGGTGCTGCTTCTGTAATTAATGTTGAATAGAAACAATTAGAATACTTAATTATTCTGAAAGGCATACAGGATGAGTCTTTTACGTTTAAACGTTATCTAATTCGAGAACTTCTCAAATACATTTGTCTTTACAAATTTTTTGATAAACCGGTGAACAATACAATCCGGTAACGTTAACTTACTTTTTGGTGACATCGGGCTTCTGTCAAGTATTCATCATCTGTCTAGCCTTTTTCCCATCTACATTGCAGTCGACTTCCAGTCTAACCTGATGCAGCTGAATACCAGTATTTTACATGGAGCGACTGCCTATCTGACCTCCACAACCCAGTTACTACGTAATTCGGTACCCCTTGGTAAGACTGGTTGTTAGACTTTAGGGACTATCCGTAAGTCGTATCGACTGTCAAATATCTCTGATAACAACCGGAACCACTTAAAAAAAAAAAAAAAACGGTGCGCGTGTATTTTATTAAGGCTACTCTTTCGAAAAAAGCTTAAAAACAGCGTGCAGATGAAGCAGTTTTTCGCCGGAACCTACAGAGAAATTACATCTGAAAAAAATTGTTAGTAATCTACATGATATGAATCGTAATTTGGTTTAGCCATAATTTTTCTATCGGTATCACATAATAAGAAAAAAAAAACCCAAATCATCTCCAAAGATGAAACCATTTTACTCCTTCATTTTTTATCAAAGAATATAAAAAAAATATCTACTACTTTGCAATACAAACGAAAATAATTTGGTTTTGTTACTTTTTAAAAACATGTATATTATTTTTTATTATAATAAATTAAAAATGCGTCTAATTTGGGACAGCGCTCCTTGATGGGCGAGTCCTATTACTGGCTGGACGTACGACGCGTTGCGTGAGCTCAGGCCAGAATGCGCAAGCTAACCACTCAAGGTTATTGGCGTATAGTTCGGCCTTAAGATTTATGAACGGTTATGAAGCAAAAGGATTTCCGAGTTTATAAAAATCTTAGTACATGGCATTCTGTGATTTTTGCCTGCCCCACGGGAAAAGGGCGTGAATGTATATAAGCATACAAATCTATATGAGGAAAGCAGCATGAAGTAAAATCAGCATAAAAAGACAGACATCTTATGTAAAACGCTACATTATTATGTAAATGTATTGATTCAAATGTTGAGAACTATAATTTTATGCAATCATTTTTGAACGAATATTTAAGTATTTCAGTGACGTCATCCGTCATAGCCTTGGAATTGGTCTATGATTATTATTTGGTGTAAGATTTAGTTATTTATTTTTACGAAAACATGCAATTTATTTTTAAGAAATTGTTATTAATTTGATCTTAAATTAAAAGACATTAAAGAAATGTAAAAGATATTATTAGGTATTATTAAATTGGAAAATTAAATTCTAGATATTTAGATAAAAGCACATTTTTCTCATTCAAAACATATTTTGGTTTGCAATGCATTAGTTGGTAATATTCCACTTAATTATAATACTGCCTTCAAAGCAAAAAAATCCAAAGAGGTCATTACTTCTTAATGACATTTAAGTCACTTGCCAAATGACGTCATCTACAGGGTCAAATTAAATTAGCTAGCTAAACTCCACAAGCGTGATGGGTATCGATATCTAAACACAATAAAAAAAAATTGTATTTGAAGAAGTTTTTTTGGGTCAACGACTGCTAGTTGTACAGTTACTTGAAGAATGAGTTGAAAAAATCCGTTTTTTTTTGTTTTATCGTGTTAAGATCAGGGACCATTTTCTTATCCATTGAAAGGGTTTTCAGTTAATCAAAAATTCATACGACTCTTTTGAATGGCTTTAAGAGACCATAATTGGTTATCCATTGAAAGTGTTTTCGATAGGGTTTTTCTAAGCACTTAAAAAAAAGCCATACGATGTGGGTAACCCTTTTGAACGGCTTAAATTAAGCCGTTCAAAAGTTTCATTTCAACTCTCTTAAACACAATAACAGCGTAACATTTCGACTCGGAGCAATGTAATATTATGATCTGGATGATGGGCATACGTTGCAAATAGCTAATATGGTAACCCAAACAAAACCCTTATATTATATAGGTTATCTTAATGAAGGTGTAACACTTTCACTGGTTTTCAAGTATAGAACCCATTCAATGGGTTATCCATATTGAAGGGATAAATAACCCTTTTACTGGGTTTCAAACCTAAGGAGTTACACATGATAAAAGTAACCTCAGAAACGGCTTACCCCTTCGAAAGACTTATACGGGGTTTTACGGTCCCGGGGTAAGATATTGATCGATAGCCATCACGTCTTCAGAGTTTCGGTAAGTACTTTAATTTGTCCCTGTAACTGCTAAAATATGTAGTTACGTTGGTGTTTTTGTTAATAAATCAGATAATTATTTATGTAAGCACAAAACGCTGTGAAGTACTGCATTCAGTATTTATTATGTAATTTATTGATGTAACCTTAAATTTTATATCTACTCCTATTAATTTTATATTCACCAATGTAGGTATAGTATATGAAATCAGTATCAAATGTACTTGTTAATAAATGTTGTAAATATGTATTAAAGACTTTTATTCACTCTATGAATTTCATAGAAATATTTCTGTTTGCTTTTCGATTTTTTGTTGTGAGGGAATGCGTATTGATTCTTTTTATTGTTGTGATTTTATATATTTCTGGACCGACTGAAAGCCGCATGTAAATATAATATACACAGTAGTATACAACATCATCATTCTCCTGCCCTTATCCCAATTTATTTGGGGTCGGCGCAACATGTCCTTTTTTTCCATACTTCTCTATTAGTCGTCATCTCGGTAGTCACACCCTTTCTAGCCATGTCATCTTTCACACAGTCCATCCATCGTTTCTTTGGTCTTCCCCTACTCTTATAGCCATCGACGTTCATACTCAAAACTTTCCTCACCACATTTTCCTCATTCCTCCGCATCACATGCCCATACCATGACAACCGATTTCCGCACAACTTTTCAGTCACCGGTGCCACTTTCAAACTTCCTCTTATGTACTCATTTCTTATTCTATCCATTCGTGTAACACCACACATTCCTCTTAGCATTCTCATCTCAGTTGCATGCAGTTGCTTTTCATTCATCCCTTTTGTGGCCCAACATTCTGATCCATACAAGACAGCAGGTCTAACCATTGTTTTATATATCTTCCCCTTAAGTTTAAGGGGAATGCGGGAGTCGCAGATTGTTCCCGTGACCTGCCGCCATTTCATCCATCCAGTGTTAATTCTGTGCTTAACCGTCCGATCTACTTCGCCATCGCTTTGGACGAGTGAACCGAGATACCGAAAGTCGGAGCAGACTGGGAGAAGCGCGCCATCAAGCGCTATGGCTCCAGCACTGGAGATACCGCCGAAATCGCAGAACATGTATTCGGTTTTGGTTCTGCTGATTTTCAAGCCAACATGCCAGATGCCAACATGCCAGCAGATTGGAGAAATGGCAACAGCTTCTGTTGCCATTTCTCCAATCTGCTCCGAATCTCAGGTACATCTTCACCGACAAGAACAATGTCATCGGCAAACAGCATGCACCAGGGTGCCTCTTCCTGTAGATTCGACGTCAGAGCATCCATAATCAACAGGAAGAGGTAAGGACTTAAAGCAGACCCTTGGTGCAAGCCAACAGCCACATTGAACTCGTCGGTATTGCCAGCAGCCGACCGGACGTAGGTACGAGATTGACTGTACATAGCACGAATTAACTCTACGTACTTCCCGGGCAAACCTTTCTCTTTCAGGGCCCACCACAACACATCCCGAGGTACCCTATCATACGCTTTCTCCAGATCAATGAACACCATGTGCAAGTTCTTGTGTGCACGTCTGTACTTCTCGCACAATTGGCGGAGTGCAAAAGTGGCGTCCATTGTTCCTCGACCTGGCATAAACCCAAACTGGTTCGGGGTAATTTCACTCTCCTCTCGCAGTCTTTTCTCTATTACTTTCTCCCATACCTTCATACTATGTGACATGAGCTTTATTCCTCGATAGTTGTTGCAGTCCTGTACATCACCTTTGTTCTTGTAAATGGGCACTAGCGAACTATTGCACCATTCTTGTGGAATCCCTCCTTCATGCAACAACTTATTGAAGAATAAAGTCAGCCACATACATCCATCTTCTTTTAAGCACTTCCATACTTCTGCTGGTATATCATCTGGGCCCAGAGCCTTTCCATTTTTCATACTTTGACCTGCCTTTCTGACTTCATCCATGCTAATTTCCCTCACCAAACCCATATTTACTTGTACCTCTTTGAGCAGACCATTCCATTCATTCTCTTCGTTCATTAGTTTTTCAAAATAAGTCTTCCATCGTTCTTTTATTTCCTCATCTTTTGACAGAACCTTACCGACGTCGTCTTTCATACATTTAATGTGAATAATATCTCTCGTTCTCCTTTCTCTTGCTTTTGTAATGCGGTAGAGCTCCTTCTGGCCTCTAGGGCTGTCCAGTGAGTCATACAACGTGTAACATTAAATGCGCAAAACCTCTTAAGGGGTCATTGCGAACAAAAACCAAACCTCTTAAGGGGTCATTGGGATTATTATGAACAACTTTTACTATGGGACCAAAACCTGAAATCGCGAAAAAAAAATCAGCTGTTCAGTACATTTATGTTCGCATAATTCGTCAAAATGTACTGAACAGCAGATTTTTTTTTCGCGATTGTAGGTGTGTTTGTGTGTGTGTGAGAAGGTGTGTTATGGGTGTGTGTTGGTGTGTTAGTGTTGTAGTAGTGTAGTGTAGTATGTAGTTCGTAAGGAAAAATTACCGCTACAAATTGCAGCCAAGGTTTCCATTGAACACTATCAATCATTATATTCCCTTTATTCTAAACAGTCCATGACCGAATTAAACTTACGCGCAAACAAAAATACGACCACGTAGTCGAACGTAACAGTCATGTTCCTGGGAAAACGCGCGAAAACTCATCTCGGGTGTAGACTTTATTTCCACGCTATTACCTCACCGGCCTTGCTCGTGTGGTGCGCGCCGCGCCGCGTCACTCGTCAGTATACCGCCGACAGTCGCGCGGGACGCATGTGCCGCGTCTCTTCGTGACGAACACGAACATCGTAAAAAGTTACTCGAACGACATGAGGACGAATTATGTAAATTCATACAAATAGTGCTATATTTATTTTTATATATTTTTCTGTGTTAGTGAAAAATTGTGTACTTTACAATGGCGTTAGCGTGGTGCGTATTTTTGAGCGCGTGCGCCTGTGCGTTCGGGTTTAATGTGGACATACCTTCAAGGGTGGTTTATAAGGGTAATCCGAATTCCATGTTTGGATTTTCGGTGCAGGCGCATGTTGATGGCGATCGGAAAATGTAAGTAGCATTTTCTTTTTTTTTTTAGAATAGTGGGTAGTCGCATAAATACACCATGACTATTATGGTTTTCGCGCGCGATTGTTCACTCAGTCTTGGCGGTGATAAAGATAAAAATAAATGCGATTTTATGGAGGTGATGAAGTCAAATATTTTTATAGCCGGCGCTAATGCATATAACGTTTTTAGTCAGAGTTAGTGTTTACATAAAACTTGGCATATTTTACATGTAGTTACGGCAGGCGGCTGAAGGCTGAAACATCGCAACCGTATGAATGAAACATTTGTTTATACAAGTGTTGGCCAAATTATAAATTACGACTGCTAAGACTTGTCTAAAGATTTTTGTCTTTTATCACACTGGATGTCTCCAATTCGAAACAGGAGAGCTCAAGAGTCTGAAGCTGAAAATCGTCTTTTCAGTGAAGAGTTTAATTGCTTTCAGGAATTTCTCCTTATTTTTGTTATCTTAAGCAGAGCTTACTGAAGTAGCTTATTTTATTTATTAATATCCAAAGATGAAGGATTTTATTAAAAAAAAATAATATTCTTCCGCACCTCTTAACAACCGTAACCAGTTTCCATATTTCCTTGATTTCGTTTGAATAACGAATTAAATAACTGTTTGTTATTTAAGATTTCAGAAGGTCATTTTAAATCTAAGAGTTAGAACACTTTACTTAGGTACTTATTGTACTATCGTTTATTTGCTCGTGGTCACGAGAAGCATGTTCCGATTCCCGGTCTACATGCAAGTCTCGGTACTCTGTGTGTACTGCGAATTTGTGTCCAGTACCTCTCCTCCGGAATGTAGGTTAGCCCATAGCAATAAAGTCGTGCGCTTAGTACAACGTTGTTATAATTTAAAGACGACTTTGTCGTGCTCATGGAGACATAAATACTCGGTCATAGCTTCCGTCATTTGTATATGCTTTGGCAGCTTCGGCATTAATAATAAATCTTTCTTAGGTTTGTAGACCGACTCCAAAGGGTTGATTTTATGGAACACTATTATTCCAAAATTTGAGAAGTATGAAATAATCACAGTTGTAATAGTTCTTATATTGAAAATTAAATTCTATTATCGGCGAAAGCACTTACCTACGATTCCTCACGTTTCTCCTATCCTTTTGAGATCTTCCTTCAGTATTAATGAAGTTGGACCCTCTAAAATGGTCCAACAGTTTAGACCATTCAGTTTTGGCCCAAAATTCGCTGACATAAACAGCTCCAAAACCAGCACATATCTATCATAATTTTTACCTTCACATAATTCAAAGCCTAGCTCTTATACTGCCACAACCCAAGGTAAGCAGCTCAAGATCGGCGTATATTGCGCGATGACATCACTGACCAGACGGCTGACGGGCGCGAATTTTAGTGACCCATTCCATTTATTGGCCGCTCATGATTGTGGAGCGTTGGCGTCGCCAAGTGCAACTTGTGAACATAATAAGATCTGGACATGAACAGAGCAATTGAAAAGATGTAATTTGGACTTTGGAATTGGTTTCTTCAATCAGATAAAGAAAAGGCCCCCTAATTGTGTTTTTTGTCCAGAAGTCGTATAGACATAGTCTGAAAAGAAGATGAGAAAGCCATAGACTTATAAACAAAGAAGCACCGTACCGATCTATGTTGCGTGATTTGAGCCTGCAAAGACGTCGGCATACTGTGATGTAAATGTGTGCGTGAGGCGTGTTTGTACAAACGGTCCGAATCATACTGTACTTTACTTTCGCTAAGCGTGGCGCGGAGTCCCCCTTTTTTATAAGTCTATGTGAGAAATACATTGATGTATAAAATTAGGAGAAATATAATTATCTACGTAGCAATGAGTGTTAAACTGATTAATGAACGAGGTTTTTGTAAATAATTTTCAAAAGATCATGTATGAATTATAATGCATCAATACCTATCAGAAAAAGATTCCGGCGACTGCCGAGATGACGACTAATCAGACTAATAGAGAAGTATAAGCCGACCCCAACATAGTTGGGGAACCAACATAGTTGGGAAAAAGCAAGGCAGATTGATTGATTGAGAGAAGTAGGTATGGCAGAAAAAGACATGTTGCACCGACCTACCGACCCCAAATGAATTGGGTTAAGGCCCTGGTTCCAAGCTTGGTTTAGCTCGGTGTGTAAGTGAAATGGCGTTATGGCTGTCTAGTTTGACGCATGAGATAGAAGATTCTCACACGCACCAGAATTATGTCGTAAAAGTGCAAATAAAATCGTATAAAATTAGAAATTAACTATTTAATAAAAAGTAATCCATCACTGGATGCAGTTTGGAATTTGACATTTCACGGTATATTTTTAATTATAATTATAATTGCTAATGAAGGTATAAACTGCTTTTAAAGATTATTAGGAGGTATGTTTAAAGATTTTTTTGGTGCATTAAAGTATGTTTAATTATGTTTTGGCTTCCATCACTGTATGCGAAAAGGACTTGAAAATATCGTATTTTTTTACATGTCAAAATTATTTACGGTTTATGAGATACACAGCTTTAAAAAACCACCTTTTTGATCGTTTTCAGGAAATCTGCGCCTTAAGGGCGTGAGAATGATGATGGTCAGAAAAAGATTCGTTTTGATAGATTTTTGACCTGCCAGAAACTATTTGGTGTTTTTTCGTACCTACATTGATAAACCACTGCCAAGGACATCTTAATTATGAACAGCAATTAACGTATACGGTAACGGTGCCGACAGTTTGAAAACTACCTTCCCACAATTGTCACGGCTTTTACCTATCACCAACCTATCGCACTAATATTATAAAGGCGAAAGTTTTTGAGTGAGTGTGTTTGTATGTTTGTTACTTCTTCACGCTCAAACGGCTAGACCGATTTGGATGAAATTTGGTATGTAGATAGCTTATTTATACCCTGGATTAACACATAGGCTACTTTATATCTCGGTCTACACGGGTGAAACCGTGGGGCGCAGCTAGTAGGGTAAAAAAAACTGCAAAATTGTAAATTATAATTAGCGATGCTGATGTCACACTGTCATCACTAATTTTATAATTTCATCATAGAGAGGTATAAAATATTTTTGGTGTAATTTTTTTCCTGTGAATATAATAAGTAGGTATGTGGTAATTTTTTTTCCTGTGGTAAATACCGAATGCATTTTAAGTAATAATTATACTAATGACTTACTCGGAGAAATGAGGGAACTAATTGCTCAATATATAAAGGTAATTATTTAATACTTCGCCAATTTCTCATTACGTAAAAAGTAAATTACTGGTGAATGAGGCGGGTAGGTAGTCTAATTAATGGTATTCGGTGTGTGTGATTTTAACGTTGTTTAAACGCATTGCATAAATTGGGCTGCTGATAACTCATTTGGAAGAGGGCAACTTTATTTAAATGAAACCGTTTAGTTAGTCTGTTAAGTCTGTAC
Source organism: Cosmia trapezina (assembly GCA_905163495.3). Taxonomy (NCBI): domain Eukaryota; kingdom Metazoa; phylum Arthropoda; class Insecta; order Lepidoptera; family Noctuidae; genus Cosmia; species Cosmia trapezina. The sequence goes on from LR991028.1 coordinate 26,555,556, forward strand.
CTACTTTTGTACCTATACGTTTATATTATGAATCTTGGTAGTCACAGTAATACCTAATAATAATGTTAATTATTTTGCCAACGTTTCATCGACCTATCAATAATTTAGTGACCATCACACCATATCTAACATTGAACTTTTTCGTCTAACACCACGCATAGACAATTCAACGCAAATTCTAACCGGAAATACGTCACATGTGCAGCACATGCGCAGGCGCAACGCGCGCCCTTTTTAACTTTTTTTAAAGCTTAATTTAGTCGTGAATGTTATTTTTGTTTGTCGAGGGCGATGCTTTCCGTTTGATTTATGCACATGCGTTTACAAATTTTAGTAATGCTGCTTTGATGGTTCTGGTGGATACTGAAATTCAATTTGTCTCTGGCTTTTTGAGAAAGACCTTTACTGCATTGTTGAAGTTTTTTCTGGTGAAAAATGCATGACATGTGGTAGCAACATGAGTTGATGTTGGGCGACATGTTGCAGATTGTGATCTTTCTATTCCTTTACCGCCATTTTGATTCTGCGAGTGCTTTGCCAGTTTTTAAGTTTTGTTGATTCACGATCTTTCCTAATAGTGCTGCATGTGTTTATTTGCGTTCCCTGGCTACAAGGATCTTTTGGCACTTGAATGACATTGACAAGGAGAGTTGTTGGCAAAAATTTGTGAAATTGTATTGAAAAAACAAGATGGCAGCTTTAAGAGGAAATGGGGGCAGCCAGACTTTTGAAAATTAGGTATTTTAAGAAGGTATTGCTGTCGCTCTGCGAGCGCTCCGCCCTCGAATTCGTGCGATAGGGACAACTGCAGATTCGACTAAATAGCCTGTGTAAAAAGTCACATTTCGAGGTTTGGCTCTCGCCTATTTCCTTCTCCAATATTGGACCAATTTAAAAGATATTTCATAAACTGAATAAGAAGGATATATACTATGCCCCTATGTTTTTCTTTTTTCGTTAATAGTTGTCAAATTGGTACACTAGGCGGCTGTTGACAGCGGTCTGAATAGGCAATTTTGAGCATTTTTTGAGGGTTCTAGTTCTTATAAAAATAATATATCATCAAAAAGGAAAACATAGGGGCATACAAGTAGCTGATATTTATATTTCTGTAAAAAATAATTGCTCTATGGTTATTAACCAGAAAGAAAACAGGCGAGAGCGTTTGTATCTTTTTGTATGGAGAAAAGAGCACCCACGTTTCCTCTTAACTCCGATTTTGGGCACTCTTGTACGACTCTACTTAATAACGATAACACCTCGTCTTACTTAGAGCCACCGTTCTTTTAACCAGTGATTCATTCGGTAGATTCTCACAAATAAACAAGACACGGAACCCTCTTCCGAAGCCTCTTACAGACATTTTAGTACCATACATGTCATTAACTCCGTCAGAGAGTCACAACAGCTCTTTATCCGACTAATGGTTAAAGATAAGTAATGAGTTGGCTGCGCCCGCGCAGCTGTGCTCAGAACTCTTTTATTGATCACTGATCGATGTTTAATGGAGTTTCTGTCATCGGCTCAGGCGTTTGGGATGTGGTTTTGTCATTTATCAATGTTTTATAACTTTGAAATGTGGCTTGAAATAGCTAGGGTAAAAAGAGGTCTTTTTTGGTCAATTTGAGGGTGTTAACGGGGTGAGTTGTATATAAATCTGTTACTTTAATACTTGACGTTATTTTTTTCAACTGTTTTAATGCATTCATTTCTAGCAGTTTTGATGACACTTGCATGAACCTGTGGTGTTCATTTCATTTCAATCTTCTCATTTCTTGCCAAGTAAGATTTGAACTCCCAACCTTTAGGATCGTCTTTCAACGCCTTATCCATTAGTTTATGGGAACTCGGCTAGTCTCTACACTACCCAATAGTTTACCTCAACTCTGACGTCTTTAGAATAACTATCACTCTTAGGGCCTGTTTCACCACCTCTGATTATGTTCCTAATAACTTATTTGGCAGATAATTTCATACAAATTCTGTTCCATTTTTGAATTTATTCGGTGAGTAGTGGCTATTCGGACATCTTGAAATATGCCCTTAGCATAAGCTCTACTATCGCCATCTCCATAAGATAAGAGAGAGAAAGACTGTCTATTCAAAAGCTAAAGAATGTTAACTTGTGTACTGCTACATAAAGCATCTAAATCCGGAGGCAACAAGAGAATCTTTATCAGAGAAATATTTTTAAAAACCGTCACCATTATCAGTGTGGAAGCGATAGTATCCAGTGAATCGGTGCTTATGCATGTTCGTTTGTGTGCGATAACCTCTGGACCTCGATGCTCTCTTATCTTAGCAACAGGCGACTCATCTCTTAAAACGGTTATTTTTAGATGCATTGCATTGTAACTAATTGCAAGTGAAAATAATGTGATTTTGAGGTATTGGTACTTAAGTATTAAATTTTCCTAAAGCTTTTTGTCCATGGGTCTGCTTGCATTGAAGTCATGATAAATTAGGTATTCTCATGTACTTAATAATCAGCCCATTGATTAGTGGTATAGGTATGTTGTCTTTGTAACTTACAAAACAAAAGAAGGACGTTGGTGCCGGTAGTCCGGTACCTATCTGGATATATTTATTTCTCTTTAAGTCAAACATTGCCTTGCCTATATAGCCTATGCAGAAGTCGCGAGGTAATTTGGTGTTATGATTATGAACTATATCATTATGCACCAATGTCAAATGCTCAACGCTAATGCAAGTACCTACTTACCTAGGTATTGTTACGTTGAACGACTTATTTAGAACTTACCTAGCAATATTGTCTAATATAGGTAGGTACATAAAGAGTAGAATGCTCTATAAAAAGACATATTTGATGCAGCAATCTCGTCACTTCAATTTAGCAATAAAACTCAGGTTTAATAAAAGGTACAATTGTGCATCAACGGGTATACATATTTTCATATTTAATAGCCGTGTAGGTTGAATCATTTCACACTGATGACAAGTGGCATTGTTTAATCATGGTTGGAAGCGGAACTGTTGATTCTGGATTCGATTGCCAGGTCGGGCTTTCCAAGTATTAGGCTCAGACCAATAAAAAAAAAATATTGGTCTGAGGTATTAGGTATCTACTGGGGTTTTCTGTAGGTACTCTATGGAATATTGCAGTACCCCCCTTCTCAAACGCTCTCTTACTGCTGAGAATCGTGACTAACAGTCTTTCTCCATCTGTTACGATGGGTGGCCTGGTGGAGTGGGGCGCTGATAGGTACTTACCTCCAGTTGCTCAGATATCTGATCCGACCACTGTTTTGGGCTTCGGCCTCTAGAATTTTTACCGTCTATCTTTTTTGTCACCATTAGACGTTCCATGTTGTTGGTACCTCTACGGGCAATGTGGCCGAAGTATCTCACGACCCGTTGGCCGTTGCAGGCAGGTTGAACGCAGTTTTTGTGGGCTGTCCATGGTATCCTTAATAGGCGGCGCCAGCACCACATTTCGAAAGCGACAATTTTTTGTCTTCAGTAGCTTTGATATCTGCCCCATAGGAAAAGACTGAGAAGACAAGTGTGCGGACCATGTGTTTCTTTGTCTGACCGATTGGTGATTTTTTTTTGGATAATATTTTTGTGTTCACCAAAAATATTATCCGTACATCAAAATACTGATCGTGCACCAAATATTCCTGAATGTTACACAAAACACCCGCGCGTCCGAAACTTCACATTGGTGAATCATTTGGGTTAGAATCATTTGGGTTAGGTTAGGTTAGGTTAGAACAGTGACCCTTAACGCGCGACGGCGAGCGAGCGAAGCGAGCGGTGCCGCGGCAGCGGCCGCCGAGCGCCATATCCAATAGATGCTCGTTATGACATATTTTAATGAACATATTTTGGTGCACATTCAGTATATTTGGTGGAACAGAGGCAAAATTAGGTAAATGAAATGGGAATAAATTGAAGTACTTTTAAATACCATCCTTTTTTTTTGTAGTCAGCCCGGAATTGTGCCCAGGTAATTGCAATACGTACTCACGCCTTATTGGCGAAATGTGGTACACCCACATTTCCCACGTAGGGGGTGAGTACCTACGTAATATACAGGGTGGAATTTTTTAACCTCACCTGGAGGGAAAGAATTCTAAATTCTGGAGATAGGAAATACTCAAAGGAAACATGTCTTTATTTTTAAAAAGAAGTGTTTCCTTTGAATAAAATTTGATATCTCCCAGTATTTAGAGGACTTTCACACCAGGTGAGATTAAAAAAATCCAACCTGTTTAATATGTATCTGCCTAAACTTTTTGGGATCACAGGTGTAGTGTTTTTATTAAGACAGATGACTCTACCTACTGCTGTGTCTAGGTTTTTTTTTTGCAATGACTACAGACACTTACGTAAGTTAAAAGTAAGGTCATCAGGTATTCGTCATGCGATTCTCATTATTATTATTACACATCACGTCTGTTACAGGTAATTTTTACAATAACAAGTAAATTCAAAACCAGAAAAATGTGGGATTTTATCATGTAGACCGTTCATGACTGTTGACATGCTTTTCATTGTAGAATGCGGTTACTTTGATAACAATTTTAGACTTACGAAAAACTAATTTTATTCGGTTTGTGAATAAGGTTTTGTAGGTGTACCGGTTACTGGGCATTTTTAAAGTACTTAAGAAATTTTTTTTAATTTTTTTTTTTAACTTTATTTAATAATGGGGGTTTGTTCATATTTGAACATGTCACCCCCGTAAGAATATACATGTATATATATCACAAAACTAAAATTAACTACAAATCATACAGTGGATGAAGGTGATCTATTCTTAATACCTATATTTGTAAGTCTATAAAGCAACTTGGCCTCCTCCGAAAGAGGAAAAGACAAAAAACTATTACACCATCCAACATTGAAAGGAGACGCCACATTTTGAAGAACCAAAAATCTAAATGCTTCGTTACGAACACATTCCATCAAGATGTGATATACGTCCTCTACAATATCACATTCAGTAGGTACAATTCGAAGAATTAACTTTACCCATCAAGAATCCAAACTTATTTAATGGAATGTGTCCTGAGCGAAGTCTAAAACTCGTCACAATGTCATACCTTCCCATATTGCATTTTTCAAACCAAGGAACTCGAAGCAAAGCTATCATTTGATGCCTATAGATTTTTCATAAGACGAAAGTTGTTATCAAAGTACCCCGTAGTATCAAAGTGACCCCATTCTACCGGTCATATTTAAAAGTATTTCTATAGAATAATCTTTACAAAGAAAATGCAAATGCAAATTGCAAGTTCTATAATAACTTACCATCAATAGAATACATGTCTATGTATTGAAGAGTTATTGAACTCTCATTTCTTCATTTGCTTATATTTAAGAAACCCATAAAGAATAGTAAATCTATATCTATAAAAGGAAAGCGTTACTGACTGACTGACTGACTGACTGATCTATCAACATACAGCTGAAACCACTGAACGGATTGGGCTGAAATTTGGAACACAGGTAGCTATTATGACCTAGGCATCCGCTAAGAAAGGGTTTTTGTAAATTCGACCTTTAAGGGGGTAAAAAGGGGGGATATTGTTTGTATGAAAAATCTTATTCCTTGAGTTAATAAACTTGAAACTTGGCACGAATATTTACCTAATTAAATTATGATTTTTGTGATTTTTTATTTTTCTAAACTACCCCCTAGAGGGGAATTGGGGGGTCTCAAAGTTTGTATGGAAAAATTTTAACGTGCAATCCGATTAACTCATATCTCAGTATTTATACTTAAAACCAAAAATAAAAAATAATGTGTGTCAGGGTTTTTCGAAAATCTACCTGTAACGGGGTGAAAAGGGGTAGTCAATTTCACTGGGGAGGATTTTACTGCGTGGCTTTATTAACTCGAAAATTGGTGTAAATAATCTTTGAGTCAAGCTATGGAAATATCTCAAACCATTTTTTTTAATTCTACCCCTGTGGGGGTGAAAACAGGGAATACAATTTACATGAAAAATGATATTCATTTGGTTTGAAACTTGGCACAAATATTTGCCTAAGTTTGTCATTAGTTTTAAAAAACTAATTTTTAAAACTACCCTGGTGAGGAGTGTGAGGGGGAGGATGATGGACGCAGGGAGAAAGGGCAGGAATTGGTGAGGAGAGGAGGAAGACATGGTGAAGGCTGAGGGGGAGGGTAGGGGTTGGTGAGCCGGAGGTGGAGGAGAGGGCGAGAGGGAGGGGACCGGGTGGTGAGAGAGAGAGAGCAAAGGGGAAGTGGTGAAGAGGGTGTGAGAGTGAGTGAGAGGGGGAGGGAGAGGTAGCGGAAGGGGATGTGGTGAAGGAACGAGCTAAACTCTGGAACTACCCTACCAGTCGGACTTTAAAAAATCTTTTTGCATTAATGATAGCCCAAATCATAAAGAAGGCATATTTAACATCACTCTAGGACCCTTAGGTGCCGAGCAAAAAGAAAAAAAGTCTGAAAGAACGCTAAGTGAAAACGAAGTAATAGCGCGGGTAGGCAATGCGATGCGACGGGGTGGGTCGAGCAAAAAATAAATTTTACGCGGACGAAGTCGCGGGCAGAAGCTAGTTTTTATATAAATCTCATCGTATCAAACGACGTTTTTTAACACACTTGCGAGGAAAAAGTAATATTATTCCATCGTATGAATGACCTATGAATAGATACCTATGAGAATGACCAGCAGTGCGATTCTGTAACCATCTCACCGTGAAAACTTAGGTGAAGTGAGCGTGGAGTGAGCTGTCAATAGTGTCAATTCCTAGCAAAAACAAACTCACTTCACCTAAGTTTTCACGGTGAGATTTTTACAGAATCGACCGGCTGTATTCATAGACTTTAGTTAGTCAACTCTTTAGAATCTGCCTAGCCTTTTCCCAACTATGTTGGGGTCGGTCAACTCTTTAGTTAGGTATATGCAGTTAAGAAAATTAAAGTCTACCACTGCACTCCATTATTTACACTCATCAGTATCAAGAAGATATTTAATTCAATCTTAAAAAATCTAAACAAAATGCAACCGATACATTTCTCAAAAGAAGATGAACGCTCATCGTCTCTCATCGGTGCGCCGGCGCAGTATCCGTGACCTCATTACAAATATGGCGCCCGCAGACGACCTCACAGCGTCTGAGTTTACTTTGTGCCGCAAATGTTCTAACCATTCTAACATGCTCGCTTTTGTAAAGATATCTTTTACCGAAATGTCAGAAAATACTTTGGACTTCGTTAATTTTATTTATAAATAAATCTAAATCAGAGGTGTACTATAGAAACACCTCTGCCCTACCCTTCGGGGATTACAGAGGCGTGATATTATGTACCTAATGTAAATCTTAAATCATCATTGTCATCCTAATGTGAATACCTAAACTATTTTTTATTTTGATCTAATAGAGAGTAAGTAGTCATTTTTATATATAGGTAGTGTCATTCATTTGTTCTTTGCCTCTATGATTGACAGCTTCGTAAGATTGAGTTGACTAAACTCTGATAAATAGAGTCAGTCTTCTTTACCTACCTTATGTCCAAGTCATTAAAAAGGAAAAGGAAAAAGAATGAGGAAAGAAGAAGAGGAAGAAGGAAGGAAGGAGGCTCTTTTGTTGTTGCAGTATTTAGTAATTCAAAACTTAATTCCTGTAAATCCAAAACTCCGGAAGGAGCATTTACACTTGGGGCTAAAACAATCTACCAACTGCCTTAAAAAAGGACATCTGATATTTTTGGCCACACTTGGGTGGCAGTGTTAAGATAAATAAACAAAACTATTATTTCCATAACATAGAAAAAGAGAAGTCCTGAAGACCTCCTGTTATATTTGTTTCTGCTAGCTACTTTGTGTTTTTTCTGATGACGTACCTATGTAGTGTGACGTGTTGGCGCCTGCCAACTGTTCCGAAATAGAAGGTGTAGGTAGGTATATATTTAGGTGTTTATCATTTCAGAATGAATCTTGTGTACATTTTATTTATATCTTGTGGCACAGATAAACGAGGGAATCTAGTTGTCTATTTGTTTTTGCATTAAGATGTGTAATCGTGCGATGTCTTTATAATAACTCCACATTTTTTTTATGAAATGAAGAAATGAAGCTTCCAGGTCCGAAATTAGGCCATACGGTAACAGGATAAAAATGTCTTATGTCGAAATTCAAAGGTAACGAGTTACTTTCGCATTTATAATATTAGTATGGATTAATATTTGGATGAACTTTTGGGAGCAGTTAGGTTTTAATAATACGAAATTAACTAGGTAATTAATAGCTGTTCCGTTAGTCCGAGTGCAAATTATCACTTAAAAAAAGTAATTGCCAGTCTGCTAAATTAATAGGTCTGGCTTTGAACTTGATGATCATGTGCGTTGAACTTGTTAACAGTTTTGTCATTCATGTGTGTAAAAGGAAGTTGTACAATAGTTGATTGAAGATAGCTTTTTGGTGTTTCCATTTTGACGATAAGCCGCATTAGTATTTTGCTTATCCGGTACGTACGTAGGTATTCTAAAATAGCTCGCAGTTTTTTATAATTCACTTTTAGATAAATATTCAGAATTTATTAGCCAGTACAATATTATCTAAACTGCTTTTATAAGTTCAAAGTTCAATTTAATATGACCTTGCTTTATTTTCTGCGTTTTTTTTTTCTCTATATTTAATTTGGGGTTTTTTATCTAGACAGTTAAGTCAACCCCATGGTGCCTTTTATCTTATAACATTAAACTTAACACACAAACTACACTTAACAGTTAAATAATATATAAAACACTTTGTTTATAGATAGAAGTCACTGATGAAGGACTATGATCAAATTACATAACTTTTTGGCACCTTCTGAAGTTCATTCGGATAAAATTGATTGTATCAATCCCACGTTAAGCCTATTTAAGTCTAATTTTCTGCGTTATGTCAATAAATTCCTAAAAAATACCTTTACTGGTTAAGTCCACCTAGATGACGTCACAAAAAAGAAGGTCAATGTCGCAATCAAAACAATGTTTTTCCCTTAAACATGTGCTGATGACTGAATTCCAAGTAAATGTATCGTTCTCCTTGACACAGAATTGCGCTCGCGCACCGCCAGTGTATCGCTTTCGATACAAGGTGATCTGCTGTGTGGGATCGGTTAATTTAATAGGTGGTTATTTGTTTAATCTCGGGGTCTTTAGCTGTGAGATGGGAGACAGTTAATTTTTTGAATATTTTCTTAACTTTACCCGAAATCTTGCAGCAAGAGTGATTAAAAATAGCAGAAATTTTTAATGATGTTTTTAACAAAATCACGTCAGGTAGGTACTTTCTTAATAAGGTACTACGTTTAAAAAAACCGGGCAAGAGCGAGTCGGACTCGCGCACCGAGGGTTCCGTTCCGATTTCTGAAAAACTGTGCTATTTAGAGACATCGTTTTATTTTTCCTGTAATCTTTACATAAACTTCTATCACATAGAATATTTTCAGATTTTTCTCTTTGCAAACTTCGGAGAAACGGTATTTTTTTTTACATTTTTCATCAAAAGTCGAACACTGTGCGGCCTAAAAAATAATAATAATATGTTTGAGAATGTGCAAACAGCGCTCTTTCATATGATACCCTACATGACCTAGTAGCTCCACTTTGAATTTTTAAGACCCCCTGTCACCCCATGTTGCAAAAAAAATACATATATTTTTATTTCTTTCTTATTTGAAAAATAGTTGGGTAAACGTCATCTAAAACTGTTACAAATTTCAAGTTGATAGCACTAGTAGTTCTTGAGATATCCAGCTGTGACAGACAGACAGACTGAGTCACACCATAAGGGTTCCTTTTTTACCATTTTGGTACGGAACCCTAAAAACGTTCCTACTTAAATGAAAGTTAATTTTATAAAGAGTATTTTCCGACAGTGCAATCACGTCACCGCCAATTTATCTCTTAAAAACCTCACCTGACAAAATAATTACTACCCTCCGCAAAACTGTCGTTTTTATTCGTGCGATAATGCGCCAATATCGTTTTAGTAATCGCCTTGTCTCAAAATAAGAGCATGGGCTTCATTGGCTTGTAATTATTAATTACTTTTATCAGTTTGCATTAAATGTCAGTAGTTCTGCCGCCTCTCACTACCGATATGGTATGAATATAATCAATAAGCTGATTAAATGTGGCGAAATAGTGCTCTTATTTTTTTTACTTTCACCTGTTATGGTTGCGCTTGCGCCGTTTGTTTTAAACGTAATTTTATTATGTTATTATGTGATCAAACTTTCGTAGGTATTTGATACAGGTTCAGGCTTTTTCGTAACTTTCGGGTTCTGTATTTTTTTAAAAATTATTTAGGTTACATAATACAATCATGGGCCGTAGAAGTCAGACGATAGATGCAAAGCACCATGACCATTTTTTTTAGATCTTTATGAAGACCAAACCATGGTCTTCATAAAGATCTAAAAAAAATGGTCAATGCAAGGCTACCTAAAATGTTTATGTAAGTAGCACAAAAATCACAAACAAGCTATTAAAAAGTTTTGTTATGACACCATAACATAAGCAATCTACTCGCAATCAAAGTGTAAAATTAGCCACATTTCCGTTTCCTTTCTAACTTCTAGAATCATCTACTTATTGCAAATGGCTTCGAATGACTGTCACTTGGTCAGCCAAGTAGTTCTGCGTAAGCGCAAGAATTACACTGTTCCATTAGTCATACAAAAGGGCCATCAAGTTAGCGCACACTCAGACGCCTATATGGTGCAATGGCAGAACAACCACTGATGTTAAAGTTTGCGGAAGCGATACTTGCATTGGGACACAACCTTTGTTATTGTTAACTGATTATTCCGTGGTTGGTTGTTTATTTTGAACTTAAGTGTAATGGCGCCCAGTTGGGACACGTCTAGCTAAGATGGGAATTTCTCATAAAATGTAACTAAATCGTTTATACCTAGTAACATAATATAACGCCTGTATACTGTGAAGGCTTCGGCAGCGATGTATCTCATTTCGCCAGTTATTTGTAATGGGGGCGAGCCTATTGCCATCAACCGGGCACAAATCCAGGCTCCGCGCTACTACTGAGAAATTCTAGTAATATGTAGGTAATACCTAGTATTGAATTGATATAACTATCTATCTATCTGCCTAGCCTTTTCCCAACTATGTTGGGGTCGGCTTCCAGTCTAACCGGATGCAGCTGAATACCAGTATTTTACGTGAAGCGACTGCCTATCTGACCTCCACAACCCAGATATTGGGTAATACGATACCCCTTGGTAAGTCAGACTTTCGGGCTTCTGACGACCCGAACGACTGTCAAAGATCCACGAATAACAGCCGGGACCAACGGCTTAACGTGCTTTCCGAGGCACGGAGGAATCTCGGTATGTAAAGATGGTCACCCATCCACTGACCAACCCCGGCAAGCGTAGCTTAACCTGACGGATCGAACCGTCCGGCTGTTGTTACTTAGCCAAGAGCTCCTTTGATTTAACTATTGCACCCATAATCCATCCAAAGGTGTCTGTAAAAGATCGCTTTTAGCGATAAGACCGCCCTACTTGATCTATGCTGTGCCCGACAGGGTCCATAATTGTGACTATATAATAATTTCCCTACCAACTGTATACATTATGGTACGCAATAAAGAAATTGAGAATTGAGAATTGAGAATTGTGTTACCCTATGTAAAATTTCAACATTTATATCTGTAATTTTTATGGTGTGCATAATAAAGAGTATTCTATCTTCTATCTATCTATCAATTGATATACTTAATTATTGCAATTTCTAATAATACTGTAAGTTTAAAAGCCTGATTACTTGGCACTTTTATAACTTTCAATCCTATTCTCAATCTCGAAATCAGAACAGTTTCTTTAAATAACGATTAGAAACGATATTTACAACAAGGTGGAGTTATGTCATCGCCATGAGTCAAGGTGGTGGACGTCAGAGTGTCGTGTTTATAAGATTGTGTGAATGAGTGTGCACGAGGAAGTTGGCGTGAGCACGTTTTACTACATACGGTAAAGTTAGGTTTCGATAGAATGAGGAATGGGAGGCAAGCTGATCAGCAGTTGTTTTTGTTGTTTGCCCATTTGTCTAAAATAATGGTAATTTGATTGGAGAAGACATGCTAGCCTTATTTATTGGAGCATTGCCAGTTTAAGATATATTTTTTTTTATTTTTTCGTCATCAAAACTCAAATTCAAACTCAAAGCATTTATTTCAAATATTTTGGTTTAATTGAAATACCTAAAAGTATAACTATGACTACTAATTATCTATTATTGTAATAACTATCCTTTTTACTATCTAATTTTTGAAGTTCAAAGCTCTTGTACAACACAAATTCCGGAGTACAATGATTCACTTTAATAGGTGTTTCATAACAAATCGTAATCAAACAATACAACAGAACACCAATAAAACATAATTTACTACCGAAGGAAAGTTTACTCACATTCGTGTGGAAGTATCGTAAACTAACGTTCAATGAACGGGCGACATTGGCAGGGCTGCCCCTACATGCAGTAACAAATTGATGATAGCTTCGATCAAAAACACACAGACAGACTACAACGCTGTTGATCGCAAGACGGCAGTATATTTATAGGTTAGATCAATCATCGAAGTTCGCAAATAGTTATTCTAAATTTAAAAAAATGCGGATTGGTGAAATGATATAATAATCATGATAAAACGTTAGGTTTTGACAACAGTAACAGATGCTGTACCTTCCTACCTTAATAGTCAGTCTCTGCTGGGCATTGATCAGGGTTGTTAAAGTTGACAAGGGACTTAAAAAAGCCAATACAGCGGTCGGGAAACAAAAAAGCCCTGGATTTTCTATAACAAGATAGTTTTTGAGTCATTTACCCATCATAAATTGTCTTCCTTTCAAATACTTAATTACTTCCGACCCCTAACCATTTGACATCCTTACCCTAAAACAACCGACCGGATACAATGGTCACCGAGTAGCCGAGGACTGTCCAGATGTGGCGCCCGCGCACCAAGTGCAGGCTTTGTATGCCCGTGCGCAACCGCGCGCCGGATGCCGCGCCATTAGCCGGAAACGACGTCACATTAAAACGTAATTGTTATTTAAATGCAATCAGTAGGCTTTAATGATTGTGAATGCGATTATTATGCGAAAAGGTGTTTAGGCAAATCTATTGTTTTCTGAATTAAAATTGACTGGTAAGTAAATGAGTTAGCAGAAACTTTTAACTGTACGGTATGCGCATTCCTTTTGGATATAGTTATAACAGTTTTATTAGTAGAGTCTGGCCACGCTAACTCTGCAGTGAAATAATGGTAGAATTTGGAAATCTGTATAAGACATCACCTTCTGTACTACGGAAAAAAGTAATAAAAACGTTCTTAGATAAATAATCTATTATGCAAAAATCAAAAGGCAAAATACCAAAATCATTAGATCTACATACACGTCATACAATACAAAACTTTTTGGGGTTGCCCATTTATTGCATGGCAGAGTTAGCGTGGCCAGACTCTAACTGTCAAGATAACAGATAGAGTCAATCTGCACTTGTGAACCAACAAAACTTATGGTAGGTCATTGACTAAGGTATCTGCAAAGTAGGTATTGTAGGTAAGTACCTACAAACCTACTTGTACCTTAGTATAAGTATACTAAGTCGGTTTAGGTAATTAAATAAAGGTAAACAAAAAACCTCGCGTCTGGTTAACCGACTAAACGTAATACCTGTCACTTCAGTTGTCATGCTACGACATATTTGTACTCTTCAATTTAGCATCTTTAAACAACGAATTATAAAGTTGCTAAATTGAAGAGTAGGAACTGTGTCGTACCATGATAACTGAAGTGACAGGTATTACGTTTAGTCGGTTAACCAGACACGTAGTTTTTAGGGTTCCGTACCAAAATGGTAAAAAAGGAACCCTTATGGTGTGACTCAGTCTGTCTGTCTGTCTGTCATAGCTGGATATCTCAAGAACTACTAATGCTATCAACTTGAAATTTGGAACAGTTTTAGATAACGTTTGCCCAACTATTTTGCAAATAAGATAGAAATAAAAATTTGTATGCTTTTTTTGCAACAGGGACTGAAAGGGGGTCTTAAAAATTCAAAGTGGGGCTACATGGCATGTGGGGTATCATATAAAAGAGCGCTGTTTGCAAATTCTCAAACATTTTTTTTCTTTTTTTAGGCCACATAGTTTTCGACTTATGATGAAAAAACACCCCCCCCCTTTATCTCCGAAGTTTGCATAGAGAAAAATCTGAAATTATTCTATGTGATAGAAGTTTATGTAAAGATTACATGAAAAATAAAACAATGTCTCTAAATAGCACACTTTTTCAGAAATCGTCAACAAAAAAATTATATAAATGATGGTACGGACCCCTCGGTGCGCGAGTCCGACTCGCTCTTGACCGGTTTTTTTTTGTTTACCTTTATTTAATTACAATACAACCGATGGAGTATAGGTATCTTATCTCACTCTATGTAGGCAATGCATTCAATTCATGAATATTAAGAGGAAACGTGGGTGCTCTTTTCTCCATACAAAAAGATACAAACGCTCTCGCCTGTTTTCATTCTGGTTAATGACCATAAAGCAATGATTTTTTACAGAAATATAAATAACAGCTACTTGTATGCCCCTATGTTTTCCTTTTTGATGATATATTATTTTTATAAGAACTAGAACCCTCAAAAAATGCTCAAAATTGCCTATTCAGACCGCAGTCAACAGACGCCTAGTGTACCAATTTGACAACTATTAACGAAAAAAGAAAAACATAGGGGCATAGTATATATCCTTCTTATTCAGTTTATGAAATATCTTTTAAATTGGTCCAATATTGGAGGAGGAAATAGGCGAGAGCCAAACCTCGAAATGTGACTTTTTACATAGGCTATTTAGTCTGATCTGCAGTTGTCCTTATCGCACGAATTCGAGGGCGGAGCGCTCGCAGAGCGACAGCAATACCTTCTTAAAATACCTAATTTTCAAAAGTCTGGTCGCCCCCATTTCCTCTTAAACTAAACTCCTTACATTCCCATGCCCATAGGCATATAATAATAACTAGCTTAATTTTTACTAATGGAAAATGTTGGAATGATAGCTACATATAACGACATTCTAATCATCAATTTACCCAGAAGCAAAGGGATTATTCAGACAGCGACAGGTGTTGTAATTAGTATGCACTAAACTAGGACAAGAGAAGTCAATAGATAATGTTATCTACACATTGAACTTTTAATTGAATTGGGTCGCCGGCTCTTGAATATTAATTTGTTTAATTACTAATCTCTCTTTAACATACGTTATCGGGAAGTATGTATATAAACAGTATTAGTGTTATGTAAAGTTTAGGTTTAATGGTTGATGTTAGTGGTTTGTTTATACCATTTCAATCAATTTTTAAAGATGGGTGACCATTTATGTCATCAAAACCCAACACCTTACTTACTGGTCCAGAAATATCATGGTATACCGGATGACTTTTTTTACCGTCTCGAAAAAAATTGGGTGTATGAGGTGTACAGAGTAGAAGCCTATGGCATACCTAGTTTTTTTTTTTCAATAATCTATTGAAAAAAAAAAACTAGGTATGCCATAGGCTTCTACTCTGTACACCTCATACACCCAATTTTTTTCGAGACGGTAAAAATATATACACACACATAAATATATACAGAAAAAAATATCAAAGTACCAATAAATACTACAAATTCGATGTAAACTTTTCATTTTTGTACAATAAAAACAGAAATTTTGAAAAAAAATAATAAATCGTTTAAAAATATCGAAATTCAAATCATATGCAACCTGCACATGATTAGAATTTTTGAATTTTTTGATTAAAAAAAAAAAAAAAAGGTATGCCATAGGCTTCTACTCCGTTCACCTAATATGTATATCCAATTTTTTTCGAGACGGTAAAAAAAGTCATCCGTTATACACCAAAAGACTTGTCTTCACTAGTACACAAATTGCATTGCATTGCATTGCATTACATTGTTGAGCACACTTGCACGCCTGTCTTTGATAATAATTTAACTTCCTACTGTCTTAGTAGTTACTCTCTAATTTTATTATCAATATGATTTATTAGACAAAACTTCACTATGCTAGAGCCAAGGACATTGCATTCAGATGGTCTTCAAAATCGTAAAGGCTGGTCAATTATAAACAATGGTTAGTTTGCAGTTTGTCAGTTCAGAAAAAAGATTAATTGTCAACTGCATCTGGTTAGACTGGAAGCTGACCCCAACAGACTTGGGAATGGGCTAGCTAGGATGATGATTGATGGTAAGATGAACCGACAGTGTGCACGGTGCACAGAGTACATCGTCCCGTTCGGAAATGTTTTCGACTAGCGGTATCCGGGGCAAGGCGCTGCGGGAGACCAGGCAACGGAGATGTTTGTGAATGAGAGATGATCTGGCGCTGATGTAGTTGGATACGGGAATGTATTGTCACTTTGTATCAGAAGGTGAGGTATTGGATAAGCACAAACCAATTAAAAGTTAAACATTGTTGCATTGATGGCCTGAAAACAAAAATGACTTTTTGTTTGTAGTATTTTCTTATTTATTAAATTACTTTTTGTGTTTGGCAGCTTCTTTACCCTCCACAGACTACCTACAGTATTCTCTCCTTTCTCCCCATAATCCATCCAAAGGTTGTCTGTAAAAGATCGCTCTTAGCGATAAGACCGCCCATTGTGTCACCCTTTGTAAAATTTCAACATTTATATCTGTAATTTTTATGGTGTGCTTAATAAAGAGTATTCTATCTATCTATCTATCTATCTTTATTTACTTAAACCTACAAATTTTGATAGAAGACCTAAAATGACAAGGAGAGTTTAGGGGAAATCATTCTATGATTGTAGGTATATTCGATAACAGATTAATGATTATTGTTGAGTTGATAAACGCAATTGCAAATTGCGAATTATTAATTAAATAGTTATAAGTACTTACATTGTGAAAACAACAAAGTAATAATTCATACTTTTATGACGATTATAGTACTTACGTGAAATTAGCTAAGTACTTGTTGTGTGTTGTTTTAGTCATTTTGTAAACTGCCCGCGGTCACGCGAGCAGTTTGGGTTTTTTTTTCAACGATGAATCAATCCATGGGCACCTACTTACCTATGGGGTTAAATGTTTACTGTTAGGCACATACCCACAGTGGTAAATGTTTATGAAAGACTAATAACGACTGGAAATAACCCTATACATATATGGTAAAATTTTCCTGTTTCCTTGTACTTTTTAAGGGAAAATTATTATAAATTTTAATAATTTTAACAATTTATAATAATTTTCCCTTAATTTATCATATGATATTAGGTATACCCCTTATAGCACGAACTAATGATTACGTATACACTCATAAAATGTTAAAATATGCGGTTTTTCGGATACCTAATCTAAGTACAGTTTGTACAAATCAAAAGCCTTTCAATTTAGTGGATTTGTGATTTATTTTCCTGTGCGATTATGACAAAATTAACTTGGGTAGGTACCTAAGTTATGCAGTAGGTAGGTACCTACTAGCTGATAAAGTCATAGGGAAACGCCAACAAGGCAGCATTTGTGTTTAACAAAAAAACCGGCCAAGTGCGAGTCGGACTCGCACACGAAGGGTTCCGTACCATATCGTACACGATAGAACACTATGTATTTAATACATTCGTAAAAGAAACAATATAGAGAGGCGATATAACTATATCGCAAAGATAACTTTGTATTTCATAATGATACTGTGAATTACAAGGTTATTTTTTGCAGTTGCAGAAAATCGCCCATATTTAAATGAAATACCATAAGAATCGGCGTTTTTAGTATTTGTTGATTAAATACAGAGTATTGGTAGTAAGTACATGATATACAGAAGTTTCTTGTTGCGATAGAGCTCGTACAAAAATGGTCTAAAATTGACATCTTTTACGGCTCCCCATTTCTTCATTTTTGAAGGTAAAAAAAATAAAAATATATGTATATACAACGTGTAACGTTAAATGCGCAAAACCCCTTGAGGGGTCATTGTACTCATCATTATGAACAAATTTTACTATGGGACCAAACCTGAAATCGCGAAAAAAAAATCAGCTGATCAGTACATTTATGTTCGCCTAACTCGTCAAAATGTACTGAATAGCTGATTTTTTTTTCGCGATTCCATGTTTGGTCCCATAGTAAAAGTTGTTCATAATGATGAGTACAATGACCCCCTAAGAGGTTTTGCGCATTTAACGTTACACGTTGTATAATAATATATAATATTTGTAGGTACTCTACTCGATGATTTCTAGACAAGAAAGATAATGATAATTTTATTGTGTGGAGACCTTCTTTAATTTTTAACTTTATTTTATTTTTATTATTTTTTGTTATAGCCGTAATAGCGAACGGACAGCGGAGGCTTAGTTAATAGGGTTCCTTTTAATACCCTTCGGGTACGGAACACTAAAAATCCGTCTTATAAAATATCAAACAGTAATGTTTTAAATACTTATAATTCCTTACAAGAACTTGCTTACTAACTTTCAGGATTTGCGGATGCGCAGCGCAGCGCAAGAAAAAAAGCTACATTTATCTCATTTAACATAGCTAGTACTATAAGTCTATTCACGGAGACGAGTTAGTAGAGCGCTATCTCACTCACACAATTTTTTAACTGCGATTGGTCAGTGATAAACGCTAAGGCGGTGTACACAGTACGAGTACTTTTTAGTCTACTCATACTTCCCGTACTGTGCAGACGTGCTCTTACTTGTGACTGTATGCTCAACTTGTGAAAGCGATTATCACAAGGAGATGAATGCCGAAGAATTTGAAAATTGGTTTAGAGAAGTACGGAGTATAGTACGGAGAGTGATGATGATGATGATGATATGTTGTAAACTTGTATAGGTAGATATTATAATATAATAAAGAAAATTTAATCATTAACTCTCGATTTTATTTCTTTCCTTCATATCCATCAGATATATAAAAAAATAGGTACCCATAAAAAAATCTATCAAATAAATGTCTCTCAATTTATACGACAGACGAAGCCGCAGGAATAAACTAAGCGAACTTTTAAGAAGCGCAGTGTGAACGCACATTTACATTTCTAAGGTATTGTTAACGCCCACTGACCCTAAAAAAGTTTTTTTTGTCTTTGTCATTTGTATGATAACGTGCGATAGAGAAGGCGCTATACTAACTCGTCTCCGTGAATACACTTATAGGTATTCTACAACTCTACACAAACTCCAAATTTTATATCGAACAGCGGCAGCGACCATATGGCGGGCGTGCGCGTGGGCATTAACGTGACGTCATCGTCCATTCACCGCCAACTACGGTGGATGCTTTATTTGGTTTGGTTCGGAAAATTAGCTGTTTGATGATGACGATGACTGATTATTTGATATTATTTAGATCATCCATAGTTCTGTTAAGCAAAATGCGTGAATAGTTAGCAGCGCTTGCGATGCAGTGTTCTTAATTTCCTTGTGTAAAGAGGATAAATTGTAACAGGTGGTAGAGCAGTTAAATTTTTTGTTTAAAACTGTGGGAGGCTTTTTATCAATGAACACGCAAAAGAATGTTGGTAACCAGATACAAAGTTAAAACTATACCAAGATAGATTTCCTTCGTATTGGAACAACGGGCTTTTTGAGAATAGGTCATGAACTCATGACGTTGTAAAAATCAGCAAGGGGCTGATTGTCCAAAGGGTCTAGTCTAGACAAGTGGCAATCCCAAAAAATCTTTGACTCTGCGATCAACGTTATCGCTCATACCACTGAATCCATAACAGTACAAGTACAGAAGATTCACTCCGCAAAATCATATATCGCTGAACGTCTCGACCTGGTTACCTATCTTTTGTTTTTAGACTTATGCCCGGGATACAAGAGGCCACTTTTTCAAGCTAAAATAGCTTAGAAGTAGATAATATCCTGGCATGGCATGTGCTAGAACTGTTTACAAGATGCTAGGAAATTATACCATTGTAGTGACATAGGCCGAGGAGTAAAATATCTGATTGGATACCAGTATCGCCGGCTGCACGAGGAGAATACACAAGCCAGGATAGTAAAATCAGTGGTTGGAGGCGCTAATTGCACAAAAATAAAACTCCATCCTATTAAACTATCACACTGTAGCTTTAAACATCTTTCTCACTAGCTTGCTAGCTTAAATATGAGGATAGTTCTGTACTACATGAGGCAGGACTAGCTTACTAACACTTTCTTGCTCTTCTAGCCCAAAAACCCGCTCCGTGTACGGGCATTAATACGGTACATTATGGTTATGACCTGTCCACTATCTTCAAGGTTAACTAAAGGTTGTTCTGACACATCTCAAGTTTACAGTGAAACAAGAAAACGTGCCGTTACTGCAAAAGCGTGACCAAATTGACTGAATCATGATGTATCACTTCGTAGCTCTCATCATTGTGATTCATTATTTAAAAGAACAGAAGGTGTAGTTTGTAAGGACAGACATGTAGTCGCAGTGGCGTAACTATACCGTTCGAGGCCCGTGGCAAATTCATCGGATTTTTGCTAAATGTGTAATATTAAATGTTGGGAATTGGGATTCTCCTCTGACCGGGGGCCCCTTCCGGCTGGGGGCCCGTGGCATTTTGCCGACTTGCCACCCTGTAGTTACGCCACTGTGTAGTCGCCTACGTAAGTAATAAAATATTGCTGAGATGGGTAGGTATAGTTAGTGCAATCCACGAAGACGGGCCCCACTCATCTTCCTAAGCGCTTACAGTAGAAGTATGGAACATTGTACAAGTGTACGCACTAATTACCTATAGGTACCTATAATTAACTATACTATAATTACCTATACCTAAAATAATAACCTGCAATTAGTTTGTATCGACAAAACTAAAACACTAGCGGAATGGTGCACACTTGCACAGTGGCGTAACTATACCGTTCGAGGCCCGTGGCAAATTCATCGGTTTTTTACTAAATGGGTAATAATAAATCTTGGGAGTTGGGATTCTCCTCTGACCGGGGGCCCCTTCCGGCTGGGGGCCCGTGGCATTTTGCCGACTTGCCACCCTGTAGTTACGCCACTGCACTTGCACTATCAGCGGTTAGGAAGAAGAGTGGGGCGCGTCTTCGTGGATTGCGCTAACATGTAACACAGTCGTTTATTTGTCTATGATATTTCCTCTGTGCGATGCCGGTACCTAAAAAGCTCCACTGGTCCTCGCCGGCCGCACCGCACGCAACGGATTTTGGTTTGTTTGTATGAAAAAAAAAATGAAAATTCAAGCGGTACCGGTAGTGGACGCAATGCTGTATTAATTCATACAAAAGAAACCGAAATCCGTTGCGTGCCGTGTGTGCGTTGAAGACGGCGCGGACCCCAGTGAATGCTCACCTTTTGTCAAGAAGATTTTGTGTTGTAGTGCTGAAAAATTTCTACTACTTCTTCGTCGTTCGACTTAGGAACGCAGCCATTGTGCATACATGTTGCGTCTCCAACTCTCCATGCTCCGTGGTTTTGGCCCCTCAGAATATTCTACATCCGCTAGCCTGTTCAGTTGCGTCAGATCATCATAGTGGATAATAATATACCGCTATCTCTGTGTTTCTAGCTATTCCTACATTTTTGTCAAGAAACTTGTTTTGTTTCAAATATTCACATTGTTCTGCTACAATTTCTATTCAGTTGATGGCGACAAGATAACAGAGGGGCAATTCTCGTACCTAAAAACGTTCACAATCTCATGCCAGCGTCAATCAAAATGTCAAAAATGAAGGTAAACGCTATACAATTTCTGTCAGATTGAGTCTTGAGATGATATTGCGAACGTTGTTAAAAATACGAGAATTGCCCCTCTGTTAAGTAGGTACATTTTCCTCGTTATTTGTACGTTGAAAGTACTGTCCCTGCCAATGTAATCTGTGGTTAAGTCATGTTTCACGTACGAAGGTGTTCCTAGAATGTTGACGGTGACTCGGTGCGCCTACGCATGACATAATTATGGCGGTCACCAGTGTGTAAACAATGCTTTATTGGCATGAGGTTGATATAATGTATAAAAATTTGTTTTATGCATTTTAGGAAGGTAAGTAGGTAAGGTCTTCAAATTTCTGCTTTTCTTGTTATAACCTTAGTTTATCCTTGGTTAAACCTATAAGTGGGTACAGTTAGTGCGAGTTTATACCTACTTACTCGATCGCGTTTACGTAAACGTTAATTTACGTCAATTTGTATGGAATACCTAATTGTGTTTCCATTATAGTCACCAGACGGCGTTTATTCAGAGGGCTTAGTGCGAGTTTTTATACTTACTCGATCACGTTAACGTAAACGTCAGTTTGTACTGAAAATGAATAAGCGCCGCCTGGTGACCTATAATGGGCAACACAATTATTCCATACGAATTGACATACGTCAACGTTAACGTAAACGCGATCGAGTAAGTATAAAAACTCGCACTAAGGCCACAGTTTCCTTCAGTACATAGGTGTTGACGTGATCGAGTAAGTATAAAAACTCGCACAAGACGATGAGGGATAAACTTCATTGCATATTTGTATTGTATTGATTCCAATACGTACGACAATGTAGGTGATGTGTACTTTGTACACAACGTCAAATTGGTTCACTGTGGTTTTCTACAGGTAAAAGGTTGTGGTTGTGAGTGAGATATTATCCTCCCTGCCGTTTACACCATAACACCTTCTAGGGGAAACAAAGTGTATTGAGCATCCGTCCGTTTTCGGAAGTCACGGTTCAAAGTACCTACCTAATGTTATAAACAATGGACTATGTAGGTAGCGTGCCAGTTGTTAAGGGTCCACGAAACGATCAATTGCAATTGTCCATTTTTACGTGATTGATACACATTGATCGTTTATGAAACTTGCAATTGAAGCGATTGACAACAGTACTACCACAATAGAAATTGATCAATTGCAATTGATCGTTTCGGGGAAAAAGTTGGAAAACAATGTTGTGTATTCGCTGAAGGTTAGGTAGATCAGCCGCAACTTTGTGAATACTTAGTGGTTTTGGTTTTTGTATTACTTTGGTTAGGTAATGGCGGCTGGCCCGTTCCCTATGTTATTATTGCCTGGTTTCACCAACACGTAGGTATTACTTTAGCGTCTACCTATTCATCATTATGGTCGCCACGGGCATAATTATGACTACAGCCCAGCCGTAGCGAGAATGCTTTCCAAACACATCTCTGTTGGACAATTTATAGAGTATCAATCTGCCTAGCCTTTTCCCAACTATGTTGGGGTCGGCTTCCAGTCCAACCGGATGCAGCTGAATATCAGTTTTTTACATAGAGCGACTGCCTATCTGACCTCCACAACCCAGTAACTGGGTTATACGATACCCCTCGGTAAGACTGGTTGTCAGACTTTCGGGCTTCTGACGACCCGTAACGACTGTTAAAGATCCACGAATGACCGAGTTCTTTCCGAGGCACGGAGGAATATCGGTATGTAAAGATGGTCACCCATTCACTGACCGACCCCGGCAAGCGTAGCTTAACCTGATAGATCGACCCGTGCGGCTGTTATTATTTACTTGGCGACGAACTCCAAAGAGAGTAAACACACACATGAAACTGACAGATGTCAAATCTCATTTTCTCATGTCTCGACGCGACGCCGCGCGCCGGACTGTATGACAAATAACGAATCGAATCCGTACGTTCGCAAAAGCACGTACTCTAATGTAAGTACTTAGTTTTTAAACTTTGGCCCCCTCTGATCATTATTGATTCTTTGTTATTTGTCAGAACTAAAAAAATACTTACTGATGATATTTTTAAGGCAGTAGGCAGGTAGGTACTCAATAGTATCCAATTATCTCCTTAATAGTATCCTGCTTTTCTCTGATAATAACCCACCCTAGCCATTCCACCGAGATCATAACACACATTCTGCACCGACACAACACACATCATCACTACAACAAACACACACATACACATACATACAAACACACACACACCAACAAACACGAATAATCCAAATGTCAAATAAATAAATAGTAATTTTCCGAATTCTGTAATTATGGTCTTTGTTAACTTTAGTTTAAAACACTTGTTCTGCCTGCAATTTAGTATGTGAAATTGAAGTATTTATGGGCTTGTACCACCGCCCTTAATACAAGCTATTTTATAGCTTAGTAAGGGTGCTGGTTGCAACACATAATATAGATCGTTAACTAGCATAAATCGAGTGTTCATAGTGGTACATTTTAATGTTAACAGTTTTTGGTTTTAAATAAATTATTATTATTATTATAATTAATTAGATAACCAATCAACAACTTGTGTTCACATGTTTTATATTTAAGCTAGGTATCAACTCACTGATAATTTCAATACCTATGTTTATTAAACAATACAATCTTTTGCCACAAGGTGACCCCGACAAGGTACACGAAAGCAATTTGCATCGACTCACAGCAATTGATCAATAATCGTGCGCAGGAGTGTATTGAAATTTATTAATATAAATTGACAACGTAGTGACGTAGTGATCAATCTTCGTAGTTTCATAGTAATTTTATAGTAAAGCAATTGATAGTGAAGCTTTTTACGGGGATAAAATCACCGAGAATTATACAGGGTGTATTTTTAATCACCGTTATCCTCTTAAGGGGTCATTGTACTCATCATTATAAACAACTTTTACTAAGGGACCAAACCTGAAATCGCGAAAAAAAAATCAGCTGTTCAGTACATTTATGTTCGCATAATTCGTCAAAATGTACTGAACAGCTGATTTTTTTTTCGCGATTTCAGGTTTGATCCCTTAGTAAAAGTTGTTTATAATGATGAGTACAATGACCGCTTAAGAGGATAACGGTGATTAGAATTACACCCAGTACCTATAATCTGTGACCGAGAAGTTGTCCGTTCGAGACCTACCCGCCCGTTACATAGCTACAAATCAACGCACATTAATTAACATACTACCTGATTCAATTCTGTCGGTATTTCATACTATTGGGCTTATACACAACGTACCGCCGCTATCCCGACATTAATTACAGACCCAGGTAAGGCTAGTGGTCAGTAATCATACAAATTATAATAAGATAAAATAATGAATAAGTAAATAGAAAAAAAAAATTCAAACAAAATAAATCATAAAATAATAACCAAAATTATGATCACTCTAAGCAAATGACTCATTCATGAAGTT
The DNA here is from genome assembly GCA_905163495.3 of Cosmia trapezina. Classification (NCBI taxonomy): domain Eukaryota; kingdom Metazoa; phylum Arthropoda; class Insecta; order Lepidoptera; family Noctuidae; genus Cosmia; species Cosmia trapezina. Next base: position 26,580,738 of record LR991028.1, read on the forward strand.
ATTGTTCTATGTCAGCTGGTAAGGTCTTTGACTTTGACCCTTTTTTTTTTCAAGTGATTTCTGGCTTGGTCCCATAGTAAAAGTTGTTCATAATGATGAGTACAATGACGCCATAAGAGGTGGTCCATTAATTACGGGACACCCTGTTTAAAAAAAAATGGAATGCTGTTCGTTGGTAGTGCATCACTCGAGAACTGCTGGTCCGATTTAGTTAATGTTCGTAATAGTCCGAATTTGCTTTAAGGTTTAGGTTTTTTAGGTTTGGAAGTTTCCCGTAAAATGAAAAAAAGAAAAAGGAAAATACGGAAAAAAGTGATACTTAGTACTACTTTCTATTTTTGTATGAACTCAAGAGCATAAGGTAAGTACTTATTGACATTTTGACAGGACAACGTCTGTTAGGTCAGCTAGTTTTATAATAATTTCTCCTAATAAAATATATAAGAACGACTTTTCCTTCAAGATCAAGGTGCATAAAAAACAGTGCGTACTCCATTTCTCACGCTTCCGGTGGTCCGTGTGACGTTGCAGTGAAACCAGATCGGCGCAGGCGCAAGTAACTCTATACCGCCAAGATTTACGACCGTATTGACCCTAGTACCGTTCCATGATGCTATAGACCGTGTTAAGTTGTTTAATTGTAGCTAATCTATGTTTTATTATTATTTATTGGGGTTATAAAATTTATTTTTAAAAGCTTAAAGTTGGCCTTTGTTTTATTGGGAATGTATTGTTGTTAAGTCTAATAGAGTTGGATTTAGCATTTCACTGTTGTGAATATGAATTAATTATTAAATTCATATAGAATATGAAACAATTATAAATCTGTGTAAAAAATAAAATGCATTTCAGAGAAAAAAGAAGATGTAGGTCGAAGAGATGTACGCAGCAATAGAGCTTCATATAGTTCTACCTCTTGAGACAATATGCGGAAATTATACATATTCAACTATAGCACAGCTTCGGGCCTATAAAAATAAAAATATTCAGTTCATTAATCCTGAACAATCACAATTCACATCCCGCTGAAATTGAGATAAGAGATCATTGGCTCGAAAATATAATTATAATTATAAAACCATGAGGTACAAGGTTAGTGACAGATTACGTTATTATACGTAAGTATCCAATTCTTTCATTTTCTTCATCATCTTTCTCACATCCCAATTTATTTCGGGTCTACACGTCTTACTTACATACTTCTCTATTATTCATCATCGGTAGTCACCCCCTTTCTCACCATTATCATCTTTCACGCAGTCAATCCATCGTTTCTTTGATTTTCCTCTTATACCCATCCATATTCATACTCGAAGTCATAACTTTCCTTACGACATTTTCTTCATTCGTCCGTACCTATCACACGACAACCGATTTAAATTTTCCTCACATCATATATGTCTGTGTTTGTCAGTCGGTCAAACAGATAGAAGGGAATCCGCTAGATGTGAGTAGCATTCGTTTATGAAGATTTTTGGGAGACGCCAGCAGTTGCTGGTGCTAGCGTCTTAATCTAAAACGGTACCACATTTCCTCCTAAGAGCAGTGGTGGAACAGTATAGGGACGAGTTGTATCACCAGTGCTCTCAAAATGGTGAAGGAAAACATCGTGAGGAAACCGGCACATCCTAGAACCAAAAAAATCGAAGAAATCTAGAAACCCGCACCTGGCACGGGTGGTGGACGATGGCCCGCTACTTCTCACTGAGAAGAGGCCTGTGTCTGTGTCCCAGCTCCCAACAGTGGGAATATTATACACTGATTATGCTAGATATCGTTATAACAAGAGTTACCCACTAAATAGAGCAACATTCATGAACTCATCAGTTTCACCTCGGTCCGAATCAAAGTGTATTTCAGTTGGTTGCGTTATTGCTAGTACACTAACATTGCGTAAGCGCAAGTGGCCATGAACGCTAATTGTGATCCATCTTCTGTTTGTATATGTATAGTCTGAATTTTAAAATAGCTCGACTGCATGCATAATTTTTTTGAATATTTTATTATTTTATGCGGATCTGAAGGAGAAAGAATATCAGTATGTGCTGCTAACAGATTCAGATTGACCTTTTACTAATAATAATAATAATAAAATAGTGTGTTATCTTTGCGCTCTCTTCCGTTGTAGGATCAACAAATTACAAATTATATCTAAATTCCTAAAATCGTTTGCGGAAGTTTATGAAAACAATATTTTGATTGAGTGTAGTGTAGTGTGTATTATTATAATGTAGAGTCGTGTTTTTGGCCGTCGAGCGTCGTTTGAAAAGAATGAGTTTGAATTATGTAACTAGGTAGGATAATGAGCAACTTGAGAATAAGTTTGTTACAAATTTTTCGCTCTTATTAATAATTTTTCGTAGTTTGTTCAATGGAGTCTGGTTTAAAATACTGCTTTTCTTTATAATTTTGAGTATACTTATTCATATTACCAATCAGTTCATACTTGTCTGCCACTTTATCCAATAGGCAATTATTCTTATGATTCCCACGTTCTATAACCACATTTCTTTCAAACTCACATAATATATCTTCGTTTTCTTCAGATTTCGCTCATTCGACTAGTTTTTCCAACCTGTCTTTTGCACTGACATTGGCACCTTTCTCTGTATTACCGCTAGTTTCCGATGCGCTGGCGCAGGTTAGCGTTGTGGTGGTAAACAGTACTCTTTCAAAGCTTTGTCTTGTTATGGCTCTGTTATGAATATGACTGTTTGTTCTCATGATTGGTGCACTTTCTTTTTTATGGTGCTTTGTTATGTTTGGCACTTTCAATTTTATCGGAAGTGGTGTGAAGAAAGTATGAACGGATATTTACCGAGTGTAAAAATTATGAGTTGTTTTGTAAACATTTTCTATTTACATCGGTTTTAATTATTTTAACGAGATCTTGCCAGTTATCGTATATAATACGTAGTTTTCATGTTTTCTAGTACATATCACGGTCTTTAAGTAATCCTTTGTAACGAACAACCTCCAAAACTTTACGATTCCGGAAACAAAAGCTCACTTAACAATTCATTTGGTGCACTACCATAAAAAGGATCTAAAACGATGAATACACGGCACGTGCGCACGCGCATCGCACGCGCCGAACCGTGTGGAGAGTGATGGGAGGGGGGGGGGGGGGCACAGGTGTCGAGTGATTTAATTAAAACTTAACAGAAATACACCGCCGACGAGTCAGTTAACGGCGAGTGTAATTAACTGCCACCCTTCCTGCTTACCTCCGATAAATATAGATTAATTATACGTACGGTAGAAAAGGGGAAAGACGAGTTTTTAGAGTAATAATATGGTTTTGATAATAAAGTACTATTTTGTATAAAACACAGCAGTATGTTTAAGTATAATAAGTAGGTAAGAGTAAACTAAAAATGTTTAAAAGTAAGTTTCTTCTCAATGTACAAGTTTAGTGATCATCATCTGCCTAGCCTTTTCCCAACTATGTTGGTGTCGGCTTCTAGTCTAATCGGATGCAGCTGAATACCAGTATTTTACATGGAGCGACTGCTTATCTGACCTCCACAACCCAGTGACTGGGTAAAACGATACCCCTTGGTAAGACTGGGTTATACGATAGGTACACAAGTTTAGTGATAGTTCATAAACAGCATTGTAGGTTGTTTGTAGTTACAACTAATTTTCCTTATTATTAATGTAATGTATGAATGTGTTGTTTATGCACTGTTGATGACGTTTGTTGATCGTGTCTCAAAATGACTAGTACAAGCTCACTAGAAAGGTTTAAAGGTAAACAATCTCGATGTGACTTTTTACTCAAACACCTATTAAACAAATAAACTAGGTACTGCTAAAACTAATGATTCAATTGATTTAGTAATCATTATTGTTGTACTTGTTTTTAGTTGCATTTTAGTTTTAAACTGAGATTTTAAATAAAAAAATAAAAAGACACATCAAGATTGTTTACCTTTATTTAACTACCTAAACCTTTCTAGTATATATACTAAGTCATGGTTTCGGATTGAGTTAATCTGCGAGAAGGACATATTTATAAGTCATATTTTCATTCCACTGCATACATACGCAACGACCTACTTAACTTCTAATTATGTTTATTGTAATTGTTTTGCCTACCAACGTAAATTGTGACACCACAACAAAATAAACTTCATCAGGTACCCGATACCTTTTAATTACATACAAATACAATTATTATTTCCTAGCCTTTGTAATAATAACATAAAACATATCCTAAATCCTAATAATGCGCTATTAATTCGTTTTCGCTTAGCGTTCTTTCTTTTTGCTCGGCCCCTAAGAGTCGTAGCATGATGTTAAATAACCCTTTGAATTAGGCTATCAAATGCAAAAATATTTTTTCAATTCTGACTGGTAGTTCCAGAGATCAGTGCGTTCAAACATACAAACTCTTCAGCTTTAGGTATTATAATAGATGGATAAGTTCAACTTTCCTCACGGTGTTTTTCCCTTACCGATGTTAGATACATACAAAAGTGACATTGGTACTTGTTCAATGCTACCTTTGGACATTGACTCAGCACGCGGCCCAGATAAAAATAAGTGATTTCGTTGCATCTAACACGCATGAAACACAAAGATTTTGTGCAATAGTGTGTGTTAGGTAAAAGTAGTATATAAGCGGAATCTTTATGCAGATAAATCAGATTAGAATTTTATATTCTTGTCTCATTACCCCTCACTGTGGCACCTTTAGCCATCTCTGATCAGTCTCGTGAGTCTGCGGGACTGGCAGTGAGTGTACCCTTCCCGCACCCTGGATTCCTGTCTACTGTCCGTCTGTTACCTTAGGTCGCATGGTGCAGACATCCTGAATTTATTTATATATTTATTTATCACATATTAGGTATATGGTAGGTTAGGGCTGTAGGGCTTATAGGGCTTAGGGTCGTAGGTACCGTTAGGCTTGTAGGTCTTAGTAGGTTCCCGTAACTTATCACATAGCTACATGTACCATCGCACCTTTAACAGTATTGCGGCCTTACGTGACATCTGTTAAGGGTGGATGTACAGTACTTGCCCGAATTTGATCCCACAACCTCGTGGTTGAGAGGCGAGGCCTTACCACTGGGCCATCATGACATTAATTACATACCTACAATTATTTATTTGCATAATCACGGTTTCCCACGTAGTGATTGTTAATAAAGATTTATTAGTTGTTTATGCGGAACGTTAACGTAGTAAATGCTGGCATCGTTAACATAAGCGATGAGGTGAAAGGTAAGCGTTAATCCATTTAAATTAACTGTTAAAGTTAGTACCTACCTATGATGTTGTGATTAATTTAAAGGTGAATGCGAGTGAGTTATTTAAATATTTTTTTTTAGAAAAGTTGTGCTGTGAGGCATACTTATACAAAGTGGACAATACATACCTACATAGGAGTGTTTTGGAAACAGTCAAATAAATCCTAAGACTAATCTTATTGATCAATTGCCATTATGTCTATTGTAGTGACAAACGCTTCAGTTGCACTTGGTAGACGATCAATTTGCGCATCAATGTGACAACGAAAAAATTAATAATTGCAATTGATCGTTTCGGTATTAAGGCCCTGGTTTCAAGCTTGGTTTAGCTCGGTGTGTAAGTGAAATGGCGTTATGGCTGTCTAGTTTGACGCACGAGATAGAAGATTCTCACGCGCACCGGAATTATGTCGTAAAAGTGCAAATAAAATCGTATAGAATTAGAAATTAACTATTTATTAAATGGATGCAGTTTGGAATTTGACATTTCATGGTATATTTTTAATTATAATTATAATTGCTAATGAAGGGATAAACAGCTTTTAAAGATTATTAGGAGGTATGTTTAAAGATTTTTTGGTGCATTAAAGTATGTTTAATTATTGTTTTGGCTTCCATTACTGTATGCGAAAAGGACTTGAAAATATCATATTTTTTTACATGCCAAAATTATTTACGGTTTATGAGATACACAGCTTTAAAAAACCACGTTCTTGATCGTTTTCAGGAAATCTGCGCCTTAACAAACTGAAGGTAGTGATGGGCCGAGCATGGGTTTTGCCGATCAGCCTACTAGCCTGTAGCTTGTCAGCTGATTGTCAAAACCAGTGACTAAACTATTGGACATCTTAATATTAATTATTTTTATTAAGTAATATTTGATTGAATTTTTGTATGCAGACTGGGAACCGCAGTTCAATTTACTATCGTATTGTCGTCTCCACCTTCTATACCTACGTAGTACGAAGTCATTAAATAACTCACCAGCTTTTTCTTGCACGTCTGTCAATATTTCTGTACAGTTTTGAAAGATGAACAGCATAACAAAATCACCATAAAAAACACAAACAGAAAGAATACAACTCATAAATAAAAAGCTAATTTACAAATAGAGAAATAATTCAATCACAGCTGGAGACTTTTTACAGTTTCGACTGTTAGTGTATAAACAGCCTAACAGAACATTTCTCTAAGCGATTGTTGCTGCATCACAGTCATAAGATCAGATGTTAGGCCGGCCACACACGGGTGGTCTTGGGAGTTGACGCTTTATTACTACATAATAAACAAGTCATGTGCGTGCGCAACATATATTACCGTAGTTAGCTATCGTGAACACATTATAACAGTTGTGGGGCGAGTTATAAGCTGTGAGCGATTTTGAGGGACTGACGAAGAGTGGGCCGCGGAGCCCGTTGGTTTACAGATGTAGAGGAGACGTAAACATGTGAATAATTATTAGCGTTCGAAGTAATTTAAAAAAAAAAAAACAAGTATTACTCGAAGGAGCAAGTACCTACCAGTACCTTCAATAGTATACCTACCTACCCACATTTCGCCTTGACAGGTTCCCCGAAACGATCGCAATTGCAATTGTAAATTTTTACGTCAATGATACACATTGATGCGCAAATTGATCGTCTACCAAAATGTAATTGAAGCGATTGACAATATTACTGAGTACCTACCACAGAAATTGATGGCAATTGATCAATTGCAATTGATAATTTCGAAAAGCTCATTAGGGAGACCCCCTCCCAAAATGAGATTTTCGATGTCACTGATTCACAGTCTAATAATGCATCAGATGATGTGACAGAGTAATTCCAGTTGGCATAATGCCGATGGAATACTATACTATACTATTTCCTAAAATTCATCATTATACAAATTTCCTAGGATTCTCTTATATCGCTCTTTGTTTTTCCCTTCCACCACTACCTAAAAAGTGGGATAAATCCACTAATTATTTTGTGGGAGCCTAGAATCTGTGTTGATGTTAAATTAAGATAAGCTAATAATGAGAGCCCTGCGCGCTGCGCGGCCCGTCGTGTTAATATCCATATTTAAGCCTCTTATTTTATCACTTAGGTTCATCTAATAAGTCGTGAGATAAGTTGGTGGTTGTTTATGAGGACCTGCCTCACCTCACACTGTCTTTTATAGTATGCTGCATCTTTAGAATGTAGTACGAATGTTCTGTTAACATTAAAGGAAAAAAAATATTTGGATTTGACTCCCATATGCTACACGTGCTTCATAATATCGTGGCTAATTTAACTAACTGACGTATCTGACATTTTGGACTAAGGCGATAGCCGACCTAACTATAGTAATTTGATACATTTTCCAAGTCGAATCGATCTGTCTAATCAGCGTATCTGTACCTTACGGTCCCCATGATAATGAAAAAATCGAGACCGATTTATCTAAGTACAGTTTACAAAAGAAAAAAAAAATAGCTTGCCCTGTAAAATTTTCTTCGAATCAGTTACGTCACTTAGTTAGATTAGATATGTTGTGGCTTTTCAACTAGGACAATTATGCTCGTGGTTGGAGCCGCAGGCAAACCTTGTAGGTAAAGGTAAGGAGCTATTAATATTCCTTTGACGACTCATCAGTCAAGTTATAAATCAATCAATCAAGTCAGCATCTTGTCTTCACTACAATATCTAAGCAAGTTTTCGAAGTAACTTAGCTGATAGGTCTTAGCAACTAAGTCTGATGATCTATATAAGGATGAGGATTACGATGGTACGAGCGCACTCAGATATTCTGAGCCTATCCCTATTAATTTTTACTCTGACAGTTTTCCTCCATCTTCTATTGCAGAAATCATACAAAGAAAATGTAATTGCCTAATTATGTAAATCGTTGTCGCTGTAACTAAGCATTGTTCCGAACAAATCAATTATGCTAAAGGTGCCCTTACATTACCTAAACCCTATTGGGCAACTTAGGGCCCTTTCATTGGCAGAAGGCCGTCCACACACCCACGACTTGACTCAACTGCGACTGATACTGCTGTCGCAGCCTCATTAATGTGCTCCTACACATTATTTTGTACTACTGCCTTTATTGGTACATGTGATATCTTGTGGGTTATTAAGTTGTAACGAATACCTGTTGGGACATTCGGGCACATAAATTTAAGCCCTGATTTTGAAATTGTTTGACCATACTCGTAAACGTGTCGGCAAAAGTAACGTAGGACGGCCTCAGGCTAGGAGTGACGATCTTCGCAGGGTGGCTGGAGCAGCAGACTGTTGTACCTAGGTTGATGATGTAGTTGTAACTCATACATTGATGAATGAATCCATGCATAAAGTTTTGTGCCTGGATCGGTCACTTAAATTTATTGCAAGTTATGAGCCATTCTATTCAGTCTTTTCAACGTTTCACAGTCTTGTTAGTATCGCTACCTACCTTATCATTTAACCAGCTTTTCCCCGTGGCTTCATCCCCATGGATGTCGGAAAATATCCCACGGGCGTCCCCGTGAAATCTTTCCTTATTCCTTGTCTTCTACATTAAAAAGGGAACTTCTCTGCAAAATTTCAGCTTTCTAGGTTCAAGGGTTTGGGCTGGGCGTTAATGAGTCAGTCAGTCAGTCAGCCAGGACTTCTCTTTTTATTTATAAGATAACATCGAGCTTCTACCAGTGCCTTGCTAAGACTTCTATAAAAAGAAATGATCTTTTTGGAGTCCAATTAGAGAAATAATTTAAAATCCAAACATATATTTCTATATTGCCATATTGTTACCTCCAACGCACAGATCTTCGTATTACAGCAGTGTTATGCCATCGATGACTTTGAACTCTGATTGACAGAACCACAGTAGCCAATAAAATGCCATCATATCACGCCTGCGCAAAACCTCATCGTCTAGTGCGGCCCCAATAAAAATGCGTCCTACGCTCTTCGCTTGACTTTCTCCACCATTTGCATTTCGGATGGAGTCTTACGCAAGTTTGTTTTGTCGTATGTTATTTGATACTATGATACTGTATACATGTGGCGTGGACGCATGTATTGTTTTGTGAATCAATTGTTTGTTAGATGTAATGTATGTTTCTTTTGTAAGTTGTTCTTTTTAGGGTTCCGTACCAAAATGGTAAAAAAAGGAACCCTTATGGTGTGATTCAGTCTGTCTGTCTGTCTGTATGTCTGTCTGTCACAGCTGGATATCTCGAGAACTACTAATGCTATCAACTTGAAATTTGGAACAGTTTTAGATGACATTTACCCAACTATTTTGCAAATAAGAAAGAAATAAAAATATTTATATTTTTTTTTGCAACAGGGACTGAAAGGGGGTCTTAAAAATTCAAAGTGGAGTTACTAGGGCATGTGGGGTATCATATGAAAGAGCGCTGTTTGCATATTCTCAAACATTTTCTTTCTTTTTTTTAGGCCCCATAGTTTTCGACTTTTGATGAAAAATGTAAAAAAAAATACCCCCTTATCTCCGAAGTTTGCAAAGAGAAAAATCTGAAATTATTCTATGTGATATAAGTTTATGTAAAGATTACAGGAAAAATAAAACGATGTCTCTAAATAGCACACTTTTTCAGAAATCGGAACGGAACCCTCGGTGCGCGAGTCCGACTCGCTCTTGACCGGTTTTTTTAAGTTACTAGTGCTGTGTTATTTGGTTTGATGACAGCTTGAATTGGTGTGCTATTTGGATTGTCTCTGGTTGTGTGGTCCGCAGGTTTTCTATTTAATTCTTTAGATATAGAGTAGACTATATTGAGTGTAGCCTATTGTGCTTTGTTTTAATTCGACTGTGTTGGAGATTTGGTCTAAGATGTGTGTGCTTCCGTGGGAAAGAATTCGAGAAAAGATGCCAAGTTTGTGAAAAATGTTCAGTAATATAAGCATGCAAATGTTTACCCGGTCATAGACTGTAGCGCAAACTATTTATGAAAGTGTCGTTTTTCAATCAGTTCAATTTAGTTAGCGACGATGTCACTTCGCATCGACTCCGGAGTCTTGATTAATTCAATTAAACCTTTTGTTGAGACTGGCTTAGTTCCAACCGTGTTGGTTCGATCTTTAGTTTCTTTAACAGAACTTACCTACACAAGTACATTTTGCACTATCCCGCTCGACTCCGGCGCACCCTCGCTCCCGTATCTTGCTGATTGTCTAAATGAGAAAATTGCAAGTGATTCGCCGCGGTTGCTTTGCTACAATAGCTGGCTGCACGCGATTTTAAATATATTGATATTATGTGAATATGTGCTGCTGAATATTGCACTTGATTCTGAGATTTTGCTTAGCTATAGTTTTTAATTTAAATGGTCCTTTCAGTTTCATTTGATAATCTTGCCGTAAAACAATAGAACCTAGTGTAAACAGGGTAGCTAAGATTCCAAAATCTTGAGTACCTACTACCATGTTACGATGAAAGAAAGATATCCTTACCGAGTTCAAGGAAAATTCTACGCTTTTCTTTTTAATTCAATGATTCTAATAGGTACAGTTCTTTTGTTTGACATTAATATCTATTACTTTTTGCAATAGTAAACTACAGGTGTAAAATAACACCATGTGTAATCCCAAGACACCCAAAGAATTTGGTTACATTCAATCATTCACAGTTGAATGATTGAAGACGTACAAATCATTCAATATGGCGAAGCCATATGAATGGGAGGGGACTAAATGATTGGAACTCTGTATACGGCGCCAGATTTATACTAAACTTTTTTAATCATTGCGCTACTCATATTACCTTCTTTAGAGGTATTCATTTCATTTATTAATTTGTTATAAAAAATCGTTTTTATCTTGTTGCTTTTTTACACACGTAAGTACTTACCTAGTAAATGGTTTGACTGTTTATTGTGGAAGTCTGCGATTATCATGTTCACGAGCATTCAATATAATACCGAATATTTCTTACTATTTAAAGAACTCTATAATATCTGTATCAGAAATACCGATTTTAGCTAAGCATAGCAGCTGCTATAATATATGCAGGACACATCCACATCGTACGGCTATTCGAGGCACCTGTCGCCGAGTTCAAAGCGAAACTTAGCATAACTCGCGTGTTATAGGGACGAGTTGCGATCGCTATGCAAACGACACTGGTTCTTTGTATGTCTGTTTTAATATACCTTAAGCTTGTATGGTATTCAAATCGGCCGCATTTGTGGGGTATTACTTAGTATGGCTATGGCGTTGGGATCATTCATAAGTAGGATATTTGGAAGGAGTTCGTGACCAAAATGATTGGATGTTTCGAAAGTAGAGCATAACATCGAAATTTGTAGTTTTTACAATGTATGTCCTAGAAAATTACATGTACTTAATCATCCTACTTCCTACGTGAAAGTTTGTATGTTTGGGTGTTTCTTAATTGTTCCTCAATGACGCAAAAACGGCTGAATGGATTTTGATGAAATTTGCCACGCAAATAGACTATGATCTGGCTAAGGAGTCTACTTTACATGCAGATGAAGTCGCGGGTAACAGCTAGTGTAGAATAAATTGGTAAGATGAGGGTGCTACCAACCTGTGTAAATATTTATTATTGTATCAGTGTTTGTCATTCAGTGTGTAGGCACATATTAAGCTATCATTTCCAGTATATTCCCATCCCAGACTTTTAATTATCACTTTACCTAGTCTCTACATTTTGATAAGCACAAAGAAAGGACGCATGGGGTCGCGGCATTATGCTGAGCGGTAGCCGTTTTGCGTAGATGTGACGCATATTTTCCCCAAACTTGATTTACAAATTGTTATTTTATTTTGTTGTGCTTTGCGTCATGTTTACCGCAAATAAACGTATTTCTTTCTTTCTTTCTATGATTTCTCGCTAACCAAACATCTAATCGAGATTGCTAAACAGCTGTTATCAAAACGCTCTCATTACAACATTGTAAGTGATGCAACTCGGTCTCGGTATATAATTGTAAACAAGTGACAATCTGTAAGAATGTTTCTAGCACATGAGGAGACAATAGAAATGTTTCCTTGTTCTTAACTAAATGGGTTTGTGTGCTGAATGAGCTGATTAAATACTGACTCAGTTTCGTGAAGGCAAAGAGAATGCAGATGGTGAAATGTTTGGGTTCTAATAGTGCAATAGAATTTTCGATATAAACTCTTTATTGAAGCCTAGATGAATCTTATACAGAGCTTACTCCAGGCTAGGGTAGTACCTATAGTTAATAGATAAATTGATGATGAGTAGACGGTGGGTTTAATAAGGACGAACTCCGTGGTAGACTAGTTAAACCACAGAACAGATAAAGAGGTTAAACACTTTCATCTGCGGGCCATCTGAAGCATGTAATAAGATAATATCAAAACAAAATGATCTGTGTATCAAATAGTTTTACAGATGTTGTGATTGCTAAAGAAATGGCGGAAAGATGGAGGGATGCTATCACAATAAGACACAGATCGAATCCAATGCTAATTCAGATAGATATTTAAAGAAACATGATTATATTGGCTAACCATCGCGTACTCGTGATCATAGAAAACAAAGGCCTCAATAATTGATGATTAAACGAACTTACCAAGTGAAGTTCTATCATAATTATACGTAGCACTCCGTTCGAAGAGATAAGTATCCTGAAATAAAGTATTATTGACACAATGTAGTACCGCATAGGTGCCACCGTTCATACACTATTGTTGAAAGTATTTAAAAAAGTCAAATTCATCCTCCTGTCACTGTCAACGCCACCCGGCCCCCGCGCCCCCCAGACCCGCTTGTCATTTAGTTACGAGTCTATTAACTTGATATTACCAATATTTGTGGGTTGCCCAGCTCTGCTGTGGGTTGGGTGGGAATTGATACTTATCTCTTCGAACGGAGTGCTACGTATAATTATGATAGAACTTCACTTGGTAAGTTCGTTTAATCATCAATTATACTTGCACTCCGTTCTCGAGATAAGTATCCTGAAATAAAGTATTATTGACACAATGTAGACGTTGAGAGTAGTTTTTGGGAATATCACAGTTAACCATAAAAAATAAAAACCTTAAATATATAAGTATTTTATTAATATTGTTTATTTATTTTAACTTACAACTTATGGTAATGTATCTCACTCTTAATTATAATTAACTATAATCAGTAGGAAATGTAATACTTTTATTATTATATATATATATATATAAAAAAAAACAAGAGACATCGTGTCTCCCTTACGAATTATTTACTATTGCTCTAGCTAGGGAGGTGTGATCATCATCACCTACAATCACTCTGTTATAGAAACGTCCGAACGTTTTTGAAGTGCCGCTCCAGCCAGCGGTCTGTCGGATGGTATCGATGTTGACGCCTAATTGGTGAGCTTTAGAGGTAGCGGCATGGCGAGTGCTATGTGCCGTGAATATATTAACATCAATACCGCAGTCTTTTAATGTTCCCTTTATCCACCGACTAATGGTTTGTGTGGTCACAATGTTGTGGGGTTTTTTGAATGAAATAAATAGATTGTCTGTTTTGCGCAAAGCAGCGGTTTGGTTAATGTATGAGAGTAAAGTAGTGGCTGGGCATATTTCCAGTTTGTCTGTGAAGAAAGGTATGTGAAGAACGGGCTGATTGATACCAACTTTTGAGGTCTTTACAAGATCAGGTATTTTTATGATTATTTTGCTAAGTTGTGATTCTACATTGCTCAATTTAATTTTTTGAAGGGTTTGTACCCGGTGGGCTGTCGTAAGCGCCAATAAAGTGATGGATTTCTTTGTTAATCTCTCTAATGTGAGAGATTCGTTAGGAAACCAAGTTTTTAGGAAGTCCAGTACCTTAGACGTGTCCCATGTTATGCTATACTTAGGAACAGGGGGACGAAGCCTGAACACACCTTTATAGAATCTCTTTATTCTGTCATCTAATGATACATGTGATCCGATTATAAGAGATAAAGCTCCTCTATAGCTATTTAGTGTTCCATATTGAATACCTGATTGGTATACTTGAGTAAGAAAATATATGATCCTAGGTACTGAAGTTTCAAACACATTGTAGTTATTGTTAGAGCAAAAGTTGTACCATCGTTTTAAGCATACATCATATTGCTTGATGGAGTTACTACTTAACGATGCCAGCATGATGTCAATGGATGATGGTGGTACACTTCTTCTCAACAGCGCCGCCCGCACAAGACTCCGGCAACCAGGGTAAGATTCCGATGAATCTGTCCTTTGCTGGAATGGGAGATAATAACATTTTTGGTAGGCTCGAAAATAATTAGCTCAGATACTAATAATTTCCTAAATACTGGGTACCATGGCTGTGTGGGCCACATTGGGACCACGACAATGCCTTTGGCTTGGTCTGTCATTATTTTTCGAAGGGTTTTTAGGATAACAGCAAAGGGAGGAAACGCATAAAAGTAAAAAGGAGCCCAATTCATAGTAAATGCGTCAATAGTAAATGCATCAGGGTCTTGTTTCCATGAAACATAAGTGTGACATTTCTTGTTAATGCGACTGGCAAATAGGTCTATATTAGCGGAACCAAACTTTGTTGATATTCTTTGGAAAGCTGTATCTTTTAGTTCCCATTCAATATCGGGATGAGAACGGCGTGACTCCGCGTCAGCTACCTCATTGTCCATTGATTTTATATATGAGGCGACTACAAAGATTTTTCGCTGCTCACACCACTGCCAAATGGCTTTTGCGACTTCAGTCAAGTGAGGAAATTGCACGCCGCCCATCCGGTTGATGTAACTAATAGCGGTCGAATTATCTATGTGTATTAAAATTTGGCAGTCTGAACAATTTTTTGCAAAAGTCTTAAGAGTGATAAATGCGGCTAGAAGTTCTAGTTGATTAATGTGAAATTTTTTCTCGGCGTTGGACCATGGGCCACTAGCAGTGTCACTCCCACAGACAGCGCCCCACCCCGTAGTTGAGGCGTCAGAGTATAACTCCAAACTGAAGTTGTCGTGCCTAATCTTTTTTACAGCGTGAGGGAGGGCTTTTAGCCACCATTCAAGGTCTGACCGTAAACAAAAAGGAATTTTCATGACTTTATCATAATTTTCATGACCTTGAAGGTTTAGAAATTTACAGCGTTCTAATTGTTTCGTATAGAGCCATCCATATTCAATAGCTGGACACGCAGACAACAGTAGTCCAACAATTTGGGCAAACAATCTTATTTTACAATTTTGTAATTTCATGAAATGTTTTATTTCGCTAATAATGCGATTTCTTTTATCAGAAGGTAGTTGAACTTTCATCTCATGGGTATTAATGATATAGCCGAGGTATTTACACATGTGAGAGGGTGTGAGGACGCTCTTGTTTGTGTTTATTATGAATCCTAGACTAGTAAGAAACTGTTTAGTTATGTTTACATTTTCTAGGCAGCTTTCTTGGGAGTCAGATATCAAACAAAGATCATCTAAATATATGCTAGAAATATAGCCAGCTGATCTCAATATTTTTACCACCGGTTTCATAATTTTGGTAAAAATGTATGGAGATGTGTTCAGACCAAATGGCAGGCAATTGAACTGATATAGAATATTGTTATAGATAAATCTTAAATATTTCTTGCAATCATCAGCCATTTTTACTAAAAAATAAGCATCTTTCAGGTCTATTGTTGCCATAACGCTATCTCTAGATACTAGTTTCAGAACTGTGCGCAGGTCTTCGAGTTTAAAATGATTTGTTTGGATGTGTTTATTTAGGTTTTTTAGATTAAGAATAAATCTCATTTTTCCGTTTGGTTTTGGTGTTAGGAAAACACTAGAGATGAATTGGTTTTCACATGGTGTACATGGGGATATAGCTCCTATTCTAAGAAGATCTGATATAGCTTCCTCATACTGTGCTATTTCTGTTAGTGAGTAGCTAGGAATTGTAGGTAACGTTTGTTGTTTTACAGGTTCAGAAAATGTGATATTATAGCCCGATATCCATGATAGGATCGTCTTATCTTTGGTAATGTGTAACCATTGGTTATAAAATAAAGATAAGCGTCCTGCATAATTTACCTCCTCTACGGTCGACGATAGTTGTTGAATTTCTGCGGATGTGATGACGTCTTGTATGATCTGTTGTGCTGATTCTGGTGAGGGGCAGTCTGCCGCGACTTCTGTGTTGTTGCCGGCGGTTTCCGGTTCGGAGCCGCCGGCCCCTTCACGTTTAAATGATTGCTCTTAGACGTTGACGGCTGCGGCTTCTTATTGTTATTGTATGTGCTTTTTATTTCGGCACTAGATTTGGAAACGGCCTTGGCTGTCCTGAGTGTGTCTGGTAGGTTCTCACCAAACAAAAGCTTGTCAATCTTGGAATTAAGTATCTGGGTTTTTACATCCTTTTTAAGTACGGATGTGCTAAACATTCTTCTTGTAACGGAATCAGAATGTTGTATATCGCATAACATTCTATTTGCATCCATTAATTTTTTAAGAAGCTCATGATTCTTATCTTGGGAACCCAGAATCTGAGATGTAGCCGACGCAATGCAAGAAATAGCCGAACCCAGAAGTTTTTGTTTAGCTTCTATAGCCTTGTCTCGGTTAGACAGAGACTCTGGCAAGGCAGCCCTTATTTCGGCATTTATTGTGGGTGCGCCTAGAAGAACACCATTTGACGGCAATAAGTACCTTTGTTGCAGTTCTTTTTTGGCTTCTTTAGTAAGCCCAGAGGTTGTAATATGTTGCAATCGACTAGCCAACTCTTTGTGTATTTCTGGCCCATAATGTTCTTTGTTGGCAGGATCATCACCGAGAATTTCCAGTATTTCTGTGTCGAGGGCAATGTCCTCATCCTCTTTGTTTTGTATCTCACTTGAGGGTTGATCCTTGTTTGTTACGTCTAAATCAGTAATTACGTCAGTGTTTGACGAAGGTGGAGGTATTTCTATTGTCTCCGGAAGGATTTGTTCTACAGAAGGAACATCATCATAATTTGTGGGCTCTGCCATCAGTTCTTCCAATAAGTTGTCTGGAATGATTTATAGGCAGTATGAGTATTGAAAATACCCATAGGTAGGTAGGACCTACCTAAAAAAAACGCATAATTTATGTGAATTATACTTTATACTCTAACTAGGTAAGTAGGTAGGCATAATTGTGTGTTTAAAGTGTACGTTTCTGTGTGCATTGGAAAAACCCATAGGTAGATCCGATCGCTTATTGTGATTGCATAGTTTAAACAAACTACCAAGTACAATCATTTTTAGAATGTAGTGTGACAGTCCAAGGAACAGCCCGAGCACATTCATAACAATAAATGCAGTGAGACAGTCCATAGATCAGCTCGAGAATGCATTTTGTTTAGAACCAGAGATTATAGAAATTATGGCAATAGGTTAGATATGTTTTGATGGTAGGTACGATACTGTAATGCGGTGAGACAGTCCGATAATCAGCTCGATTGCATTGTATCGTATTCAATTGTAGAAGAAAAAGTACTTAAATAATAAATATCTACGTACCGTCATTTGTCGGTTCCATTTGTTCACCCGAGCTATCATTAGAACTCGAGGAATCCTGCTGTTGTTTACGAACACGTTTTATCTTCTTTTGAAGCTTTTTTAGTTTTTCACTAAGGTAATCGTAATTATGCTTGCGTTTTGGCATAATTATAACACTACAAAAAGACTACAAATTTTTGGTGCGAAAAAGTTTATGCAGAACGGTTGAGCACTAAAACGCGAATGACAAGCGGGTCTGGGGGGCGCGGGGGCCGGGTGGCGTTGACAGTGACAGGAGGATGAATTTGACTTTTTTAAATACTTTCAACAATAGTGTATGAACGGTGGCACCTATGCGGTACTACATTGTGTCAATAATACTTTATTTCAGGATACTTATCTCGAGAACGGAGTGCAAGTATAATAGTCACTAGGTACTGTCAGGTAGTCAATTAATAGTTCAGTCCCTGACCTGCATAATCTAACCCCTCTTAGAAAGAAAAGAAAGAAAATACGTTTATTTGCGGTAAATATGACGCAAATACATATTATACCGGAAGACTTTTTTTTACCGTCTTGAAAAAAATAGGGTAGGTACCTATATTAGGTGAACGGAGTAGAAGCCTACGGCTTACCTACAGTTTTTTTTAATATCTTAGAAATTGATCTAAGTATCAATAAATACTACAAATTCGAACTAAACTTTTCTTATTAATAGAACAATAAAAAGATAAATAAATCGTTAAAAATATTGAAATTCAAATCATATGCACTCTGCATATCACCTACTATAGCCAATTTTTTTCAAGATGGTAATAAAAGTCATCCAGTAATTATCTTCTTCTTTGCAAGAGACGTCAGGTAATGCAGAGTACTGACCGTACATAGAATGTTTACGAGACTTGTATGTAATTACAAGTTTCCTTCAATTGACTTCTGCAATGTGTGCAGAATGATAAATAGCTGATACCGAGCATGTTTGGCTCTAATCTAACATTCTTTACTTTATGGAAATTTTGTATGAATAGTCTGCATGTATGTGACTGATTGGAGCAAAAACATTTTAGATTTTTCCTCCTTTTAGAGAAGGTTTAACTAAGAATATGTAATCATAATCATCACTAATGGCAGAAGTACCTATATGCTTAGAATATGCTTGACTGTTGACTCATTTCTCAGAAACGGATGCATCGATTTGACAAGAATGAGATTGTCACACTCAATCTATTGAAACGAGTACTACTTATTTAGTTCCTATTATTACTCATACAGGGAGGGTTTATATGTCTTCTATTCATCACTCTCCTGCCCTTATCTCAATTTATTTGAGGTTGGCGCAACATGTCTTTTCTTCCATACCATGTCTTCAGTTATTATTAAGGTTAAAACATTATGGTGTAGGAATCCCCGTTTTTCTTTCCATTCAGTGCCAATTCCTTTATTTTTTTTTAAAGTTTCAACCTTTTTCTTCTTGAATTTTCCTACGGAAATATGATTCTTCTTGGGTCTTCCTCGAACTCTTTTTAGGATTCTGTACCTGACGGGTGTCAAACGGAACCCTATCTGTCCGTCCGTCTGTTTGTCAACGGGCTGCATCTCGTAATCGCTGTATCGTAATAGGTAATCAGTTAAAATTTTCACAGATTGTGTAGGTATTTCTATTGCCGCTATAACAGTAACATAATGACAATAAAATAAAGTTACAAGAAACATGTTTTTTTTTTAAATGAAGTGTTTAAAAAAACTATTATGTAAGTAGTGTTAAATATTGTACCTACGGTGGATCCATTCCTGTGCGAGTTCGACTCGCACTTGGCCGGTTTTTATGGCTTCTTCATATTTATGAGGCCCATTTCAAATCTTCACAAATGTCGTCATCTAAATTGAAGTATTTGGCGCGACGGACGATTTGCCTCGCTAATTGTCGTTGAGTTAACGCGGGACAGACAGACTGACACGTCATGTCATGTGGCGTGGTGCCGTTCCTGTAATGGGAATAGTTATCAATTTTATTTGTAATTGCAATGACGATAGTTGGAGGAAAATAATTCCATCAATGAGTTTGTTTAGTACCTATCCTTACATGTTTCTTTTGCGGTTTTATTAAGTTCTAAATTTGATGATTTATTTGTAATTTTCCTTATGAGGGAATAAATAATTCTAAGTTGTTATTAATTATTATTGAAATGTACCTACGTTACACAGAAGGTTGAATGAACTCTGTACCTATACAGAGTTAAACATCAACAACCTCTTAAGGGTTCATTGTACTCATCACTATGAACAACTTTTACTATGGGACCAAACCTGAACTCGCGAAAAAAAATCTGCTGTTCAGTTCATTTATCTACTCAAACTCATTAAAATATAGGGAACAGCTGTTGTTTTTGCGATTTCAGGTTTGATCCATTGTTAAAAGTTGTTTAAATAATGATGAGTACAATGACCCGTTAAGAGGTTGTTGGTGTTTTACCAATAACCCTGTTTAAGCCTTAACTGTACAAAATAATTAATTAGTTACCTACACTTACGATTAATCAACTGGATTTCAAATGATCACTACCAAAATTACCAATCCAGCACAATTACTGCAGTTTATAGTTATTACTAGCTTTTGCCTGCGGCTTCGCTCGCGTGGAAGTCTGAAATAATCCCACGGAAACGCACTATCGTATCACACACGCCAGTAACGCTCCTAGTCGGCATGATTTTTACCGACATCTTAACGAATTATACACTTAAAACCTTCCCCATGAATCACTCCGTCCATTGGTGAAAACCGTATGAAAATCCGTTCAGTAGTTTTTCATCGCGAACATACATACATACAACCAGACAGACGCGACGGGGGACTTTGTTTTATAACATGTAGTGATAACTTCTCTTCTAAAAAAAGCAAAAGGAGTACGGATCATAGATATAAGAAAGAAGGAGATGTGCCCAGTTTGTTAAAATGTATCGAAACCCTGTGTCTCCACTTTGTCCCTTTGTCACTTTCATGATTTTAAAGACAAAAAAATACTTGTATTTAAACATGGAGAGTGATTCCATGATTTATACATGGCTTCGGTTTTTACATGAAACCACTAAACAACACGGCATTCTTATAAATTGTCACGGTCACAGTCAAAAGCGCACTAGTTCGCGGAGACGGAATTTGTACTATGAACGGCTCATACTGAGCATGTCGCGCGGACACAGATTCGCCCGCTTGCCACTTCTCCTGTTTTTTATATTTCTTTGGTAGGGAACATAGAAGGAGGCGTTCTGTACTTTCTGCCCCCATGGAGGAAGGCGTGACTTTATGTATGTGTATCTTCTAAATCCAAAGAAATTGAACCACCCATGGCAGAGCCAAATACTGTTAGATACCACAACAGTTATTAATCTCTAAGATCATTTCTCCGTTGAACATTATCTAATATTAAATGTGTATGTCCGTATTGTTCATAATTGATGTTGCATCCATTGTGTCTATTGAAGTCTACACAATGATGGCTGATGAGCTACGTCATTAGCCAACGTTTGACGTAACGTTGGTGATTAATTGTGAACCAATGTTAGATCTGATATGATTTTGAATAGCTTCTCTGGTGTGAAAATGCGATTTTCATCAGACGTTGTTGCTTACTGGAAGAATAGGGACCCTAGATTTGGATTTGGGCATGTCGCAAGTCTACGATAGTTTTAAACAAACAATCATCATATTAGCATAATCAGCCTATAATGTTCCCACTGTTGGGACACAGCACCCTAATTGCGTAACACATTATCAATCGGAGTTTGAATCATTTTGAAACAAATGACTAATCCATTGCTTCATATGTTTGAAAAAATAGTCTGCTTGACAACGTAAATAACGCAATGAATGTTGTTGAACTGTCAAAATGAAACCAACTCCGATTGATAATGTGTTACGCAATTAGGGTGCAGGTCTCCTTTCGGTGAGAAGGCTGTAATCCACGATGTGGGCCCAGTGCGGGTTGGTAGATGTCACATGTTTGGTTCGGTTTGGTTTTTTGGTTCTAGGACATGCCGGTTTCCTCACGATGTTTTCCTTCACCGTTTTGAGAGCAGTGGTGATGAAATAATTTACACAAAGTAAAACGCCTGGCTGGGCTCGAAACTACGACCTCGGGCCATCACTGCTCTCCATCATCACCGTCATCACATTAATTTGGCTTAATTAACCTTTGGCGTCTACCAAGGTCCCTGTTCACACCATCTGTAGGTACTGGGTGGTCTGATTGGCAACGGCCCTGCTACATTCTGAAGCTTTCTTTGCAAATAACTAAGGATTCATGTTGCTTTGTTTGTTCTCACCATCAGCTAATATTTAATTTATTGCACTTTAGATTGGGTTGGTTGGCTGTCTCATTTTGTCACCTCTCTCGCTCACACGGGACCAAATTTTTAAGAGATGATGAAAAGATGCTTTTTTGAAAAATTTAATCAATTAGCGAACTAGTAAATAATGTTTATTTAATAGGTATATTTATCTAATAAACTCAGCTCAAAAAGTATTATCTGTTTATGTTTTTTATAATTATCTATTAAATTGATATTATTTACTAGTTCGCTTATTGATTAGGTATGTACATTTTTCAAAAAATCATCTTTTCATTTAACATTCTTAAACATTTGAATGCTACAGCCCTCTTAATAAACATCTTACGATGAACATGACGAAAAAGACTATTTCACAGAACAACATAATTCATGAAATCATGACTCATAAATTAGTGTGTTTAATCAATCCGTCTATTTTTTTTTTTTTTATTCTATTTAATTTATAGAGGGTTTAATCACAAACTGATTATGCCACCCTCATCGGTACAAACAATTATTCCTTATGATCTAAATCCTATCTTTGCTAACTTATATAAGAGTCTTGCATCCTTTGACAATGGGGACGCAAGAATACTGTTACACCTTCCAACATCCAGTGACTTGGATAACAATATGACCCTTTCGGCCTCGTTCCGGACGCACTCCATCAGTATATGGTAAGTATCTTCCACTGTATTACACTCCGGACAACAACAACAAATCCGTCTATTTAATTATTTTAATATTTAAGTAAATTGAAATTACTTAAACGTGTGTTGTTTCTTTCTGAAATGCAGTTACCTACAATACTAACTGAACCTAAGTTCAGCTAGGCATGTTCGCTACGTCGGCAGATTAGTCGCGGCACGCCTTTCTGTCGGAAACGGTTTTATAGTTCAACGTTGAACCATTTCACTGAGCCCTGGCCCCCTTGGCTATATCTACAGTGTTGCTATACAGAAACCAGAATGTCTTAGTAGGTACAGTGGGCTGCATCAATTGGGTACCCCAGATGTATTCAAATTTTAATACAACTGGGGTACCCAATCGATGCAGCCCACTGTAAATGGAGAAAGAAGGAACTAAATAACAATGTTTTGTTTCTGACGTTTATTTGACATTTTTGCTTTTGCAAGTAGCACATATCTTTGCAAGTAGCACCGTTGTGAAATGTCACGGTATATTGGGCTAGCTACTATTAAAGCTGAACGGATTATGAGACGATGTTGAGGCAAAATTAAGTTAGGGGGGGTTGACTGATTGATTGAGTGTAGTCTGTATTTTTGGGTTTTATGGGTGGGCGACCATCTTTGCATTCCGACACTCCTCCGTGCCTCGCAAAGCACACTAAGCCGTTGGTCCCTGCTGTCATTCGTGGATCTTTGACATTTGTTACAGGTTCTCAAAAGCCCGAAAGTCTGACAACCAGTCTTACCAAGAGGTTTCGTATTACCCCGTAACGGGGTTGTGGAGGTCAGATAGGCAGTCGCTCCATGTAAAATACTGGTATTCAGTTGCATCCAGTTAGACTGGAAGCCGACCCAACATAGGGAAAAGCTAGGCAGATGATGATTTTGAGAAAGGGAAGCTAGTTTTATCGTATGCTAACAAAATTTAAATGAAATGAAATTGTTTTTCCTGTACTTAAATAGGATAACGGAATCATTTTTATACGACATTTAAAAAAGAGATTAAAAAATAAGCTAGATGAAGTCAACATTTCCTATCTGACTACCCTTGAGAAGAAATGGCGAAACAGACTCAGGGGAAAAACCTGAGATCTCTGCCCCAGAGTTTTATCGAATTGAAGTAAATAGATCAATGATTGAATCAAACGACGATCTCATTTTAGCTTGTGAGAAGGCATTCCATTTTTATGTAGAAATCTCCTGAGGTTTATTTAATGAGAACTATTGCTTTCAGTTCAGCAAAGAGTTGCTTTCAACACAATATATTTCAGTGGGTAAGCTAGGATATAAGAATATCCTATAATTATTATGTAGCCTAACACTGTTAGCAGTTAGCACATCTTATGTTATAATTAGTTTACGCTGTTCAGTGCTATTACTGTCAAAGTTTATCGTCGTTTCTGTTTCCGTTCATCGGTATCGGCCTATGGTATCGGCTGTATAATCTGTACGAGCTGCCACTGCGCAGGTGCGGACATTTGCACACACATTGCACTTGCGGGGTTAAATCCGTCCGCGGGATTAGGGCTGCGACTGCCGTTGTTACAGATCATTTTTAGGGTTCCGTACCTCAAAAGGAAAAAACGGAACCCTTATAGGATCACTTCGTTGTCCTTGTCCGTCTGTCTATCTGTCAGTCTGACAACCCCCTTTTTCTCAGGAACGCGTGGAGGTATCAAGTTGAAATTAATATTAAATACGTAAGTCTATGGTCCTTTAGAGTTCTAAAAAAATCAAGCTTCTAAGTCAACGCAATAAAAAAATACGACCATTTATGCAATATATTTTGATACTCGCAAGTAAATTAAAACCTATAGGGTACTTCCCGTTGTCCTAGAATCATTTGGCAAGAAGTAAGGTCTCACAGCACAAGTAAAGGAAAAAGTCCGAAAAATGTTAATTTGTAATTTTATCACACAAAAAAAATTTTTTTTGGTATTACAATGTTAAGTTTCTTTTTGGGATAAATTCTTTTCAACTACGGAACCCTTGATGTTCCGACACCCACTTGGCTGGTTTTTTTAATGGAACTTGAACATTTTTGTGGTGCTATGGTGTCTAGCATTCTCCCCTTAATGGCTCTTACAGACAGAGGCGATATCGCGGTCGCGACGCGATATTTCAATATTATATCCGTAGCAAAATATCGCGTCGCGACGCGATATCGCCTCTGTCTGTAAGAGCCTTTAAGGCTCCTACAGACAGAGGCGATATCGCGTCGCGACGGTCGCGCCGCGATATTGCGATATTATCGCGTCGCAACACCTTTCACACTAGCGCGGCGCGATATCGCGTGGCGATATTATCGCCAGGCGATATCGCGGCGATATCTAACCTAACTAACCTAACCTAACCTAACCCAGGACAGTTTCATTCGACGGTTCGTCGAAAAAAAACCCAACCAACCAAAACTAAGTAAGTACCTACCTAATTGAACGCAATTTTTTCCTGCTGCGAATTTTTACATGCGTCCGTGGTCCGTAACGAACACCACACGATGGGGTGGTAGGGTGGTGGGTGGTGGTAGGTACCTAAACTTGACCACACGACACGGAAAAAATAATAGTAGGTACTACGTTCGTAACACAGCAGTTCGGACTCTTCGGACGTGCTATTTACTAGATGTTTAATGTCATTGCTATTATACTATTCTGACGACACGGTTGGCGCCGTGGTTGAGCGATTGACTGCTGCGCAGCATGTCGCGGGTTCGATTCCCGCACGGAACAAATAATTTGTACGACCTACAAGTATTTGTTCCGAGTCTGGGTGTTTTTCTATCTATAATATGTATGTATTTACAAAAAAAAAAAAAAAAAAAAATGTATGTAAGTAGTTTATCAGCCATCTCGTTACCATAACACAAGCATTAGGTTGCTTAACGTTGTGTGAAATGTGCAAGGATATTTATTTATATACATATTTATATTTATTACGAAGTATTCATTTAAAAATCAAGATTTTTTAAATAACTTAGTTACCTTTAACCCTTCAAGTGTTGAATGCATCCCATGTGTGCATAAGGACAACCCTTTACATAATAGTATATAAGATTATATCATATATAATATAAACGTAAAAAAACATCATCCTATGGGAAACCATCATCATTAGTTGTGAACCTATGGAGTTCGCAGCTAACCCCCCTCGCCCCGCGTGTCAAATGCACCCCATGTGTGCAAAAGGACAAAACTTAACATAATAGTTATATATAAGCTTATATCAGAGGAGCTCGTGGCTAAGTAATAACAGCCGCACGGGTCGATCCATCAGGTTAAGCTACGCTTGCCGGGGTTGGTCCGTGGATGGGTGACCATCTTTACATACCGAAACTCCTCCGTGACTCGGAAAGCACGTTAAGCCGTTGGTCCTTGCTGTCATTCGTGGATCTTTGACAGTTCGTGGATCTTCGTTACGGGTCGTCAGAAGCCCGAAAGTCTGACAACCAGTCTTACCAAGGGGTATCGTATTACCCAGTAACTGGGTTGTGGAGGTCAGATAGGCAGTCGCTCCATGTAAAATACTGGTATTCATCAGCTGCATCCGGTTAGACTGGAAGCCGACCGCAACATGCTCATAGTTGGGAAAAGGCTAGGCAGATTGTTTTGATAAGCTTATATCACATAAATACGTATAAACGTAAAAAAACATCATCTGATCATCATTCGGAGAGGACACGCACGCGGCGCGCGCGCCGCGCGCGCTCCCTTTCGGTTGCTCAGTGCGCTGCGCGCTATGGCGGCGGGCAGACGTGTGATGCGCTCGTATGATAATAATGATTGTGTAGGTCACTACAGTGTGTACTGTGTCGACATAGTTGGGAAAAGGGTAGGCAGATGATGATTTTTACGGACTTCTTAGTTTCCAATTTACCGTGATTTCGGAACAGTTAACTTTATTTTACGTATAGGTACTTGTAAAAGCACATTATGTAGTGTACATTATGGCCTTGTATGAGAAGGTAACTACCTACTCATAAAAAGGGCTAGATGATTTCAAAATTATAAGTAAGTAGGTAACTTACTCAAAAATACCTACTAAAAAGTTTCGCTATGCACGAAATTCTTCGATTCTACGTAAACAATGGAAGGTACAGTTGGAATGAAAAGTGTTTGAATTCAAGTTAAATTTTTTATAGCGCTATTCGTATAAGTGTAAGCGTCTGTAAGTTAAAATTTGTTTTGTCTCGTTCTGACTATCAATGATAGATGAATTTCAGAGCGAAATGTTTATGACTGGGGATTAACCGGGTAATTACCCGGTTAGTCCCGCTATACTCTAGTCCCGCTATGCTCGACTCGTAAAATACCTACTAAAAAGTTTCGCTATGCACGAAATCACATTCGCGGGCAGTGATGAAGAAAACTGTTAGTGTGTTCCTTAAATTTTGTGGGTCCAGTATTGACTTACAGCTCTATTCATAAACATTTCGCTCTGAAATTCATCTATCATTGATAGTCAGAACGAGACAAAACAAATTTTAACGTACAGACGCTTACACTTATACGAATAGCGCTATAAAAAATTTAACTTGAATTCAAACACTTTTCTTTCCAACTGTACCTTCCATTGTTTACGTAGAACCGAAGAATTTCGTGCATAACGAAACTTTTTAGTAGGTATTTTACGAGTCGAGCATAGCGGGACTAGAGCATAGCGGGACTAACCGCTTACTCATAATTTTGAAATCATTTTAATTTACTCAACAATGACACAAAATCTATATACAACTAGCGTTGCCGGAGAGTAATATTCCGAAGTATTCCCTTCGGAAGTATTCGGAAGTATTCGTAAGTTTTGAGTAGTATTCGCAAGTATTCCCCGAGCTAAGTACATGTGCGGTCACGCAAGTTTATCTATTAAAGTTTGACTATTCACCTCTAGATGGCGTTAATTAACGCCATCTAGCGGTCAATAGTCAAACTAACATTACGTCGTGTGTGTGTCGTGTGTGTTGTTGTCGTACGAGTATGTTGCGTTCATTCATGACTCCGAGTAATATTCGATTTGAAAACTTCGCAATACTTCCGAATATTTCTTTACATCTACTTTGATAAGTACTTACGTAATAAGTTTTTGTATGCGGTTTAGGTGTGAAAGTGGTAGAGAGGTAAATACATAGGTAGATTACTGAGTTTATAAAATAGTTTAAAGTAAGTATCAAGAAAGAAGTCAAGGTTTGACTTCAAGTGCAAAAACACACCGTTTTCGAGATGTAAAATACAGTACATTTTTTTTTCTTTTGCTTCCTATATCTCGAAAACGGTGTGTCCTATCGCAAAAATAATGAAAATTTGGCCCCCCTTTATAAAACCCATAAACCCCTAAACCTCTACATGTAGGTACCAAAAAAAAACCATAAAGAACACGTTGAAGCTGCCCCCTCCTAGCGCCCCTCCATGTACAAGAGAATCGGCACTAATATCCGCACAAAATAGACATTTTAAACTCAACCATACAAAAATAAAACAATAATTACCGAGTCACTGGTAGATAACTACTTACAGGGAATTATTCCCGCTAGTAGATAACTACTTACGCGGAAATATTCGCGCTAGTACGTAGGCATCGAATAATACTCGTTGATTTTATGAATGAACGGGCTCGAGCTTCCTAAATCACGTGTGCAAGTGAACGCCGGCTCGCTGCTGGCACCGCGCGCCGACCAACTTCGGGTACTTATTGGATTATCTTTTAAATGCGACTATTGACCGCTAGATGGGGGCGCAGTTCTCATTGCAAATTACATATATTATGTCCCGCATTGGTGATAGTGCATTCATTAATACCCACGAATCAATCTTCCACCACTGCAGCAGCAGAAAGCGTCGCATTAACACGCTAGTTAATGCTACGCTTCTGTGGCACCATCTTGCGGATTCTTGCGATAACAATAGAATAGTCGGAGCACTGCATTTTTGTCCTTGAACCCCCACTTGTCCGGCACTGGATTCGCCATAAAAACGTGTACAGGAGCGCTAATACTTCGTTAACTCATGAATGAATGGCTGCGAAGCTCGGTGGTGTGCCACTTTACTATCAAGCCAATGCCAGGCGAGCGCTGGCGTCGCCGAGCGACTAACGAGAGCAGGTGTTCATTTACAATTCTACCATTGCCCGCTAGATGGCGTTAATTCAAGTAACGGCACGGCGTAATATATTCGGCGAGTCGAGTCTCATCAAGCGACCTACGCAAGTACGCATACATTCGTAACTAGGTACCTACTGGCAATAATTTCATTCTTAATAGGTAATAAAAAGTAGGTTACCTACTACATTCTTACTAGTAGTATTCCTTCAAATCGAAGTATTCCTTTGAATATTTCGCAATTATTCCGAATACTTGCGAATACTTGCGAAGTTTTGCAACGCTATATACAACGTGTAACGTTAAATGCGCAAAACCTCTTAAGGGGTCATTGTACTCATCATTATGAACAACTTTTACTATGGGACCAAACCTGAAATCGCGAAAAAAAATCTGCTGTTCAGTACATTTTGACTAGTTATGCGAACATAAATGAACAGCTGATTTTTTTTTTCGCGATTTCAGGTTTGGTCACATAGTAAAAGTGGTTCATAATGATGAGTACAATGACCCCTTAAGAGGTTTTGCGCATTTAACGTTACACGTTGTATATTTTATATTTTAACTGTACACGAAATCTTCAAACAAAAACGTTCGTAAAACTTGGTTATCTTAATAATACGCTAATTACTTAGTTGCAAAGATATTCATAACTATACATAACATCCATTTGAACGAGGTGTTTTTTCTATGAATTCTTATCGCTGTGGAATGCGCTTCTATTGTTCAAGCGGCCAGATGTTTTTAGCTCCGTAGTTTCCGCGTTCGGCTCGAATACGACCATATGATGATGACTATAAGGTTCAATTTAACTTGTTCGGGATTAGAATAAAGAAAATACCTGTTCTACGACAAGACCGCGCGAGCTCGTGTAGTGCGCGTGCGTGTGTGCGGCGCGATATCGCGCGCGACGACGCGCCGCGCTAGTGTGAAAGGTGTATGAGGTACATGGGTACCGAGTGCTAAATCGAACTCGAGGTGCGCAGGTATGTATGACTCACGTTCCGACCGTTTGTATGAATATACAGTATTATATTACTTGCGAATATGTCATTTTGCGTCATTAGGTCATTTTGCGAATGTGGCATTGTGCGCCTAATCCCCTCATTGAATATACAATACTGATCATCTTTATATTGTGGACCGTGCGCCGCGGCCTTCAGCATGCGGCACGCACGTCTGCCTGCGTTCCTGATTCCTGCTGAGTCCTGACTAGCGTTGCCGGAGAGTAATATTCCGAAGTATTCCCTTCGGAAGTATTCGGAAGTATTCGCAAGTTTTGAGTAGTTTTCGCAAGTATTCCCCGAGCTAAGTACATGTGCGGTCACGCAAGTTTATCTATTAAAGTTTGACTATTAACCGCTAGATGGCGTTAATTAACGCCATCTAGCGGTCAATAGTCAAACTAACATTACGTCGTGTGTGTGTCGTGTGTGCTGTTGTCGTATGAGTATGTTGCGTTCATTCATGACTCCGAGTAATATTCGATTTGAAAACTTCGCAATACTTCCGAATATTTCTTTACATCTACTTAGATAAGTACTTACGTAATAAGTTTTTGTATGCGGTTTAGGTGTGAAAGTGGTAGAGAGGTAAATACATAGGTAGATTACTGAGTTTATAAAATAGTTTAAAGTAAGTATCAAGAAAGAAGTCAAGGTTTGACTTCAAGTGCAAAAACACACCGTTTTCGAGATATAAAATACAGTACATTTTTTTTTCTTTTGCTTATATCTCGAAAACGGTGTGTCCTATCGCAAAAATAATGAAAATTTGGCCCCCCTTTATGAAACACATAAACCCCTAAACCTCTACATGTAGGTACCAAAAAAAAACCATAAAGAACATGTTGAAGCTGCCCCCTCCTAGCGCCCCTCCATGTACAAGAGAATCGACACTAATATCGGCACAAAATAGACATTTTAAACTCAACCATACAAAAATAAAACAATAATTACCGAGTCACTGGTAGATAACTACTTACAGGGAATTATTCCCGCTAGTAGATAACTACTTACGCGGAAATATTCGCGCTAGTACGTAGGCATCGAATAATACTCGTTGATTTTATGAATGAACGGGCTCGAGCTTCATAAATCACGTGTGTAAGTGAACGCCGGCTCGCTGCTGGCACCGCGCGCCGACCAACTTCGGGTACTTATTGGATTATCTTTTAAATGCGACTATTGACCGCTAGATGGGGGCGCAGTTCTCATTGCAAATTACATATATTATGTCCCGCATTGGTGATAGTGCATTCATTAATACCCACGAATCAATCTTCCACCATTCATAAGCTAATCAGCAAACCTTGGTCACTGCAGTAGCAGAAAGCGTCGCATTAACACGACTAATCACGCTAGTTATTGCTACGCTTCTGTGGCACCATCTTGCGGATTCTTGCGATAACAATAGAATAGTCGGCGCACTGCATTTTTGCCCTTGAACCCCCACTTGTCCGGCACTGGATTCGCCATAAAAACGTGTACAGGAGCGCTAATACTTCGTTGACTCATGAATGAATGGCTGCGAAGCTCGGTGGTGTGCCACTTTACTATCAAGCCAATGCCAGGCGAGCGCTGGCGTCGCCGAGCGACTAACGAGAGCAGGTGTTCATTTACAATTCTACCATTGCCCGCTAGATGGCGTTAATTCAAGTAACGGTACGGCGTAATATATTCGGCGAGTCGAGTCTCATCAAGCAACCTACGCAAGTACGCATACATTCGTAACTAGGTACCTACTGGCAATAATTTCATTCTTAATAGGTAATAAAAAGTAGGTTACCTACTACATTCTTACTAGTAGTATTCCTTCAAATCGAAGTATTCCTTTGAATATTTCGCAATTATTCCGAATACTTGCGAAAACTTGCGAAGGACTCCTGACCAAAGCAGGCGATTTTTAGGGTTCCGTACCTCAAAAGGAAAAAACGGAACCCTTATAGGATCACTCGTGTGTCTGTTTGTCTGTCTGTCTGTCCGTCTGTCACAGCCAATTTACTCCGAATCTGGTACACATATGGATTTCTGTGACCCAAACACGTATGACTAAAGTAAATAAATGAATTTTGAATATGGGGGTCACTTTTAGGGGGCAAAAAAGAAAAAAAAAAGTTTTGCTAACGGTATCAATTTTTTTTTTTATAATTTTTAAATAAATCGTTTTAAAGTTATTTAAGAAAATAGACAAAAATTTACCATTCCCCCCCCCTTATCTCCAAAACTACTGAGCCTAAAATGTAGAAAAAAACACAGAAAATAGTTCCATACCTGTAGAAAAATAACATGGTAAATCTCTCAATATAGTGAGTACAAACTTACGTTTACTGTTGGAATATATGGGAGAACATGTTTTTCAACTATAATGTTAAGGTTGTCCTTGGGATAATTTCATAAGACCAACTACGGAATCCTTCATTGTGCGTAGTCCGACACGCACTTGGCCGGTTTTTTTACGGGCCCGTGCGAACTCAAGTAAGTACTTATAGAACGTCGTATTCGCATTCATTCGGCGCTCAACTCCTAGGTTGCAAATCAAAATGTGTGAGCTGCGCAATAAAAAATCACGTCGGGGTCGGGAAAATCGCGCCCGTGCAACATATAAGTACGTATTGTACCACTTTGTATTTGTTCCATTCAAAGCGCGGCAAGCAATTTTTTCCTGCCGCAATTTTGTACGTAGACCGTACGTCTGTGCTAAGTACCTACTTAGTTTTAATTAACGTTTTAGAGGAAATGGGGGCAGCCAGACTTTTGAAAATTAGGTATTTTAAGAAGGTATTGCTGTCGCTCTGCGAGCGCTCCGCCCTCGAATTCGTGCGATAAGGACAACTGCAGATCCGACTAAATAGCCTATGTAAAAAGTCACATTTCGAGGTTTGGCTCTCGCCTATTTCCTCCTCCAATATTGGACCAATTTAAAAGATATTTCATAAACTGAATAAAAAGGATTATACTATGCCCCTATGTTTTTCTTTTTTCGTTAATAGTTGTCAAATTGGTACACTAGGCGTAAGTATGGGATATTTATATTTCTGTAAAAAATCATTGCTTTATGGTCATTAAGGCCAGGATCTTTCAAGCGCCGTAGGTATTAATAAACGCTTACCGCAGCCCCCGCAAGGAGTAGCGATACGTAATAAATTACAATGCGCGGGAAACGCGCGCCAAGCGCACCGCTCATGAGTTCATGAACTCGAGTAGGTACTATGTTGCGTCACAGAATAGAGCAATGCAGTAGATAAACTTGAACTGATTAGTATACTTAAGTTTATTTTGTTTTATTTTTCTAGTAAGTATTTTTGAAAGTTTTAGACAGATTAGGTATGCATTGTAAACTTGAACAGTTAAAATAAATAAAAATAACTACTTAGACTTATTTATTTTTGTGAATAAGGTGGATTTAAAATCTGACTGACACGAAGACCTTATATACCCGTACGATTCAAAACTACGCGCCGCGCACCATTTTACTTTACGTTCATTCCCCACGACAGCGACACCACTAAAAACGATACCACTGGCATGGTATCGTGGGGAATGACAGAAACTACTATTCCCCACGCCATGCGACACCACCGACTGTATTGTGCTGAATGTGCTGTTAGTGATGTCCAGCTACATAACAATGATGTGTTACATAACAATTTAGACCTTATTGACATTCATGTTTTTTTGTTAAATTTAGCTTCCAGACCATTTACCAAGTATCTTGGACCAAAAAACAAATGGTTTGGAAAATGTCAATAAGGTCGAAATTAGCTTGACACCCTAGAAATGATGTGCATAATAATGTAGACACTTTCTGAGGTGTCAAGCGAATTTAGACCTTATTGACATTCATGTTTTTTTGTTAAATTCAGCTTCCAGATCATTTACCGAGTATTCTGGACCAAAAAACAAAGGGTTTGTAAAATGTCAATAAGGTCGAAATTAGCTTGAGACCTTTATCGTTTTCAGCGAACTCAAATACCACGAAATGACACCCATGTCGAAAAATTTGAATATTTTCGCAGCCGCCATCTTGGATTTTCATTTTGACCCCACTATCGTTTTCAGCGTCCTCAAATACAAAAAAAAAAATAAAAAGATACCTAATTAGAAAAAAAACTTAATTTAAAAAAAAACTTATTTATGTAGGTATACAGAAAAATACATTTGAGGGCCTACTTATATTCTGAACATCCCTGCCCAACCCTTTGAAATAATTCAGGCGTGATGTTATGAAGAAATCTCATTTCCTATCCGATATTCATTATAAAACCACCCGTAGTAACTTTATTCTGTGGCACCTACCTATTTGAGATTTGAAAATAGTGAACCAAAAATTTGCGCGTCAGGCGGCTTTATAAGCTCCAGTGTAGGGTTCAAATTCAACTGTTTTACACACTTGATGTGATTGGTAAACATAGGCCGTGATAAAAATAAATACCAATAAAGCTTTTGCGCGCGTGACGTCTTTATTTACATAGGCATAGCGTTTAAATTCAACTGTTTTCAACACATGTTAATTTGTACCGGTCGCAGCCGGTGACAGAAGTTAGCGGGGGTGGCGGGTTCGAACAATTGGCACACGTCCGACCTCCGTCACGTTCCCCTCGGGACTAAACGGCTCAGGGCGAGCGTTTGCGAAGCTGAAAACAATTGATGCTGGAATTAGTGGTACAGGTATTTTAATATTTCACATTATGACGGCCGTTATATCTCGAATTTTTTACGACCTTTATTATGGTATAAGTTTTATTGTTCAAAGCCTAATGTAACTCAAATGAAATAAGATTAAAGATCACAATTAGACTTGTCTTTGCGATTTAATTGGATGCAGTAAAGTGCAAGTAATTTTGTGTATCGGACGGCCGAAATTTCTAGATCGAAGTCTGAACTAAGTAATACAGTGTGTAAGGGGAACGCTTCCGAAGCCAGAAGGTATATTATATACAACCTAAATGCAAACGGATTTCACTAACCTTTCGCTTTAAATTGGTTATTTTGAAAACTTCAAATTTCTTTAGCGCGCAATGGAAATCGTACAAAACGTGAGGTCACTGACACAATCGAGACACCGCCGACACTGCCGCGCGCGCGCGGGCGCCAAGCTCTCCGTACGGCCGAGTCAAGGGATTTATGGGTTAAAATCTAGAATCGTTTGGCAGGAGGAGGGGGGTGGGGGTGGTGTGGGGGGGTGGAGGAGGGTACCCTGAGCCCCCCCCACCACTCCCATGAAAAGGTAATGCACCGTTCTTGAGAAAAACTAATTATTGTAACCTAACCTCAAAACACTTTAAAGTTACTTTTAGTATCGTATGGCAGAAGTAGAGGTTGAGGGGGGTGGGGGGTACCCTAACGCACCCTCCCCCACCACTGCAATGTAAAGGTAAGCACCATTCTTGAAAAAAAAAACTAATTATTGTAACCTAACCTCTAAACACTTAAGTTGCTTCTGCAACGTCTCCGGCGCTGCGGGAAGTGCAGCCCCTTCGCCCTTACGTAACAAAGGACAGGCACCCATGCGAGCCGCAGCGGCTGAGGTTGGTCGCCGGAGGCGACCAGCAAACCGAAGCTGCGGAGGTGAGCTCACCTCCGCAGCTTCGGTTTGCTGGTCGCCTCCGGCGACCAACCTCAGCCGCTGCGGCTCTCATGGGTGCCTAACCTTTGTTACAGCGGGCGGGGGCTGCTCTCCCTCCGCGCCTCCGGGATTTTATATACACTCTAGTATGCCAGCCAAAAGACTACGTAAAGTCGGGGTGCCCCGATTCGGTTTTGGGACAGATTCGACCTATTTTAACTATAAAGTGGGGTGCACACTAACTTCCTTCTGAGCAGAATTTCTAGGTTGAATGACACTGACTTTTTTCTTTTTGCGTTTCGTTTCACGTATTTTACACGACATTTTACACCGCAGACAATATATTGATACAAATTTGGTTGTCAATCGCCCATTTTGACATTTCATTTCACTGTTTATCTGATTTGAGGTTAGAAATATTTTTTATTAATTTCTCAAAAAATATGCATTACCTTGTAATGAGCTTGTAATGAGTGGTAGCGTTATAATCAGGGACCCAACCCCTACCAACTTTCACCCCATTCACCCCCCTCCTCCTGCCAAACGATTCTAGATCCAACCCCATTCTGCACTTATTCTGCCCCGCATTTCATCAGCACTGTCACATTCTCGATCAAACACTCTTTCTTCACATACCCCCACGAGACCCCCACAAAAAGAAACGAGCACTGTACACGTATGCGTCAGGCATTGTTTAAAAGTAAAAAACAATAAAACAGCACTAAAAACTTATCAATAATAACTAATAACTAGTTATTATTGATACACGAAAACTAACAAATAAACAAAACAGTATTAAATTCGGTAGAATAGCTGCGTGCGTTCGCCCACGAAGTCGGAACGGAACTAACTGACTGGGTTCCCCGTTCCTAGAAGATCAAACATGCCGCCGCCGGCCTGCGTGCGCGGTGCGGCGCGGCGGCGCCGGCCGACAAACGAATTCAAATGATACCGGCGCGCGGAGTCGCGGACGCCGCCATCTCGCTTCCCCCTTCACCCCCCGTCGCGTTGCACGTCGCCTTGTTATTATTTTTTGTTTTTGGTATAACGTAATCGACGCCAGGCCTAAAGAAAATGTGACCGTGTTGTGTAAACATTTCAATTTTGTTGCTACGTGCTACGTACAAAATTATTGTAATGAACTAATTAACAAAATTGCTTGTAAAGTCAATGTCTTTGTACATAACCAACTTTTTAAACTTTTCTTTTCCAATCACAGTAGATATCTAAGTATTTCTTCGTTAAGGGTCTCAAGGTTAAGTAAAATAAACTGGATTTTTCTGATTTGTGAGCATAATTTGCGAACATTCGGATCAAAATTATTATTGTAACCGTGTTTCAGGGGAAAATCATTACGATTTACGATCCTTGCATGAATGAAATTCGCGAGTCTTGCGGACGCGGGTGCGGGTGCGGGGGGGGATCTGTGACGCGGGGTCGACGGCCGCACTGCGGTCGGACAGCTCGCGCGCACTGTGACCTCGAGGGTACGCGCGAGCGTCAGCTGAAATTTATTTACGAATACATTGCATGCTACAATTTTAAATAAAAAAATGTGTTTAATCGCAAATAATGGTTCCATTTGACTGTTCTCACAGCATAGTGTACGAAAATTGCTAAAAAAAACTTGAGAGGTGTCAAGGGACACCCGGATGGAACGAAGTTCCTTTCGATTAATTAGTGAAGGAATTGTAATAAAAATTTATTTTTATACTCATCGTCATCATCATCATCATCATCACCATCATCACCATCATCATCATCATCATCATCATCATCATCATCATCATCATCATCATCATCATCGCGACACCACACTGTTCAATGCGAAATAGAAATGAAAATATCTGGCTTGCTTTCTATAAGAGAGAGAGAGAGAGAGAGACAGACACAGAAACATGCGCACGCCGCACGGCTTACAATACATACATACATAGCTTACTATAGCAAAAAGTGTCGTGACAACTTTTCGTTCCCATTTTTTCTGTCTAGCCCCCTTTCACAACGCGCGATAAGGAACTTCGTTCCAAAATTAGTAAAATTGACAAAAATTTTTTTCAGAATTTTTTATGGTATCGTATCGAGAATTACTAGCCCTATCACCTGTCTTCGTTTTCGGAAGCGTTTCCCTTACACCCTGTATATTTTTTTCAAAATTTAAATCCGTGTTATCTACGAATAAAACACTAAACTAAACGACGTTTTTACGACTCTCCCCGCCTTAACCAGAAAGAAGACAGGCGAGAGCGTTTGTATCTTTTTGTATGGAGAAAAGAGCACCCACGTTTCCTCTAAATAATGGTTTTGGTGGGCCCGGCGCGCGGCGCGGTCAATAGTGTGTAGGTATCCTTTTAAAGATGCCGCTAGCCAGCGCGACAGCGGAGGCTCGTCGCCGCGCCGCCCGCGCCGCACTAAGTTAGTACCTACTATTATTTATTCTGTGCCGCACACGCCACTGCCCTATGTAGGTACCTAATGTTAATCGCGGATTTCGACTCAAAACTCGAATATTGTGTATTACCTATTATTTCAATTTCACGATAAAGGTTTTTTTTCTTACAAGCAAGCTACACATTTCCAGTACCACACCACCTGACCTCCTAACCTCTTATTGTACTGCAACTACTGCAAGCCTAATAGTAGGTACAAGTACGGACGTTTTATCTTGGCGAGTCTGAACATAGGCACTAAGACGTTTCGCGCATGTTCTCTCACTCGCACTCGCCTCATGTCGCATTTGGTTCCTAAAAAATGTTACTGCGCAGCCTTCTGCGCGAAGTTCGAACTCGCCAAGATAAAACGATCGTACTTGTATTGTATGTGAGGTCGGCTTAGACTGGCTTGATTGATTCGTAAAACTATTGATACAGTACCGGCTGTGCATAATTGTATTGAACAGAAAGGTCAACAACGCACACTTAAAAATAATTAGGTATAATATCTAGTACAAGCACTGCAGTACTTCACGGGATCAGCATAGGGTTGCAAAATTAGGTAGGACGCACACTTCACATCGTAAAGGGTAGGCCTCGCTCGCCTGTACTAAAGAAATTAAAAATTCCACATTCATTTTGTGTAAGTTTAAACATTTTTACGTCTGTCAATCGCAACGTTTCGCAAAAGACTAAATAAAGTATTTAGCGTACACTCGCTCAGACCTAGACTAGTAGTTTAGCTCGGGCGTTGTCGGCCGACATCGCGCGAGTCCGGGCTTGTTTAGATTTCTCGTCATAATAAATCACAGTAAGTACCTAATAAAAATTGTAAGTATTTTTCAGCAGGGATATTGAAGTGAAATTAAAGAGTAAGTACCTACCTAATACTTTATGGAAAAACAGTCGCTCGTTATGCCATCTTTTCTGCACAAATAGGTACTTAGTGCCGAGCTAAAACTGAATCGATTTATGTCGATTGACTGAATATCGCATTGAGTCGAGTATAGTACTTACTTATTTTAGTTAATTTTAGTAGGTGTTCGAGTAAATATTCGAACTGATAGATTCTGCTACCGCATAGGTACCGAAATAGGTTGCAATGGCAGCTGTACTATTTTACGAACAATTAATGCTTAAAAATTTAATAAAATAAATACCTAATATTAGCGTACCTACTTATTTATCATTTTGAAATCATCTTATTAGCCCTTTTTATGAGTAGGTAGATAGGTACTTTCTCATGGAAGGCCATAATCACGGTAAATTGGAAACTAAGAAGTCCGTAAAAATCATCATCTGCCTACCCTTTTCCCAACTATGTCGACACAGTACACACATTACATAACATCACGCCTGCAGTCCCCAAAGGGTTAGGCAGAGGTGTAGGTAAGTACTCGCATTACGACAGTTTTGCATTGAGCATAATTTTATTTAAAAAACCGGTCAAGAGCGAGTCGGACTCGCGCACCGAGGGTTCCGTTCCGATTTTCGAAAAAGTGTGCTACTTAGATACATCGTTTTATTTTTCGTGAAATCTTTACATAAACTTCTATCACATAGAATAATTTCAGATTTTTCTCTTTGCAAACTTCGGAGATAAGGGGGGGGGGGGGCGGAACGGTTTTTTTTTTTACATTTTTCATCAAAAGTCGAAAACTATGCGGCCAAAAAAAAAAATAGTTTGAGAATGTGCAAACGCTCTTTCATATGATACCCCACATGCCCTAGTAGCCCCACTTTAAATTTTTAAGACCCCCTTTGAGTCCCTGTTGCAAAAAAAATTAGTCTTATTGCAAAATAGTTGGGTAAACCTCATCTAAAACTATTCCAAATTTCAAGTTGATAGCATCAGTAGTTACTGAGATATCCAGCTGTGACAGACAGACAGACAGAGTCACACCACAAGCGTTCCTTTTTTACCATTTTGGTACGGAACCCAAAAAATAATTCACGGAGATTCAGAATAAACTTGTTGCAGCCCGGCGCACGCACGGCTAAAGATCAAGCTATAATTTCCAGTATAAGCTGATCTCGCATTGTGTAGGATTTCCTTACAATAAGAGCTCATTGTAAACTGGAAATGACTAGATTGATGTGTAGCCGTGTGTACACTACATAATTTAATGCTTTTACGTGTAGAAATTAAATTTAGTTTTCCAAAATCACCTATGTAAATTCGAAACTAAAGAAATCCGTAAAAAATAAAATTTAATTAATAACCCCTCAGACATAGACTTATAAAAAAGATGGACTCCGCGCCACGCATATCGAAAGTGAAGCACAGTAAGTAGCCGGACCGTTTGTACAAATACGCCTCGCGCACACGTTTACATCATAGTATGCCGACCGGCCGCCATTACGAGACACGAGCGACGGCCACGCGACGGCGTCTTTGCAGGTACTCAAATCATGCACACATAGATCGGTACGGTGCTTCACTTTCGATATGCGCGGCGCGGAGTCTATCTTTTTTTATACGTCTATGCCCTCAGACTGATATGTCTGTTTTTTTACGTTTATACGTATTTAAGTGATATAAGCTTATCAAAACAATCTGCCTAGCCTTTTCCCAACTATGTTGGGGTCGGCTTCCAGTCTAACCGGATGCAGCTGAATATCAGTATTTTTCATGGAGCGACTGCCTATCTGACCTTCACAACCCAGTTACTGGGTAATACGATACCTGGTTGTCAGACTTTCGGGCTTCTGATGACCCGTAACTACTGTCAAAGATCCACGAATGACAGCCGGGACCAACGGCTTAATGTGCTTTCCGAGTCACGGAGGAGTTTCGATATGTAAAGATGGTCACCCATCCACGGACCAACCCCGGCAAGCGTAGCTTAACCTGATGGATCGACCCGTGCGGCTGTTATTACTTAGCCACGAGCTCCTCTGATATAAGCTTATATATAACTATTATGTTAAGTTTTGTCCTTTTGCACACATGGGGTGCATTTGACACGCGTGGCGAGGGGGGTTAGCTGCGAACTCCATAGGTTCACAACTACTGATGATGATTAGTTTTCCATCGGATGATATTTTTTTACGTATATATATGATATA
The DNA here is from genome assembly GCA_905163495.3 of Cosmia trapezina. Lineage (NCBI taxonomy): Eukaryota > Metazoa > Arthropoda > Insecta > Lepidoptera > Noctuidae > Cosmia > Cosmia trapezina. The sequence goes on from LR991028.1 coordinate 26,621,587, forward strand.
AGCTTATCTACTATTATGCAAAGGGTTTTCCTTATGCACACATGGGGTGCATTCGACACTTGAGGGATTAAAGGTACTTAACTAAGTTACTTAAAATCTTGATTTTTAAATAAATACTTCGTAATAAATAGCACGTTCGAAGAGTCCGAACTGCTGTGTTACGAACGTAGTACCTACTATTATTTTTCCGTGTTGTGTGGTCAAGTTTAGGTACCTACCACCACCCACCACCCTACCACCCCATCGTGTGGTGTTCGTTACAGACCACGGACGCATGTAAAAATTCGCAGCAGGAAAAAATTGCGTTCAATTAGGTAGGTACTTACTTAGTTTTGGTTGGTTGGGTTTTTTTTCGACGAACCGTCGAATGAAACTGTCCTGGGTTAGGTTAGGTTAGGTTAGGTTAGGTTAGTTAGGTTAGATATCGCCGCGATATCGCCTGGCGATAATATCGCCACGCGATATCGCGGCGATATCTAACCTAACTAACCTAACCTAACCTAGTCCGCGTCACGTGACGCGATATATCTGTGTCGCGGGGCGATAATCGCTCCTGTGTGAATGGTCGCGCGCGATTCCATAGAAATTGTTCTACGGATATAATATCGCAATATCGCGTCGCGACGCGATATCGCCTCTGTCTGTAAGAGCCTTTAATTTGTGTCGCTCTTTCCGAAGAACATGTTCGCTATTCATTCGAATAACTGACAACCTCGAACCTACTCATGAACACTATAATTGCGAAAAGAGATTCAACTGCTCCATTTATTTATTAACCGACTTCCAAAAGGAGGAGGTTCTCAATTCGTCGGAACCTTTTTTTTTTATTTATTTATTTTTTTTATTTTTTTTTTATGTATGTTCCCCGATTACTCGAAAATGGCTAGACCGAATTGGATTTTTCTTTTTTTGTTGTGGTCCAAGTGGTCCCATGATCATCAAGTCAGGATCTGATGATGGGATCCCATGGAAATCGAGGGAAACCCTCAAATTTTATGGGCACACCTATATCGATTTCGGTATTTTTTATAGTAACTCGTGCATTTGCTCTCGGAAAGTACCATTTGGTGAGCTGGAACTGATGATGAAGACCACAGAGGGCCATCGGAAATACTCAATTATATCTAAGTATATAACAGGTTGCGATTCGATTACTTTAATATGGTTTATGCTCGTCAAAATAATGGTAATGGTGACTTCACCATGAGCTCCATTTCTCCTGGTTCTTACTAGGAGAACTCCTCAAAAATTAACGGCCCTGCATCGGGAAAAGCAACATTTTGTAAAACGTGATGAGCAGCTGACATTGGGTTATTGTAACTTACATAAATTACAAACTGAACCACTAAAAAGTGAAAAATAAAAACTTTTTTACAAAAACAAAAACCGACTTCCAAAAAAAACACTACAAAGTGAAAAATAACTTTAATTTCGGAAGTCAGTGGCAAAAAACTAAAATACAGATCCAAAGACACCGACTTCCGAAATTAAAGTTATTTTTCACTTTGTAGTGTTTTTTTTGGAAGTCGGTTTTTGTTTTATTGGCATGACTCAATACTGCTGGGAAGAGCATATTTTTTTCACGATATATATTATTATTATTATTTTTTTTTTTTTTTTTTTAATATCGTGATGGTGATGAACCTTATCAAGCATTTTTAAACTCACATTACATCGTGTTTCTGGAAGTGCCGCAGGTGTGTACATTCGCACTTATGTAGCATGTAGAAGTGACTAAGTGTAGGTACAGACTGCGGGTCATTACGGTGACGACAAAATGAGGGCCGGCAGGTGAGTCATATGTGGCGCCGGGCCACCCACCTGCCGACCGGTGATTCCTTTTTTACTGCCTTCAATGTTCAATATTAGCTACTTCTATCTATACATTGTCAAATGTTGTCTGGACTTTTAACACTTCCATAGATTAAATACTAGTCCTTTCAAAAGTTTACCGACCGAGACTTTGCACAAATCAATCTGCCTAGCCCTTTCCCAACTATGTTAGGGTCAGTTTCCAGTCTAATCGATTGCAGCTGAATACCAGTATTTTACATGGAGCGACTGCCTATCTGACCTCCACAACACTGTTACTGGTAATACGACAGGTACCCCTTGGTAAGACTTGTTGTCAGACTTTTGGGCTTCTGACGACCCGTAACGATCGTCAAAGATCCAGTGGTTTCGAGGCACGGAGGAGTCTCGGTATGTAAAGATCAAACTCCACGGAGCAGCCCCGGCAAGCTTAGTTTAAGCTGATGGATCGATCCGTGGGGCTGTTATTATATTACTTAGCCACGAGGCCCTCTTGTACCACTAAATACATTTAGCACTAAATTAATTGAAAACATTGGTCTTTTTCAGTCAATCGTTTTGAAATGACAAAGACAGAAAGATGTTTAAATATTTTGGGGCCAGCACAACAGTCGATAAATGAATGAATTTCTTTCTCATAGTAGCAACCATTCCTGGAGGAACTCGTGGCAAAGTAATAACAGCCGCACGGGTTGATCCGTCAGGTTAAGCTACGCTTGCCGACTCCTCCGTGCCTGCACGTAAAGCCGTTGCTCCCGGCTGTCATTCGTGGATCTTTGACAGTCGTTACGGATCGTCAGAAGCCCGATGTCTGACAACCGGTATCAAGGGGTATCGTATTACCCAGTAATTGGGTTGTGGAGGTCAGATAGGCAGTCGCTGACTGGTATTCAGCTGCATCCAGTTATACTAGAAGTCGACCTCAACGTAGTTGGGAAAAGGCTAGGCAGATTGCAGATTGAATAGCAACCACGATTGAATACCATTCCCGAGTTCAACTCTATTGGTTTCTGATCTCTCAATTACCACGTAATTCTTCTTTACATCTCGTAACGGCTACAATAAACACTAATCTACACACCTATAATTTTACCTCCACACGTACTCGTTTCCCCCCACTGTTGATAAGCGCCAATGACTCGTCTATTCCGGGCGCCGCGCCGGAAAGGGGACTATTTCCACTGAGCTATTTCCAAACCTCTACCTCAGTACAGACAACCGCACATCAGGTAACACTAGCACTACGAAAATCACCCTTACTGCCACAACATAAAGACGCTGTCAATGTCAATTGTTACCTCTGATGTGCTGGACTGTACCTAGGGCAGGAGACGTAAAAATATCAACTTTGATGTCGTGGAGTGTCATGTCTTTAAGTAATCGATGTGGTGATGGTGTTCGAATGTTATAATCTACATATTTATGTGAGGATGGATGGTGTAATTTTAAAGTTGTGGTGGCTTAATATAGAGTTTTGGAGTTCATTTGTTGAAAGGGGAAAGAATTAAACAGAACAGAAGAATATTTCAAACCCCATACCTATTATATACGCAGCAGAGGGTGGCGACGGCTACCAAGCATTATGCAACAATTGCACGACACTGTTGCCAGCAACATTTGATGTTTCAGGATGTTTTTTTGTTAAGAGGATATATAGAAGTGCGGATTAGCTCGGTGTTTAAGTGAAATGGCGCTAGGGTGTCTAGTTTGACGCACGAGCTAGAAGACACGCGCACCGGAATTTAAACGCGCTTCGTTTAAATGTAGATTTATGAAAAAATGCTATACGTACTTAAATCATTAGCCATATTTAAATACCTTCGATTTGAAGCAAATTTTACTGCACAATAAGGAACTGTATGATTTAACCATTATACATTTGGTTTTATAGGAATTATAAAAACACAAAATTATCGATGTAAGTATCCCCTTAACTTTGATTATGGAACATAGCATATTACCAGTAACACAGCAGGTTCCTTTCCTTGTTGCTAGAAACATTATGCAGTAAAAAATGTTTTGCTGAAGTAATTTTGCGCAATTTTGTTTCAGTGACACAAAAGAACCGACAGTATTTTTTCCCTGTTTATGTCGCTCGATCATTGCAGGCTACATACGATTCACTACAGAACCGATATAATTCCAATGTGTGACGAAACGAATGAATTTGTAAAAATTATATTTAATATAAAATGAATTGGGTAAGTAACTCCTCAGTAGACTTGCTTACCCAATTCATTTGCTAATACCTAATGTTATTGCTTTGTATATATATTTGGTACATTTACATTTATTGCAAAGGCATTCAGTTTGTAGGTTGTAATTATATACCTATTTTAAATTAAATTCGTTGACCAGTGAATGCATACATATTGCTGAATGTTGTTTTTACTACTCGAATCTCCTAGGACACTCATTGGATGCATGTAAAGTCATGCATCATAAAGTTAATTTTGCTACAGTCTGATCACTTGTTATTTTAATCTTATTCAGTCACTAACTTAGTCATTGATATTAATGGAAATGAAATAATCCTTGCAACTATATGAATTATCTTTATCTTAAGAAATTATGTGCAAAAGTAAGCAACCAATCACCGCAGGCTTTAGTTGCATTTTAATTTGAGGTTCGATTTTAGTAGATTAATAAAACAACAATCATTTAAATGCGAATGGTTCAAACAAAGTTCAGATTTAGTAGTAAAACCTGTATGCATTTCAACAGAACAGGTTCAAGTAAGTTTTGTTTTTAGTCAACCTGTATTTTCCCACTTCTGGGCAAAGGTCTTCCACATACTTTTCCAATTTTCTTTATAATCGGTCAGGAACGAGTATCGAGAATCGGTCGGATCCATATGCAATGAAAAAAAAAACCTTTGGTATGATTTTCCTTTTTTTTCAAGATGGACTTCGGTCCCCAAATCATTCTAATTTACGAAATTCATTAGCAATCAACCAGAAGACAAGCAATGACAGACATTTGAAGAGGCTATTGCACAAATAATGTTTTGGGTGGCTGTGGTTACTATCTGACAACCAGTTTTACCAAGGAGTATCGTGTTACCCAGTAACTGGGTTGTGTAGGTCAGATAGGCAGTTTATACATGTAAAATACTGGTATTCAGCTGCATCTGGTTAGACTGGAAGCCGACCCCAAAATAGTTGAGAAAGGGCTAGGCAGATTGTTTTTGATTGCTACTATCTCCAAATCTTACGTTATACCGAATTACAAATTACTCAAACCACCATGACATCACAGCAACAGACACACACAAACGTCACACATGAGTCAGTGTATAGAAATACAATTTGGCGAGGTACCCGACCGGGATTGAACCCCGGTCTATTTACGTGCTGGCTCAGTGCCAAGAGTCGTCTGATTGTTTGACCCGTTTCCTGAGCTGTGATGGTGTGATTGCTTTGTCCTGGTCGTTAGGATGTGTGGTGAATGCTTATGGGTGTAGTGCTATGGAGTATTGTATTGCTGTGTATGGAGTGTAGTGTAGATGCTGAAGAGATAAAAAAGTCTAGCTCTGGCTTATAGATGAGGGATCCTAAATTCTGTTGTCTGAAATCATAGAACATTAGAAAAGGTTACCTATGACATGTTTCGTTGTATCATTATGAGATTTATTAGAGGATCGGACACCGAATGTTCTGCCTAACTAGCCTAAAAGCCTTGCAGAAAGTTTTACCGTGCGATATTGTCCATCAGCAGGACATAAACGTTCACTACAAGATTAAGTTAAATCTTATAAAACTTACCATCATCATAACATCGTAGACCTTGGCTAAACTAGTCGTTTCCAACGAGTAATTTCATCCTGAAGTCAAATCAAATCAAACGTTAATATACTGTCACCTATAGCTTTTTCTTTTTGCTGCCGAGAGAGATAGCACTGGACATAGTAAATAATAACGAACCTTTAACACAACTCATCAATTCCACCTCTTCTTCCTCAGGATCCTGGTGGGTGCTCCAGAAGCCGAGCTGTTCCCGCCGTACGAATACAACGTGTCTCGACCTGGCGTGGTCTACCGCTGCGAGCCAGGGTTCAGGAACTATGCCGCTGAAGGCAACGTGCGCACCCTGGACAGGTGCAGTCCTATGCAGTTTGATAAGAACCCACGTGAGTACCATTTTTTTATTGTGCCTTTTCTGCCACTAAAGCTGGCTCTGGAAGGTGGAATTCCCTGTAAAATAAGTGTTTCCCATTCATTACTTAAGAACAGGTACGAGTAACTTCTAGGCTAGCTTGCACTATCTTCAACAGCATCACAGCTTGATAACATTAGGTCTGAAAAATACAATTCTGCAAATAGAAATAAAAGGAAGTTCAGTCCTACCAATCGTAGCTAGTTCTAGCAAATAAACAATATTAAACTAATTGCAAAATGCACTTTACTTTATCAACTCTCGGAATGCACTTGGAATTTGACCTCGTGCACGCTAAAAGTTCAATCTAAGGGTACTAAGGGTGCGAACTACGAGTAGCTCATCAAGAAACAAAGAACATAACAAACCCCTCATAGTAACTTACCGAGCTCGTAAATAAAAACTGGTGAATTGAATGTCCAAAAACAACGCAGAAGTTCATATAACCCACATTAGCCCACATGCTCCCAAGAGATCTAATCTCGCAAAATGAATTCGTATACTCAGCTACCCGTATAGCTATAAATTATCCCAGAAACGTTACACTGAAGAGTTTTCTCACCTTTATTCAACTGCCCTTATCCCTACTTATTTGGGGTCGGCACAGCATGTTTTCTTCTTCCACCCTTACAGCCGTCACTTCAGTAGTCACCCCCTTTGTATCCATATCATCTTTCACACAATCCATACATCTTTCATCAATGACAGAACAATGTGCAATATTATTCCTCATAACAGGAGATCTTTGCAATGCATCACGAGATCAAATCAATAAGACTGTGCTTGTCTCCGCGGCTACCTTTACGACATTATTCATGCACTTCTTATCGGAGCTTTATTAATAACGTAATTTATAGTAGTATTCAATGGAGGTCTTGTACGTAAATATTCACTGAGTGGTTGGCGATAAAGTTTATTGAATTCTTTTGGTTTGATATGGAGATGGAATTATATTTCATGTTCTTGCAAAATATCAATTAAAATTTTGACCTGGTTAGTGCTAAAATTGAATACGTTAGAAAATAATTAAATAGATGATATTTAAACTCAAACTCAAACTCAAAGCAGTTTTTTTAACTAAACCAATAACAGGCACTTTGAATAGTCAAGGAGTCGGTCAGTCAGAAATATGAAGCTAGTTGCCCATTCCAAAGTGTAGTATGGTACCTATGGAGAAGAACGAACAAGAAACTCCCTTAAAGTAATTGCTACTAATTGTAGAGCAACACCCCTTTTACGTTTTTTTTTTTTGTTGCTGAAGCTCAAAATAGCTTTAAAGTCCCATCTCGCTTAAGCAAGAGCCAACGTCTCCAACCAAAATCACGAGCAGACGAGGGTACACGTCGCTATGACGTGTGTCGCGATGCGCATGCACAGGACAGCTACCGCGCACGCGCGCCTGATTTATACGGCTATACGGACTCTTGCGCAGGACCACGAAATGCGGAGACAGAAGGCTCGCGCTTATAACTTTGATATCCCTTTAAGGTTTGGGGCCGATTTTTCAATTGCCTGTTAATTTTTGTAAGTATTTGAAGAATAAATATGGTGGTTTGTCTTATTTTCTATTCAAAAGCTGTAAAACTGTCATATTTATTCCTCGGATAAAAGATGACTATTAAAAAAAACCAGCCTTTGCAATAGTCTCAGAAACAATCACAACAGCTTATAATATGTTTTATGTTAGAGGGTTTGGTTTCCGCACTTAATCCTTCAGGTAGACCATTGTGCGTGGGCCATGGCGGCCGTCGGTGGTTATTCCAACCAGCCCACCTCCCTCCAGAAGTTGATGACGTCTCCTCGTCTGTTAAGAACATCTGCAAAAGATCTGGGTGCCCCGAGGGTTTCTGTTCTAATCTAGGTGACGCCTGTGCGTTCAAAGAGCACTTGCGCAACGGTTTCCTCAGCCTCCATGCATGCTCTGCGCAGAGGACTGTCTGTTACAACAGCTTATTTCAGACTTTTTTTTTTTTTTGAGGGTGGGAAATCATCAAATAACTTCTCCCGCTCTGGGTGGAGCGGAAGGGCGTGTCAGACTTTTACTGACTAAAACCCACCCGTGTTCCTTCAGTTGCCTATGCCAGGGCCGCGGTAACCCCTTCGGACAATCCGCGACCCCAGCGGCGTCGGCCCTATTGGGCCCCGTCACTTGCTGACATCTCTTTGAGGCGCGCGTGGAACACAACGCGCCGTCGACTCGGGCCTGGTCCTTACCGGACGGCGAGCTACCCGCTGCTCACCGTCCGCAGGCCCGCGCCTACGGTGGCCGGAAATCGCCCCGCGATTCCCGCCGCCCAGGGCGTCTCCTGCGGCGACTGAGGGCGTGAGGCTGCCTCTCCCTCACGCGTTCCGCCTCCTCCTTCGCGAGCATCACTGCTTCGCAGAAGGAGGTGACGGCCTCCCATGCACTCTCGCTCCGCACCATGGCCTGGACCAGGCTCGGACGCGAGAGATCGCCGCCGCCGATCGCCTCCGTGAGAACACGGCGGTGCTCTGCCCAAGCCGGGCAGACCTCCACTGTATGCTCCACCGTGTCCTCCGGGCGATCCGCACAATGGTAACACCCGGGCGTTTCCTCCCGCCTTATGCGAAACAGGAACCTCCCGAAACAACCGTGTCCGGTGAGGACCTGCGTCAGGCGGAAGGTGAGGACGCCGTGGCGCCTCTCTAACCACTCCTCAAAGAGGGGACTTATCGCCGCAATTGTGGCGTGCCCAGCTTATTTCAGACCTGGATTTGAATTTGTAGTAAAAACAGTAGCCCACCGGTATCAAGAACCTGTCCAAGATACCGGTGGTCAGGCTCTTGAGAGAGGAAACTTCTAACGATACGCGCCGTGTCCAGAAGTACCGCTTTCTAGATCGAGCCCTAGATCCAGCTGTCCTCTCAGCTCCCTCAGAGAGCCTCCTCAGGTGTTGGTCCAGGCTCCTGGCTATTATGCCATTGGCCGTCACCACGACTATCAGCACAATGGTTGCTGTATCCACATCCCACATGTCGACAACCTCGCGAGCCAGGTCAACATACTAAATCTGCTTATCATTTTCAGCTTTCACAAGGTTCTCGTCATGCGGGACCGCTATATCAATAATCATTGTGCGACGCTCTAATCGATTTATCACCTTATACCGAAAGTCTCCGTTAGCCAGACGCAAACAGCCAGAAATAATGTGTCGGATTGATTTCCCCGGACGGAGGCATGCCCGACAAAAAAAAATGTAATAATCTAGGTACAACAATTAGCTACCATGATACAAAACAAAGTTTCAAATCAATGTGTTTTCAGCATGCTTTTATCTTTCTTCTTTCAGAAGCTCTTTATAGGATTTGTTTAAAGTTTACATTCTGTAATAATTTGTACCGTATCTCTACCGTCTCTTGCGCAGCCACTGCGCTTTGTTCGTTCGCTAGATGGATGTAATGTGTCTTGTCAGGACGAGTAATGCCCTTGCTTCATATTAGACATAAATGCTTTGTTAGATGTTCAGTTTCAACTGTATTAAAGAGGTTTTATAGAGGTGGTTTATTATTGCCATAGTGTACTGTACCTAGTGATTCCATCTTACAAAATATTGTTCTGTGTTGCCCTTACATTTTATAACATATACAGGCTGTAATTTTATTGTAAACACCGTTTAGTATCCTTTTAAGGAGTCATTGTACTCATCATTATGAACAACTTTTATAATGGGACAACCTGAAATGGCGAAAAAAAAATTAGCTGTTTCCTACATTTATGTTCGCATAACTCGTCAAAATGTACAGAACAGCTGATTTTTTTTCGTGATTTCAGGTTTGGTCACATAGTTTACAGTTGTTATACCCTATGATGAGTACAATGACCCCTTAAGATTATAACGGTGATTAAAATTACACCCTTTAACAAAAAGTGGGGTTTTAAAATAAGTTATGCCTTTTACTGGTCTGGACAATCAAGCTTTATTATTGCTGAATATAAAATACGCAAAGCCAAGGAGCTGGTTATTATAAATCACTTATCTGTCAAGTATAACTTAAAAGGACTTGACGTTAAGTGAAATTAACTTCAGAAATATTTACAAAGCGAATTTATTTCATTGAAAAGACTACACATTGGGAATGATTAATCTCCTTTGAAAATGCGCAAACGTCATTTAGAAGGTCTGAATTATTTAAAAATGTATTATTTAAGTAATATCTATAGGTGTATTAACCTCTTAAATAAGCATTCAATAAGAAAATCACAAAGCACATCTCAGAGTAAATAAATCGGCAAGTATCCGGACTATCACAATGGGCTTAACTTTACGATGCACAGGATGCGCGCGCGCAGTTAACGCGTGCGCGTGATTCGATTCTTAACCCACATCGATATTTGTAATGTCCATGAGAAAGTGGATGGATTTCGCCGTAATGCTATGTGGGTAGTTATATTTAGAACGATCAAAGATTTTGAAAGAGGCTTCCTGTTCCGGGTAACGGAGTAAATGAAAATCTGGGACTGTGTTTGCCTTCCTGTATTCTGTTTGTAAATGGTTGTTTGTGGTAGCGCTCTTAAGTCTCATCATGCATTATCCTTATCTATGTACCTATGAAAGTAAACGAAGGGAAAAGGAGTAAATAGGTATGTATCACAGTTCATGTAGTTTTTGCCTAAACAACACAACATATACATAAATAAAATATCACACACCTTCTTCTCATGGGGGACCCATGGAAAGAATAGTTTATGCATGTTTCAATATCCATTTGATGTCCAATCCGGTCATTATGACCTTTTACAGTTATTTTCTCTGTCTATTTTTACGAGGAAATCTTTTAAAAGGTTTTTAGTCAGTTATCAGACATTAAAACCCTTTTAGTGGTCATCTTCAGCACATTTAACCTTCTTCTGAAAACTATATCTGAGAATAAATAGCTAAAAGTTTACTTTCAAATTAAATACTTACATAAAAAACAGTATCTCTACTAAGACTCCACCAGATTGATCACACAGAGAGCGAAATGCATCATCCAAAGGTCAAGCATAGCTGCAGGCGAAGCAATACACCACAGACATTACTGCACACCTCAAGCGCTAACACTCATGTTATCCAATTTGATTGCCTCATAAAGAAATCGCTAGTGAATCATGCATTCAAACATTCATTCTGAATGAATCATTCACTCTTTGACCGAACTTTCGCTACGCTAATTCCGTAGTAACCTTTTAACTTAACCCTTCGGTTACTGGAGCATGTTTAGCGGTTTAGCTGTGGTTAACGATCGATTGCGAGGCTGTGACGTAGGCGGCGTAAGCGCACGTGGGCGGTGTTAAACTCGAATTTTGATGGCGGAATTTGTCCTGAATTTAATTATGGCGATTTGGTGTTTGGTAATCAAGGTGGTTGGGTGTTTAAGGTTTATTTTCTTTCTATTTACTTGATAAATGATAAATGATTTATTTTCTGTAAGTAGGTTTGTACAAACACTTTTACACGTCAAACATCTGACTACTCTGAGAAGAAACGCCGAAACAAACTCAGAGGTCACAGTCTCTTTTAAAGTCCAGACATAATCTTGGTCAGATCAAGTGAAGACCATGTAGATTGCAGTCTGAAATGGTCTTTTGATGAAAGAACCACACAGATTGAGTGGACCTGTCCAGTCAGTGCACGCATTTGTCAGTAATCGTGCAGCTCAACTCAAAACTTAAGGAGCTTAACGATTCGACGAACAATACCAAAGAAAAGACATTTGGGTAGGCCGCATAAATTACTCAAACTGTCAGACTATAACTAAAACTGAGAAAAGTATAAAATAAATAAAAAACAATGATCCACGTAGTCTTCACATTCACAATAATTAAAAATAGTATAAGTAATACTTTACAAAGTAAATATTCATGTCATTGTATAGAATATGTAAAAAGGTATTTAAATCAACATTAATAGTGTAAATTTATTGGAGCAGCTCAATCCCAAGCCTTTTTGTCCTCAATATAGTCTTTGACAGTATAAAAGGCTTTCTGACAAAGTTTCCGCTTTATACAATTTTTGAATTTATTAAGGCTTAGTTCTTGAATGTGGCTAGGTAGTTTATTATAAAAACGTATACATTGGCAACTAAACGAACCACTTATTACTACCACCACCACTTACTTGATATTAAACTCATTGACGCAAATCAAGAAGGGTCGGGAACTTACGACGGATTTGCATCTGAAGTTAAGGTTCAAATTGAGTAGGTACTTACGAGGTAGGTACCTACCTAAATTCAATTTTGATAAAAATTACATCATAAATGTAATGTTTTGTAACTTTGTAACACACAACGCTTTCATTATCAAAATACAACTTAACAACTTATTTTTATAAGAATTTATGGCTCAATAAGCTAAGATCTCGGGTACCCGGAAGCTGCGTACAATTTCACAGAGATAACAGAGGTCACAGCTGATAACCTGCACATACCCCGCGAATACCAGGGAGGCAGTTATATCGATAATAATATATCGATAATGTGTCGATACTGATATCGGTAATGCGGGTGCTTCGATGGAATGGAATGCAAAGAATTTTGAATTTACCTGGGTACCTACTCTACGAAATATCTTGTTTACTATAGGTATTATAAAGACTATAGTTTTAAAGCTTACCGCACAAAAAATATATTTAAATTAAATATTTGCCATAAATAAATATTTGCAGTATGCAGATAAATTATATAAAATGGCAAGACATAATACAGCACAAATATTTTTACATAGGTTCCAAATACACTAGGTACGTATTTTTTAAGGTAAGTAGTGTAGGGAAAAAAGGCGTGAAAATAAACAATCATTAACTTCAATTACAAACAGTTTATCGATTACCGTTACTTACCGTCGCAGCTAGTTAAAAAGCTTGTAAAAGTTAAATACAGTTAACTTTAAGACTTGATTGAGTAATTTTCATTAATTAAATAAGAGAAATAGTGAGTTTATCGAATTTCACGCTTGAACTTATGGTACTTCAAAAGTAGGAGTTAATTTGAAGCGATTTATTATTAAAGAATTTTCTCACGAATCTCATATGTTGTTAAAACCTTTTAGAATTACATTATCATGTGTGGAATTGATTTTAGTACATTAAGCTGAGATGTAAATAAAATAAATGTCCAAAACCTCTTGATTGTTATAGCTAGTTTACGATGCGATGGGAAATAAAAAGAAAAGTTAACCAACAAATAATCTACCTTATCTAGTAAGGCTGCAGAAATGCATGGGAATGACATTAAATTTTGAACTGCGTTAGTAGAAGCTGGACTATAGATAAGTGTCTATTAACAGACTATGAATAAAAATATACGCTTTTGAAAGAATAAAAACAAACTTCTGATAATGTTTCCATTTAAAGTCGACATGTGTCGAATTTAACGAGCTGTGGCCTTAATTCGGGTTTGCTATTTGCAATTGCTATTCGGATACCATTTGTTAGAATTGAAAGCTGTTATTTTTGTACAAAAGTTATAATTTCATTAATTTTCTGACTTAGGCTAAGTTTTTTTATCGATGCTCAGCAGCACATCCCTAGCCCATATCTAATCACAAACAGTGTTGTATTTCACAAGCGCCTTTGTAATCGACGGTGACTTCTGTAAACAATTTGCCGCTTTTTTCTCTTATCAGCTACTTTTTCTTGTTATCAATTGCTCCTTTATCACAGCCTCATACAAGATTGTTAATATGTAGTACGTAATTATAATTAATGTTTATAGATCGTTAGTAGTTACGTTCTATATGTGCTACGCTAAATGAGCCTCTACGTACGGGTGATTATATTTATGTAAGTATGTTAAACCTCTGTAGTCTCCATTCTGGAAATCGTACCCCGAGCCCCAGGTACAGGACTGTCTAGTTTGGGGATCACTGACAAAAAATAATGTAGGTATGTCGGGTCGTCAGGATTTACTCAGTTAGATTCAGACACCATCTGGGCAGAAGATGGGTTTCGTGCAATGAAAACACACTGCTATACACGGTGATTATTAAAATCACAATTAAGACAATCACTCCAAATTAAAATGAACACAATCACTGAACACAACGAATCGAATACAGTTCCGCGACATAGTAACCCCGATGCGATCAGACACTAGACTGTCCTCCCCGCCATGGACTTAAAACATCACGACTCTGTAGAAGCGCACTGTTGGTGTGGGTAGATCACGTGATGTCGCCAGTGGTGCGCTTGCGATTCGTTTCCTGACCGTACTATTGACTGGATCCGACAGGTAAATATTGTAACTTAGCTGTAGGTAATATTATAAGGTACTCATGTCGTCTCAAATTGGTGATAACCTGTAAACTTGCTTACTGTCTGTAGGTATTACCTGGACAACTTTTTTTTTCTATTATCTACAGATCAATCTATTTGACCAGCAGATCTTTTCGCCACGACACACACACTCGAGCTTATTCCCTTGTAGTAGTTGTAGTGTAGCTTTTAACGACATGAGTGAAGAAGATGGTGTCCTGAAAAACAAACTAGGTACCGATAACTGTGTAACAGATTTAAGAGGAAAGGCGGGTGGCTAGTTAGGTATTTTAAGAAGGTATTGCTGTTGCTCTGCGAGCGCTCCGCCCTCGAATTCGTGCGATAAGGACAACTGCAGATCCGACTAAATAGCCTATGTAAAAAGTCACATTTCGAGGTTTGGCTCTCGCCTATTTCCTCCTCCAATATTGGACCAATTTAAAAGATATTTCATAAACTGAATAAGAAGGATATATACTATGCCCCTATGTTTTTCTTTTTTCGATAATAGTTGTCAAATTGGTGCACTAGGCGTCTGTTGACAGCGGTCTGAATAGGCAATTTTGAGCATTTTTGGAGGGTTCTAGTTCCTATAAAAATAATATATCATCAAAAAGGAAAACATAGGGGCATACAATTAAATGATATTTATATTTCTGTAAAAAATCATTGCTTTATGGTCATTAACCAGAAAGAAAACAGGCGAGAGCGTTTGTATCTTTTTGTATGGAGAAAAGAGCACCCACGTTTCCTCTTAAGACCACCCTTATTTTCAAGTGGGTAGGCAGCATTGACCTTACTGTCATACTGATAATGCGCACTGCAATTCCTCATGACTCTAAACACTGATAACATGACTTACCGATGAGGTGCAAGGGCAGCTATTTTTGTTTATGCAATGTCGCATCGCATCTCTTTCATTTCTTAAGTGCCTATAATATAGTACCTCAAATGGCTTAGCATGATCCTCCGTTATGTCGGAAATAATGCAGCATTAATTTTGAAATAAATATATAGTAAAGTTGAGGATTAATGGTAAGTAGGTATGTTTGACGAAAACACGATTCCATATAATGTTCTCGATAGAAAAACATCCAAAGTTACCTCCAAACCGAACAATAAACCGCTGGTATTCAAAAAAACTTCAAATGCATACTCGTACTAACTGAACTAACTCTAAAGCAAAGTCTTATATATTTTTTTCAAATTACCATTATTTTCACCGTAAAAAGCAATTACCTGAACTATCGGCGTCCAGCACCGCACTCAGTCCGCGAGCAATATCGTGCGAGCGAGATAAAAAGCTGAGGTAGTATGGGCTCTTAACCCACTGTTGGGTATAGCTCTCTCCACTCGTAGGAAACATACACACTTGTTAGAGTTGATAAAGAGTCCTCCCAGTTCATCTTTCAATTAGGTATTGTAAAGTCATTCTGCATAGTCCAAACTTTTCTTTCAAGTTTGGACTATAGAAGTAGATATCTTCAACAACGAAGTATCTCGAAGTACCTACTACGTTTAGTCACATGTAAACAGTACAAGCCATCCGTATGTCTTCCTCGACACGACTCGAGATCACGGCGAGCGTTCGTGCGAGATCGGCATCTGTCGCTCGCCAAATACAGCCTGAACTGCGCAAGCGCATGCCAACCACTGGAAAGGTTTTAGATGAATGGATGTTGTAGACGCTAGATTATGGAGACTCTAAGGTGTATAGACATTGATAAGTGACGCTAGATTAGATTTAAAATAATATTAAGTACAAATCAATCAATTTGCCCAGCCTTTTCTCAACTATGTTGGGGTCGGCTTCCAGTTCAACTGGATGCAGTTGAATACCAGTATTTTACATGGAGCGACTGCCTATCTGACCTCCACAACCCAGTGACTGGGTAAAACGATACCCCTTGGTAAGACTGGTTGTCAGACTTTCGGTCTTCTGACGACTCCTAACGACTGTCAAGGATCCACGAATGACAGCCGGGACCAACGGCTTAACGTGCTTTCCGAGGCACGGAGGGGTCTCGGTATGTAGTACATGGTATTTAAACAAGGAGGGGAAATTCGTCCGCATCGCTGTCAACAGGAAAAGTGCCCAAAAGGCTGGCAGCATTGACACGTTATATGGCAACGCTGATTCTTTGACCAAATTATTTATTTAATAATAAAAGATTCAGGTAATTTTATGATAGAGGTTACATCTAATGATTCCATTAATAAAACGTTTGGTGTGAGCCCTCTAACAGAACTTTCAGAGGACAACACACGTCTCTATAAGAATTTAAGAAATAAAACGCACCACTTTATATGTTGTTAAACACCCGAAACAAGTCACGTTGTGATAGTAGACTGGCAGCGGTGTATTAATCCCACACGTGGGCATAGTGTGGGCGACGGAACCACGGCCGCGCGTGGGCACCCGGCAACCGACACGTTGATTTGTCAATAATAATCAACTTATTGATTCAACGTAATTTCACTGAGTTTATTATGTCGTGATGGTTTGTTTCGTAATGGGATTATAGGGAGTAAGTACCTACTCTAAGTGATGAAAATAATGAGGAATGATAGATAGGTTATAGGTAAAGGCAGATATTATTGTACTAAAAGAGCGAATAGGTGATTATTTGAGTGCGCAATTTGCTCTTCGATGTTCGTTTATAGACACATAAAAAGGAAATAATATCTAACAAAGCAGGGCATAAAAAGGCTTAGGCACACGGCTACATATCAAGCTATACATTTCCAGTTTAAGCTGATCTCGCATTGTATAACATTTTCGTACAATGTGAGGTCAGCTCACATGGAAATGTATAGCTTGATATGTAGCCGTGTGTACGCGGTCCTGTCTGACTGACTGACTCATCAACGCCCAGCCCAAACCATTGGATCTAGAAAGCTGAAATTTTGCACAGAGGTTCCCTTTATAATGAAGACAAGCAATAAGGAAGGATTTTCGTTAAGGCCCAGGTTCCAAGATTGGTTTAGCTCGGTGTGTAAGTGAAATGGCGTTATGGCTGTCTAGTTTGACGCACGAGATAGAAGATTCTCACGCGCACCGGAATTATGTCGTAAAAATGCAAATAAAATCGTATAAAATTAGAAATTAACTATTTAATAAAAAGTAATCCATCACTGGATGCAGTTTGGAATTTGACATTTCATGGTATATTTTTAATTATAATTATTATTGTTAATGAAGGGATAAACTGCTTTTAAAGATTATTAGGAGGTATGTTTAAAGATTTTTTTGGTGCATTAAAATATGTATAATTATGTTTTGGCTTCCATCACTGTATGCGAAAAAGACTTGAAAATATCATATTTTTTTTACATGTCAAAATTATTTACGGTTTATGAGATACACTGCTTTAAAAAACCACCTTTTTGATCGTTTTCAGGAAATCTGGGCCTTAAAGTGGGATATTTTCCAACATCCACGCGGGCGAAGCCGCGCGGGAAGTGCTAGTGGGTGATAAAAAGGCTGTCAGGTTTCTTAATTATGTATAGATTATACTAATCTGTCTGGCCGCAGGGCCCTTTGATGAACAAGACAACAAATAATGTAGGACAGAGCAGACCTAAGATAAAGAAAACTGCACCCTAATTGCGTAACACATTATCAATCGGAGTTGGTTTCATTTTGACAGTTCAACAACATTCATTGCGTTATTTACGTTGTCGAGCACAAACTTTTCGAACATAAATGAAGCAGTGGATTAGCAATTTCCTTCAAAATGATTCAGATTCCGATTGATAGTGCAGGCTGGCTGTAGGGCCTTTAATGAACAAGTAAACAATAATGTAGGGCAGAGCAGAACTGAAGACAGCCTGCTCTAGTCTCACAGCGAATACAATCTTTAGTTCTAACACAAACAAGTAATAAATCGACTTCGAGTACTAATGAATAAAAGATAAATGATTGAATAATAAACCGTCGATTCTCGGATATTATCCGCCACTTCCTAAACGGCCACTATTTCCAAATTAGCTCGGACAAGCTGTGTGCTAAGCTATGTTTATTCGCCCACGCTAGAACGTAAAGGTTGTGCTGTACTGCCAGCTGATATTAGCACTACTTTTGTCTAAAGCGAAGCTATTTAAAGGATTCATCATAATAAAGTAAGAAAAAACGGTGACAATGATGTAATTTGTAACGTAGATAATAGTACTGCATACTGCTAATGGTCACTCATGAAGCCATGACGATGATGAGTTATAGATTGCATTGTGATGTGAAATCACCAGTGTGCGACTGGTGTCAGAAGTCATTAGTGAAATTACTTTATTAGTCACAAATTAATGAGTTGTTTAGATTTCAATAGCTGATTAATTTTGATGAGTCCTTATGATGAATCCAAAATCGACGTAGCCCCTGAGTTTATCTGTGTTTTTACTATTTAGTAGTACCCTGTAGTACCTTAGTCAGGTCACGCTAACCTAGAGCTGTCAATTTCAAAAATGATTTGCGGAAAATAATAAAAAGAAACAAGATAGAATAAGAAATGAGGACATAAGAGGAAGTTTGAAAGTAGAACGGCGACAGAAAAGTTTTGCGGAAATCGGTTGTCTGTGAATGAATGAGGAAAATGTTGTGAGGAAAGTTTTCAGTATGAATGTCGATTGTTAAAAGAGTAGGGGAAGACCA
Organism: Cosmia trapezina; assembly: GCA_905163495.3. Taxonomy (NCBI): domain Eukaryota; kingdom Metazoa; phylum Arthropoda; class Insecta; order Lepidoptera; family Noctuidae; genus Cosmia; species Cosmia trapezina. Next base: position 26,640,457 of record LR991028.1, read on the forward strand.
AAGAAACGATGGATGGACTGTGTGAAAGATTATATGGCTAGAAAGGGGGTGACTGCCGAGATGTAATAGAAAATTATAGAAAAAGGGACATATTGCGCCGACCCCCAATAGATTGGGATAAGGGCCTCCTGCCCTTGATGATGATGATGATGATCTAAAAAAAAACAGTAATTTCACAATCATGTTTATTATAAAAAGAACGGAAGTTATACATCACCAGTAGGTCCAGCTTGATTCTTAAAACCTTGTATTTTTATGTAGGTACTGTTTTCTCACCGTACCGGCCCCCACCTTACGTCATCACGATTGTCCGAGACTTTTTTTGTCCGCGCGCGACGGGGTGCCTAGCACTTATACACAGCTTGTACACAAAACATTTGTATGAATGGATGTGAAATAAGTTTCCTATCAGGGAAAAATTGCGTTCCAATGAAGCGTTACTAATATACTAATAGAGAAAAAAAATCCAAGGATTTCCGGTATTTCAGTAAGATTTGCCTTCAATAATCGAACCCACTTTAAATCCATCGGTAAAATTATTAACTGTAGATATATTTTCTTCAACTCATTGATCTCGTCTTAAAGCTGATCCTCGTCTACCTACATGTTTGTTTCACTGTCTTAATATCCAGCTTAGCTTCACTATCGCTTCCAGTAGGCAACCATCTGCATTCTTATATTTGTATAACAGCGAATAAAAGCGTGGGTTTATTTCGTAAATGAGCCACATCCGGCACAACTAGCTCTAAGTTTTCTAACGCGTACGAATCTGGCCAAGACTTGTGAATTTTGTGGAATTGGGAAGCTGTGCCAGGCCTGTTGGCACGCGTACCCGTTTAGATGACTAAAGAGATAACGAGATGTAAAATGAGATAGTGGTTTACGCGTTGTAATGTATCTGTGTGTTTATTATATGGCTATGGTAAATTGGTCGATCGAAAATTTTGATAGCTACTTACGATTTTGGAGATAAAATGATTTGTCAAAAAACATTTATATATTTTTTTTTTAAATTTGAAAAGCTGCAGCCTCTTTTTTTCACAAATAAACGCATTATAATAAACATATTAATTTTCTTTCCATATCAGATCAATGAAATAAAAGGTCCTAGCACAGTTTTAAAATAGTTGAAAATCTTTGCTATTTATGATTGTGCTAAAATCTTTGTGGAAAAGGAAAACAATTTAATCCAATCCTAAATCCCAAATACAAATCTGACTAAGATGAACTATGTTGATTTCCGTATACTTAAATTTGGCCGAGATGAAAGAACTTGATGGACTTCAAAGGGGCGGGGCGAGTGCTTCCGTCAGCGCACGCGCAATCCGACACTGTTTCCGCTTCATCGCGTGTATCGCAAACGGATTTGAGAGTCATGTCATTTCATGCCCATTTTCCTTTAGGAATTTGAGCAGAACTGAAGGCGTGTGAAAGTTTTAGTGGAAAACTGGAAAGACTTGTGGAAACTTTTAAGGTTTCTAGTCAAATGATAACTTTTCATGTTTTGATAAGTGGTTTTTGTTCGATGATAGATAACTTATAGACTGATGATACGTCGATACAGCCTGGGGAGTGGGGACTATTTATAATAGCTCACAATGCGACATATTTATCAAATAATTACAAAATTAACACATTTTAACGACGCGAAAAAACGTAGGTACAGGACCTACCTAAGTTGTATAAAATTGTCGAATTGTCGTCTGTCGGTTTTGTTATTATTTTTTTTTTTTTATTGTTTATTAAATAAGAAACAAAACAGAATTTATACAGAAAACCCTTAATAGGTTTGTCCGGATGTTGAAACACTTTTAAGCAATCTTAATACATACTAAATGATAGGCCTGTGTATCCACTTACCTATTTAAATGTATACCTATGGTTTTATTTTTTAATAGTCTAGAAACCTACTCTGACTAGAAATTCCCTTTTAGCAAAAATCTCCATGATTCTCGACCTCACAGGTAGGTACTGCTGGCGAAAACCACTTAATAGGTAATAGTTTTCGCCAGCTGGGATAGAATAAAGCAAACCGTTTTTATTCTGTATTGTACCTACCATAAAAATTAATTTGCTACAACTGTTTTTTACAATGATCGCCAATAAGATAAATATAGCTCTAAAGAAATAATACGTCAAAATATTAATTCTTCAAGTGTTAAAATGACATCAGTGGAAACCGGTTCCATATACAAATAGAGGCTCGTTTGGCGAAACTAGTTTTTAATGTATCTACAGTTACCTACCTATCGTATAGTATTATGTATGTATGTATGTATGTCCTCGTGGGAATTGAAGGTGATTCTGAATGTCAGTCGAAAATATTTTGACATTTTAAGCGTCATTTTGAAAGTATTTGTGCTGCAGGTAAGTACATGAGGAGTTTAAAGGAAGAGTAGAGTTTTTATTTGGTTATCAAATTCTGTGTATCAAGACAGTTAATTTCATTCGTAAAATACCATAAAACGTCTATGTAAAACCACAGTGCCCCAATTCCTGCATGACATACTGACGTTAACTTTGATGGACCACACCACACCACAGCGGGTGCAATGGTGTTCAGTTACCAACCACAATTGGAGCATGAAATATTTTGTAGACCAAATTGATGTTGTGTTCTTCTACATAGTAATGTATGTTGTGTACTGCATTGTAAATATTGTACGATGATTTTTTACTTCTTTATTATCTCTTTGGATTATTCTAGTACCAGTACCTACCCTCCATCATTAAGGCTCCTTCAAACAGGCGCTACACGCGATATAATCCCGCGCGACACAGACACCGCGAGGCGCGTGACGAGCGGTCTGGCGCCTGTTTGTAGGACTCTTTACTCTTTTGGTTTCGATTTCATAATTTTATTTTCTTTCAAGTATAGGTAAGGTATTATACATACCTATAGGTAAAGTATACTTACCTATACTTAGACTTTTACTAGACATAGGTACAGTAGGCAGCACGTCAGTGGTAACAGAACCAGTATAAGCTGCTCTCTTAGTCTTTTAAACTTCTACGCTAGGCCTGCTTATTAGATGTTCTTGTTTTATATTATACCTACCTATTATTTTAATTTATTTTTGTGTTCGTGGGTGTTCTGCAATCTCTAAGTGGTCCCCGAAACGATCAATTGCCATCAATTTCTACTGTAGTAATATTGTCAATCGCTTCAATTGCGCTCGGTAGACGATCAGTTTGCGCATACGTACTGTATCAACCACGTAAAAATTGACAATTGCAATTGATCGTTTCGGGGTTACCTTCACTTCAATCCCCACCTCATAACCAGATGTCCAGATTACCAATATTGCTATGGGAATCAAAAGATTAAAACCAGAAGCTGATTTCTTAAATTGATCAACTTCAATTTAGATTACAGCAACCATAGATAAGCAACTTAATAGTTTGAACCCACGCGAGTTCTGCACTCATTTCAGATATTTCTATAAAGTTACCTAAATAGAATAGAATACTTAACTTTATTTTGAGTTTTAGAATTTGTTTTTAGGGTTCCGTACCAAAATGGTAAAAAAGGAACCCTTATGGTGTGACTCAGTCTGTCTGTCTGTCTGTCTGTCTGTTTGTCTGTCTGTCTGTCCGTCTGTCACAGCTGGATATCTCAAGAACTACTAATGCTGTCAACTTGAAGTTTAGAATAGTTTTAGACGACGTTGACCCAACTATTTTGCAAATGAGAAAGAAATTAAAATATTTATATTTTTTTTGCAACAGGAACTGAAAGGGGGTCTTAAAAAATCAAAGTGGGGCTACTGCATGTGGGGTATCATATGAAAGAGCGCTGTTTGCAAATTCTCAAACATTTTTTTTCTTTTTTTTAGGCCGCACAGTTTTCGACTTATGATGAAAAATGTAAAAAAAAAATACCGTCCCCCCCTTATCTCCGAAGTTTGCAAAGAGAAAAATCTGAAATTATTCAATGTGATAGGAGTTTATGTAAAGATTACAGGAAAAATAAAGCGATGTCTCTAAATAGCACAATTTTTCAGAAATTGGAACGGAACCTTCGGTGCGCGAGTCCGACTCGCTCTTGACCGGTTTTTTTTATTTGTTTGAACGCGCTAATCTCTGAAACTACCAGTCGCATTTGAAAATTTTTTTTTGCATTTGATAGCTCAACTCTCGTGAAAGGTTATAGGGTTATTAAATTTGTATAGTTTCACGTATTTTGCTTGCTTCTTTCAGCATGCAAAAAATTGCCTAAATTTTTTTTTAAACAAAAACAGTTCAATCGGCTATATACTATCGGTACTACTTATATCTACCGAGCTCGAAAAAAAAACTTTAAAATTAAATTATAAATATCAGGTACTAGTGAGAAAGTGTTCAAATTCAAATTCATTTAGGTAGGTTATTTCCTATGTTTCTTTTTGTTGTTTAGGTATTTGGTTAAAGATATTGACAGACATATTATTATAGCAATTGTTCTGAAATAGTGTACTTCTACAATCATCTTGTGTACGGATTGGTATAAATAATTATAGGTAGGTAGGTAGGTGGCCATTAGATATATAATAAAATAGCTGATAAATAAACAATTTTATCTTTATTGATAGGTATCGATCACTAAATAAATAAACAAATAAGTGGTAATTCCTCTTTCAAAACCTACTAAAGGAAGTCGTGGAACTTCACAAGCTAAGATTAACAACTAGACAATCAATTTCTCTTTTGTAATCCCACTAAACAATCAAACAAGTAATTTATCTTTACACACCAAAACATCGCTTCTTCCTCTATTCAAACAATATCGATAATCGATACGTTTACTGAGCTCCGATCGTAAACATCAGACATTCATCTACCGAGTACTCGGACTTGAACAAAAGGGCATCGAATCGAGTGGCTTTTTACCGAGTACTCGATGCATCGAGTGCATTCGATTGCAAGTGCATTAGTATCGAGAACATCGGCCAACATTAACGCATTGCGCGTTGATAAAGTATAAATCAATCGGTGGTGTAGGGTGACCATGAATTTAACAGGACAATTAATTAAGTTTATTTAAATTATTTCTCGAACAAAAAATTAATTAATTTGTAGAGAAAATAATGTCGGACTTCGTTTAAAGTATGTATTTTTACAATAATCTTTTCGTCCAATTTGGCAAAAAGCAACTGAAGAAATTGAATGCGTTTGAACTTCGAAGTATTGACTCATCACTGCAGACACAGAATTATGTATCACATTTAAATCACCTATTAGATACTTACATTTAAATTCAAATGCACTTCCCTACCAGCATCTCTGATCATCATTTAATGCAAATCGATCATGTTGATCGTACAAAGCGCCTAATATCCCGCTACTTAGCAGTCACTCTAGCTGCGCCCGCGCCGATGCGCCGGGGTCGTCTGATGCTCCTCAAGAAGCGCCATTTATTTCGAATGCATGCGCAAAGGCAGTGCATCGACCGCGTGCACGTGGTACAACTCTGACTTAAGTTATTATTTTATTATGAATTTGTTTAATGGTTGTAATGATTTGTAGTTAGTTTCTTTTGAAATACTTATTTTTTCTATTTTTGAAGGAAATGTTACAAGTTATTTGGTTTAGTGTTCGCAAGCACGCTTTCTGTGCATTGAGTCCTTTTTTTTTTTGTGGATGGGAAATCATCAAATAACTTCTCCCGCTCTGGGTGGAGCGGAAGGGCTTGTCAGACTTTTACTGACTAAAACCCACCCGTGTTCCTTCAGTTGCCTATGCCAGGGCCACGGTATCTTTTTTAAACTACCCGCGACCCCAGCGGCATCGGCCCTATTGGACCCCATCTTTGCTGACATCTCTTTGAGGCGCGCGTGGAACACAACGCGCCGTCGACTCGGGCCTGGTCCTTACCGGACGGCGAGCTACCCGCTATTCACCGTCCGCAAGCCCTCGCCTACGGTGGCCGCATTGCATTGGGTCCTGGGGTTCGAATTCCTGGTTAGGCAAAGTGTTATTGAGTTTTCATCAGTTTCTCAGTAGCACAAGCTCGGAGTGTAGAATTGTTCTCGGGTAACAGTAATAACCTTCTCCTCAATGACTTGGTACTTAAACATATCGGGCTAAATGTAAGGTTCTTCCATATAAACTTCTACCATACCATTGTTCTTCTTCTGTTCTTCTTATAGAATACAGGTGTGATTTTATGTTACTAATAGTTATCAGTATAAAACGTTAGATATAAAGACAAAGTTCAATGATATAAATAGATCACAGCAAACAGGTATCCTCGCCCGCATGCGCGACAATCATCCATTTCCCTCACTTGACCCTTTCAATTTGCGCGCAGTGACAAGCAGCTGTATTGTATGACAAACGGAAGATTTTAACTACATTACTTTATTAAAAAAGTGTCAAGGTTCCAGTCAGTCTTTGTTTGATTGTTGGGACAATTCTGCCACATTATTCCCCACTTGTCAGTCAAAATCTAAAAAGTTTTTCTATATTTGGTTAGTAGTACACGGCTAAATATCAAGCTATACATTTCCAGTACAAGTTGATATCTCACTGTACGGAAATCTTATACAATGCGAGATCAGCTTATACTGGAAATGTATAATTTTACTCATGTTTTACAAAATAAATATATCTTGTATGGCTTATCATAGCCGTGTGTACAAAGATCCTAGAACCAGAAAAACGGAAACAATAAAACTCGGCGAGTCCTGTTATGCAAGGAATTAATATAAAGCGTACACAACAGAAGCATAAAATTACCATAGCGTCCCTTTCTTAATTGATATGCGTGAAAATAGCAACATCAACGAAAGTAGCCATCACTTTTTTAAAGTACGTAATGAGTGACCATCAATCTGAACCCAATTGAGGACGGTCCGAATTGGACGAATTGCGGTGGACCACTGTCCACTTGTCACTAATTGGACCCTAAACAATGTAAACGCTCTCGGTTATTGGTTGATAGATTGGTACTTTGGTACTTTTAGTGTACTTGTGCCAGTAACGTTTTGTTTACTATTGATTTATTTATTGTGAGGGTCGCAGCGGATGTGGATGTCAAAATAATATTTTGGTATGGTTGTGTGTGATTGAGTGCGGTTTGTGTTATGTCTGTTAATTTGATGCTTGTTACAAGTTATCTGTAACCTTTCCTGAATCATGAATACCTGGACCCAGGGCTTTTACCAGAATCAAATAAGTTCGCCATGTTTCTTTCGTTTTGAGTTTATAAACTCTCTCATAAAAACTATAAAGAAATTCAAGAAATCGTACTAAAATGTCGTTGTTATGTCTTATGAGTGTAGTACAGTTACCACTTAACTTAACCGACACTTACGTAAACAGTTGCATGCTTCTGATAGTCAACAAAAACACGTTTTCTTTCCCGAAACTTGCACAACAATCAAACTGCTTATCCCGAGATTAGCTTGAACTTCATACACAAAAACCAGTACCATTCACACTTGTCAGTGCGACGACTTACAGCAGCTGAAGACCAGTTACCATTCCCTGCGTTCCATTACTGGACAAATATTTGTCAAATGATTGGAACACACTGAATTTACTTGAGCGTGCGTTTGCGCTCTCTTGACATCGTCGTCATGGGCGCATTGGGCAAATATGTTTGGTATTGGCTTATTGGCACAACTGCCATTACTACTGGTAATGTGATTTTGATGTGATTGTGGTTTATTATTGTGAGGAAGCTCCGTTGATAAGATGAAATGTGTGTTGAGCGTGTAGATTTTTGTGAAAGCTTACGCATTCATCAATAGGCTAGGTAAGCTCATTGTGATGGGAATTTGGTGCTAACCGCTCGCTATGTCCCTCATGTTTTAATGAAGGATGAGATCAATAATAAACCTAACCTGTTAAAAAAAACAAGTACGTATTTAAAGAAAACCACTACTTGTCTTAAAGTCCAAACCACACACAATAATTAATTGCACTTAAATCATACCAAAACATGGCTTACCATTACCCAATAGATAATTATCCATACTGTAATTACTTTACACATTTACACCTATTGTAATAAGCAGCTGCGTCTATCCCACCGTGTAATTAATATCGAATATTAATCAGCACTGTTCTGTGTGTTATTATTTCTTCCGTGCTTTAAATGGCGGTCGTTACAATGTATAATTAGAAGGGCTCACCCCTCTTCGAATGTGAATTAATTATGGACATGATATTTGATTTATTTTATTGGATTTTGGTGAACAGCCGCACGGGTCGATCGATCAGGTTAAGCTACGTTTGACACGGTTGATCCGTGGATGGCTGATCATCTTTACATGCCAAGACCCCTCCGTGCCTCGGAAAGCACGTTAAATCATTGCCGCGTCGGTCCCGCTATCTTTCGTGGATCTTTGCCAGTCGTTACGGATCGTCAGAAGCCCGAAAGTCTGACAACCAGTCTTACCAAGAGGTATCGTATTACCAAGTAATTGGGATGTGGGGGTCAGTTAGTATTCAGCTGCATCCGGTTAGACTGGAAGCAAACCCCAACATCTCTGGGTAAAGGCAGATGATGGGTTTTGGCGAAAGGGAGACTCTACTAGCATAAATAAGGAATATATTATTTTGGTAAGATTTTTGACACAATATGATATTTATGTCTTCCAAGATTCATGTCGCTTCACATTTCCTTGTCGAACTGAGTTTGACTTGTGATGCTAAATAAAATAAAATATGGCAGCAGCATCGGTTGCCCCTTTATGAAGTTACCTGATTATTATTGCTAAGCGGATTACAGATTGATGAATCATGAAATTAAGTGGGTAAGATGAGCTTTATAGCATGAGCGATAGATTAACTTGTCCTTTTTAAAGTATCCAATTTTATTATGTCCTCAATCAGGGCAGTGCTCTATTAAGCACAGATACTAAACGTACAAACGATACCTTTGACATTTATTATACATCAATACCTGTCTTTATCAGGAGGTGCTCTGCTCTCCGTATAGCAGTCACGACAGGCAAGCTTTTATAAAAGTGCACTTTTACTGCCTTTTGTTTTATTGTATTCGGATTACCATGTTTTATTTGAAGTTTATTGATTTACGAGGAGGTAATAATTTTTTCAACACACTTCCTCAAAAACTGGTTCATATCGCACTACGATTAGGTTCACAATGCAATGTATGTTGCACGCGTGCGATTTTTCATTTTCCCGCACGTTTGCGGGAATAAAAATTGCCAGAGATAACTTATACCTATACTTAGTCCAAATTGATCCAATGCCTCTATTCACAACTCTCTATTCGGAGGTGAATGTTTTTTTTTAATCTCGGCAAAGAGGTATGCGTCTTTACGGCGTTAATATTTTTTGAATATTTAAATAATGTTTATATATAGAATATCATCAAAAACTATGATTTAATAATCAAATCATTAAAAAAAACATTTATGAACAAATTAACATTTATCTGTGTTCTAAACTCGAAAATATTTGAATTTTCTATTTTTCATATTAGGCTGTTTATCGGCTTTATACTTTTGCTTCTCCTTACCTGGCGAAAGCAAAGCGCGAAAAAAAAAGAAAATTTAAATCATATAGTTTTATAATAATTCATGACAAAAATATTTTCCATTATTTTATTTTATTTCTTCAAAAGTGTATTGAAAAACGTCGTTTGATACTCGTGGACATTTGTTATTGCAGTTCTCGGCGCAAAAACAATTAATTATTATAGGCGTTAATTCCGCCTCGAATGCAATAACAAACGTTCTCCACTTGTATTAAAATGTACTATTTTATTACATTCCCTATTTCGTGGGGAACATTTTATTCGATTTTGAACAACTGTCTACGCAAAATTTGTTTTTTATACTTTTAATGAACTAAATTGTGTAATTTTAGTCTACGGTTTTACTGTAGTTTTTTTTTTAGGAAAAATACCTATGTATATTTTGTCCCATGTTGAAGTTCTTGTTTCGTCAGAAGCCTTTTGGCCTAATGCTGAAAATGGCGACAAGTTTTCCTTCATCATACTAATTTATGTAATTACTATGATTTCCATGAACGAACGCAGCATTTTACGCTTAACGCGGTTCATAATTTATTTGTAATACTGATGATAATATGGAAAAAAATACGTTCAATAAAATAAACGCACTTATTAGTTAAAGTAGGGTGTCCATTATTGATGTTCCTACACTTCGGGCATTTGTTCATTGGACCGAATCATTGCCGGGTCGCTTTGTTTCCTGCATGTATTTCATGCTCCGATGGAATTATGAGTTGGGGGACAACCTTTATTGTTATTGCAACGTAATTTTAAGGTTATAAAAATGTTTTTTGATACACCCGTGTGTCATTGTAATTTATTCAGGAGAATAGTTCCCCTTTTCACGGTCGTGGTCACGGAGAGGGTTCGCAGCTTTTAAAATACGTTCGCTTTTATGGAAATGGTAGGAGAATAATTTTCAATTTTCGTATGACATGTCTGGAAGACATTGTTTAGGGTGAATGAAGCGTGTTATGGAGTCTATTAAGTTCTATAAAACAGTATTTTATTTCCTTTCCTAACTTTTCAAAATATTAGTTTCTGTCTTTATGATAAGTATACCTACATCAGACTGGTGTGTGTAACTGTAAATGCACATTGAACAATCAATCTGCCTAGCCTTTTCCCAACTACGTTGGGGTCGGCTTCCAGTCTAACCGGATGCAGCTGAATACCAGTATTTTACATGAAGCGACTGCCTATCTGACCTCCACAACCCAGGAACTGGGCAATACGATACCCCTTGGTAAGACTGGTTGTCAGACTTTCGGGATTCTGATGACCCGTAACGGCTGTCAAAGATCCACAAATGACAGCCAGGACCAACTGCTTAACGTGCTTTCCGAGGCACGGAGGAGTCTCGGTATGTAAAGATGGTCACCCATCCACTGACCAACCCCGGCAAGCGTAGCTTAACCTGATGGATCGACCCGTGCGGCTGTTATAACTTAGCCACGAGCTCCATGCACGAGCTAAATGCACATTTGCTCTATCTAAAAGTAATAGGTAGTGAAATTCATATCACTTCTCTACCAAACCATTCACTACAAAATAGCATCAAGTTTATTAATAGCCACACATCACAAAATCAATTGACTGTACAAACAAGGCATGACAAGCACTAACCGCAATGACCTCAAAATAACCACAAAAAACACCACAATATTATTAAGACATCAATCACTTAGCAAAAAATTTCCCATCGATAAAAAATATCAGACCTTCCGTTAAACATCGTTTTCGTGAAATCAGATAAAATGGTCAAGTATGGCCAAGTACCAATCATATTAGAGTCCATATCTGTCATACAGTTAATTACGAGAGCTATAACAGTTAAGAAATTGACGTTGTAATGTTTAACGTCTTCATCCAAGCCTCATACAAACAAAAAATGACGTCATTAATCTTTACTCTCTGTCATTTTTAACTTGCGTATAATTTCTCTGAGAGAAGCTTTAATTTTGGCTTTGGGATATCATCACGACGTATATGGAAAGCCATTAAGAGTATCGGCAGCGATAAAAATCAAGATTGAAGCTTTTGGGTGGTGTTTAAGTTGTAAAAACAAATACGGGGCGGGGGTAGAGGGGCTTGTGTGTTTTGTACCGTTATTTATATCTTCATTTTTATGGCAAATGATAAGTGTGCTTCTTCCTGGTGGTAGGTGGTCTTTGCCATTTTTCTTGTAATAATTTTTATTCGATATTTTTAAAGCAGTTTCATTTGCAAAAATAAACATTTGATGTCCAAATCATTCTTGAAAAATGTAAAGAGATTCAATAAATTGCAATTACATAATAGAATCAGTTAACATTTCAAAATAATAACTGCGCCCAAATGTAATTTTAATAAACTATTTGACAAATTAACCAGCTGTGTTTAATTACACCTCATTATTGATTAAAAATGGAAATATTCCTCACAACATTACATAAATCTGACAGATTTAAATTAAAAATTCTTGACCGCTGACTCATTCGATAAATTACGTGTTCTAAAACAAATGTCCGTCGAATTAGTAAGTGTTGGGGCCATTACAGAGCCCATTAGACCGGTCTGTGTGTAAGTACACTAATAAAATATAAAAAAGGTTCGATATGCAGTAGCTACTAACTAGACGGACGTGTCATTGTTGTACACTTGTCCACGAATGAGTTAATAGAGAAAGAAAGAATAACGATTATTTGAACACAAAATGTGAAACACAAAATACAAATTTAAAAAAATCTGGAATCCGTTAGAAGTTGAATTAAAATGAGAATGGATGAGTCTTTCAGCTATTGAAAGATGTGGTTAATGAATGGGAATTTATTGTGTTGACAGGTGAAATCTTTGATTGAATAGTACCAAATAGTAAAAAATAATATTACCAAAGAAAAATTTGAAGGGGTTTTTACTAAATAAGTAATTAGAGATTGCTTAAAATTTGGTGGATAAACTTCCAAACTCATGTTTTAATGTTTTTCTTGAATAAGACCTCAAGGGCCGATTAAAAAGTATTTTATGGCCACCTCGAACAAAATTATTTAATTACACGCTTTACAGACCTAACATTATTAAAACCCAAAACACGTATAATCTTCAATCAATTAGCTTAATCGCTCAAAATTTCGACTTAATCTTTCCGTCAGTATCATTTTCAAGATTTTTTTTCTTATATCTTTCTGGCCGTGACTGTACCACTGCAATCAGTTTAAAAGCCTAACCCCAGCATGATTAGGCGCCGCCGGGGGGCGCGGTGTAGGTGCGGCTGGTGGGGGGGGGGGGGGGGGGCGGCGGTCATTAACTCATTAACGATGGTCGTCATTACACGGCTATGTCACAGGTAATGATTATTTTGTGCTAATGTCCTAATATTCTAACTTGCGTTGTCACCCTAGTACGAAATAAGAAAAAAATAAATTAAGTATTATTTTTATGGCAATTTCTTATTTAGGTACTCATAATTATTGCTGGGTAAATAGGTAACACTGATCAACTTTTTTTTTACTTTTTCTACTAAAAAAAATGTAAGTATTTTTCTTTGCTGCGTTTGTCATTAAAATCCGTCTAAAGATGAACGTAAAATTTGAAACAAAAAAAAAAACAATTTCCCTTTCATAAAACATCGATGCTACAGCAAGGTACAACACAACTTCACACCCATTCCCAAAGATTGTCTGTTATCAACTTATCAGTAAACTTATCAGCGCGCATGCAACATGAGAGGAAGGAGGTCACAAGCCCGTCATTACTCGAACCTCCTTCGTTCGTAATTAAAAATGATGATAGCTTTCTGTTAAATATTAATTACTGGTGTCAAAATTAACTTTGGCTACAGTTTCGGATGGGTTTAAAACGGGATGCGTTGGGAACGCCCTTTTACTGTTTTCAATAAAATACGACAAAATAAAAAAGGAAGGTAGGAATTATTATGAATGTATGTATAGATTTTAAAGTGCATAAAAATCTACAAAATCAACACTGCATAAAAAAAACTTACAAATATAGGTACTTACTCAAGCAAATTATCAAAAGTAAAAACACATTTCACAAATATACCAAGGTATTGTATCGTAGATCATTCTAAAAGTGTAGTTAGTAAAAGGGAAACGTCACTAGTCTTCATTAAAATTTTCGTAAATAAATGGAAACTCACTTTTCAACTAAAAATCCATTAATCAAGCACACCATTTTCGTCGTTACAAAATTGAATAAAAGATGGATGCACTGTGAGCCGAATTAAGTTATTACCAGATATTTCTTATTCCGTTCAGTTGCATTGAATACTTCACTGCAAAGGCCGCCATATTTGGCAGTTAATGGCAGTTGAATCGAAAACGCGGGAAAGTCGTGAAGTTGTAAAATACTTTTTTGGAAAAAGAATTCCGTAACCGATTTTTTAAATAAACTCCTTTGCAAAAAAAACGGGCACCTTACAGTCATTGGTTTTTCTATGGATAATATTAATATTTTTAGTACGTCGTTAGCATAAATGACTAGAAATTTCTTATTATCATTGAGGATATAGTTTTTAAGCCTTAAATCCTGGAATCGGTGTTTTAGTCAATGTAAACAGAGAGTCGTGTTAAAATGGAAATTTTTAGGGTATAATTAAATTAAGACTACGAGTATTTTTATGGTATTTTAATAAAAAAAGACATTAAAAATAAACATTAATAACGAGTATGACATCTCCTTGCAGCGATTACGGCATGTAATCGTCTTGGCATGCTTTCCACCAGACTTTTGATGGTGTCCTGTGGAATGTGTTCCCACTCAGCCGAAATCACACGTTTAAGCTCCCTGATATTTTGTGGAAGGGGTTGGACAGGTCGTACTCGCCTTTTTAGGAGGTCCCAGACGTGCTCAATGGGGTTAAGGTCGGGGCTCCGCGCTAGCCAATCCAGACGACGAATACCGACCTCTTGCATATAAGCACCTACGTCGCCAGAACGGTGGTCCCGAGCATTATCGTCCATGAAATGGCATCTTTACAAATTCAGTCAGTGCGGGCTGTGCATGTTGACAAATTATTCCTGTTATGTACCTTTGCGCATTTAGTGAGCCATTTACAATGAACACTATCTCGGTACGATAGCTGGAAGTTACGCCCGCCCAAAACATAACGGACCTTCCACCATAAGGGGTGATTTCTTCAAAACACACGTCGGCATAGCGTTCCCCTGGTCTTAGTAACACTCGCCGACGTTGGTCCTCACCATTCAGGCAAATTCGAGCCTCATCGGAGAAGAGTACGCTACTCCAGTTACCTAGTGTCCAAGATAAACAATTTCTAGTGAACCTCGATCGAGCAATCCGGTACTCACGGAGTAAATTGGGGGCCCGCGCTGGTCGTCGACTGCGTATATCAACCGCTAAAAGGCTCCTCCTCACTGTCCATAGGCTAACTTGTGCTCCTCGTACCTCTTCAAGGTTTCTTTTGAGGTCTATGTAACTGCATTTGCGATTACTCAACGCCTGAGTCACTAAAAAGCGGTCGTGTCGTGGTTGTGTGCAACGTTTTCTCCCACAACCTTGCCTTCTTTGAACGGAACCTGTCTCTTGGTATCGAGTCCAGGTTCTTTGGACGGTGGAACCACTCACGTTTAACGGCTGTGAGCCGTAACATTGGCTACACCCCACTTCCAGCGGTGCTATAATTTTACTAGCTCTTATTGCTTTTTCTGCCATTATATTCGACACAAAGATATCTGTTTTAAGTCACAATGAGGCAGGATTATGCGACAAACATAAATTATTCTAATAAAAATAACGAGAAGTTAGTTTTAGTTGCCTGATAACCTTTTAACCGCAAACCCGCGAATAGTAAGTAAAAAGTCATAAATTGAAAAAGGGATTATTATTTCTAAAAACAACAGTTCTGAATTTGAAATTAACTTTTTTTCATACCCAGACTCTTTATTATGTGCCAGGAACATAGTTTGCCTATTAAAACCTCATTAGAACTAAATGATTACCAATAATGTAGAAAAATCCAAACTGCCCGTTTTTTTTGCAAAGGAGTGTATTACCTACGTATTATTTATGCGTGTCATGTTTCTTTGTTTGTTCCTAATTTGTCATTATTGCCTTATGTGACCCACTCTGAAATATTATGGGAAAAAGTTTAAAGTAAGTAACAAAGTAAGTACCTAACCACTTCTGAGTTTATTTCGGCATTTCTTCTCAATGATCAATCTAAAATACTGACCATAAATTGACGTGTAAAAGTGTCTTAAAAGATCTACTTACAGAAATAAACATAATTTTAATTTAAATTAATTTTATGTAAGCTCTAATTGAAGATTACTTTAGCAAATCCAGAAATAAGTGATGCAACTTAATTCTCTTGCAATAAATAATCGAACCTAGGTACCAATATACTTAAAAACATCATCATAAAATTTTCATAAAACGATAAATTACAAGAAGCACAAATAAATTGCTGATATTAAATGTTAATACTGTATTACGTGTTCTCATAAAGATTTCTGTAATAAATTATGAAAAGGTTGAGTAAGAGGTGCGATGGCCGATGTCCGTGATTTCTTTCCAATGATTTATGTCTTAAAATATTAAACGTGAGATGAGAAATGCTTATTTAATTGTACGTTAACATATCTGTAGGTATTGTCCAAGTTTTTCTGCTTCGGGGGATACCATGTTTAAATCAATTCGTTTTTCGCACTTTGTGTAAAGCTTCTTTTAGTAATCGTAAAATCTCCACGTGCTTGGTTGACTCTTTCATCGAAGGCGACAGGACTTAACATATTTTTTTCTTTGCTGTCTTATCCAGGCATATCTGCTTCATCATTTAAATGGTTATGTACCCGAAGGGTGCCAAATGGAACCCTATTACTAAGCCTCCGCTGTATGTCTGTCCGTCTGTCTGTCAGGGGCTGTATCTCATGAACCATAATAGATAGACAGTTGAAATTTTCACAAATTGTCTATTTCTATTGCCGCTATAACAACTAATAATAAAATTAATAATTAAAGGGGATACCAGAAACGTGTCTTTTTATACGGTACGGAACCCTTCGTGTGTGAGACCGACTCGCACTTGGCCGATTTTTATACTCAGCCAGTTCCAGCCTTTCATTTATTATTCTTGTTACTTACCTCAGTATTTCTCTCTCAATAAATCATCAATAAATAAAAATCATAAAACAACTGTTTTTAATGTAAAACATACATACTTACCTACTATGTTTGTCGGTTGTCCACAGGAAACAACGAGGATCGTCAAGGTCGTCCCATCGACCAGAAGTCGAACCAATGGTTCGGAGCGACCCTCACCAGTACAGGCAGAAATGGTGCTATCATGGTGAGTCTTACTTTTCGATATATTTAGGGAAATACAGCTTGTGGTACCTGCTACACAGAAAAATACAGCTTGTGGTACCTGCTACACAGAAAATTTAAAGTGTTCTAGATTCTGGGAAATGATGATGCTTCTTACAAGTTTTGAAAAGAGCATTTTATAAAACTACTAGCTGCGCCCCACGGTTTCACTTGCGTAGACCAGGATAAAAAGTAGTCTATGTGTTAATCCAGGGTATAAGCTATCTGCATACCAAATTTCATCCAAATCGGTCCAGCCGTATAGAAGAAGAGCGTGAAGAAGTAACAAACATACAAACACACACTCACAAACTTTCGCCTTTATAATATTAGTGTGTTATCTCAATTCTTTATCCAATAAATACTGATTGTAGATAAAATCTTATGAGATTTTCTAAATCTTTCTATCACTGAAAGCCCAACAATCTGGTCTGAGCAAGTTACTGGTTCTCTATGAACTGAAATTACTGGTTCTTTATGAACTGAAATTACTGGTTCTCTATGAACTGAAATTACTGGTTCTCTATGAACTCAAATTACTGGTTCTCTATGAACTGAAATTATGATTCTCTATGAACTGAAATTACTGGTTCTCTATGAACTGAAATTACTGGTTCTCTATGCACTGAAATTACTGGTTACTGGTACACATGGGCATGTTACATAGTCGAAATGTGGATGTACTATAGGTACATCTCTACCCAACCCTTCGGGGAAACAAAGCCTTATGTTATTTTATGTAACTGAAGATAAACTTTCCTAAACAACACAACGCAAAACTATTTTCGTCACCAATCCCAATATCTGTCAAACATTTTGTAATTTATCTGCTCAACAAACAAACTCCTCGTTTCTACATCGCAAAATCCGTTTCGCCAGAAATCTCTTCCCCATCATTTTGCTCAGTTAACTCCATGACCTCATACACGACTGACCTATAAAGCTGATGGCCTGGTGGGATGTCTTGACAGGCGCACCCTTCCTGCTCCGCCCTGTCCTCAAGGTGTTCTGCCTTAATGTTGATCGCTCTATCTTTTGTTATCGAGTCTATGGTCGGGTACATACGTGACGTCACTGGCCTAGATATGATTGCGTTACTGGTCATTGGGTTTGGATTGTGGTTTGTAGTGATTCACTGTCGCAGATTCTAAACTATAAACGGTATTATATTGCAATAATAAATAAATAATCAGAAGCTGGTAGAACAGCCTATTATACATAGATGCAATGGCACCTTTTATTTTCTGGATTGCCCAAGCAAACGTTTTTACGAGTATAAATTATAAGCAAATTAGTTATTTTTCTCCTAAGTAATCTGGTAGACCAACGGTGAGTTGCACAAAACCAACATTAGTTTAATGAAGACTTTAAATTGATGCTGTCACTTTCTTTTTGATACATACTCGCCTCAAAGACCTTGGCATTATCACACTGGAACAGCGTAGACAAGGGGGTAGGCTCATTGACATAAAATACTTTCAAAACACTACGAAGTACCCAGCCTTCAAGACCTTTACACTATGAATGCCAACAAACATTTGCGTGGGCATTCCCTAAAGTTATGGGAAAATTCATCAAAGAAAAAGCCTTTGAAGCAATTCTTGCCTAATCGAGTTGTAACTGCATGGAATAGGCTCCCGGAAAATGTTGTGACGGCTCCCTCACTGAACTGCTTCAAGAATCGACTGGACAGATTAAATATCTCCAAGCTATTTGATACACACGCATCAGCTAATTAGCTGCTAGTGTGTTTAACCAAAATAAAAAAAATAAAAAATAATAATAATAATACTGTAAGAGATGGCATGAATCTCCGTTAAACTAAAGTTCGTTTCTGCAACTGGTTGCAAGAGTCTTAAAATATAATTAAAAACAAAAGAATATCAGCACACATACAGCCAGACGTCCCATTAATCCCGAACAGCTCCTAAAACCTTTATGACTATTAAAACAATAGGTGCCAAGGAAACTCCATTAATCCCGGCGCCCTATGGTTGACATTTGGCAAGTGGGTCAGTCCAAGGCCCCATGGCCCCCATGGCTATAGGGTTGAACGCCATTAGGCTACGGGGTCGTCTTTATGGCTTGTGGACTTATTGTGGTTATCTGTGCCGAAATTGGGTTTCAGGGTTATGTAATTTAGGTTAGGGGAGATTTCTTGACCTCGTTCGAAGGATTTATTTTGCTTTAGGCTTGGTTATGATTGTAAAAGTGGGTATTTCGAAAAGGACAGTAGATTTTGTGCTAAAGAGTACCTGCCCATTTTGTCATTGTTATGAATTTGTTTTTGGGCGGTGGCCATAAATGTAGTCACAAGTTTATCAAAACGAATCCTAAATGATAAAATTTTAAGGGTTTTGGAACTCAATCAAACGGTAGCAACTTAGCAAGCGGCATCACTTTATATGTCCGCCATATTAATTTAAATGAACTGCAACCAACCAACCTCACACATGTTGCAAATAAATTGTATTACTCACGCACTTCGCACGAACACCGCGGCTCGGTTTCAGAACTTTTTTTTTTTCAATTCCATATTTGAAATCAGTCAGGAGACGCCTTCGACGAAGACCAGAGACCACATACTTTTTGTTCTCTACTTAAGGAGTTGGAATTTTTATTTCGGAATGCCGAATTAGTGCAAAAAGCTGGCTCTCTCAGCGAGACTGCAATTTGTTTAGGCATTTTGTTCCATTTGCACTGGGAGACAGAAACGCGCTGGGAATTTATAATTGTTCGATCGCATAGGCTGTATCTATAGGTGCCTTTGTTATTATTGATAGTGCTGTGACTTCTGATGGCATTGTATTTTTTTTATTTTATAAATTGTTTCAATACTTAATATATTATACGTATTATTATTATGCATGATCATTGATCGTAAATGCGATCATAAACAGGCAATCATATTTGCTAGGATCTATTAAAAATGCGACTATAATAAAATAATAGTCCTATTTAAACATTTTGAATACTAGAATTTACTTCATTTAATGCAAAACGGAAATGGCAAAACTCTTTAAACTTTACGATGATTAAGTCATTTCCAAGTCAACTTCTTTTTTAATGGCTGGATATAAGCTTCCCAGCAATTTCCTATTATGTAGTAGTTCAATAACTTAAATGACTGAATCCTATGAATTACTTTAATTTTCTTTAAGTATGTACAATTTGAACTTTTATTTGAATGTAATTACTGTTACTTAACATTTATTTATAATGATAAAAATTAATTCTGTAATTTTTTGTATCTATACTAATATTATAAAGAGGTAAAATTTGTTTGTAAGTTTGTAAGTTTGTAAGTTTGTATGTTTGTAAGTTTGTATGTAGGGGGTAATCTCCGAAACTAATGATCCAATTCTAAAAATTTTTTCACTGGTAGAAAGCTACATTTTTCCTGAGTGCTATAGGCTATAAATTATATTTATATCATGCATATTAGCCGAGCTATCACAATTTTTGTCTAACAAGTCGGAAAGAAATACGTCTTTAAACAGACTTTTTTGCATGCGCTGCCTAAACGGTTGTTTAAAATTGAAAACAATGTATGGCAGTCTGGTCCGTCTTAAATAATTCTACAAAAAAGTCCGCGACACCATATTTCTATCTTTTATATTTTACCTTTTATACATCTTTTATTGTTTTAAAAAAGGATTTTTTAGACATACTTACGTTTGGTTGATTATTTAAACAACAACACATTAATCCTTATCAAAATAAGTTATTTTATGATCACAAGGACATCATGGAGATAAGATTTGGCCTTTACAATATGGCAATTGGTCGTACAGTTTCGGAAATAATATAAAATTACTAAATCGCTAAATAACTTTAATTCATACCGCTCGCTCTTGAGCAAACATGTTTAGTGCGGACGTTTTATCAATTTTAACTATAGATGGCGTTGTGCAAATAAGTAATTTTTCTGAATTGCGAGATTTATTATTTCAATAATGTCGGTGGAATACAACGGAGGAGTTTGTTTTTTTGTTAGTTTGTTTGAACGCGCTATCTCTGGAACTACCCCCGTCGGATTTGAAAAAATCTTTTTGCATTATAGAACCAAGTTCTTGAGGAGGGCTATAGTATTGTAAAATAAGGGGTAATAACAAGAGTAGCAGTGTAGTCTGATAGTACTATATTCGTGGTTAATACTTTACAAGCTAGTGACACATAAAAAACATAAACAAGGCCGTAACTACGCTTATTTAAATTGGTGACAGACATGTATAAAAGATTATTCACACATGCCAGTGCATCTATAATATGCGACCTCCAATACGCCCCCTTAATCTATTACACATGCATAGAAAATTATCTATTACACAAAACACTTGGGTATAGAAAAAATAAAACATATAGAAAACATAAAACATCAAAACATCTAACTACTCATCCACCCCCTTAATAGAATAATTTGACAGGGATAAATCCTTTAAAAATTCTCTAAGCTTCGGGCTGTGAACACTTTTAGTTAAGATGTCCGCTATCATCTTATCAGTTGACATGTACTTTATTTCAACTTTGTTAGCCAGTACACACTCACGAATAAAATGATACTTGATATCTATATGCTTTGTTCTATTATGCATCATTTTGTTAGCTGCAATTTTATGCGCCGACTGATTGTCATTATAAATTACTACCGCTTTACTATCCACAGCTGTCAAACTGTTCAGTAAACTACGTAAATATAGAGCTTCCTTCGAAGCTTGACTCAATCCTACGTACTCTGCCTCTGTGGAGGACAAGGATACCGTCGCTTGCTTCCTACTCTCCCATGATACTATATTTTGACCTAATTTGAAAATTAATCCTGTGAAAGATTTTCTATCAAGTGCCCCTCCCCAATCTGCATCAACATAGCCTCGTAAATCTAAATCTCCCGACTTCCTAAAAGTGAGACAAAGGTTAGACGTGCCCTTCAAATACCTTAGGACCCGTTTCGCACATTTAAAGTGTATTTCGTCATAACATGAATTAAATTGTGAAAGTACACTCACCGCATGTGCTATATCTGGTCGCGTATTACATGCCAAATAATTTAGACACCCTATTAAGCTTTGATATGGCAGATCGCTATGGGAATTTGTCGATCTTTCTAATTTCATTCCGACTTCCATGGGAGTCGAAACTGGCTTAGCGTCCGTCATGTTAAATTCATTCAATATGTCCGAAATGAACTGTCGCTGATCTAGACAAATAACATCTTTATCTCTTCTCAGCCTCATGCCTAAAACATGCCTAGCCGCGCCTAAATCTTTCACTTTAAACTTGTCAAGCAAACCGGTTTTTAATTTTAGCTTTTCTTGTTCACAATTTCCAAAAATAAAAAGATCATCTACGTAAATAACGACAATTAACTTCTTATTATTTTTAAGTTCCTTTTGATACAAACACGGTTCTATTTTTGATTGCACAAAACCTAAATTGAACATCTCTTTGTCCAATTCCTTGAACCAAGCATTCGAAGCTTGTTTCAATCCATACAAAGAACGCTGCAGTTTACATACTCTGGTTTCTTGACCTTTGACTACTGCTCCTTTTGGTTGGAACATGTAAATATCCTCTTTAATTTTACCATATAAAAAGGCGGTCGTGACGTCCCACTGGTCAATAAACCAACTGTATTCAACAGCTAGCGAGAACAACAGACGTAGAGTAGAGCTTCTAACTACTGGAGAATAAGTCTCAGTATAGTCTACGCCACATACCTGTGTGAAGCCCTTTGCTACTAGTCTAGCCTTGTACTTTGTTACCTTGCCATCGCTATCTCTCTTAATTTTGAACACCCATTTGCACTGGATAGGCTTCTTATCAGCTGGAAGATCCACCAACGTCCAAGTCTGGTTCTCCTTTAGTGACATAAGTTCATCGTCTATCGCTTTTTGCCATAAGTCACCATCGGGTCTCGCCAACGCTTCATTAATAGTCAATGGATCACCATCAAGATTGCTCTCCTTGGCATACATAACATTGCATCCGTACCGATCGACTTGTCTCCGTTCTCTTACTGGATACCTTCTTTCCGATTCAGTCAATACATCATCAGGTACGTGCTCTGGTACTACAAATTCAGGAGGTTCAGTCCCTATCTCCTCCAATACTTCCACGTTCTCGTCTACAGCATCACGGTACACATCATCGTGAGCCTCCAAGGGTTCAGATCTGCTTGTAGATCCGATGGATAAACTGGTAGGAACAGTATCTGTATTCAAGTTTATTATCACTTCCGACTTTTCCACGTTTTCTTTTTGAAGAAAAACGTTTTCCAGAAATTTGACATCTCTCGCAGTTGTCACTTCACCTGTCTTAGGATTCATTAGACGATAACCCTTCTGATTATCTGGATATCCAATAAAAATCATCGGTTCCGTCTTCATGTCCAGTTTGCGTCTCTTTTGTTTTGGTATCAATCTATACGACAAACAACCAAAGATTTTCAGATGACTAACATCCACATCTTTTCCAGTCCAAACCTTCTCTGGTACTGTATTGTTCAATGCTTTCGTGGGGCTTCTGTTCTTTAGGTATACAACAGTATTAACAGCCTCGGCCCAATACTTCTTGCTCAGATTTGATTCTGACAGTAATGTTCTGGCCTTTTCTATTATAGTCCGATTCGCTCTTTCTGCGACAGAATTTTGTTCCGGCGTGTACGGTACAGTCGTCTGGTGTTTTATACCTGCAGACTTCAAAAAAGATTTAAATTTACCATTACAGTACTCTGTGCCGTTGTCAGATCTCAGACATTTAATAGATTTACACGTCTCATTCTCAACTTCCGCCTTGTATTCACGGAACTTATCAAAAGTTTCATTTTTGTTCTTCAAAAAATACACATGAGTCTTCCGAGTATAATCGTCGATAAATAGAAGAACATACCTCGAACCACCGAACGACGGCTCCTCGATAGGTCCACAAACATCGCTAAAAACCAACTGTAAGACCTCGTTCGCTCTCGTACCTTGGTTTTTAAAGGGACTTTTGCATGTCTTTCCTTCGATACATGGAATACACGGCTCGCATAAATCGGTACTCTTATATTCCATACCGCTTACTAAAACTTTCATTTTATTCATATAATTACGCGATAAATGAGCTGATCTTTTATGCCAAATGTTCGAAATATTTTCATTTTGTTTTGACAGTGTCACATTCACGACGTTATTTTTATTTTCTGTCAATTCATAAATTCCGTCGACCTCTTGACATCTTGCAACAATTCGATTCTTATTTTGAATCATGCAACCTCCTTTGTCAAAATTCATGCAATAATTCTTCTTGGTCAAATCGCTCACCGAAATTAAGTTCATGGATAAATCAGGAACATGTAAAACGTTTTCTAAAATAAATTTTTCGTTTTCGCTGACTCGTGGTTCAGCATTTCCTCTTCCTTTCACCAATAACTTCTCGCCGTTTGCTACTGAGATCTTCATGTTGCCCTTTTCAGGTGTATAAGACAACAATTTGCTTTTATCGTGGGTCATATGATTTGAGCACCCACTATCTAAATACCACTTATCTTTGTGTATCGCCTCCTTCGTATTCAGGCAGATATTCGCGGTTTTGATCCGCTCCTTGCATTCGGACGCCTTGTGTCCTTGCTTGTGGCACTTAAAACACTTGTAGACGAACTTCTGCTTACGATCGTTAGTTTTGATATTAGATCTTGCATCGTTCTGTACTTTACGTGTTACTAAGGCTTGTTCGTACTCTGTGTTCAACTTACTCTGTCTACTTCCTTCTTGTAACAATTTCGTTTTAATTTGCTCTAACGTGATCTCTTGTCCACTATTATCTACAGCCATGATAAGAGGGCTGTACTCAGCAGTCAATCCACCCAGCAAAATCGATATGATCCAATCATCAGGGATTTGTGCATCGATATCGGACAATTGTTGTGTCAGGAATGTAATTTTGGATATAAAGCTTTCCATAGAATCAAAGTTCTCTAACTTACAGTTGAAAAGCTCTCGCTGAATATGTATACGTCTTCCCCAACCTTTGTCTTCATACGCTTTCTGTAAGCTGTTCCAGGCTTCTTTCGCAGTCTTCGCATTGTAGACGTGGGTAAAGCACTCTGGTTCTAACAACAAGCATATTGTCGTTCGTGCCTGCCGGTCTACGTCAGCATTTACTACATTTGTAGAAATTACTCCCCACCAGTTTTTATTCTCCAAGTAATTTCGCACCAAGAACTTCCAGTTTGGGTAGTCTGACGATCCTTTCAGCTTCTTAATACCACTTATGCCAACTTCAGTTGACATAATTGAGATTTCGTAAGTTTCACAATTAATATTTAAACCACTCCACTTATTAAATGCTCTAGCACTATCAGAGCATGTATAAGACCATAACCTATTGTAAAATAAGGGGTAATAACAAGAGTAGCAGTGTAGTCTGATAGTACTATATTCGTGGTTAATACTTTACAAGCTAGTGACACATAAAAAACATAAACAAGGCCGTAACTACGCTTATTTAAATTGGTGACAGACATGTATAAAAGATTATTCACACATGCCAGTGCATCTATAATATGCGACCTCCAATATATAGGCTATTTAACATCATGCTAGGGCCCTTAGGAGCCGAGCGCGAAGTAATAGCGCGGGCAAGCGATGCGGAAGGATATAGGCTATTTAACATCACGCTAGGGCCCCTAGAAACCGAGCGCGAAGTAATAGCGCGGGCAGGCGATGCGGAAGGATATAGGCAATTTAACATCACGCTAGGGCCCTTAGGAGTTGAGCAAAAATAAAAAATGTCAGAAAGGATGCTAAGCGCAAACGAAGTAATAGCGCGGGCAGTCGTTGCGATGCGATGCGTGGGGGTTAGTGGGTGGGGGGGGGGGGGGGACAAGAAATTTTACGCGGACGAAGTCGCGGGCAGAAGCTAGTCTTCAATATAAATATAAAATGCTATTGATTTATAATTGCAGTGTCTCAGCACTATTTTTTGTTGATATTATTTAAAACAAAACTCGTCGAGTACTCACTTAGTAGTCGTTTATCGAGACATAATTGTTTTCTTATTAGTACCAATTGAATACTAATCTCGCTCGTTTTTATCGGCAATTCGTTTTCTCACGACGATGAAGCGAACGCTACTTGATTTTTTAATTTGTAATTTTTTGCAAGGAGGTTTTTTTTATCTTTGACGATTCCCAGTGGGTGTTTTGTTTTTGCATTTATTTTTATAATTTTTGAAACGAGCCTGATTATTTTTAGGACTGTTATTTCAATAGTAAAATAACTTTTAGCTGATGAATTAATATAAGTAGTTTGACATTTTTTTTTATGCAAAAGCTATCATACAATCATAGTGCACTATTTAGAGACTATTGCTAAATCTGACCTTAGTAATGAAATACCTACTATCATAGAAACACGCAGTAAAAATAAGTTGAAATAGTTATTTCACATAATTTAAAATAATATGTATGACTAAGAATAGATTAGGGGTCCGTGTCATTTTCGATACATACGTTTATTTCACTATCCAGTAACCAATACGTTATTTAATTGGCAAATAAGTATCCCGAGATAAATCGCGGGATATCGCGGTGTCGCGTCACATGGACGCACGCGCACGGCGCGCCATGCGCTTGCACCGTAGGTTAAACATAGATTAATTATTATGACAGTTAAGTTTGTTCACGCGCATAAGTCTCGATCCCGTGGGAACATCGGTATAAAAAGTATTCTATGTCCTAACCTAGGTCATGGTCTACCCATGTGCCAAATTTCATCCGAATCCCTTCAGCCATTTTAGCGTGAAAGCGTAACAAACAAATTGACTTTCGCATTTATTATTTACTAGCTGACCCGACAGACGTTGTCCTGTCCCAAATTCAATAATTCAAAATTCCCGTAGAAAATCCACTTTGTTTTCCAGAATTTTACAAATTTCCCGGCAACTTTTCCAATTTTTCTCACCGTTTAAACCTTCCCTGGACTACGACAAACATTTCAAAACCAAAATCAGCTAAATCAGGCCAGCCGTTCTTGAGTTATAAAATTACAACGAAAAGTGGCATTGATTTTTATAGATATAGATTATTATTATTAATTATTTATTTTATTTCGCATTTATTTACTAGCTTTTGCCCGCGCATGTATTATACATATAAACCTTCCTTTTCAATCACTCTATCTATTTTAAAAAAACAAAATCCGTTGCGTAGTTTTAAAGATCTTAGCATACATAGGGACAGACAGCGGGAAGCGACTATGTTTTATACTATGTAGTGAAGTTAGGGTTAGGATTATTTCATGGGGCTTGAGTTGAGCGTAAAACAATAGGTAAATGTTTAGCTTTCCTGGTACTTCGTCGAAGCTTATGATTTGAAGCTTATGAGTTACTAGGTTCTGTCTGCGTGAAATTTCTTGCTCCCCCGACCCACCCCGTACCGCTTACCTTCGCATCGCATCGCTTGCCTTCGCTATTAGCTACTTCGTTTTCGCATAGCGTTCTTTCTTTACTTTTTTTAATTTTGTTCGGCTTCTAAGAGTCGTAGCTTAATAATAAATAGCTTTTAGCCGTCCTCAAGAATTGGGCTATCGAATGTAAAAAGAATTTTTCAAATCCAACTAGCAGTTCCAGAGATTAGCGCGTTAGAACATACAAACAAACAAACAAAAAATAAACTCCTCAGATTTTTTTTCTTTGTTTAAATATTAGTTTTTAATTAACCAAATAATGTCTGAAATTACTGCTACTTAAATTACTACAAACCACAACAACTAAGAAACAGCAGTTTCAGTTTTCCTTTTTCAGCAAGTGAGTGAAAAAGACGCTGAAATTCGCAGAAGTGGGTCTGACTCTGATGTGATTTCAGTAGGTATGGAGATTTTGTTTGGTTCATAAGTACATACATTACTATTTATTCCATGGCTTGACTTGTGTCTCTAAATACCAATGAAACATACGAAATGGATGGTAAGTATCTAAACGCTCTGCGGGGTTTTCGCATCTGTAATTAATTAAGTGGTCTATGACCAAAGACTATCGTCTTCGCCTCTATATAAGGCACTTAACTTTATATGTAGATGCGACATATTGCTGCCACTAAATACACTGTATTGTCTATGCCAATCGCTTGTTTATGAATATTTATATCCTTGCATAAATACCCGCTATCTTATTCTTTTGGAGTCGATGGTAACTATAAATGTACGATTTGAATGTGTTAAATTACGTTTTGAGTTGGGAGTTGTTAAATATCCCCTGTTTGAGTAGGATTTATTAAATGTCTTAGTTTAAAATATTTGAGATTTCACGAATCTTTTATCTTTGTGTCTTTTTTAGGGTTTTGTACCAAAATGTTAAAAAGGAACCCTTAAGGTGTGAATCAGTCTGTCTGTCTGTCCGTCTATCACAGCTGGATATCTCAAGAACTAATGCTATCAACTTGATATTTGGAATAGTTTTAGATGAAGTTTGCCCAAAAAATTTTATTTTTGCAACAGGGACTGAAAGAGGGGTCTTAAAAATTCGAAATGGGGCTACTAGGGCATGTGGGGTATCAAAATGAAAGAGCGCAGTTTGCACATTCTCAAACATTTTTTTCTTTTAGGCCGCATAGTTTTCGACTTTTGATCAAAAATGTAAAAAAAAATACTTTTCCCCTCCTCCACGCCCCCTTTATCTCCGAAGTTTGCATAGAGAAAAATCTTAAATTATTCTATGAAATAGAAGATTATGTAAAGAATACAGGAAAAATAAAACGATGTCTCGAAATAGCACACTTTCAGAAATCAGAACGGAATCCTCGGTGCGCGAGTCCGACTCGCTCTTGCCCGGTTTTTCTTCTTTTTGAGGGCTTGTTAAATATGTACCGACTTTTTTATTATACATTTATACCGTCACGGTTACAATTTATAATGGGACAGCAGACTATATTAGTGCACAGGCACATCTTGACATCTTGTTTGGCATAAATTCTTCTAGTTAAAAGTTGAGCACTTAAAAATAGACAATGCTCATTTTAATATTTATACATATTTCATAAATTATATGTTCAAAATGGTTGTCAGAAAAACTTTCTTCGTTTTTTTGTTTATAAATATTTTATCAATAAAATATTCTTAATTTTAAATTTCGCAACACCCTCTACGCAAAGTTTTTGAGCTAACAAATTGTCCGGTGATTTGTCAGCGTCGAATGCCTGGGTTCTTGCGCGCACGCACCTAATATGGCGGTCGCTGCTTGACAGCTACACCCGTCCGATTTGGACTCACATCGCCATGTAGAGAACGTTTCTTTTATTGTCTCCATTTGCCGAGAATTTTTATGTGAAATTTCGGCATGTTTTCTTTATTTTCATGGATATTTTTTCGCTGCCGGATTTCTCTTTAATGTTGGAAATTATGTTTGTATGTGAGGGCTGTTACTTTTGCCCACCTGTGGCAGTTCGACATATATGGCAATTTCAAGGCATCCTCTTTGATCGGAAAAACTCATCAAGTTTTCCAACAAATGTTTGTTCATTGATCACAAATCCACATAGGTACCTAGAACTGTGCCAAAAAAGGAATCTTGTTGGACCAAGATAAGCACATTGCGGAAATACAACGACAAGCAATTTTAAAAAGATATTTTTTCCTTAAACCATAGGAAATCTATATTTAGAATTAGACTTGGCTTTAGAGACAAAAGGTACCGACAGAGATACAGGTGGGACTATATCTTAAGATTAGATATTGTCCTGTATTAACAGTGATTTAGCCAAGCCATTGGCTGTTCCGCGTTCTGCTAATGTTGCCTATTTGATATTCGCTTAGAGTTGAAACCGCGGGTGGTATCAATGTAGTCTGTGAAAGTAGGGTTCATTAAAATGACTTACCAGTCATTTAAAACTATTGTATCTATGGTATATATTAATGAAATAAAAGAAATAACATATAGTCTTGTGGTGCACAACGTAAAATGCTTGTTTTCTGCATTTTCATTCTAAAATAAAAGAAATAACCAAACAAACGATGAGGGCGCCACTGCGCGTTGCAGAAAAGAAGTGGGATTAAATTTCATCCTCCTTACTGTAATCAGTGATTAATTTTAATGCCTGTATTGTGAGTTCAAGTAGCAGTCGGCGCCTGAGGTCGGCGCATATGAAATCATAAAGCGCATATCTACTGGGCCGGTAGTCTCGACATTTTAACGATCCTGAAATCGCTCGGTCGGACCTACTTACATGCTCTATGGTCCAAATGGCACCTCTAGACGGGCAAATGGTAATAGTTCGGTTTCATCAAATACAATTATTGCCACTTCAAAATCTCCTTGAATAACGGGGAAAATTGGAGCTCAAGATTTAATAAAAATAATTGTTTTTTCTTGAAAATTGTAGTGAATATGTTTACCTTATCTTGAAAACACTATTTTTCATGGTTCAAACTAGAGATGGGATTTAACAGGATAATACTGCTAACAGGTAACGTGTTCCTAGGCTCTAAAATTACAACAGCGACGTGAGAAATAACTAAAGTCGCACGCTCAAAGAATACAATAAAAAAGTTAAAAACAAAAAAAAAATTGTTATAGAAAAAACAATTATTCAAACTTTTCCTTACTTCCTAGCAGCTGAAGCCGTTTGACACTTGAAACGTCACATCCGTCAAGCCGTGGGCGGAATTCCCGCTGCGCGACATATTTATGACCCTTCGCGGCCGTAGCTAATATGGCTTTACAGAATTATAATCATTAGCTACGGCCGCGAATCATATTTTAATCAACATACAAGCTCACACTGACCTACAAATTGCAAAAAACCTAAGAAATTTTGAATTTCGCGGGCTACCCTGGCGCATCAACCTTAAGCAGGGTCATAAATATGTCGCGCAGTGGGAATTCCGCCCACGGCTTGACGTATGTGACGTTTCAAGTGTCAAACGGCTTCAGCTGGTAGGAAGTAAGGAAAAGTTTGAATAATTGTTTTTTCGATAACCATTTTTTTTGTTTTTTTTTTTCTGTATTCTTTGAGCGTGAGACTTTAGTTATTTCTCACGTCGCTGTTTTCTCGTATTTGTTAATGTTACTCATTATATTCGTTGGTGGAAGCTTGTAATTGGCCATCTTTTACACATTGTACCTACTATATATATGGAAATTATATTAGCTATAAGCTTTCCTAAAATTAATAAAATAAAATAAATAACTGATAAATTAACGATGAACAAACGAACGCCATGGTATGGTAAACGGTGAAATGGTAACAGGGAACTGTGAATTCAGTTCCTAGGTTATCTGTTAAGCTGCAGTTACTAGGTATTTGGTAACAGAAAAGTAAAAGTAGCAATAACTTTTGTTAGATATCTAAGGATTTAGAAAGAAGAAGTAGCAACAATGCCCCACTTCCGACTGCAAAGATAAGTATCTCAAAAAATTGCTAAAAATTAGTATAAAAAAATGATATACTTCCGGTGATCATCCTTACTGGCTAGCACATTAAAAAATTGCTGTGAATATTATTCAGGGGCAGAATACTTGTAATATACTAACTTCTGATTTTAGTTTTACAATATGATTAAAAAGCAATTAAACACTGAATTAACTCATTTGCGATTGTTTGATAATAGTTATTATACTAGGTTAATAATAACATATAAAAAGTATTATTTAAGTAACGCTTACTGAATATAAAATCTATTTATTTTGTAAAATAAATATAGGTATTACACACGGACGGCTATTTAACAATGGTCCGGCCTCAATCAGGTAGTTAAAAACCGTACATTGTAAACTCCCAGAGGACAGTAGGTGGGAGGCTGAACCAGGATGGACCCCAAACTGATCAAGACTAGTCTAGAGCACACAATATAGTAACAGAAGACCGGATAAAGTGGGCTATAGACTCCTTCCAGCCATATAAGTCCGCAGGACTGGATGGCATCTTCCGAGCCCTACTACAGTGGGGGTGGTTCATTTGTCACCATGGTTGCTGGAGATCTCTCGAGCCTGCATAGCACTCAGATACATACCTCTCGCATGGCG
This sequence comes from Cosmia trapezina, assembly GCA_905163495.3. Taxonomy (NCBI): domain Eukaryota; kingdom Metazoa; phylum Arthropoda; class Insecta; order Lepidoptera; family Noctuidae; genus Cosmia; species Cosmia trapezina. The sequence goes on from LR991028.1 coordinate 26,672,252, forward strand.
TGAAGTGAAAGTCCTTTTTATTCCCAAACCTGAAAACCCGACTATACACAACACAAGGCTAATAGGCCTATAAGCCTCACATCATCAAGAGAGTTGGATAAGTTTCACCCTGCTTTAGAATTCATGCCCATTCTAACTGTAATTATTAAAAATGATTTCATATTATTAAACAAACCCAATTATTACAAAGCAGACTACGAAGCACTTAAGGATATCAACTGGGAAAATGAATTTGCATTATGTTATGATGATGTAAATGATATGCTGGATAAATTCTATAGTATAGTTAGGGACATCATTAAAAAATATGTGCCAGTAACTTTGTTCATGCGAGGAAAATACCCACCGTGGTATTCAAACCAACTAACAAAATTGCTCAAACAAAAATTAAAATATCATAACAGAATAAAGAAATATAATAATCCACTAGATGTAATTGAATTTAATTATCTAAGAAAAGACTGTCAAAAACTTGCGCAAAGATGTTACAATAATTACATAGACGAATTAGAAAATAAAATAAAAGCTCATCCCAAATTCTTCTGGTCACATATAAAAAAACCTTCGGAAAAGTAACACTTCAAATCCTTCTAAAATTACCCTAGGTACTGTAACTGCATCTGGAAGTAAAGCTATCTCTAATTTATTTGCTGATCAATTCTCATCGGTATATGACTCGCAAAGTCTTGACCATGGCAATACTATCAATGATCTACCTGTTACATCAATCCCTACTCCACACATTCATGATTTTTCAATATCTCAAGAGGCTGTATCTAAAAGACTTTCCAGACTTGATCTGTCAAAGGGTGCAGGACCTCATAATATACCCCCAATATTTTGGTCACGATGTGCTCGTTATGTGTCCTCTCTATTAGCAGATATTTATAATATTTCACTTAGAACGGGTGTGTTCCCGAATGCATGGAAACGGGCAAGAATAGTGCCTATTCACAAAAATGGTAAGCGTTATGTGATATCTAACGATCGACCAATTTCGATTCTTTGTACATTGTCTAAGGTCTTTGAATCACTAGTGTACCCGATATTTTTCAACCAGGTTAAAAGTTACCTAACCTTAAGTCAGCACGGTTTCATGGTTAAAAAGTCTACGAACACAAATCTACTCACTTATATCACTGAATTAACATCCGCAGTTGATGAGGGTCTACAAGTAGACGCAATATACACAGATTTTTTAAAGGCGTTCGACAAGGTAAACCATGAACTATTGTTGATTAAACTTCAGTCCCTAGGGATCACCGGTGCCACATTGGATTGGTGTAAGTCATACCTTAATAATAGGCCATCTTTAGTTGTCATAGAGGGTGATGAGTCAGAACCTTATTTTGCAACTTCAGGTGTATCACAGGGATCCAATGTGGGGCCATTGTTCTTCATTATATTTGTGAATGATATTTCAAACGTATTTAAATATACTACGGCGTACTTATTTGCGGATGATCTGAAGTTGATACGCATAATTCGGACTGAATCTGATATTCAGTTGCTACAAACGGACTTAGATAGCTTATCTCAGTGGTGTACGAAGAATAAAATGTATCTAAACTGTACTAAATGTCACCACATCAAATTTACCAGAAAGCGGAATAAAATTCAATCGAGCTACAATATTCAGGGAACCACATTAAATGAAGTGACAGTTATCCGAGATTTGGGAGTGTATTTGGATAGTAGTCTGAGATTTATAGAACACATTGACAAAATGCTCAACTCAGCTTATCGGGCTCTTGGATTTATACTGCGATCTTCTAAAGAATTCAAAAAGCCTTCCACTATACTTCTGTTATACAATAGCTATGTAAGAAGTCAATTAGAATACTGCAGCACGGTCTGGAATCCAACATACCAGGTTCACTCAAGTCGAATAGAAAGAGTCCAGAAGAGAAATGTTCGTCACCTAGCGTTCCGGTTTAGAATTAGGAGTTTGAGATCGTACGCAGACAAGCTGAAACATTTAAAAATAATTCCTCTCAAGTCTCGCCGTACAGTCTCTGATTTAACATTCTTATTTATTTATTTTACAATTTATGTAGTACACACACAGAAACATACAAAGAGATACATAATACTTAAAATTAGGAGTACAAAGGCACTGCTTATTTCTTTAGAAATTTCTTCCAGCAGACCTGCGATTTGATTCTTGTTCAAATTACTTAATAATAGTATTGACTGTCAAGATCTTCTTAGCAGAATAAATCTTAGTGTCCCTGTCAGAATCCCGCGTTATATCCGCCTATTACTCAAAGCCCCGAGATGCCGAATAAAGCTGGGTAAACATTCACCGGTTTCCAAGATGACCCAGCAGTACAATGCCTTAGCATGTACATCAGAAGACATAGATATTTTTTCTAATACTCTTAGTAAATAAAAGTCACTAATCCGTGCACAATTAAATGATATGTAAGTGTTGAACTGCCTGTGTAGATGTATTGTTTGCTATTTGTATTTATGTATTTATTTATTTGTTTGCTTCTTTGCTTTTTAATCATTATTTTTATTGAATTTAGATTCAAATGGTCACCATTAATTAATGTAATCTATTAGTATAACTTTAGTTTAGTAATAATTTATAATTTTGTGTTTGTTTCTATCGCATGATGTGGTCTCCTATAATTGAGGTAGCACATAGATTTCTGTTCTTGTTCTTTGTAATATAGCATGTAAGGTGTATTCTTTGTTGGAGATCCTAATAAAATAAAATAAAATAAAAATTAAATAAATCACTTCTACTGAAAACCCTCGAGAGACTCTCTGTTAGACATATCCGTGACAGACCTCTTCGGGTAAAACCACTTCATAAACAACAGCATGCATACTCCACTGGCAGATCAACGGAATCTGCACTGCACAGCGTAGTTTCCAAAATTGAATGCGCGGTGGATCACAACCCACAAGTGCTCATCACTGGCCGCCTTCATTGATATGGCGGGCGCCTTTGACAAAACCATGTTCAATAGCATCAACATGGCCCTCGACAGACATAGTATAGACTCGACACTGAGAAGTTGGATCACCAACATGCTCAAACTGCGAGCTGTGCAAGTGACAGTGAACGACACCACAAGGGCCATCGTGCCAAAAAGGGCTGCCCGCAAGGGGCATCCTCTCTCCGCTGCCTGGTCCTACCTGGTAGAACCTGGTCGTAGACAGCCTCATCAAAACACTCAATGACAAAGGATACTTCACCGTAGGCTACGCCGACGACATAACCATAATAATAAATGGCATCAATGAAAATACCCTACGCGACCTCATGCGCCAAGTTTTGAAAATAGTAGAGAACTAGCTGCATGAGAACTACAGCCAATGCTTGGACTGCCGCCTCTACACCTCATCATGTGTGAATAGGCGGCCCTAGCCGCCTCTATGCTCAATATAACAGGAACCCTGAGCAAAGACTCTAAAGTCGAGCACATAGGCATAAAGGAGGATGCGATCAAACAACAGCCAATGATGGCATCACAATGCGACATAGCCCTGTCCAAAAGCATTACAACATAATACTCTCAACTCTTGCGGGCCTGAGTAGTCACACCATGTGACTACTCAGGCCCGCAAGAGTTGAGAGTCCCACGATGACACCGATTGATTAAAGACCGACTCCGGAAGCGGAGTCGGAGTCTTCTCACACGATCTCAACATAAACATATCCAGCTCGCTGAGAGTATTTAACACTGTCTACCAGGCAGAGTGTGTGGGTATCATACAAGCGGCTTACATCATAGAAGCCAGGAGAGTTACGGATACCCATATACGTATACTCTCAGACAGTGCCTCAGTGCTCCAATCCTTACAGAAAAAATAAATTACCACGAGATTAATAAGTACTAGAATGTCGCAATGTACTCGAACGTGTGACGGTATCTAACCGCAACATAGTGACACTGCAATGGATGAAAGGACACAGCAGATCGCTGGGTAACGACGAGCTGACGTACTAGCTAGGAGAGCACCCAGCACGTCTGTCTGTGAATCTAAGCCAATCGTACCCATTCCCTTCAACCAGTGGTGGTCATTGACACCAGGCCGTAGACAGTCCAGGGAGGCTATTTATGTAAAGATTACAAGAAAAATAAAACGATTTCTTTATCTAGCACACTTTTCCAGAAATCGGAACTGAACCCTCGGTGCGCGAGTCCGACTCGCTCTTGACCGGTTTTTATATGGTAGTCGTTAGAATAGTAGGTATGGCATGGATGAAAGTAAAATATTTTTAGTTAAGTAGGTAATACTGTGCCTGAAAGAATATTTGTAGCAATTTCTATGATAGCCAGTAAGTAGCCAGTAAGGATGGCAATCGGAGGTATGCAATTTATTAATACTCATTTTTACCTATTTTTAGGGTTCCGTACCTCAAAAGGAAAAAACGGAACCCTTAGAGGATCACTTTGTTGTCCGTCTGTCTGTCTGTCTGTCAGTCTGTTAAGACCCTTTTTCTCAGGAACGCGTGGGGGTATCAAGTTGAAATTAATATCAAATACGTAGGTCTATGGTCCCTTGGAGCTCTAAAAAAATCAAGCTTCTAAGTCAACGCAATAAAAAAATACGGCCATTAATGCGCCATATTTTGATACTCGCAAGTAGATCAAAACCTATAGGGTGCTTCCCGTTGTCCTAGAATCATGAAATTCGGCAAGAAGCAAGGTCTTACAGCACAAGTAAAGGAAAAAGTCCGAAAATTGTTACTTTTTAATTTTTCACACAAAAAAAATATTTTCAAGTCTGTCAGCCTATAAGACCCTTTTTCTCAAGAACGCGTAAAGGTATCAAGTTGAAATTAATATCAAATACGTAAGTCTATAGTCCCTTAGAGTTCTAAAAAAATCAAGTTTCTAAGTCAACGCAATAAAAAAATACGGCCATTAATGCGCCATATTTTGATACTCGCAAGTAAATCAAAACCTATAGGGTACTTCCCGTTGTTCTAGAATCATGAAATTCGGCAAGAAGCAAGGTCTTACAGCATAAATAAAGGATAAAGTCCGAAAATTGTTCATTTGTAATTTTTTCACACAAAAAAATGTTTTCAAGTCTGTCAGCCTATAAGACCCTTTTTCTCAGGAACGCGTGCAGGGATCAAGTTGAAATTAATATCAAATACGTAAGTCTATAGTCCCTTAGAGTTCTAAAAAAATCAAGCTTCTAAGTCAACGCAATAAAAAAATACGGCCATTAATGCGCCATATTTTAATACTCGCAAGTAAATCAAAACCTAAAGGGTACTTTCCGTTGTCCTAGACTCATGATAAATTAACAACAAATACAGTACAAATAATTGTAAACAAACTTAACATCTAAAAATTTTACCTATACTATGTGAACTTACGCTTACTACCTACAAAGTAAAGAATCAAGTAAACGACAATCTGAATGTTTGATACAATTTACCCTCAGTTTTGCTTTGTACTATTTGAAAAGTGAGATTATCTAATTATTCTCTCTCAAATCGGCTTATTATTTATTGTAAACAGAGAACGAGGAAAACTGTCCCACCGTAATACAGTTTATAACTAGTACGGGGGACAGGGTGAATCGGTTTTGTAACAACCTGACTTTGTTATTGGAGCTTGAAATGGTTAGTTATCTAAACTTTTAGATTCATATAAAATAAGTACATATTAGTGTAGAATTTGTTGTAAGGTTGTTGTTTTGGAAAAATAAAGATTATGATAGATTATGAGATTATGAAATTTGGCAAGAAGCAAGATATTACAGCACAAGTAAAGGAAAAAGTCCGAAAATTGTTAATTTGTAATTTTTTTCACACAAAAAAATATTTTCAAGTCTGTCAGCCTATAAGACCCTTTTTCTCAGAAACGCGAGAAGGTATCATGTTGAAATAAATATCAAATACATCAGTCTATAGTCCCTTGCAGCTCTTAAAAATCAAGCTTCTAAGTCATTGCGATAAAAAATACGGCTCTATGTACGACATATTTTGATACTCGCAAATAAATCAAAACCTACAGGGTACTTCCCGTTGACCTAGAATTATGAAATTTGGCAAGAAGCAAGGTCTCACACACAGCACAAGTAAAGACAAAAGTCCGAAAATTATTCATTTGTAGTTTTATCACATAAAAAAAATTTTTTTTTGGGTAACAATGTTCCCGACCAACGGAACCCTTCATTGTGCGTGGTCCGACACGCACTTAGCCGGTTTTTGAGATATTTTTCTCAGCTGTCGAACGTGGGGTAACTTTCTATGGAAGTTGCAACTTCTCCTCCTTGCAACACTATTATTTATTCTGTCAGTCGAAAAGTACTTTGTGGTCAAGGTGAAGTCTATAGTTTGATTAGTTGTCTTTGGAAACTAATATTTTGAATGGTATTTTCCTATTATTGTTTCATTGATTGACAATAACAAATAACTCGTCAGCAGATTATATTACTCGGCTAACACATTTCTAGCTTAAGCGGCGACCTCACTGCATTTATAGTTTCTCAGTATATAGTACTTATAGCTGCGTAAGGATACTTGGGATTCTACAGAAAGTTATCCATTATCCATCCTTAGTCTGTCTGAGGACTGGGAGCCGGCATGAAGTAAGCGGTCTACACTTCGGAAGACCACACAGCTTGGAGATGCGTCATTTGTGGTCGCTATCTCCTGTAGTAAAGGAACGACTTAGAAGAAAACGTTGAACTAAGTGACTATGTAGTGAAAGTTTAAAATGTAATTTGAAAGATTTTTCAATAGCTATGCAACATGCCTCGTGTAAAAAGTGTCTAGAATGTGTAAACTAGGAGATGATTGTGATAATGGAGATTTAATAAGTTGAGAACATGATTTGTGGTTGTTATTTATTTCTCAATAGTATAGATTTATTTATTTGCATTTGAAACTGAAATCAGTTTTGAGGAATCCATGTACATTCTAGCTAATATAGAATGCAAATTTAGTACCTACATTTAAACAAATTACAAAAACTAAATTTCAATGAAGTTAATTTATTGGCTATGAAATCTTGTACAGAATAATAAAAACTGTTAGCTGTTTTCTAAGTTCCTGCAATAGCTGTAGTCTTTATTATTGTTAGGTATTTTATTATAAATTACATATATAACTATTAGTTATGTATCTGTATGGCACAGATACCTAACTAATAGTTTTTCTTGATTATAGAAGTTTGAGAATACCGTGCACAAAAATTTCTGACATTGAGATCTCATATCTGTACCACATTGTCTAGTTTAATTTGAGGTAGAAAATGAAAATTTTTAATACATTAATAGGTTTTACAAATGCGGCTACTTCAAAGTTGTAAAGTATCAAACCATGGTACGCTTAAGGCAACCAATATTGTTGGCAGATTTACTCTTTTTGATAAACTATGCAGCTTATAAAGGAATAAATAAGTATACCTAATACATAATTGTATGAAAAGTTAAGTAGGAATCAAATTAAATTGACAGTAGTAAGTAGTAAAACAAAACATTACGTGATGTGAGCACACTAAATGTTATGAATGGCTTGAACCGTTATGTAGGAAGTACATAGCGGTTCAAGCCATACACTTTTACAATAATGTCCTCTGGCTGTGACTTCCACATTAACTGGCTGTTAATTAAGATCCCTAAAAATTTTGTGACATTCACTTTTTCTACTTGACTAGTGTAATTTACATTAATTATCTCATGGATACCCATTGGCAAAAGTGCATGATTTTGGTTTTTGGAGATTTTCGACCCACTTTATTAAACTGCTTATTGTTATTTGTCATGTGGATACATGGTTAGGTGCAACATCTGTCGTATAAACAGTGCCTAGATCTAGATTATTAGAATGTGTGAACTTGGGAGATGATTGTCATACATAATGGATATTTAAATAAAGTTGAAAACATGATTTACGTTTGTGTGTTATTTATAGAGATACGAAAAATAGCACGATTCGCTCCCTTCAAAGAGATTATTATGTCTTTGGCTCCCTCTAATGCAATTAATATGGGCGACGCTTTCGCACGTAGTATGTCGAGTATATTCCGAACTTTTACTTCATGTCTTAGCTTCATGTGGACGTAAATCTGTACAGAGTTACAGACACATCTTCGAGCCTGTTCCGTATAATTTATGCTTGTATTGACATAAAAACCAAAAAAATATAAGTACTTAGTTTACAATACGCTACCGAATCACTTAGCGGGCTCTCAAAATTGGTCGCTGACTACAGTCGTTCACATTAGGAAAATCATAGAGAATCGGTTAAATATAGAGGGCAATCGCTAATTTTGAGTGTCGAGACTACCAAAAATCGTCACATCCGGATCGTTTGGACTTTGGACTGTGGACGTGATTTTTGTTATGGGTCGTAGTCAATTATTTTGACGACGAAACGCAACAGTTTTCTATAAAACGAAAACTAGTCGTTAAAACGGTCCTCGTCGCAACTGGTTTGAAACTGTAAATGATTTTTTCATGCTTGTCAAACCATTTTGACCGTCTAGGGACCCCATTACAACTTAGCGAATGATTGCTGTCGTTAGAGCAACGTTAATAATGTCGAGACTACCGGCCCTCTGGTTTATATGTTTATGTTTAATCAGATACTGCAGGTGGTCAGGTCGGCACCGTTTTGCAAATTCAGATTGGATTTTTTTTGGGCAGGTTGAGATTTTTCCTTGTTTAGTCAAAACTATTTGCGTATCAGTCATCATCTTTTACATTTCCGTTACTTACATAAGCAAGAAGTCTCTCCATCAACCACCAAGTTTTGTATGATGATCTAAAGAAATTATAAGAACAATACCAAATAGTTCCGATACCTACTCTACAAAGGAAGATAATTAAATTACCCACAAGCACGGCGTGGAGTTAACATGGGTTCATTAATATCACGGTACTTAAGTTCCCATTAACTGAGACCCAGTATCGGTCACGAGCACAAGTTTTTTTTTTTATATAGATGTCAAGTGTGAGTATCATTTCGAATCAATGATGGTTCAGCTTTATATTTTTTCTTCGGGGCTATTTGATATTCGTATATTGGATGTATTTTCCTAATATTATGAAATTGCCCAGTGTTGTATTTTAGAAAAAAACTTTGCTTATTTTATTCTAAGTATTTTCTAGTCTTTTTATTTATTTATTTATTCACAAAATCCACAGCTCTTTATCAATTTTAGTGAAAATAAATTAAATAAACTAATCTTATAGCCGATTACGGATTTACAATTTAGTAACTATACTTAATATAGGCATGAGAAACAAACAGGATGACAATATGATAGTCTAACACTAGCACCATCTAAGCATTTGTGTCGTGTGGGTGTGTAGGAGTGTTTGTGAAGAGTTGGTAGTGGTGTATGGATTAATTTTTTTCAATTCTATTTAGAATTATTAGTCAATTCATCGCATACAGAAGTTACTAATAGTTTTCTGAATGCACCTTTTTGAGACAGAATCAGACACGTGCTTTAGATTTATAAGAAATGCACAACTCTAAAAACATTTATTACTTTTTTACACACTGCACTTGTAACCTAGGGTTTCAATTCCACAAATTCCTAGCGGAACCCTAACAAAACTATTACCACGTAGTTTTTTTGACGCTACTTCATTAAAACCTATTCTCTTGTATTCGTTAAATTATTATTTCAACATTGTGGTGTTTTTTGTTAATTCTCCGCGGTTGGTTAAATGTGATGTACCTATTGTGTTTTGAGCGGACGTAGTGTAGAGAGGTTAAATTCCTGCTTGAAAAAAGGAAGATAGAATTGCTTAGGAATTTATATTTGAAGTTTTGAAGACTGTTGAAATCTGTTATTGTTTATTCAAACTCAAACTCAAACTCAAAGCATTTATTTCAAATAAACCAATTACAGGCACTTTTGAATTGGTAAGGGGTCGGTCTTGGGTCGGTCAGTCAGAAAAATGAAGCTAGATTGCCCATTCCAAAGCGCAGATCCTATGGAGAAGAACGGGCAAGAAACTCCACGGACACTCTTTTAAAATGAAATATTTTACAAAATATTGGTTAAGTACATCGTTCATATTGAAAATATACATGTGAGAACAATGTAGAAAGACGTGCACGTTAAAAACGTCCGTAATAAAAAAAAAAGATAAAAACTAAAAACAACTAAATTAAAAAATAAAAATAAGCCGTGGCAGCCAAGAGACGACCAGTCCCAACTGACGGCGCCCGTTCACGAACATGACGCATGGATCAGCACCAATTAGCTCAACCATTTTGAAAATGCAATCAGTATTTAAATACTAATAATACGTAGTGTGACACATGAACAAAGTGTTTTTATCAATAGTGCTGCGGAATTGTGTAAAAGTGCAAATTGACACTATTCTTATTCTTAGTTATAACAAAATCTTTCACGTAAAATAATTAGTTAGAGTTAAATTGCTTATTAGTCTATTAGGCTAGATTGTAATCAATTATTAGGGACTTAGTTCTTTTTATTATAGAATAAAAGTATTACACGAATCTAATATTTTTACGTCACTTGAGTAGGTATTTAGTGCGAAAAATGTCATTGGTACAGTAAAAGTCATCAGCGATGTGAACATTCCTTACCAAAAGTTTGAGTGTTTTTAGAAAAAAAGGAAAAGGAAAGTTCTAGAAGTTCTGATTTTCTGATAATTTTAATTGCAACGTTGCTAAATATGTCACTAACAGTAATAAATAGAATATAACGGTAACTTGTAATTGTAACTACCAGGTTTAAGCGGGAGATTCAATTTACTAATTAACGCATTGAAATAATATATGCAACAGTTCATACTTTAGTGAAGAGACACACTGGGTGCAAGCCCTGCTTATTATTTCTAGGATAACTTAAAATTTTAACTTATCTGTATAAATAAAAAGAGAAGTCCTGAATGATTGACTGACTCATCAACGCCCAGCCCAAACTTTTGGACCTAGAAAGCTGAAATTTTGCACAGAGGTTCCCTTTATAATGTAGACAAGGAATAAGGAAGGAATTCCCGGTAACAGGTTCCCTTGGGATATTTTCCGACACCCACGCGGGCGAAGCCGTAGGCAAAAGCTAGTTTATTATAAAACAATAAAAAAAAAACAATTTGATTGAGATGAAGGAAAAGTGCGGTCAAACAAAAAATTGTAAACTAGAGCGTGGTTTATCTAAATATGACGATATTTTTACAATACGGAAACTACGAGGAGACTTGCCCAGCTGTGGCAAAATATATTTAGGTTTAAAAAAAATAGAAATAATAATTTTAAAAAAATATTAGTTTATAAAGCACAATTAAATCGGGACTTTTGGATTTGAATTTTGACAATTGATTTGAAACATAGCAAAAGATCCAGATTTCTTCGGGAATTTAAATTCTTTTAAATACCTAACTAGTGCAGCATGCAGTTGTGTGCACCCATATTGCGGCTTCTCTGTGCTTTATCATCATCATCATCATCATCATCATCATCATCATCATCATCATCATCATCATCATCATCATCATCATAATTTGAGCTAAAAGACGTCCACTGCTGGACATAGGCCTCACCCAAGCACCGCCACTTCGACCGACTTCACCACCTCTGCTTTATAAGCATAACTAACCCAGTGCGTCCCAACCCTTAGCAGATAAAGCAACCGGTCGCGGCGGATTAACCGCGCCTGCGCCGGGACTGATGTAAAGATGAACCGATAGCAACCGATCGCTATCTGATCACTAACGTGCCGACTGCGTGGTTAATTGCCATATCCTTTACTATCAACACTGTACAAAGGAAACTTAACTCTACACGCAAAATGATAGAGTTGAAAATTAATGGGGAATGTCGTGATTTTTGACGATGGTTTTGATAGCAATAGCATCTGTAATTTGGACTCTGTCCTAATATAGAAAGGGTTGAAAATGATTTGAAAAAGGTGAGTTGAAGATTCATCACGGCACCTTACTGAATATTAGATGTATGTACGGATTAAGTGATAAAAATAGTCATCTACACTTCGTTTAAGATAAAAGGAATATAAAACAAGTAATAAAACTATGTTTACTGCTATTTGTCAAGGTAGTATAAATCTTCTTCATAAATCTACCGGCCTGACAATATCTTAATAACTTCCTTAAAGGTAATAAATTATTATTATTTATCGAACTCAAGACAATTATGTAGTTAATTTCTGATCTATTGTGCACTTCTAATAACTATTTCCATATTATTATTAGTTTCCTTGAAGTACATTTACTGTACAGATCGATCTGTGTCTTATGCGCAAGCGCATCCATGTTATAAAATAGGGATTTGAAGAAGTATCGATACTTCTTAAAGTACCTACCTACCTACGATTCTTTAAATATTTTTAACATGATGGGTTTTAAGTGAGATTTGATAATTTATCCAATATTCTTCTTTGTGAGTCGACAAAAAATTATTTGTAACTTACAAATTACAAACTTTAATCAGGATTTAACTCCCGTTAGAGAAAAGCAAAAAATATACTATTACATATTTAGATATATTTAAGTAGCATTTTCCTTCCGTAAATACCCTACAGGGTATAAGAAAGTGTGGTCTTAAGGCTGTGGTACAGACCACCAAACTGAACAACTTTCTCCTTGGGACCAACATCGTAATCGGGAAAAAATGATCAGCCCCATCATTGTCCCATACATTTGTGTCGAGTAGGTTTTTCTCGATTACGATGTTGGAGAAAGTTGTTCAGTTTAATGGTCTGTACCACACCTTTATGATACACCATGAGTACTTACCTATATGTATTTAATTATCGATTTTTTTTTACGATATTTATAAACAGTAGAATAAAACATCGATACTTTTCAATCAACACTATACATAACTTTTTTTTTTTTTTTTTTTTTTTTATTTATTTATGTATTTAAAACACACATACAACTATCATCAATCAATCAATCAATCAATCAATCAGTTTATTCGTGAAACATAGGTATTTACATGCATAGGTGTTAACTTATATATTTATATAGGTGCGCTATGTTTTGTCATAAATGACATACAAATTTATAAGTTACACATTAGGTGTCCTTAGAATAATAATATTTTAAATTAATTAAATACATGAAAAGCAAATAAAATAAATAGTCATAGTCATAATTATCAAAATGTAAAGTCATTATTATTACTGGTCATTCAAAAATTCGTCTACAGTAGGTATAATAACATTTGTCAATTAATAATTTATTAAGAGCATTTTTAAACTTTATATAAGTTATGTCATGTTTTTTATGTCATCAGGAATTATTTCATCACAGGATTTATGTCATCACAGGCTTACCTAATACGATAGTTACTAACTAACTAGTTATAAATAGAAAGATGCGTATTTCCTGCGTCCTACCATGAATGCTAAGATATACTTTGAAATGTTTAATAACAGCATTTATTATTGGCACTTATCTTCTTATATGGCGGTTTTCTGAAGATCTGTTCTTCTTGAGTTAGGACTTGGTTCTCCTAAGTCTTTGTGAGATTTATTAGTTGATTTTGTGTTTATGGGTAATCAATGTGATACCTTGTCTTGGATTTATGCTTTGATGGTTCGCGATCCCGTTCATGGGGGCAGTTGGAATGCGACAACACTAGTCTTTAAGATTACCGTTATTTATTACAGCTTTAGAGGCACGAGGAACAGGGTGTAAAGTTCACTCATCCTCCATAGAAAAGGGAGGATCCTCCGGCCAGACGTGTGTCGTGTCTGGTGGGCTACTGCCCGACGGTTGATGTCGGGACGTTGTATACCGGATGACTTTTTTACCGTCTCGAAAAAAATTGGGTATATTAGGTCAACCGAGTAGAAGCCTATGGCATACCTAACTTTTTTTTTTTAAATAAAAAAAAACAATAATTCAAATCATAAGCAGTTTGCATATGATTTGAATTTCGATATTTTTAAACGATTTATAAATTTTTTTCAAAATTTCTCTTTTTATGGTACAAAAATGAAAAGTTTACATCGAATTTGTAGTATTTATTGGTACTTAGATAATTTTTTCTGTCTAAGCTATTAAAAAAAAAAAAAAACTAGGTATGCCATAGGCTTCTACTCCGTTCACCTAATATACCCAATTTTTTTCGAGACGGTAAAAAAAGTCATCCAGTATAAATGCTAGTCGCGTGGTAAACTCTAATTGCGCGATGCAGGATTGCGTGAAGTCATGTCATTGATGCGTAGTTCATATGTGGCGTTGTAGATGCCGCCACACAGCTTACAGCCGTGGATTTACAGCTGTCAACTGCCAAACATTGTGGAAAAACAGCATTGAAACTTGAAAGAGAATACTTATTGCATTGATTGATCTCAATTTTGTGTCCTTTACTCAAACGCCTGGGCTATCCACGAAAAACCATCGCATCGGATAAAAACGGACTAGGTATTTTCTAGATTTCTAAATTCTAAAATCATGATGATTAGAAAATCAAAATCAAAAGTCAAACGAGGCTGAGAATTAGCACTTTTCGAACGTCAAAATTACATAAGACAGTTCCCACAAAACGCACGCCCTTCACCACTTCCTAGTGCTTTAGCTGGGAAGAAGAAGTAGCGGAACAAACTGTCCAGCAGCACAGCTGTCTGTTCAGTTAGAAGAACTAGATTCTATACAATCTGCTTCTCAAAATGTCAATCAAATCACTTCACAAGAGGTTGGACCAGTAGTTCGTTTTGCATGCTCGTCAAATTTAAGGGTGTGGTATAGACCATCAAACAGAGCAACTTTTTCCATGTCACCAACATCTTAATCGCGAAAAAATAATCAGCCGTCCCATAGAAAACTTCAATAACTACTCGACGCAAATGTATGGGACGGCTGATTATTTTTTCGCGAATACGATGTTGGTCCCATGGAGAAAGTTGTTCGGTTTGATGTTCTGTATCACACCCTGAAATTTAACGAGGATGCATAACGACACGTATAATTATGTAAAAAACTCACCGTGAAAAACTTAGGTGAAAAACGGAGCATTAAAAATCCTTTTTCAATACACTTCCTCGAAAACTGGTTCTTAACGCAATACGATTAGGTTCACAATGGAATGTATTTCACACGCGTGCGATTTTTTATTTTCCACGCACGTGTGCGGGAATAAAAATTGCCACAGATAACTTATACCTATACTTAGTCCAAATTGATCCAATGCCTCTATTCACAACTCTCTATTCGGAGGTGAATGTTTTTTTTTTTTTAATCTCGGCAAAGAGATATGCGTCTTTACGGCGTTAATGTTTTTTTGAATATTTATATATTAAATATCATCAAAAACTATGATTATTACAATAAAAGAAACGTTTATGAACAAATTAATATTTATTTGTGTTCTAAACCCAAAAATATTTGAATTTTCTATTTTTCATATTAGGCTGTTTATCGGCTTTATACCGTTGCTTCTCCTTCAACCTGGCGAAAGCAAAGCGCGAAAAAAAAAGAAAATTTAAATCATAGTTTCATAATAATTCGTGACAAAAATATTGTTCTTTTTTTTATTTTATTGCTTCCTCGCCTACGGCTCGGGTGTTAATTCCGCCTCGAACGCAATAACAAACGTTCTCCACTTGTATCAAAATGTACTATTTATTAATTGATATAGCACCCAAGCTACATACAGATTTAAAATAAAATGATGAAACCTATTACCTAGGATATCGTCTAACAAACAGCCATTGGCAAAGCTATGAGTCTTACGAAGTGCCGATAGAGCATCCTGTGCTGTCCACTATAAATACTCCATTGTCCCTCTGGGCTATACCTAAACAATGGTCGGGATAAGCGCATCCACTCTGCACTAGGCTTTATTGTTTTAAGAGGAATGAAGGATGTAGGTAGGCTGTATTTGTAGTTGATATGAGGTATAGAACATCTAAGCTAAAATTGCTCGCCATTATTGTATTTGTGGACACAACTACACATTTTTAAGTACAGTAGCAACAGAAGTCGATTAATTGAGATGATGTCAAAAAGTAGCGGTGTTAACTGACTTCTGTTGCTGACCGTACCTACCTACATATTTATTAGAAGCAAAACATAATAAATGGTTTGCCGCCGTCCCTCATTCATCCATCAGATGGACGGGGAAAATTGAGAAGTTGTACAGTACTTATTTGATTAATTCTGCGGACGGGCGCGCAAGAGTAGACGGACTCAGGTTCTCTAAAAGTAGGTAGGTACAACATAAATTTAATTAACCTCCCAAAAGATCCTTCATCGTTTGCCTTGCCAAAAATAATTCCTTAGTTTTCCTTTTCTACAAACGTATATACGAACACTAAAGCTATTATTTTGTATTAGCTTTTGCGCGCGCTTGATGGTCCGCGTGGAGGTCGGAAATTACTCTACAGGAACGTACTATCGGGGTAAAAAGTATCCTATGGGCCATCCAGGTCATGGTCTACTCATATGCCAAATTTGATCCAAATCCGTTCAGCCGTTTTAGCGTGAAAGCGTAACAAACAAACAGACAACTGACTTTCGCATTTATAATATTACTAGCTACGCCCTGCGTTTTCACCCGCGTAGACCGGGATAAAAAGAAGCCTATGTGTTAATCCAGGGTATAAGCTTTCTACATACCAAATTTCATCCAAATCGGTCTAGCCGTTTGAGCGTAAAGAAGTAACAAACATACAAACACACACACTCATAAACTTTCACCTTTATAATATTAGTGTGATGTGATAGTTGGGATAACGACTGCCAATTTGTCCATTGGACTGCTGAATGCTCCTATACCTCGGCTGATATCTGCTTATTATGTCGGAGCAGGACTAACAAATTGTTATGGCTGCCACCACTTCGTTTTATTACCCTTTGTCTAAGTTTTTTAGGTCTAGACATGGTCTAGGTATACAAAATGGCTATCTGAGCCGCAGTTGAAGTTATGACTGTAATGTTTAATGTCAATTGCCAAATAAATTGTGCTGGGAATTGAATAGAAATGGTTGGAATATTAAGTCTGGGTTTCTTGTGTAGTCTATGCAAGAGTTTCTTGAAATTATTTTATTGAAGTAAGCTAAGTTACACATCGCCTGTTTGCGAGAAGAACGTGACATCTTTTCGGAAAAGGTGTTTTTTTTTGTTAAGTATTCGATAATTGGATATTCGATTATAGAATATTTTTATGTATTTTTAAAAGTTTATTAAATAAGTAACTTTGTAAACTAACATTTTTCGAGGTAGCTCGTTTTTCTCGCAAAGATGCGACATGATACAATGCAGAAAAATAGTTCGTGCCCTATGGTTCGGGCCCTGAACCTATCATACGTCGCCGCGTTGGTAGGTGATACGGAGTAGGAAACGCCCGTAACTAAGGCCGAAACTACGGACTTCGAGCTTAGGGAGTAAACCCCTTGCGCATGGATTCGTTAAATGAATGTGAAGGTAGGTACTTAGTCATTGAATGTGGCCCGGTAAATTGTCTCATCACAACTTTCAATCATAAACGCAAGGTTATATTATGATGTCTTTCTCCTATAATTTTTATTACAGCAAAGAAAATGATATCTCAGTCAAAATTGGAAAAAATTACCTCTCGCAACTCTTATAACATACAAAGCGCATACCTCACAGTATCTCTTGCCCATTGAACCGCGATGTGCATTGTATGCAGCGCGCGCGCAAGTCGTCACGGTTTGGCGCGCCAAGTTCAGGGGGCGTGGCCGAAGCCTTATTGTTTGGCGCTAAAGCTATAATCTAGTGTTCAACAAATGCGGATGACCTTCGGGATTTGCGGATGACCTTTATTTTAACAAATTCTTACTCATACTTGGTTCGTAGGTATCCTAAGTGATTGTGTGATAAGTTATGTCTTTTAACGTCAAGTAATAAAATTACATATGTACTCATACCTATGTTCTTAGGTTCCTAAGACTGTCATTCACCAGCCAGGCAGCCATGGACGTCTTTTTAGCTACAGAAGACGATGACGATTATTATGTCTTTGACTAGGGCTTAAAACGTTAAATTCACTATTCAAAAAAACTAACGTAACCTAGCGAGACTTTACTGAATTAATTTTGACAGCCAAAGTGTCATAATATTACAAAAAGCTCAATCCTATTATTATTTTGATAACATAATCTTATGTTATACTAAACAACAATTACTCTGTAGCACGTGGAAACGCAAACAAAGCTTTATGAGCGTGTGCGCTTGTGCTTTGTGTGCCGCGCACGCGCCGTTGCGGTGTGGCGCGCAAAGTTCAGGGGGCGTGGCCTGCGAAGCGCTGTTGTAGCGGCGAAAGTTGTAATTAATAGGATTGCTAAACTGTTATTATTATGCAGGGTAATTAGTAGGTTAAACTCGTTAAATATGAACGAGTAGAAAAATGTTAAAATACTGATATAGCATTTTTTTATTTGTGTAATAAGTACCTATATTTGACTTGACTTCACAATGTCTGTCACAAGTAATTAATTAACTTGATCAAATTAAGTTGTTTATCAGAGAAACTCGAGTGTGAATTGTGCACATTCTTAATTTCTCTAATTAGTTCGCTTACATGCAACTGGGAATGCTGGAATTCTAATTATGTAGTTACAAGTTTATCTACTGCTGACTATCTATTGTTTGGACTTGTCTGTGCATGTTTTTCATAGGATTCTTAAATACTTAGAATCCTTAGTTTTATCTAGGATTTATCAATTGAAACATCATCTCCATCACAATTCTCGTGCATCTAGGAGGTTTCTCAATTGTCATCTTCTATTCTCAATTCTTTCATACATCTTTCTATATAAATAAAAATAATACATCTTTTTCTTCTTCGTATCTTTCTATTTTTACAACAAAATACAGTTACAATCTAAGAATGCTGTTGATTCCATTATTATGATCAGGGTGTCCATTTCGATGTCTAGCCGGATATAGGAGGCTCCGTAATAACTTACACCCGATACTATCAGCGGAGCCGTGAAGATTGCTATCAACTGCTACATGGAGTTTAGTCCTAACTTACAGCAAGTCTACGACACCTTAGACACTGCTGTCGGACATTTGGCGAGCTATTTCAATCTACTTACACTTTAGAGATTCCATTTTGTTATCGTTGAAATGACTAATGTTTATTTTAGAACCGTCATTATCACTTTATCGCTAAACGAAAATGGATTATTTGAAAGAACTGATAACTGTCGACATCCTTTTACGTTGTATTACGCTATTAAAAAACCGTAAAGATGGTTTTGTCATATTCATCATCTTATTTTAAACTGATCACGTCTTCTAATACTTCCGATTGACTATACTTATATACTCCACGGTCAACATAAAAAAATGCTTTGTCATGTTCAGCATATTTATAGAATTTGTTGAATTGAATCTATCAAATATGGTCAATACTACTACATCTTCTACTTCACTTCTACAAGTCAACATATCAAATATTTTCTCAGATACAATACGAGACTGCTCGTGGCGACCTCTGGTAGCTAATTTCCTTCCTCCGAAGATAAGATGCTCTCCTGTTCCTAGTGGCGCAGATTTATTATTTGCTATCTCTGCCCTTTGGAGAAACGATTAAGGTCAAGTTATAAAGGAAGGAAATGGTATATGAGCACGTATAGTCTGTTTAGAGAGTATTGTCAGGTCGTTTGTAATATTGTTAAGTATACCTGCTTCAATAATTTTAAATTATTAATTGTATTAGTACCTAGTAGACATTCGCAAGAGCATCTATTATTGTAATGACGGTCCTCCAAATAGAACAAAAATTAAAACCTTAGTTGAATTTCTTTCACGTACAAATTGAAGCTACTCATCCACTCTCTCACACAACACGAACAGCGAACAATATCAAACATAGCAAATAACCATTCAAATCATACTACTACCACCATACATCACCACAATCTTTGACCCACATACCTGCAAATCCCATCCGATGCTCTAACGGCTCGTTCCATACAGTTAAGATCCAAAAAAATGTTGCCAGATCCTTGTATAGACGTTCTTAGTACGCGTCCAATCGTCCATTGAGTAACGGTGTTGCCAGTAAGTGTACAATTAGAGGGACCACTGCTTGTAGTAAAAACGTTGAAGAGCTAAGTATAGATGGTACAGGAATTGACGGGATTGAGGATGTAGAATTTGAAAATAGAAGTGGTAAAGGATTTGATAGATACTTGAAGCTTTTTGGTTGGTGACTGTAGATATTGGGTTATCAATAGATATGGAAGAAAAGAACATTCAGATTTTAGTTTCCATGTATTGGAACTCATAAATAAAATAGAAGCTCGGTTTGGCTACCTATATTTACATATGCCCATTTTGTACGAACACAGCATCGATTTGATTCTAGCTGATAAATGGAAATACTAAAATAGAATTCACATTGTTAAATAGCCTATTTGTTGAGAAATCTTAAAAAGCTAATAAATAAACATATATAGCTATTGAACATGCTTATAATATACTTACCAATTATTTTCTTTTTTATGTAGCTTCAAAATCTAAACCTTTAGCATTTAACGAGTCCATAATCTACAACCATTTTGAAATAGGTTACCGTTCATTACGAAATCATCTTGAAATATGTTCACTCATTCATTCATATTCCAAATAATGCACTCGACCCACTAAATATGGACGACATGATGATTCATCTCCTTTTAAATTAAGAATAGCTGCGAAATGCGTGCGCGCACGAATATGTCACATATTGTAACGGTTTTATGGGTAGGTACTGGAACTGTAATGTTATACGTATATAGTTTATGACTTCTTTGGCATAGTGCCCTTTTAAGACGAAAGTGTGATTGGTTTTTCGATTGTATATTGTCCAATTGCGGCAATTGGAATTGGAAGATGATGATAGACTTACAGACGTGCTAAAATGATCTTCTATTACTTTTTTTCCCATTTTCTCACCTTTTTCTATTTTGAGACTTTAACATTTCAAACCGTTTAAATTCTCGTCATTCATTTTTCGTTATCATTTTATCATTGTCTATCGTCATCTACCTAGCCTTTTCATAACTATTTTAGGGTCGGCTTTCAGTCTTACTGGGTGCAGCTGAATACCAGTATTTTGCATAAAGCGACTGCCTATCTGACATCCACAACCCAGTTACCAGTTAATACGATACCCCTTGGTAAGACTGGTTGTCAGACTTTCGGGCTTCTGACGACACGTAACGACTGTCAAAGATCCACAAATGACAGCCGGGACCACGTCCGAGGCACGGAGGGGTCTTGGTGTATAAAGATGGTCACCCATCCACGGACCAACCGCGGCTGCGGCAAGCGTAGCTCAACCTGATCGATTGACCCGTGCGGCTGTTATTACTTAGCTAGAAGCCCCTCATTATACTAATTATATACCTCATTTTACGTTATCATTTTCTATCTCTATCTAAACTACAATCCAAAGCTTCCATCACCATCTTCTACATCGATTTTCTGGACTCCAGCTAATATGACGCAAAGTTTTAAAATCCATTAAATAATATCTTTCCAGCTGCTCTGTCGATATTAAATTCAGCTTTTCTAGTACCATCTTTATCTTCGACAACCGCCAGTGGGTCAACATTTTTTACCATCATCTAAAAACGTGGACTGTTTGAATGCAGTTAATTTTCGAGAATCTTGCGTCGCACTGTTTAGGGAGAGTGCGAGAAAAAGTTGCAATGACAAGTGCGCGGGCGCAACGGTGCGACACTTTATATGGGATAGCCGGATCCTTGTGGACTTAATGCTTGGGATGATTGAGGCTGGTTAAGTGGTTACCTTACCCGCGTAAGGTACCTGGTTAAACAATTTTAATGGACGGAGCTCCTTGGCTTACATTTGGACAGAGATTGGCTCATTGGTAAGTTACTTACCTACGTTCAAATGAAATCACCGGAATAAAAGTCGTCACCCTGTTTAAAAGTGAATCAGCAATGCACAGTTTATTTAGTGAACAAGAATGTCTTGCTTGCGATTCACCGTTTTCTTTTGCAACCACTACATAGACTGTAGCTGCTCAAATGACCACCGTAGGAACAGATAAAAGGGAAGACAAAATGACAGATTCTCGATGTCAAAATTTAAGAAAAGAAATGCCACTTTGTCTTGGTTTTCGTAGAGTAGAGATAGAACTACGCGTTCTGGAATGTATTTGATACATGAATTGAACTTCACCCTCAATTAACGTTTTAAGCACTTACCTAAGCGTGAATCTAAGGCTCCTTAACCCCATTTCTCTACAAGCAACTCTACTCACACCGCTGACCGCAGCGTGATAGTTCAGATAACTACCATCCATTACGATTCTAAAGATAATATACCGAAACAATTGTTGTCGAAAGCGGCAAACACTTAAAACCGATTATGTGCGCCCGCGCCGCCGAACCTACCACCTAAGGCCGGGTGTACACGATGTGTAAGTGGAATGCGCTGTTCACACGTAAGCTTGTCGCGATTTATGTTGTTTACATTGAAGCTAAGTTACGAACAAAGGAAGCCCTTAAGTGTGAATTCGGCTTTTTTGGAAAAGATTAAAAAATGTGTTGGTTTTGTTGTGGTCAAAAATTTGTTGAAGGAGTGGACGGTAAATTGCAGGCTAATGAATGTGCAACGGAAGCCCTTTGTCTTCGAAATTTATTGGTATTTGATTTCGAAAATATCTCAGCTTCCATTCTCACCATCCTCCTCCACAGCCTCCTCTCATCCTCTCCCCCTCCTGCTCCTGGTTTCGTTTCAATCTTATATCGTATAGGTAGTACCTATTATTGTTATCTAAAAGGACGGTGATCTTACAACATCAACATTTACTGACAAGCTGCTTTCTTTCATTCAGTATTTCTAGAACATGTATTAACTTATGAAGTCCTCAGTTCAAGTTAAAGTAATTTACATTTCTGCTATTGTGTTAGAAATCAATAAGTGCTGCTGACTCATTTGAATGTGCACCCGTTTTACATTACAATAATACGACCTTCCTTGAAGCAACACCTGGTTCTGTAATAAACATAACATTCATAATAAAAGTATTATTGGCACATGCTAAGATGAACATGTTTTGAGTGCGGTATCTACTATTGTATCTTTCTCATTCAATATTTAGTTAGTACTGACAACTATAATACCGTTACACCTGCTAGACTTGTTATATAGTTTTGCTACTTAGTATGTTTGTAAATTACAAGATTTTTGTAGTTTAGTGGATTTTAATGTCACCAAGGAAAGGCGTGGTCGAATCTTCATCCGAAGTATTGAAATATACTTGAGTAAACATGATATTGTGAATGCTGTGGCTGTAGATGGTTCTGAAATCTAAATGATGATTATGATAGAGGATTCTAATAATGACACTGTAGATATCAAATAAGGTGGAATGGATATTAAAGCTAACAAGTACAAAAGCAGACGCGAACTTTCGAAGTCCGAAACAAACTCTAGCAACTAGCCCGGAAGAAGAAGATATTTTACATGCAAAATTTCACATTTTCTCAATAGATTTAACACTTGAAGCTAAGTATTGTTGTCGTGAGCCTAGTTGACACAGTTCCGTAATATCTACATACGTACAATGGATGGGTGTCTGTCGTTGTAAATCAAATAACAATGACATGTTCTTTGGCGCGAAACTAAATAATGTTGTTTGACGGTTACACAGTGCCTATATTATGATGAAACTCGCATGAAATGGATGGATATTTAAGAAGTTACTTACGGTTTTTTCATGTTGGTTTAATATGCCTGAAATGTGCGTGTGGATTTTGCCATTTATTTTGTTAAAGCTGATGTCCAATCTAGTCACATAATACCCAATTTAGTTAGCGTCACTGACAGCCTGAATCACCCCCTCTGGTCATACTTCAGAAAAAAGATTCCACTTCCAATGCTCCTGTGTGTGTTAACGTGGATCATTGTTTGTTTGATTAGTCGAGCTTGAGTCCCATGCAAATTTATTCCAGATTTTTCTGTTACGTCAGACCACCTGGATCGTAGTTAATAAAATCAGATCGTATTGCATATATCACACATACAAGAAAACCTGGAACCACATTAGTACATTGTACTTGTTTCTATGCTCCTAGGAAACTACAAATGGTAGCGAAGTTGAGTTAGACGTAGCTACAAGACTTGCGGCTTTTTAGTGCCTATTAACGTCAGCAGGGACATATATCTTCGGAATTATGAGCGTAATACAGTAATAACTGGGACTACTACTTTGTCCGTGGTTGTTGCTGTTAATAAAGTGTCTCAATCAGAAGTATTTCTAGAAATGCTGCTAATGGCAGGATGTGGTCCTTAGTTAAATCGATGACAAGATATTTTAAACATAAGTACCTATCTTATTTAAGTTGAAAATCTTAATAAACTAATATTAAACTGCACTAGGTAAGCGACGTTTTATCAAAAAAGCAAGAGATTTTTAATAAATATGGACTGAACGAAAGTGATACCCTACTCTACCAAAGTTATCACCTTTATTATTGATGAATACCATTTATACAATATCAAATAGTCTGATAAAAAATCAACCGTTGCATCGTCACTTAGGGTCAATAAGCCCTTCTCTGTTTTTTCTAATATTAGTAAAGTAACTCTCTATTATATGTGCATTATCAACAAACTATATTTAACTTTCCCTATCAGTTATTTAGAAGTATCTCACAAAGTATTTTCGTTTTCTCTCCGCTTTAACTGTTATATCGATGGTATAGCCAGCTATGAAGTAGCTGGCACCTGCAAAGGGCTTAGACAATTTTAAATATCTATTGATATTAGAGTGCAATATTTTGCTATTTGGATTGCAAAATAGGGTGGAGGCCTATAATCAGTAGGGGGTGAAACACGGTAGTCAATGATGATGATGATTTTGCCATTTAGATCTAATGATCCAGTTGGCAAGTTTGGAGAAGATAATGCAATAGAATGTTTACTTAGAGCATAATGTGAGTAATAACAACAACTATGACTCGAATGTAAACGAAAATCAATACACAAACGTTCTAAACAACACTCTAAACTACCATTAAAAACCTATTTAAATCACTGATCGAAACAACGAAACCGACCTATATGCATAAGAACATCAAAAGAGTTCTCGTCAATAAAGTTTGACCGAAAGAAATGATTGCCCAAGCTTTCCAGCAATTGGCACGGCTGGTGCCCCAGATTTGTTACAAGAATAACCGCGTAACTGCTAGAATGTAGGTTAAACAGGCCTTTGAAAGGAACGGGCTGCAGCGCGATAGGGTGACAAAAGGTCGCGAAGAGTTAGCTGGAAAGTAGGCGGTAATTAGTTGTTTAGTCCACTATGTTGAAATGGAGTTGTTTGTTGTACTGGGTTTAAGTTGAGGTAAAATTGAGAATGGGTGTTTGCGGTCAACGTGCGGTTTATCTGCATTGTTACACGAAT
This sequence comes from Cosmia trapezina, assembly GCA_905163495.3. NCBI lineage: Eukaryota > Metazoa > Arthropoda > Insecta > Lepidoptera > Noctuidae > Cosmia > Cosmia trapezina. The sequence continues at coordinate 26,697,585 of LR991028.1, forward strand.
TTATAGTTTAGGGGACGATCAAACGGATCTGGTAACAATTCGACATTGACAGTGCCTTAACCCCGACTTAACCCCTCAAGTGTCTGAGTTTGGCTGATTTTAGACCCAAAACCCCAGCGAGTGGGGAGGGTTGGGGGTTAGTTGCGAACCCCATAGGTTCACAACTACTGATAATGATATGTTTTCCATCGGATGATGTTTTTTTACGTTTATATATACGTGATCTAAGCTTATATACACATTATGTAAAGTTTTGTCCTTTTGCACACTTGGGGTGCATTTGACACGCGGGGGGGGGGGGGGGGAGGGGAGGTTAGTTACGAACTCCATAAGTTCACAACTAGTGATTTGATTGGTTTTCTATCGGATGATGTTTTTTTACATTTATATATATGTGATATAAGCTTATGTACCGAAGAAAAAAAGGGTTTTTCTTATGCACACATGGGGTGCATTCGACACTTGAGGGGTCGTAGCTGTAAGGGCGAGAATACTTGCACAAAAGTATGCAACTAGCTTGCATGACGTTTACCATAACAACTTATGATTGGTGAATGTCATAATGACATGCCAGCCACTTGCATAGTGTTATAGAAGCTAAAGGCATGTGTATTCCCGTCACAACGGTGATTTTCGTACTGCAACTGTACGTGGTTTTCAAAATTAGGTATAGAAGGCAGTTTAGGAGTTTATCTTGTGGCGCTTGAAGGGATGATTAAAAGAGTCTTTAATTTATTTATGAAATGCAAACGACGGTTACATTTAGCAGCTTTTTTGGGACTCAAGTTTTACACACCATTCTGAGACTGGTAATTAATACGGGCCCTAAAGCCCATTGCGTTCTTCCAAAAACAATAAGAATTTGAAACCTGTTCGGTTGTTCAAAAGGTGAGCAAACGGACAAACAATCATTTCCTCTTCATCAAGTATGAGAGTATATTAAAATGACGCCAACGCGTTCAAATACTCGGACAAATAAAGTGTTCAACATATGAATATTCAGAAACGGTCAGTGACTAAGTTCGTCCGTTCGTCTCAAAACCACGTATCTTAACAATTTTTCTCTTTGTTCGTGAACTGAGTAAACAGCTGATTCACTAGCATGACTCAATGATCCATTCACCTTCTTTCTTTACTCAATAAAACTAACAACTTATTATTAAAGGAACTAAGGACTAATTTTATGACATATACTTACTAAAACTCGAGGAGCTCGTGGCTAAGTAATAACAGCCGCACGGGTCGATCCATCAGGTTAAGCTACGCTTGCCGGGGTTGGTCCGTGGGTGACCTATCTTTACATACCGAGACTTCTCCGTGCCTCGGAAAGCACGTTAAGCCGTTGGTCCCGGCTGTCATTCGTGGATGTTTGACAGTCGTTACGGGTCGTCAGAAGCCCGAAAGTCTGACAACCAGTCTTACCAAGGGGTATCGTATTACCCAGTTACTGGGTTGTGGAGGTCAGACAGGCAGTCGCTCCGTGTAAAATACTGGTATTCAGCTGCATCCGGTTAGACTGGAAGCCGACTCCAACATAGTTGGGAAAAGGCTAGGCAGATTGATACTTACTAAAACTATAATATTTCGATTTTATGGAGATTAATTTGGTACAGTATTGTAATTTGATGTAAATTCATGAATGACTCAACTTCCATTTCTATTGGAATAGAAGAATGGAAAATTGATAGTAATTTATTTAAAAGCCATTTTAAAATTCTAACAATTCTACTAAAATTGGATTTTTCTTTGTATCAGTAAAATCGATACACACAATTTTTATTAAATTACTTTCTATTAGAGTAATAAACTAATTTTAACCTAACGAGTATGCTGTTCAATAAATTCCATTTTAAAATCAGATTTCTATTAAAAACACTATTTTCAAATGGTGATTTCTATCTAACCAGCGTATATAACTTAATCTGTCCGTTTGAGGTGTGAATATCTGAAGGCGGCTATACTTTATCGAAGGTTTTACGACCTTGGGATGCTTCTCGCATTGGTCACCACTTCGTTAGTGAGTCATACTCGAAGATTTAATCGTGGGACGTATATCACGAAGATGATCGCAGGTAACTAAATTATAAGGGAACGCATCAATAACGTCCTGTCAAATTCAAATGACATAAGCTGTCATGTTTCTGGCGGGAAGATCTGTTTTCATTTGGATTTTGTTAGTGCACAATAAATTGTGACAACGTAGGTAATATTTTTACTTTATTATCTTTCTGAGATATTTATGTTTGGCTATATTGGGTTGCCGATTTGCCATGATTTATTTGTCTGAAATAATAGATTTCAGTCAAATGAATCATGACAAATTTTGAATGAATTAAGGCACTAAGTTGCGACAACTTATTTACGCAACATGGACATCACCTTACACCTGGTATTTTAATATTATCATCAATCATTATTTTCAGCTCGTATTACCCTATAAGCCTTCTGGTATTTAAGCCTCCCATTTGACATTATCCATGAATTAAACACGACATACCTACGTTGTATCAGTTTACGCAAGAGCGGCCATTAAATACCGAATGTTAGTCGAAACTTTACGATGGCGATCAATGGGCCATTAAAGTCTGTATAGTGGGCTGCTCTGACCCCAATGAGACCTATTTTGACGTCACAGAGTGCATTGAAAGCTAATTTTGACGGGTAGGTAACTACATGACGTGCAGTAAGTAGCTATTGTTTTGAAGCTTTGTTGATTGAAAGATTAGTTGTATGACGCACGGTAGCGCTTTGCATTCGTTGGGGAACATATGAAATGATTTCAATTTTTATCATAGACAAGTTTTCTTTTTAAGACCAACTTTGCTGTGACATTTCATCCGTCATTGTCTCCCTTGCTTATTGATACCTTTTCTCGACAGCCACCGATTTTAATGGCACCTGGCAGAATGATAGTTTTTCACCTCCAAACAAAAGATAAATATTTAAATCCTAGCTTATTTTTGACGCAAGCATAAAATTAGTCGGAGGCGCAACCACAGAACACATAATTTTATTCCTGGGCGCAACTATCTAATACCTAAGTAGGTACTTAGGTTTTACTTAGGTAGGTAGTAGGTAGGTACTTTCGAAAATGTCAACATTGATTTCTGTACATAGTGTGAAAATGATACAGAAATCAATCGAAATATCATTGTCATAGTTAATATTGTTGTTGTTGTCATTGTGTGTTGTTGTCACTGTCATTGTCCGGTCCTACCTTTAAGCCCCAGGTTCCAAGCTTGGTTTAGCTCGGTGTGTAAGTGAAATGGCGTTATGGCTGTCTAGTTTGACGCACGAGATAGAAGATTCTCATGCGCACCGGAATTATGTCATAAAAGTGCAAATAAAATCGTATAAAATTAGAAACTAACTATTTAATAAAAAGTAATCCATCACTGGATGCAGTTTGGAATTTGACATTTCATGGTATATTTTTAATTATAATTATAATTGCTAATGAAGGGATAAACAGCTTTTAAAGATTATTAGGAGGTATGTTTAAAGATTTTTTTGGTGCATTAAAGTATGTATAATTATGTTTTGGCTTCCATCACTGCATGCGAAAAGGACTTGAAAATATCATATTTTTTTTACATGTCAACATTATTTACGGTTTATGAGATACACAGCTTTAAAACAACACATTTTTGATCGTTTTCAGGAAGTCTGCGCCTTAACGCGAGTAAAGCTGCTAACAGTGCCACTTAATAAGTCTGGAGCTAGGAAACATTTTGAAAATTCTTTAGCACACATTTCTAGCAGTCAACTGCTATAACTTCTACCTCATCTGACTAAAAATGTGTGCCTAAGAAATTTCAAAATATTCCATATCTCCAGACTTATTAATTATTCAATAGTGGCTCCAGTTAGCAGGTAGACTCACCTTAATCCGAAGCTAATGTGTGCCTGTGGTGACACTACCACAAAAAGTACCATATTTACGTTACGGCTAAGCAGTAAAAATACTCGGGTGTGAATTAATATCACGCCTCGCGGCAGTTTCCGCCAGATGGCGGTGTGTTTTCTATAATGTTAGTTTGTTCATATTAAAACAGGCAGCGCGCGCGCATGCAACTGTTTTCTTTCCATTCTGAAGCTGTAGGGTTGTCGGAGTTAAGTTAAAATATAAATGTATTGAGTGTTGTTTTTCGATGTTGTGGATTATCAGAATTGATTGGGGTTGAATTTAGTGGATTTATGTGTGTCGATTCCAATGTTTTTCTAAGCCACATGCGGTTGTGACTTTAGACTCAGATGGACTATATCTATATATTTTTATTTAGTTAAACAAAAACCAGAACCTTTTGTTAATACAATGTAGAAAGAAGCTTTTATAAATAATGCTTCTTTATTGTTAATAATTATGCCCGAATTAAAACGTGACAGCCCTAGTCTCCTGTAAAGGATTACAGCACTGACGCGTGTTATTACAGTATTACAGTTAAAATTAACTGCCGAACAGTTTTCAAGTTCATAACATACAGTAACGTCAGTAACCGAGGATTATTTTCAGACGGTATGTTTTGGTATTTTAACATTAACTAAACGATAGTTATTACGTGAAAGGTCATTGATATTTTAATGTAAACGATATGATTTATTGTTTGATTTGTTAGGGTGACCAATATTTATTTCTCAATTTAAAATATTAACTCCATAAATGTTATTCACAGATGAGGAATGAGGAGCTCGTGGCTAAGTAATAACAGCCGCACAGGTCGATCCACCAGGTTAAGCTACGCTTGCCGGGGTTGGTCCGTGGATGGGTGACCATCTTTACATACCGAGACTCCTCCGTGCCTCGGAAAGCACGTTAAGGTGTATAGATGCCTCGATGACCTTGCGCATCTGGGCGGAGCTTAACCACCACCCCTGTTCATACGTAAAGCGAGCGCGGTGGCGCGCTACACTAAAACGAATGTCAAAGAATATGCAGGGTCGCAGAGATGCGCACGTAGGGCGGCATTTTTGCCTACGATTCCAGAAGGGAATGCAGGGCTGATATTTGTTACGCAACTACTTTAAGTTTTAACGGGACATTATTTTTAGCATGTAGGTATGTGGTTATAGTAAAATTAGAATAGAGCTACTTGAATTAGCACTAGCCATTAGGATGTACAGTGGGCTGCGTCAATTGGGTATTAAAATTTTAATACCACTGGGGTACCTAATTGATAAAGCCCATTGTACACACGGCTATATATCAAGCTATCTATACATTTCCAGTATAAGCTGATCTTGCATTATTTCCGTACAATGAGAGGTCAGCTTATACTGGAAATGTACTGCTTGATATGTAGCCGTGTGCAACCGTTTTGTATAATAATCTATCTAACTTTTTTTTCAAATTTTACCATGATCGGTTCATCAAAACTTTAGAAGTGATGTGTAACTTTTTTTAAAAAAAAAAAAGATAAAATAAAATTATATTTGCACAAACTGTAGTACTTACATACAAATTAATGTTTTACAGAAAGAGTGATATTTTCACCAATTTGAGTAATAAAAGTAAAGTAAGAGGCGCAGTGACCCTATATTTTTAGTAATATTTTTTTTACATAAATACTCCCTGACAACGCTGGTGTATCGGACATCTTCACATTGCCTCTGACGGGACAGGATTGGTACGATAGCCAACGTGTGGACGCCTCACGAAATTAACCGACTAACGTTGGTACGAGTGTTGGTGGCAACCTGTGGCGCCGGTGTTAGGGCCTATTTCACGATGTCCGGATAGCCACTACTCACCGATTAATTCAAAAATGGAACAGAATTTGTATGAAATTATCTGCCAAGTAATGGTTGTGTTTATGTGTACTTTGTAAAATTATTTAGTACCTAACTACAAGGTCTTGTTTTACCACCTTTCAATGAAAACTCAAGATGGCGGCCGCAAAATTTTCAAATTTTTGAAAACCATGAAAACGATATGCATGACGAAAAATTTTGCGGCTGCCATCTTAGATTTTCATTCCAAACACCCTAGAAAAAAAAAACTCATCAGTTTATCAAAAGTTATTAAAATATAGATGATATTGGATTTATTTGAAGTTCACAAAAAGAATCGCAAATATTATATTTGAGTGTTAAATAATATTTTTGGGAGCGAAAAATGGGAATTATTCCACATAATTCATTTAAGATTTTGTGATGAAAGATACTTATAGTAAATTCAAATTCTTTATTTGCTTAAAACATGGTGTTTATAGGTCTTATAATTGAAACAGAAGTACAAACATGTTTAGCTATTGGAACTATAGCATGCAAAATCGAGTCTTAGCTTAAACCGAGTCATAACTTATTTTCAAGGAATGTTTTAAGGGAGTAGAAGTTGTGGGCTTTCAGCCATTCCAACAATTTATTCTTAAACATTATATTATTTTGAGTTTTAAGTTCTCTAGGTATTTTATTATAAATTCTTACACACATAGTTAGACAACTTTTGCTGTATTTGGACAATCTGGGAGTGTCAAAAAAAACTAATCTATTTTGGTCTCTGCGATTTCGAGAGCTTACGTCAGACACTTTTACAAAATATTCTTTATATTTCCATGGAAACATGCAAATTTCATATATATACAACGTGTAATGCTAAATGCGCAAAACCTCTTAAGGGGTCATTGTACTCATCATTATGAACAACTTTTACTATGGGACCAAACCTGAAATCGCGAAAAAAAAATCAGCTGTTCAGTACATTTATGTTCGCAAATTTCGTCAAAATGTACTGAACAGCTGATTTTTTTTCGCGATTTCAGGTTTGGCCCCATAGTAAAAGTTGTTCATAATGATGAGTACAATGACCCCTTAAGAGGTTTTGCGCATTTAGCATTACACGTTGTATAGAGATGGTAGCGGTAACAAACGAAGTTTTTTGAATATTGGCTCGCAGGACTCATAAATAAAAAGTAGTAATTTCCTGTGGATTGCATTTTTATCTCTACACTGGTGCCGATTCTCTTGTACAAGAGAATCGGCACCAGTGTAGATACACCAACTAAACTAACTAAACTATCACTAAAACTTACTTTTGGCTATGAGAATCTTAGAACTATTCTGCAAAAAAAAAAAATCTCTAAAAAAACAATTTTGACGCAACTAAAATCGAGTTTGACAATCGCGATTCCGCGTGGTACTTGTTTGCCCTACCCCGAGAATGTTTTTTAGAGCCCGAGGCGCCCAGGGAGGGCAGCTTAAACGTGTTTTATATGGAACGTAGGTTTTTGGTACGTAGATACCTGGTAGGTAGTTGGGAAAGGGCTAGGCAGATTGATTTTTTACATTGTAACAATTTTAAAATATAAACAAAAAAAAAATATTTCAGTAGTAAATATGAAATACGAGTACTAGCACTTCCCGTGCGGCTTCGCCCGCGTGTATGTCGGAAAATATTCCACGGAATTATCATTTTGACCTCATTATCATTTTCAGCTACCTCAAAAATCATGAAAATGACACCCATGACGGAGAAATTTGAAAATTGTTGAAGCCGCCATCTTAGATTTTCATTTTGACTCCATTATCATTTTCAGCGCCCCCAAAAACCACGGAAACGACACCCATGACGAAAAATTTAAAAATTTTCTCAGCCGCCATCTTGGATTTTCATTTTGACCTCATTATCGTTTTCAGTGACCTCAAATACCATGGAAATGACACCCATGACGAAAAATTTGAGAATTTTTGCAGCCGCCATCTTGGATTTTCATTTTGACCCCATTATCGTTTTCAATGACCTCAAAACCATGAAAATGACACCCATGACGAAAAATTTGAAAATTTTTGCATCCGCCATCTTGGACTCAAAAACCATGAAAATGACACCCATGCCATGTCATTATTATTATTGCCTTTATTTCATTTTATATATCTGTAGGATTGGCCTTGGAAACATCAGAAATAGAACTCAGAAATGGCAATACACAAATTAATTAAATTGAACAATCAGTTATCAATTTAGAAAATGTAGAAATATAGAAATGATATAAAATTAATTAAATAACTAATAATGGTAGTGTGTTGTTTGTTGTTGCATGTTGTTGTAGTTGTTTGTTGTTTTTTATTACTATTTGTTATTAATGATAAATAAAAATAATTAAAAACAAAACAACATTTTTTTTTCTTCAAAATAATTTTTTTTTCGCCTATATTATTCGGCCATCCGCCAAGCTCGTACCGGCCGTTATGGAACTTCGTTCCAAAAAAAAAAAGTTGTTTTTGCACTTGAAGTCAAGGTGTTGGTAGGGTGTTGGTGTGAATTTTAGTTCTAAACTAACTAACTAATTTTATTCCAAATCTTTTTAATAGCGATTAAAAACAGTACTGTATATTTTTTTCTTTTTTTGCTTATATCTCGAAAACGGTGTGTCCTATCGCAAAAATAATAAAAATTTTGCCCCCCTTTATGAAACCCATAAACCCCTATGACTGAACATGTAGGTCACAAAAAAAAAAAAAAAAAAAGGATTTTTGTTCCCGTGGAATATTTTCTGACATCCACGCGGTCAAGGGAGTACTAGTATTTCATATTTACTACTGAAATATTTTTTTTGTTTATATTTTAAAATTGCTACAATGTAAAAAATCAATCTGCCTAGCCTTTTCCCAACTATGTTGGGGTCGGCTTCCAGTCTAACCGGATGCAGCTGAATATCAGTATTTTACATGGAGCGACTGCTATCTGACCTCCACAACCCAGTTACTGCGTAATACGATACCCCTTGGTAAGACTGGTTGTCAGACTTTCGGGCTTCTGACGACTCGTAACGACTGTCAAAAATCCACGAATAACAGCCGGGACCAACGGCTTAACGTGCTTTCCGAGGCACGGCGGAATCTCGGTATGTAAAGATGGTCACCCATCCACTGACCAACCCCGGCAAGCGTAGCTTAACCTGACGGATCGACCCGTGCGGCTGTCATTACTTAGCCACGAGCTCCTCTCTAGAATTGTTACAATGTAAAAAAAGTACCTATTTATAAATGCACATCAAAAATAGTCAACAATAAAGCGCCCACGCCCGCAATCGAATTGGGACCTCTGCAGCGAGCTAATCTATAAACGCACACTACTACAATAAGTTCGTAAATATTATGCCCTAACACATACGTATGAGCATGTCGAACGATAGCCGGTGCGGAGTAGCGAGCGACACAACCCTCCCGTCTCAATGCCAAAGCAAGACTGCCGCCCGCGCCCGCGCAGAGCTCCTCTGAGCCTGTATCTCAAAATGGGAACATTTTCTTTGCAAATGTTGATTGATTTACAAAAGCTGTAGACACTTTGTAGCACTTCTAACCATCAATTTTTTAGTGTAAAAATATTTCCAAACACCAACGCCGTTTAGGAGGAGTAGGGATATTAGCCAAATCCTTGACATTAGTTATTTAGGGACAAAAATAGAATCAACTACCGCTACTAAATTTCTTGGTATCAATATAGACAACAATTTGACTTGGAGACCCCAGACAGACGAAATATGTAAAAAACTTAATAAATTTACCTATGCTCTCTATAAACTATCAAAAATAGTGAGCTTAGAATCCGTACTAACAGCCTATCATGGCTATGTTGCATCAACACTCAGATATGGCATAATATACTGGGGCAATTCAGTTGATAGAGAACTCGTGTTTAGAGCCCAAAAAAGATGTGTCAGAGCTATGTGTGGCCTTAAAAGCACAGACAGTTGTCAACCGTTCTTTATACGTCTAAAAATTCTTACCTTGCCATCGTTATACATATACGAAACAAATATGTTCGTCAAATCTAACATTTCATTATACAAAATAGCTAATAAAAGTTACTACAGAAAATTACGCGATAAAAATAAGTCAGAACTCGAAGTAACTTATGGCAAAACTGCACTAATGAATAAAAGTACCTTCTGTATGTCTAAAAAAATATATAACAAACTACCTGAAAAAATAAAAACGCTAAATCTGGACGATTTCAAAAAGGAACTATTAAGAATATTGATAAATAAATGTTATTACTCACTTCAGGAATATTTGGCCGATAATTCTATAATTACTGCTTCATAAAATTGTACATCATCTCACCTATTTTGACGATTTAGAATTATATTTGACATTAGAAGTATTATTATGACTATATCATTATTAATCTATTTGACATTTGAAATTGATTTATATTTTTTATTATTATTTTTTTTTTATTAACACGTTGAACGCCGCTTTAATTTTTCAATCTTTCTGTTTGGGCCGTGGGGGACACCGTGTGGTCGACATACAATAGTTCCGTTGGGGCCACGGGGGGCACCATATGACCGCGAGTCAGAGGCGATTTTAAGTATCTCTATTGGGCCGTCGGGCACAGATATGAAGCCAATATATATTTTACGTGACCCCCATGGCCCTGCAGACAAATAGATTGTATTTGGTTTTTAGTAAAAAATATGACTTAGAAAAATATGACAAATAATGTCGGGACAAGACTTGTTTGAAAGTTCTAAAGGAAAAAGTGTGCATGTTAATGCATTATTTTATATTTTTCTATAAAATTCGTATTTATAATGTGTTGTGAAATACTGTATACTGTTAACTTACTTAATTAACTATGTAGTTAGAATCTGGTTAAAGTTGTACTACATAGATGTTAAGGTTTAATTTTTCGGGGACAGTTTGATGAATTAAACTACATGTTTGTAAATCAGAAATATAATTATTATTTATTAAATAAAACAAAATTAAATCAAACCCCTCCCCCCCCTCCCTTCATCACCTGTTTCCTAAAATCCACGATTTGGATTTTCGTCGCGGTTACTGCTTGATATAAAACTAATGCATTGATAACTGCAGTGTTCAACAGCAAGTTTATGGCAACTTTTTTGTACCATTTGACTGATTTCCTTAATGGCGTGGAATAAGCCCCCATTTGGTCGGACAAATCGACAGCTCCTTTTGCCCTATTATAGTCTAGCACGATTTTCGGCTTCAATACCGCTTTTCCTCGCTTTATAATTGTCTGGAAACGGTCGGAATGTTTTGTCGAAAGAACAAGTACGTCTCTTTTATCTTTCCACTTCATGATAGTAATTCCATCTTCGCTCTCTCTAGCTATATATTCACCTGTCTTCAGTTTAGCATTAGCGACCTCTTTTGGGATATTCCTTCTATTTTTTCTAATAGTACCGACTAGATGCGTTTCTTTTTCCAACAGATTCCTTGCTAAATCAATACTCGTATACCAATTGTCAGTATACAACGTGTGACCCTTGTTCAACAAGCCACTGCAAAGTGACATAACAACGTTTGCCGGCGTAGTATTCACTAGATCGTTTTCTTTTCCCGCATAAATACTAATTTTATATGTATACCCTGGTAGAGTGCATAATTTAAACTCTTTTATGCCATATTTATGGCGTTTCTGTTTGTTATATTGACGGAAAATGATTCTGCCGCGGAATGGCACAACGCTTTCGTCAATGCATATATCTTCGGTAGGAGTATAATGCCTTGAAAAATTAGTGTTCATGACCTCCAGTAAGTGTCTGACGCGATGCAACCTATCAGACTTGTGAGCATTGTCAAGCCGGGAAAAATGAAGCATTTGAAGAAGTAGTTCAAAGCGATTACGGGACATAATTGTTGCTGCAAACGGGTGACCTGTTATTTCATCTTTTGACCAATAATCAGAAAGCTTAGGTAGTTTTACCAATCCCATAAAAATAATTAATGCAAAAAAGCCTTTCATCTCATGCACGTTAGAAGGAGACCAGTTACGGATTCTTGCTGCTTTTGAAGCCACGCACCCGGTGATTCTGTCAATAGCAAACTGATTTGTATCTTCTACTATCTGAATAAAAACATCATCGGGAACCAAAAGAGAGTAAAAATCAGCAGGCGATTTCGTAGACATTGCTAAGCGGAGATAAGTAGGCAAACCAGGATTTTCTGTGAAAGGTATAATTCGACGCTGGTTACCTGTTGGTAGTGTCCATGTGCGTAAAAACGGCGTTGTGTTTCCCGCGGTATCTGGAACTGCATGATCTTCCGAATCACTCTCTTCACTGTCTATCACCATAATACGTCGACGTTTACGCGTCACTGGATGGATATTTATGTCTTCTTCTTCAGAGCTTACATGGAAACTATTATTCAACAAGGTGATTTCTAATTCTTCTATTTGTGATAAATCTTCCTGATTTATTTCGAAATCGTCGAACTCATCCATTATAATATTATAAACAATAAATGAAATGCAATTCAAAACAAGTTACCTAATTTACGTAAACAGATAAACAGAAAATTCGCAAATGGATACGTAATCAATGTTAGGTAGTTCAAACGGTCACTGCGCGGGAGCGCGGGAATCGCGGCTGGCGGCCGGCAGGACACGAGCGGGGATGACCGACACCCCGACCCCCGCGGCCCCCGCCAACGAAAAATGCGATTTATTTCCGCGCGGGCCATGGGGGGCAACTGTTGAGTGACAGTAGTATTTTGATAGAATAAAGTCACAAATTACTTTTCTTCGATTTACTTCATGTGATTTGGCACATTTTCTAGCCCCTAAAGCAATAAAAACTTATATGTAAAACTTAACAATCGGGTACTTTTAACCTGGCTCCTTTTACTAAACAGGTGAGGCCCATATGTTGTCCCCCATGGCGTTCAACGTGTTAATTGATATGCATGTACCTATTGATTTTATTAATAATGTGAAATTCGACAATGTTAATTAATTATATTTGTACGCCTCAGGGCAAAACATAGAGGATCTACTTATCCGTAACATCTCGCACAATATTGTACATTGACCTATGTTTACAAATAAAGCATTCATTCATTCATTCATTCATTCATTCATTCATTCATTCATTCATTCATTCATTCATTCAAAAAATAGCGTTTTGGTATATATTTTTTTAAGGCAAAAGTATCAGCCATATGAAAAAATCCTGTAGCTCAAATGTTGTTTATGAATCTATATCAAACATATATTTTTTTCAAATCTTCTAAACAAGCCGTTAATGAGAAGTAGGCTTTATAAAGTGACCGTGTTACGGTACTAAACGGGAGTAAGGCCCTTAAGCCGTTGATCCCGGCTGTCATCCGTGGATCTTTGACAGTCGTTACGGGTCGTCAGAAGCCCGAAAGTCTGACAACCAGTCTTACCATGGGGTATCGTATTACCCAGTACTGGGTTGTGGAGGTCAGATAGGCAGTCGCTCCATGTAAAATACTGGTATTCAGCTGCATCCGGTTAGACTGGAAACCGACCCCAACATAGTTGGGAAAAGGCTGGGCAGATTGATTGAAATGTTATTCACTGTTTTTCAAATCCTATTATTTCGCCCATGCAATCTGTAATGTTCAAATGACATGTAGTTGCACCGATTACTAACCTAATCGTAACTAATAAGTATTATAAATGCGAAAGTGAGTTTGTTTGTTTCTTACGCTTTCACGCTAAAACGACTGAACGGATTTGGATGAAATTTGACACATGGATAGACCGTGACCTGAATTAGGACATAGGATAATTTTTAGGGTTCCGTACCAAAATGGTAAAAAAGGAACTCTTATACTGTGACTCAGTATGTCTGTCTGTCACAGCTGGATATCTCAATAACTACTAATGCTATCAACTTGAAATTTATAACAGTTTTAGATGACGTTTACCCAACTATTTTGCAAATAAGAAAGAAATAAAATATTTATATTTTTTTTTTGCAACGGGGACTGAAAGGGGTCTTAAAAATTCAAAGTGGTGCTACTAGGGCATGTGGGGAACCATATGAAAGAGCGCTGTTTGCACATTCCCAAACATCTTTTTTCTTTAAAAAAAAAAAATACCGTTCCCCCCCCCCCCCATTTTTGAAGTTTGCAAAGAGAACAATCTGAAATTATTCTAGGTGATAGAAGTTTATGTAAAGATTACAGGAAAAATAAAACGATGTCTGTAAATACCACACTTTTTCAGAAATCTGAACGAAACCCTCGGTGCGCGAGTCCGACTCGCTCTTGACCGGTTTTTTTTTATCTTATGTTCCTGTGGGATAATTTTCAACCTCCACGCGGGGAAATGGCGGACAAAAGCTATTAATGCAAGAAATCGAAACTCCGGCTGCTACGGACTCTACGGAGTAGTGAATTCCTAATCGCAAACCCCAAAATAACATCTTATCCTGCCCTTTTTTTTGTGATGACAAATCATCAAATGACTTTTCCCGCTCTGGGCGGAGCGGGAGGGGCGTGTCAGACGTTTACTGACTAAAACCCACCCATGTTCCTTCAGTTGCCTGTGCCAGGGCCACGGTATCTTGTCCTGCCCTGGGAATCAACCCAGGACCCACGTCAAGTAACAGTCGTGCTCTAGACTAGGTACTAAACCAAAGAGGCAGTCCAATACCTACTCACAAATTTATTTGCATTCCACAATGTGTATTTAGGTGGTCCATGCAGTTAATAATATTTTTACTGTTCTTCATTAAGTTTTATTCATTTGTCCGCAGGCGTGCGCTCCTCGCTACGTCTCTTACGTGTCTGCCAAGCTGAACCAGAGGGACCCGGTGGGCACGTGCTTCGTGGCAAATTCACCAGACCTGAGTGACGTCAAGGAGTTCTCTCCGTGTAGAACATGTAAGTATCATGACGACATCGGTGCACACACGCATGTTCGTATGCATGCGTGCATGAACAGAGTCACGGAATAGATAACTTATTTTATCTATTCTGTGAACAAATACATGGGTTATTTGGTGGAGCTGAAAATATCCTAGGACTGGATTACTTGCAGTATATGCCACACTCCATACTTTACATAAATTACTGAACACTTTTGTATCGAGTTTACGAACACCTTTTGTATAATATTTCCAGTTTAAATGAAACAATTTTATTTAAAAGAAAATTTACCACTACAAATACCATGCACAAAAATCATTCTGGCCCAATTTTACATTCAATTTTTAGTATAAAAAGTTCACACACCCTCTTAAAATGGCAACACAGTCCGTAGTAAAAGGGCGCCAATGGAGCCATCATGGCCGCAACAATGGCGGTCATAAAAGCGCGCGAAAACCGACTCACTTCCGCCGGTAATGGCGGCAGGCAAGGGAATTAGCGTGACGAGCCTGAGGCACTGAATGATTTACGATACCACTTTCGTGTAAAACGATAAATTTAAGGGTCACGTTACGTTACAAAAATATCATTGTGTGATTTGATGGTTTTTGAAATGTGAAACTTTAATTTTTATTTGCGATCGCCCACGCTAACTTTGAGGGACCACACAATTGTAAGTGTGGCACTAAAAATGATTGAATATTGTATTTTTTAGTGCCGCAATGATCTAGTTTACATTACATTAACATTTTATTATGGTTGTTATTTTATGAAGCCGTTGGTCCCGGCTGTCATTCGTGGATCTTTGACAGTCGTTACGGGTCTTTAGAAGCCCGTAAGTCTGACAACCAAGGGTTATCGTATTACCCAGCCACTGGCTTGTGGAGATCAGATAGGCAGTCGCTCCATGTAAAATACTGGTATTCAGCTGCATCCGATTAGACTGGAAGTCGACCTCAACCCAACATGGTTGGGAAAAGGCTAGACATTTGCCTAGATGCCTTTATATGATGATTTTATTGTATTCGGTAAAAATATTTTGCATTTTATTTTATGCTGACCAACACGTTACTTTACGGACAACACACTGCACATTTTCCACACACACACAAACAAAAAACATACATTTAATATTTTATTATAACAATTGGTATAAACAACAAATAACTATCTATGCTTTCTTTAGGGTACCGTTCAGTGGACGAGGGTGAGTATCTTCTGAGGTAAAGTTCGATGTGTAACGCACCTGTCGACCAGTAGAAACTCATACACTTCATCATTAATGTATGAACATTGAACATGTTGACCCATCTCATACAGACTTCAGTTGATTGTAAAATTGTGAAGCTATGGCCACTTTTACCCACCCAGTATTGCGACAGAAAAAAACAACATTAAAAAAAAATATTTATGTTCTTAATTTGAAATGAAATTGGCAACCCTACTGAAAAATACAGGGTGGAATAAGCTTGAATGCCATATTTTTATTAATAAAATAATTTCTATTAATCTCCATTTCTATACAGAAACCTCATCGTTATTTTTGGTACAAACTGAATTTGATAAAACCTTTTTAGATATTAGATAATTTTATTTAAATCTTCTCTTTTATTATTATAACCAATATAATAACATATGTTTATGTTTGCATGTACCTATCTATATTGTATGTGTACCTATGTGTCGTACTGTGTTCTTAATATTTAATGTGAAAACACTCCACAATGTTTTCATGTAGATGATGTAGAAAACAACACTACAACAATGAACAATATTGGAGTAAAAATAAACATTGCTAAGCAGCTTGTTGTACTATGATTTAAGGGGATACGTCGATAAATCATTTGGATTTTCCATATGTGTTATTTGACTATATTGTCTACTTCTGTACTAAAACCGAAACATGATTAAGTACCTACTTGAATTTTTTTGATGGGAAAAAAATCTAAGGTAGCATCGTCTATTTTCTGTTATAAACGATACGTAAACAGTTCCTTACTGTGCAGTAAAGCTTTAAATTGAAGGTATTTAAATATGTTAAGAACTTGCTAAGCTAAAATTTATTTAAGTAGGTATAGCATTTTCTCATCTACATTTAAACGAAGGGCGTTTAAATTCCGGTGCGCGTGAGAGTCTTCTATCTAGACAGCCATAACGCCATTTCACTTACCTACACACCGAGCTAAACTTCGATGTAGGGCCTTAAGCAAGTTATGTCTATACCCTATTTGTATAGGTATATGAACAAATACAAGATCAACATACATTAACTAAGTACCTACCTACAGTAAAATATACAAGTTTCAGGAATTAATGATATAATAAGACGTGTTCTTTTTTCTTTTATAAAAGAACATGTTTGACATACATCTAAATCTAAAGACAACTGTACTATAATGACACTTATAGACAAAATATTGTATTATAAATAAAAAAAACACTGTATTCAGTCAAGCACCCTATATGTACACTGTATATTAAAGCATCGTATATGTGTATAATTCATCGCGGATCCATATTGATTGTTAATTGATTTGTTTTTAATTTACAGCGAGTCACGGACAGCGCAAAACGGGCATGTGCCAAGCCGGTTTCTCAGCAGCTATATCAAAGGTAAGCTTTTATTTAAGGCTTGTCCTCCCTAAAATACGGCGAAAATAAGTAGCTTTGTTTCCATTTTTTACAGTAAATATGGCACCTTTTTGATAGAAAAAAATATACAATAATCTAGATTATATAAGAAGTGATTTCATGTGCCGTGAAATCTATTTTAGTTTGTAGAACTAAAGAAAAAAAAGGCTAAATGCAGGTCTATTTCTGTCTATTTTTTCGAGTTTTTACCATATTACCTACTCCTACAGTTTCCATGAAAAGTGTTCATAAATGTATACAGTTCTTTAAAAAATAATAAGGAATGATTCCATGTGATTACTTTTTTAGTCCAATTCCTAGATTTTTTGTAAATCGGTAATTACTTCATATTTTGCAAGCGTTGTGTCATCGCGCTTCTCTTTCTTTTCTATGCAGTCCGACAGTGACAAGCCTTAAAGACACGTAATTAATGTTCTTTTGTTTTTTCTGAATTTTGTGAAAAAAAAAATAAGAATTGTTTTTAATAAAATAAGTAGCATCTAGTTAAGGCTATGCCATTATGTCAAACTATCACATTTCTAGTACCAAAATTAGTGAAGTTATTTTTAAAATCTGTTAGAGAAATTGTATTTTCTATAATGTTAAAAACACAAAAGCCAAGTTTCTACCTATCAAGTTTAATCTGATGATCAAATAGATCTGTAAGAAATCATCTTGTGCCATAGAAGAAAATTACTTTTCAGTTTGGCGCTAACTTTTAAAAAGAAAGTGCAAGTTTCATTACGGCGTTTAATAACGGTGTTGCCATTTATCAATTGTCTCCGTGTTGCAATACACAAAAATATGATGACAGTTTATTATCTTTTTTGTCACACCAATTATGTTCCATTTCCAATTATTTCGAGTGAAATCCGCTTTTTATCGGTACCGATTCCTGGCAACATTCAAAAGTGAGGTTATTAATTTAATTTTCATAAGTGCTCGTATTAAAATGCAATTATTGTGGTCGTCTGTCATTTTGAGACAAAGTAGCTATGGTGTTTTGGGTAATGGGTAGTCATTTTATTTTATTACTGAGAAGACAAAAGGTGTGGTCAGGTGGCCATGAACTTTCGTTGCACACGGGATAAACAATGTTAGTACTAATTCAAAAGGAAGGTGTAACTTGCAATAGCTTGGGTTTAAATGATTTGAATCTAAAAAGAAGAGTTCAAATATGAAAAACAGAAAATGAATTCAATTTTTTTAAAAGTAGAGTAGGTACCTAACAACAATTCCTCGTGAAAAGATACATAAATGAGAAAAAAGTAGTAATAGATTCACACGAAATAAGGAAAAAAGTATTCGCGAAGCGCACTTTGAATATTATGAGTCCATAAATGATGCTCATTCCGGTTGAACATGATCCCTTCAAGTACCTAAATATCTCTTCATTTTTAAACCAAAACACGATCATTTTTTGTTCCAAAAAAACCAATTCTTACTACTTTCATGTAAAACATCGTGATTTTACGATCGTGGGAATAGAATTATTTTTGCCCATAGTGGAATTATCATCGTGATCGCGGCGACCGACGCGCACACGTGACGCGCATGCGCGCCCGCAACCGCGCAGACTCCTTATGAATTATTTAACTTTTATTGTTGCCAGTGCAAAAAATAAAACAAGAAATGGTAAGATTTCTATTTCGAGAATAGTGAGCGAATTTTATTGCAGTTTTATTATGTCTCTGTATTTGGGATACAATTGAGATTTACCGCTAAATTCTGACAGGACAATCCCTTGGGGTCCTAGTATGGTAGCGGTTACCAAGCAGGACTATATTTGTTAGTGTCCCGGGCTAGTGCTTATAAAATTGCATGAGTATCCTATCTGCTACTACATACGCAGCTACCCATAAAAGTTCTGAACTGAACATGGGCTTCCCGAACAGACCTTACAAAGAAGTTAGGAAGAAATTTTGACCAGCACACTTACCATGCCGCTATTTAGCTAGCTAGATGAATCTGATATGTCTTAAAGCTGTCCTAAACATAGAAGCATTAAATTAGCTATCACATCGTTTATGTTTGCCAAACCTGAGAATAAACCTGCCTGGGATATGACCTAGGTAGTTATAATTCTCATTTGTAAAGGACACAAACGTGTACCTACCTACCTGCGATGAAATCTCTGAATTAGGTAGATAAATCATGCATGTTTTAGAATAAATATGTATGTTTAATACTCGTAGTAACATTAACACCATTTCCCGATAGTATTGTCTGATTTTCATATAACACATAGTAAATCAATAAAGATAAGACATCAGGTCGGCCAAATTATATACATTCTATTAAAAAGCAACACGTAATTTATATCACAATATAATTATATCAAAGCCTAAGCAATTTATAACAGTTAATCGTTGAGACGAGAATTAAAATCGATTTAAAGTCGAGTCAGAAACACACAAACAATTAATTTCCATTATCTAAAGAAATAACAATAAAGATGACACCGCACGACTACCTTGCCTTTGCTTTACACTTAAAAAAAAGTGATTAATGTCACCGGTTCAATGTGACTTTTTTTCAGTGTTGCCAGGTGAATAAAAAAGGTTTTATATGGGTATCACTATCACGTGCCATAGGTTTCTTTTTAGAATCAAAATCTATCAAAACGAGGAAAGGTGTGAGACAAGCGATCTTTCGATTTGACATAAATTATTTAGTGTTCAAAACAACTATATAGTAGAATTTTTATAGATTTTATTGACGTGAGATTCGACGTCTCATTATTTCTATTGTGTTTTGAGAACATTATGAAAAACATTAAATCATCTGATAGAAATGATGTGCTGAACAGCCTCAAAAACACGAAGTGCCGACAGAAGTGAAAACTTAACAGCGTGACGTATCGCGTGACGTGACGCGAACACATAGATTTCCCCCAATTATATTTCCCCAACCAAAAATCGCTCAACGCGCCTAAAGAAGTTTTAACTGCAAAAAATTATGTCTGTTTAAGTACCTTTTTAAACCATTATTTCCCTCAATGTTTAATTCATCGACGACAATCACAGGTCTATAAACAAACAAATACAGCCTCAAATCTCATTAAAATGGCACACAAGACATTAAAATCTAGACCATTTCTGTCACGGAGACCCAGATAGCCATATACTACTGTTTTATCATCTGCATCCAACACGCAAAGATGGTATCTTTTCTAAGAAGACGGAACCCGATACCACGACCTTAGGTACCGTGGATGTTGGCAATCTTCACGTGGACGCAAAACGTGATGATTTTGCTAAACAGTCTTATAACAATAGTAGGGATTAGTTGGAGAAACCAGAACTGTTTATTTTTGTAATAAAAAGAATATACTTATATTTTTGTGTTGAATGAGAATGAATGATCGTTTGATAAATATTTTTCACTAATGGAGTTCAATCTTAAAGAAGATGTCCTAATTACTAAAGCAAGTCTTTAAAACTACAAAAAGTAATTATCAGTTGCTTGCTGTAAGAGTAGCTTTAAATTATTTTCAAAGGTCTACCATATTCAATTCAGATTCTTTATCGACAAGAGTACCCATGTAATCCTTCAATTCCCCAGTTCAGTCTTCTCCAAATTTAAAAATCCATAATAAAATCCAGCTAAGTCTTACAACCCTTTCGAATTGCATCGATTTTATTGAAGTGTCCATCTATAGCCCAATAAATATGTCCCAACCTCGCAGCGAGGTGCGAACGAACACAGTACATTACTATTCATTGCTACACCATGTTGCATCCTAATGGGCCCATGTGTTTGTGAGCCATGATTCACTTGCTAGATACTATTTTAGCTTTCGAGAAAGGCTGTGCAAATCGGTGCGGGTGAATTTGTTTGGCTTTAAGTGTAATTTCTTTTGCCTTTTTAGGAAAAATTATAGTCAGTTTCTGAAAATGTGTCTTGCTACCTGACTTATGTATAAACCAAGAGCATTGCTAAAAACTCACAAAGTGCAGTCTGTGTAAGCTGAAGAGTTTGTTTTTTGGTTTGATGGAAATCTCTGAAACTACAAGTCGGATTTGAAAAAATGTTTTTAAGTTTGATAGCCCAATTCATCAGGAAGTTTATGAGAGTCTATTTTATCACGCTACGGTCCTTAGCACGTTGCATTTCTCGTTTCGCGAGCCGTGACTTGGGACTCACTCATTCCATATGCGGATAAGTTATAAATAATGTTAAGTAAATAATTTCTTATTCTAGATTTAAAAAATAATATTTTTGGAACTTTTCAAATGACATAACTATCATTTTCAATACACCATCCTAACTTTATATTTTAAATGCGAAAGTGGGTTTATTTGTGTGTGTTTGTTACGCTTTCACGCTGAAACGGCTGAACGAATTTGAATGAAATTTGGCATAGGTACGGGTAGACCATATATTAGGTTACTTTTCATCTTGCATAGCAAACGAAGTTGCGGGCAACAGCCAACGATAGCACAATTTTTCAACTACGTCAAAAATTCCTGTAGCTTACAAACATGGTTTTGGAACGCGTCCGTAAGCGGCAGCCATTTGCAGACAATGGCGGCGCAAAACGGGCGGGAAATCGATGCGTCCAGGACTTTTGCGGAATTGATAACTTGTGATTTGTAAAAGATTTTTTGCTATGAAAATAGTTTATATTTATATGGGAATGGCATCGCAAAATTTTATGAAAAACATTGGCAAATGTGGCTACTTCAGAAGATTGTTATCCCATTATTACTCATTCATATGATTTTGCCAAACAAATAGGTATACATTAAGAAGCTTGATTTTTAATGGTTTTTAAGCAGACTATGACAGTAAACAGTAGAATATCATTGGTGCAGGTAATGATGCAGAACTGCGCGCGCGCAGGTTACCAATATCTTGTTCTTGTTTGTAATGTCAATAAGACAAGCTTTCCGGATCAACATTTGGAAATTCTTCTTTGGAAGCAAGAATAAATACAATCGTAAAACTTTTTATTAGTTGAATGCTATGTTATCTAGTGTAGGTAGTTATAACTTAGGTGTTGCCAGTCATATAATTACTGCAACATTAAAACTTAATTTTCAATCAATGTTGCAACCATAAAATTTCAGTTTCAGTTTTCAAGTTTACAATTGAAAATTCATAACCCGACTTTCTATTGTACTTACATCTTTCATACATTTATTACAATAGATTCTGAACAATGGAAGCTGTATAATTATCTAAATAACGAAACACAATAATCAACTTTATTTCTTCTAGAATAGAGATTAATTTTGTATAAATTTTCAGCAGTGTTATAGACGCGCGCGCAGGTTGTAAATGCAAAATTCATGGGATTTTAAACGCTTCTAATATTTATGCACAATTTAATTGAATATTCAATTACCAACAGCAACACTGAGCCTTTTATAGTTTTCTTTAATACTTCAGGCGTCGTATAAAGAGGAATATTTTCTTTGTAATAAAATATCATATTAAAAGCTTCCAAATGTCTAGTAAGAATAGCAGAATTGATTTTTGAATTAAGAAGGTGTCGGCTAAATGGAATACTGTCTTAGAAAGTTAAAAACATGAATAATAAAGGAGATGAGATGAGTTGTAAATTAGGTTTAGGATAAAATATGATTTGTCACTTCTAATAAAAAAGGTTTTAAAAATAAAAAGAAGACTGGCAAAAGATATATCAATGGACATATTAATTCCTAAGACGCATCGAACCGTCAAAATCCCAAACCCTTTCGGTCTGCTGAAGTATCTGTAATTAAGACAACAAAATAAGTCAGTGCCACCCGTAGCATCGTTTTGACATTCTGCCCTCCGGTGACACTCGGTGCGCATGCGCGGTTGTCCGCGCTGTATATGGTGCTCACGCGCATATTTATTCATTGGCCTGCGTACGCTGATTCAATGCTAAAACGACTAGGCTTTTATGTTGTTTTTAGGGCTGCCGCAACCATTTTGGGTTTATGAATTACTTACATTCTTACTATTTTATTTTTTATCTCCATGACAGATTTGTGAACGTATATGTCTGCTTATGTTTTATTTATATGTGTATTTACATATTTATATTCGCTTTCGCAATGTCCGGTAGTTTCAGTTTTCTAAAGTGCGATGTAAATTGAGTCGGTATTGGTTGTAGCTGAATTTCCATGTGTTTATGGATATAATGTTTTTTTTTATCTGTAATAAAGTGTTGACTTTAAAAATCGTATTTCATTATTTGTGGCAGGTGTCTGATATATTGCGGAACTTGTGGTACAGATATTTTTTTCTTCATCTAAGTAAGTACTTCTTTTACTTTCTAACCGAATTTCAAAAGGGAGGAGGTTATATGTTCGACTTTATGTATGTTCACCGATTTCTCTGTCAGTTGTGGACCGATAAAAAAAAAACTTTTTAGTTTGTATGCTCTCGAGGGGGTTCCATTGTCATCAAGTCAGAATTGGATGAGGGGATCCCATGGAAATCGAGGGAAACCCTCAAATTTTATAGGCACACCTATAGAGATTTGGGTATTTTTCATAGTAACTCATGCATTTGCTCTCGGGAAGCACCATTTGGTGAAGTGGAAATGATGATTAAGACCACAAATGGCCATCGGAACTTCGGAACTACTCAATATTAGGTATTTCACGGGTTGCGATTCTATTACTAACCAATTTATGCTCGCCACAATGCATATAGTGAAGTGGAGCTGATAGTGACTTCTTCTTCTTCTTACTCCTTAACAATTAACGTCCCTGTAATATTTTGTAAAAGGTGATGAGCAGTTGACATTAGGCTATTGTAACTTAGATAAATTACAAACTGACCCAGTAAAAAGTGAAAAAAAAAACCGGTCAAGAGCGAGTCGGACTCGCGCACCGAGGGTTCCATACCATCTTATATGTAATTTTTGTTGATGATTTCTGAAAAACTGCTATTTAGAGACATCGTTTTATTTTTCCTGTATTCTATACATAAACTTCTATCACATAGAATAATTTCAGATTTTTCTCTATGCAAACTTCGGAGATAAGGGGGGAACGGTATTTTTTTAACATTTTTCATCAAAAGTCGAAAACTATGCGGACTAAAAAAAAATTTTTTTTGAGAATGTGCAAACAGCGTTCTTTCATATGATACCCCACATGCCCTAGTAGCCCTACTTCGAATTTTTAAGATTCCCTTTCAGTCCCTGTTGCAAAAAAAAACATATGTATTTTTATTTCTTTCTTATTCGCAAAATTTTTGGGCAAACGACAACTAAAACAGTTCAGTTGAGATATCCAGCTGTGACAGACAGACAGACAGACAGACAAACAGACAGACTGAGTCACACCATAAGGGTTCCTTTTTTACCATTTTGGTACGGAACCCTAAAAACAACTGACTTATTTTATTTTGTAAAAAAAGTTTTTAGTTAAAAGATGATGATGAAATAGATTTCCTGTCTATAAAAAAACTTGGTAATAAATTAAGCTTGTATTCCTAGACGACTTGTGGCAAAGCTGATAATAGATATTAAACTTTTATGTGGTTGAATATGTTCATAACTACATAAGTAGTAATGGTACCGTATGACCACCGTCCGTTTGATTATGGACCACTTTTCTCTGCTCCTCATAGATTCAGCTTTCTCCTAGAAATCCTATCTACCTTTCTCATAAACCTTTAGAGGGTTGAAAATATTCGTAAGTAACTAAAATTTGCCTCTTAATACTTTGTACCACCTCTGTTTCTCATATATTTAGGTCCCTCCCTGAAATCCTCTTTAGAAAGCTCAATCTATATGCTCTAAACAGCTTGTCCTACTGTTTGCTCGGCCTATTGCCTGTGGTCTTGTTCTCATTAGTAAACAAACGACGCGACGATCGCCCTCATCGCTGATAATGTATGTAGCTAATGAATGTAGCTGTATTAAGTGTTACGTACAGGACCTACTGCCATCTGACCTCTTAAGACCGCCACGGATTTTAACTAGTTCAAAGCTCGTGGCAATTTTGTTTATAACGTCTTGTTATTGTTCATAGACAGTATAGATTATTGGGATACCTGTTTTCAGATCGTATTTTCGATTATTTTTGTTAATATTTCTGAATGGGCCTCAATCACGTCTGATGGAAGGATGAGGTCTACATATGTTGGAACGAGCGTGCCCAGAAGATGCCTGTATATTTTTTCGACCTACATACCTACTTCTGGTACCCGGATAAAAATTACGCTTCGTTTCAAAGTCTCCGTCTGTATAATTTTCATCTAAATCCATTCAGTGTATTCTGCGTGGTTGAGTAACAGTGTAACAGGCATACACCAGGACTACACCAGTCTGTGTTAGCCATTTCAACTCAAGAACCCCATAATATTATCAAAATCATAAAAAAAACTTTTATCTCAACGACAATTTGCAATAGACACGGCGTACTACTATGTAGATCGTAACTTTAAATGTGCATGTTTACACGTTTTTTGTGAGGTTTCTTGTAACTTCAAGTGTGTTGCTTGTAACTTGAGTCAGCGGGGCTTATCTCACACGTTCACACGCACCGATTTGTCGTGTCTGCTTTTTGTCTTTTGAGAGTGTGGCGTGAAGGGATAAGCGGTAGCGGGGAAATAGAATTGTTAACGGCCGAACTCAATAACCAAGTCAGTAAAAGACAGGGTCCTAAAACGGCAACATTAAGCAATTCCTCTAAAAGCGATTCATTTCCTGAATTCCCAGCATTTTATTATGATTGTGCTATTTGACATTAAACTTCAATAAAGCAATTCATAATTTGTGCACCATTTTACGAATCTGCGTACAAAACTGTCAAACAGGTGAATTGCGTGCCGTGAATTTGTTCGCAGATAAATTATGAATTGTCAATTTGTGGCCGTTTCAGCCCCCCTGTTGCTACTGATGATATCCAATATAATTCTATTGTCTATGTGTTCTTTTGTTTTATCTGTCTTACATTATTGGGACGTTTAAACCATAGATGCCTAGATAGGTTTTTCTATCTCCAGTATGCCAAAACTGGTGACAGATAGGTTATTGGGTTCAGCCGTAAGGGGATAGGTTAGAAAGATAAAAATGTTATAAAATAATTCTTAGTCTTTCTTTACAAACGATACGCTGGATGCGAGAAGCACAGGCAGGAGTGGACCGGTCCATGTTCGTGATGGCTGAAATGATTATGATGATGATGATGATGAAGTTGAAAAGATATCCTTTATAAAATCATATTTAACTAAAGTCGCTTGACGCTTGCGTTACATTCGCATCCAAACTACGTTGCCAGTACCACTTGGGAATCCCTTAACAAATCATGAAACAGAAGTAAACATACTTTCGTTTTTAGTGGTGCCTCCTTTTTATTTATGAACATAATCCTTTCAGTATATTTAGCATCTACGCGTACCATATTGGAAATGTGTGAGGTAGTGAAAATATTGATGTTTGCTTGTCTACTAAAATCATTGTTGTTTTTCTGTTATACTTCATCTTCCAAAACGTACTTATTTTTTCCTACTATGCATTAAAAATTGACATGAAAAAAAAATGTTACGATATTTAAAAAAAATCGTTTTCCGCGTCTCCCTATAAATTGACCCAACTCATCGGTCACTTAATTCGTAAGTTAAACACAGACTGAATGACATGACACACTTATAAACCAATGCACTTTATCTATCCTGGCTGCAATTAGGCCAGTTCAGTCCAGTCCAGGGCAAGGCGGGGCAGGGATCGGTCCGTGCATTACCATAAGTGGGGACATAAAAACGTTGTAATCGTAAAACACTTTGATGCTCGTTCTAATACTAGAGTGAAGCTTTACATTGTGTTAGATAGTATTATTATTATTATTGGAGTATTTAAAAACCACTTTAATTAATTTTTGAGTGAAAGAGAATTTTGTACCCTACTTATCAACATTTTTGCCAATGCAAATATGTCACACGAATCATTAATTTGAATTGGAAAGTCCTAATTATTTTTGTCTAGCGGCGACGATGGTAAAAGATGCCCTCCTATCCATAGATAAATGTCACCCGTCTCTTCACAATTCCTCTGAATACTGTAGGATGCATATCTGGTACGACTGTAATAATCCTTCCATATCTTCCCTACCATTATCGCCCCCGGTCTACTCCTTGATATGCAATGGTCTCTGTTGCACCATGAAGCATGTGGCCACAGGGGCTAGTGTGAATCTTTGGGTTCATTCGAGTAATCGAGTCTGGTTAAATCACGCTGGGGTCGGTGCATTTCATTCATTCATCATATTTTCTATTTTCAAACAATTTTATTTTTTAATTATACAGGATGGACAACGACTATTCATGGGTGCTCCAGGCAGCTTTTTCTGGCAAGGTAACGTTACATAAATTACTAAAGACTTACTAACTACCTAATATAGATTGCATAAAATTTTGAAAGCTCCGATAGAATACAGTAGCTGCGTAGTGAGCTACGCATGGGTGTTTATTAGTCTTATCGAGGAAGAAATCATAATAGACTGGTTTGAAATTAACTATCATCTTTGGATTTACTACTATAATAATATAGAAAGTAGCTGGGAATATACATATACAATGCAGACGACATAGTAAAAACAGGATACAGTATTTTGTTTCCGATTAACGATTCAGGAAACAATCACATGATATTATAGTCGATGTTACATAAAAAGACACTATTGATAAAAACAGAAGTCAGTCAATGGAAACAGTTTATTTAATAAATTACAAATAAAATATACATTGAAACTGATCAATGAAAACCAAAACAAATCAACAGGACTGACTCACATAACACAATATTCTCCAAAAAAATATGAAATTGGAGAGGCATTCCGAATGATAACTGACACTAAAATTATTCACAGGGCGAACGTTATCCATAGATCCGAAAGAATCGTTCTTCTACTATATGCCGAAAATACCGGAAGAAGGTAACATATCCAGACGTACCGCCAGATTGACATCTTAACTCTTAACAGCAATAACATAGAGAGGCCTCAATTCGCATAATCCTTTATCAACGCCTTGAACATGGACAGTTGTTCTAAATTATATTTTTGGTGTTCGAGTATAATAATTATTTGCAATTTTAACGCAATAACATCTGATATCATTAAAATAAGTCGCTAACTTTTGCTTGCTTTCTAAATTAAGTCATGTTTTGTAACTGATGAAATGTCGATTTTTATGTGTTTTTTTTTTGTTCCAAATAATGTTCCGAGGCATACCTATTTGTCTTTTAATTCTACATTATCATCGTAAGTGCAAGGATTTATTTTGTTTAATTTGAGATGATCAACGATATAAAAGTGAATGGTTAAATATAATCATATTTTTATACTTGAACATAGAAAATGAATTTAGAATAGAAACTGCTAACAACTATTTAAGGCAGATATTGGCGATATAATATTTGCCATAAATAGCGAAGAAATCATTAGCTTTCCACAAGTCATGGTGTTCTAAGGTTTACCTTATGGGTTCTACCAGATACCTTCCACATTCTCCAATCTTTAAGAAACCATTAATTTCTTTAATTTCTATAAAACATTTTAGCGGTAGTTAATTAACGAATACTGTGCACGAAAGATTAGATCATAGTTAGTTTATCCATTTCATATTTTTGTGCTAACAATATGCTACTTGGATGATATCATAGTCCACAATCACGATTGCAACAATTTGTGTTACCTCACGAGGTCCAAAGAATGAAGGACATTTTGAACACATCCAGGCCTAATCATCACAACCACAGCATGTGGATGATCAAATAATCGTTTTTATCTTCGATGTTTTCTCATTTTAGCAAAATGATAATTAGTAATAATGACTATATTTAAAAAAAAAACTTTTGTACAAGAATATATGGTGTAAATAGGAATGAAGTAGTTTTAAATCCTGCGGGTTAAATAGGTATTTAATAATACTGAAATGATTTAGTAACCGCAAAAGTGTCCATGCTTTAAAACTAAACTATAAAATGTCATTGGCTTTAGCTCTGACTGAACACAGCTATTTTTATAGAGATTTAATTGAACATTTTTTATTAACGTATGCAAGATAAATACAACTTTATGTCGTTCTGTCAAGCGTTGTTCTACTTTGACTAAAGGACTTTTAGTTGTATTTGTGCATGTGTTATGCCAGAGCCGTTACCAAAATTAATTCTACCAATAATTACCTTATTGCGGTAGCTGTAACCAGGATTTGGTGATATATTTAACATTTATTAAAATATCCCTGAATCTCACGCTTGATATGGTGTGATGAGACCTTTGGTCATATGTATGCTAATAATAACCCAATCAAAGCGTTATACAGACGCCTGCAATACATGACACGATATGAACGGTGTTACAACCATCATCACATGAAACTGCCTCTCCTGGCTGCTGGATCGCTTGAACATCATCTACTGACAGATCATGGAACATTGTACGCGAATGATTGACGTTTTGTGCTGTTTCGATGTTTTAAACATGAGTTTCCTTTGGACGATTTTCCAATCATCATACATATTCGAAACTTGTCTTGTTTCGAAAGCTTTTTACTAAATACATTTCAGGTCATGCTTTTATTGGGAAAAATATCAAATAAGTAAATTTCATTTTCATGCGTCACCCAAGAAATCGTCCAAAAGAAACTGAAAACAGCTCATTCATTAGGTAAATTTTACTGAATGACCATCTCCATTTTAGGTCAGCTGATGACTCAATCGATGACCAGTCGCCCAGCCTTGATAGCGACTCCTGAAGCTAGTCCTAGGTACGACGACTCTTACATGGGTTACTCCATCGCTGTCGGTGACTTTGCTGGTCAAGGTATTCAGAGCGTTGCTGTTGGAGTGCCCAGAGGAGCTGGACTGAAAGGATTGGTAAGTTACGCAATTTATTTACGATTATATCTTCGTATTGAATAATCTTTAGTAACAGAAATATGGTCTGTTTGATGTTACGAAACCAGCACGCGTAACATGATCACCATAAAAATAGAAGAACAAATCCCAGACTGTAGAAAAATGTGTACTGTGCGATGTCAAAAATGAACAAAAGAACGCTCTTTATATAATATAAAGAGATATGGTTATTCCAAATGGTACATACTAATCCATTTGTTAACATACTACATAATAATTCCATGGGTTATTCTGCCTAGAGAAGAAATACAGGTGGTGATGCACGCGTGCAGGAGCATTATCAACAATGTAATTTTTTTGTTTAGTCTACCTCTCACGCTGTCTTATCGCCTATGAAATAAATGCCACAGAAAGTACGACTTAAATGATTTTGAGTAAACTCTATTAATTCGAACTATCCCAACTATTTCAGGTTGTCCTCTACACTTGGGAGCTCCAAAACATCAAGAACATCAGTGGTTCTCAGATCGGTGCCTACTTCGGGTACAGTATTGCTTCCGGCGACATTGATGGCGATGGGTTTGATGACGTCATTGTTGGCGCCCCGATGTTTACCCGGACTAAGACTGATGGGTTTGAACATGGAAGGATCTATGTTATCTATCAAAGCAAAGATAGGGTAAGGATTGTTTTTTTGAATATGTTTTAGTGACAATACAGTGTCATCGTATCGACTACTTTTACTTAAACAAGAAATATAATTGGTCTGGAATAATATAAATCTCTTCTTGTCTTTCCAGTCTTTCACAAAGAGCCATGCTAGGACCGGTGAGATTTCTCGAGGCAGATTCGGCTTAGCAGTCACTTCGCTTGGAGACATCAACTACGACGGTTTCGGAGGTACATACATAAGATGATAATATTAAAAATCATAAACAGGAGAACAAACAGTTTCATTTTATCGAATTTCTGTACAAATCTTAATAGATGAAAAGAAAAGTCCTAACTGACTGACTGACTCATCAACGCCCAGCCCAATCCATTGGACCTAGAAAGCTGAAATTCTGCACAGAGGTTCCCTTTATAATGTAAACAAGGAATAAGGAAGAATTTTTGTTCCCGTGGGATATTTCCCAACATCCACGCGGGCAAAGCCACGCAGGAAGTGCTAGTAGAAGATTTATACGGAAGTATTCATTTCATGGAACCTTAATTGGTGTGCTATCCTGTAAAGTTCACTCATATGATTGCAGACATTTCAAAAGCGTCTTTAATCAAAATCAGCCGAGTACCAATTGACATCGTTTGAATTTAAAAGTTATTCTCAGAACAACATAACGTTTATTTAAAATCTTCCTTACGCTTCTCAGACATAGCCGTTGGCGCCCCATACGGTGGCGAGAACGGACGCGGTGTGGTCTACATCTACCACGGCAGCGAGACGGGCATCCATGAGAAGTACTCCCAAGCCATCACTGCTGAGGAGATCTCTCCGACCCTTTCCACCTTCGGCTTCTCTCTGTCAGGAGGAGTGGACCTGGATAATAATAATTACACGGACTTAGCTGTAGGGGCTTATAAGTCGGATAGTGTTGTGTTCTTGAAGTAAGTATTTCTTTTATATTTGTGAATGATTTCCTCGTAATGTAACGTAGTATCCCAATCATCATCTAACCGGATCCAGGTGAATATTTTACATGGATCTACTGCCTATCTGACCTCCACAACCCAGTTACTGGGTAATATGATACCCCTCAGTAGGACTGGTTGTCAGACTTTATTTGTGTCAGATTATGTTGAAAGAATGAATAAAATGCACCGACCATTCGAGTAATCCAAACCACGCTGGTTTGACCAGACTAGATTACTCGAATGAATCAAAAGATTTACACTAGCCCCTGTTGCCTCATGTTACATGGAGTAACAGAGACCATTGCGTGCGATAATGGTAAGGAAGACGTGCCCTTAGGATATGAAAGGATAAGAGCCGTACCGCATAATTAATCCTGTAGTAAGCAATGGAATTGTGGAGTGATTGGTGATAATTATATAGATGGGCATCTTTTCGCCGCCAGGTTGTTTCAAGTCCAGCTTCACTGGTGAATCTTTTGGCGGCGTTAAACTGCATTCTCGACTCATAACAAAGAGAAAACTAAAATATCTCATGTTTTCTTTCCAGATCTCGGCCCGTAGTGAAAGTATCAGCCGACGTCAAGTTCTTGGGAGACAGCAAGTTAATCTCTTTGACAGACAAGAAGTGTCATCTGGAGAATGGCACCACGGTTGCGTGCGCGCAACTTATGTTCTGTTTAACGTACGGAGGCGTTAATGTGGATCAGCAGATTAGTAAGTATCTTGATTATATTGTTAATATCAGTGTCATTGGTTACATCCTCCTTTAAGTTTCCCAGGATTTTTTTTACTTTATTTCAGCCATCAATATTATTATATCTTAATTATTTTCATATTTCATGTTTAAATCAGTGTTCTTGTTTTATATATATTTGAGAACCTAGATATTCTGTAATCCAATCGGTATATAATTTTGTGAATATTATTTTTGATTTACAAATTATTTTGGTATTTCGTTTGTACGAACTACGCATGCTCCGGGGGCCTCTCAACTGAAATGAGTCTTTATAGGCAAATTATCTGTCAAATATTTATATTCGTCCAGTTTTAGATATCTAACCTACTGTATTAGCGTTATTATTTCCATTTTTATCAATATTATCAATATTATTATTATTATCGTCAAGCACATTATGTACAATTTATACCAAACTGAGAGTCACAATAATTTGTTATTTGTTTCCAAGCGGAGGGATATATCTGCTATTTCGGTGAGTGGTCGAAGTAGCGCTAATTGGTACCACACAAAACCAAACCCACCCAATGAACTCCATATCTCTATTAACGACATTCATCTTTATTTGGCACTTTAAATCTAGAGATGAGATTATTAGTAGACTTATGGATTGTAAATATATGTCATCAGTGTTAGTTGTATATGTGACTGCACTCAATGTTAATGTTTTACACGACAATGTTTTGAAATGTTTAAGCCATTATTCTTCTGTTGCGGAAATGGTATGGTGATATGTCCTGAATAGGTCTGTCTCGCTCTAGCACTGAAACAATAATGACACTAACACGTCATGAATGTCACAAACTTGCATACAATAAAATAGTAATTATTTCTTTACCAATCTTCAGAATTTGAGGTGACCTTGGACCTGGATTCTCGTCAGAAGACAACGAAGAGGTTGTTCCTCTCAGAGAGAAGAGAGACGATTTATAAAACGCAGATACTCTTAACACAAGGACAGCAGGAATGCAAGGATATTGTTGTGTATTTAGACGTGAGTTACC
This sequence comes from Cosmia trapezina, assembly GCA_905163495.3. Lineage (NCBI taxonomy): Eukaryota > Metazoa > Arthropoda > Insecta > Lepidoptera > Noctuidae > Cosmia > Cosmia trapezina. The sequence goes on from LR991028.1 coordinate 26,730,988, forward strand.
CTTATCAGCTATTTTTAACCGATTTAAAAAGTGAAGTGAAGGGTTCCGTAGTCGGGATAAATATTTACGCATGCACACGATTTTATCGACAGTAAAAATATTTTTTATTTATATACACAATTAATTATTTTTATATTACCTAAACGTTTTAATCCTCTTCCTTCAAATCGCAGGATGAGATCCGTGACAAGCTGACTCCCATAGAAGTGAAGATGTCCTACGACCTGGTGACGCAGCCGTCTGGTAACCTGGTGCCCCCTGTCCTGGACCAGACCAGGAGCATCGTGCACGCAGACTCGCTGAACATCCAGAAGAACTGTGGACCTGATAACATCTGTGTACCGAATTTGAGCATGGCTGCTACAACGTGAGTTTTTTGCTGATGATAAAAAAAGCTGGTGAAGGTTCACGATATAAGGTTGGCGCAGACCTGGTGAAGCGCGGTTTTATCTGACAAACAAATATCAACCCTGCGTCAGTTAAAATAAAGTCGAAAATTAAATAACCTTAATCGCGTACCTAATGTAATGATACTTTCTCGGACTAAAGGAAGTTTATTTTATTTTCAACTTTATTTTAACTGAAGCAGGGTTCATAGTTGTTTGCCAGTTAAAACTACGCCTCGCCAGGGGAGCCTATGGTACTGACACACGTCATACTCATTCTAGCATAAAAGTATGCTATTACTCATAAAATAAACTACTTTTAATATGTGTATGAAAAAAATTCTAGAAAAGTTTGCATGCTAATTTCGAGTGTGTTCAGTACCTTAAAGTGCATGTTAGTTGTAAGCATACCCAATCAATGTGTATGTCTGTACTGTGCCTTTATTAAAATAATGCATGTGCAAATTATGTCTCTTTTGTTTATTTTTATTTATTTCTTTCTGTGTGCTTACATGTACTAATGTAAGAACTTTCTAATTTATTTTTATTTATTTTTTTATAATATTAATATTTCTTATATGTATATGCCTTTCGTGAACCAGTAGATTCTGAGTCCCCAAAAAACTATAATAATCTACACAAGAATCTTTGAGCTGATCTGATTATTAAATATCAAGAAATTACAGGTCTGCGAATTAAAGTTGTCTTGTTCTTGCAGAACTTGCATTGTGTTCTCAAAACATTTTATTTTGCTCAATTTTTATTCCGTTTTTACGCACCACGTCAGGTTTTTTGGTTTGTTCCTTCAGAAGATATTTTTTAAACACTTACTTAAATTAGATAAAGATAAAGATAAAGATAATTTTATTTCTTACAACATGCGTATACATGCAAATTATGCATGCAGGATGTCACAATATTAATATTTCGTACGTACATGTTTCACCCGTAAGGGTCAGCGCACACCAAGAGCAGAGCAGAGCAGAGCATTTTCTGAGACTATTGAAAAATTTATCTTATTACAATTCCTTACTTTGCAAAATTCAATCGTCCAAACTTGATGCTCGACTACGCTCGAGCATGCTCGAGCATGCTTGGCGTGTATTTAATTTAGCAATGTATGGAATTGTCATAAGATTTATTTTTCAATAGTCTCAGAAAATGCTCTGCTCTGCTCTGCTCTTGGTGTGCGCTGACCCTTAGGCGTACAAATTTATAACATTTACAAGAAATAAAAATAAAAAATTAAATCACATAATAGTCTGTAAACAACAATAATAAGTAAAATAAATTAGTCATAAAACCATTTCCATTTTTTTTAGGTAACCATTTCGTCAGCATTACCTCTATTGCCGATGAAATGATTAATTTAAGTACCTAGCACGGTAGATTCTGTATTGCTTTGTTATGCTACTAGCTTTTGTCCGCGACTTCGTTTCCATGGAATTCGTAAACTAAGAATAAACAATTTTCTTTCTTTCCGCTTTTCTTTCTTCTTTCCTTCTTAATTTAAAAACATCCTATAATTTGTTCGAAAGTGCCAACACTTTTACGCTACAAGAGAAATTATAATATCAATGAATACCTATATAAAAGACAAATTTTAAATTAAGTACCTACATGTTTTATCACTGGATCCCAATATCTATGTATATAAATACAAAGAAAAGTCCTGGCTGACTGACTCATGAACGCCCAGCTCAAATGTTGCACAGAGGTTCCCTTTATAATGTAGACATTAGACAAGGAATAAGACAGACATTTTCAAAATTCAACGGGAGTAAAATAGGGGATGAAAGTTTGTATGAAAAATCGTCATTTTTGTAGTTAAAACCATAAAAATTTGTATTTACCTACGCGGGCGAAGAATCGGGCAAAAGCTAGTGCTATAGTATTTATTTTATTGTTTAATTAATTTGAATAGCTCGTTTTTTACTTTTTATATTATTAGTAGTTTTAATTTGGTGTTTTGTAATTTTTTAATTTAAATTTTATCTTGTTGCTACGGGGTCTTTATTTTTGTACTTAGCTTTAAGCCTTTTGTAACATCTTTTTCACAATATGAAATGCATTAAATGAAAATGAATAATTCTACTACTCACTAGTGAATCTATGTCCACGTATATGTGGAAAAGCAACATTGCGTTAAATGTGTAGGTACCTGAGATCGTACCTAATATTATAAATGCGGCAGTGAGTTTGTTTGTTTGTTACGAAATTGGCACATGGGTAGACCATGACCTGGAGAAGGACAGACTACTTTTCATCCTGGATCGCAGACAAAATCGCGGGCTAGTAAATAAATTTACATTTCACCATTTCAGACTGGATCTACATGGTCCTCACATGATCTGACCAATATTATGTCTGGACTTTAAAAGAGACTTTGACCCCTGAGTTTGTTTCGCCATTTCTTCTCAGGGTAGTCAGATAGGAAATGTCGACTTCATCTAACTTATTTAAAAAAAAAAAAAAGTTATGACGTGTAAAAGTGATTTCGATGTCTTATTTACAGAATAAACAATTTCATTTCATTTCATTTCATTTCATTTCATTTCAAATAAAAGCACCAAATTATCAGGGCATTCTGGCAAAAGAAACTATTTTATTTACATAGCTTTTTGATTTTATTTCTTTCTCTTCTTTAGTATTTCTTTTTTTAATGTATTGCTTATTTTAATGCTTATTAATAAACAATTTCTGATTTAACTATCTTATTGTTGGTATGCCTTTTTAACATAATATATATTTATATTTACCTAATATTTGATTGTTATTATTATTTCTAACGCCTTAATTTTACTACCAAGTAACGTCATGTAATAATACCGTAAACAAATTGTACTACTAATTCGATGACCCTTGCTTTATGGGCAAAGCCTCATGACCTTGCCATACAAAAGACAGGCTGTATCTCAGAAACTACTGAATCGATTGAGATGAAACATGCCTCAGTTTTTGAGCTAAGACTTGTAGCTAAGTAACCATTTTTTTTTAATAGCCTACGCTGTCCCACTCCTGGGGGTCTACTCCCTAAGTCCATCCGTCCATCCGTTCGTCCGTCTGACATAACGATCCGAAATTTTTCGGACGGGCAAAAACACATCTGAAGTAGGGACAACTGTCAGACCGTGTTGTCATTCTTTCACCGTTCGGCCCCCGAACGAATCATCCGTCCGTATATGATACGTACCTAGTAGGTAACGCCCATAACGAAAGCAGAAACTACGGATTTCGTGCTTAGAGACTACACCCCCTATGCAAAGGCCCTCCACACTTTCCATCATTCGCGAGTCCATGCATCCTCCTTCAAGTTTTGACGAAATCTATCCAATTCGTCCCGCTATATCCTCGTGGTCTGCCGCGATCCCGCTTCTCTGTCTCGGGGCCCACAATTTGTCTGGCATGCAGCAGACCATGTCCTGCCCAGTCCCATTTATGATGAGCAGCCTTTAAGTATTCTAGCTATACAATTGTAAAAGTTTAATTGAAATCAGACCAATTTTTCTGACGTTCTGCGGGTAACAAAATGGATTATTGATTAGTGTTTTATAGCTTTTCCAGCTGATTATAGTGGCTTTTTGACTTAACGATTTTATAAGCATAAACACGGTATAGCCCTAATACCGCCATATCTGACTAGGCAGGTAAAAACAGGTAGGTAGGTACAGCTGTAGTTCTATAGTACATTGTACTAACCAAATATGTGTTCAGTTTGTGCTTTTGTGAGTGTTTGTGTTTTATGTGTTACTCTTTCTAATCCTTTCAAATAAGTGCCTACTGTGTTGTTTTAACCTTTCTTCGTGATGTGGTGGATGTCATAATTGTAAATAACCTTTTATATAACTAATAATATTAACAAAAAATTAAAACAATCGGCAAAAAAACCATTCGCAGACCTGTACTCTTCTCCACAGACCCACAATCAACTACGTCTTGGGATCTGGAGAAAACGTCAATATTGACGTCAAAGTGGAGAATTCTGGAGAAGATGCCTTCGAAGCTGCTTACTACCTGGTCATTCCTTCAGGAGTCACCTACGCTAAGATGGAACGTTTGGATCAGGACACCGCTGATACTCTGATATATTGCATGATTACCAACAGGTTTGCTGATGGTAATAGCACTCTGAAATGTGATTTAGGAAATCCTATGGCTGGTGGACAAAAGGTGAGATCATTTTCCGATGTTTGTATTTAAAGTTGCTGAAATAAGTGTGACGGTATGAATGACGGTATAAAAATACATTTTCCAATATACTATTCAATTGATTCAGATTTCTCCTGTTATTTAAATTAATATGCCACGACATCAAAACCTTCCAAATGGCATTACCTAACATTGATTACCAACAATAAATTATTTCATTACTAAGTTTTGCCCGCGGTTGGAAATGATCTGACGACGATCCCATGACGTACTACTGGAATAAAAGTATCCTGTGTCCTACCCTACTTTCGCATTTGTAATATTAAGGTCTAAAACAATAAATTATTTACTCTTCCAGGTAAACTTCCGCCTGTTCTTGGAAGTGGACTCCCGCGTCACAGCCCTGAGTTTCGACATGGAAGCCAACTCCACAAACGTGGAACAAGGCACCATGTATGACAACAACATGCATATGAACATCGCCGTCGTTGTCAAAGCTCAGCTGTCTATCATTGGGTACGTTAACGAGACATATTTTTGCAGTGGATGTGGACAGGGGGTTCTGCCAAGTTGAAGTAGAAGCATTTTAACCCCTCAAGTGTCTGAGTTTGGCTAATTTTAGACCCAAAACCCCAGCGAGTGGGGAGGGTTGGGGGTTAGTTGCGAACCCCATAGGTTCACAACTACTGATGATGATATGTTTTCCATCGGATGATGTTTTTTTACGTTTATATATATGTGATCTAAGCTTAAATACCTATTATGTAAAGTTTTGTCCTTTTGCACACTTGGGGTGCATTTAACACGCGGGGGGACTGCGAACTCCATAGGTTCACAACGAATGATGATTATTGGTTTTCCATCGGATGATGTTTTTTTACGTTTATATATATGTGATCTAAGCTTAAATACCTATTATGTAAAGTTTTGTCCTTTTGCACACTTGGGGTGCATTTAACACGCGGGGGGACTGCGAACTCCATAGGTTCACAACGAATGATGATTATTGGTTTTCCATCAGATGATGTTTTTTTACATTTATATATATATGTGATATAAGCTTATATACCTAACAAAAAAAGGGTTTTTCTTATGCGCACATGGGGTGCATTCGACACTTGAGGGGTTAAGAATATTTTTTTTGTTGTTTGTTGTAAAAGGGTTTTTGTACGATGTGTCTAAGTAATATTTGGAAGCTTTGTTTTGTTTTAGAAACTTGGAACGCAATAACATGATATTATTTAGTCATGCTTATATGGATGATGTTATATTAATAATAGGTCTTTACCTATGAAATTGCCGTTTTGTATGAAAAAATTTAAACGAATTTTTTTCATGTATTTTTTATTTGTATTAATCGGAGTAATCACCCATGCAATCAATGCATCTTTGCCAACGCAGTGGCAGTTTATTGATGCCCTTCTTAAAGAAATCAGCTGGTCGGCAGGCAACAAATTCTTCAAAGGCATTTTGTACTGCCTCTCGGGTATTGAATTTTTTTCCCGCCAAGAAGTTATCCAAATTCTGGAAAAAGTAGTAGTCTGTAGGCGCAAGGTCTGGTGAGTAGGGCGGATGACGGAGAGCTTCCAACCCCAGTTCTTTCAACTTGGAGACCGTCTGCTGTGCAGTATGAGGTCGCGCGTTGTCGTGCAGGAGCAGCGGAGACGAGCGATTGACCAATGCTGGTTGGAGATGTGCCAGCTTCTCCGTCATTGTGTTCAGTTCTTCACAGTACACATCTGCAGTAATGCTCACCCCGTTTGGTAAGAAGCTGTGATGAATCACACCGGCGCTAGACCACCAAACAGTGACCATCACTTTTCTAGGGGTAAGTTTTCGTTTAGGGCATTGTTTAGGTGCTGAACCAGGATCCAACCAACTTGCTGAGCGCTTGCGGTTATCAAACAGAATCCATTTTTCATCGCAGGTAACAATGCGGTTCAAAATTCCTTCATTTGTGTGTCTGTTGAGCAGTGCAAGGCACGTCTCGACGCGTACTTCGCGCTGGCGATCATTGAGTTCGTGGGGCACCCATTTGTCAAGCTTTTTTACCTTGCCAATTTGACGCAAATGGACCAATATTGTTTTGACGCTAACGTCGAAAGCTGCTGCTAATTCAGCCGTAGATTGTGTATCATCAGCTTCCACAATCGCCTTTAATTCGTAATTGTCGACCAAAGTCTTCGGACGACCGCGAGGTTCATTTTTCAGGTCGAAATTTCCAGAACGGAAGCGAGCAAACCAATAACAGGTGGTGCGTTGGTTTGTAGTGTTAGCTCCGTAAACGTCGTTGATGTTGCGTGCCGCTTGTGCCGCGTTGCTGCCACGACGGTACTCATATTCCATAATTACTCGAATTTTTAACGTATCCATGATGACGAAAAAGATTGAAATGCGATGAAAATGTAACACTAATCAAGAAACAAATGACTACTTTTGGAAAAAAAATCCATGTTTTTAAAATAAAATTAATTTGAAATTAGAATTCTTAGCCAAACAAAAATTATTTTGATTTGAAATGGCCAGTACTGCAGAACGGCAATTTCATAGGTAAAGACCTAATATCATAACTTAGCGTGGCCTACTTGGAAAACCTTGAATAGACTCTTCTAAGTAGGCCGCAGCAAGGACAACCTCCACAAGTAGTGGTTCATAGATGGCTCAGATCTCCGTTGTTTATGTGGCGTCTCTCCACAGATAATGGCTCCTCCCATCTTGCACCGCATGCCCGGTCACCTCACACCACGTGAAGTCCTAATGGCTGCATTAGCGAACAATAGTCGCGTTGCCAAACAATTTTTGCCATCGACGCGCTTAGAAGAAAGATATCATAATAGCATCTTTTTATAATGGATCCTATATTATTATAGCAAAGTTCAAAAACGCTCATTACAATAATTGTATCACCTACAGAACATCAGACCCGCCGGAGCTCCATTACAACGCGTCGCTCTACGATACAGCAAACATAAAGGATGACACTAAACTGGGACCACAAGTGATTCACAAGTACAACATCAAGAATGAAGGACCTTTCACTGTTGAAGAGACGGAGATATACTTCATGTGGCCATACCAGACTCTTGAAGGTGAGATAACAACCATAGTTACTAAACCAACAACCAATAATTTTGGCAGACTTCCATGAGTGGCAATATTCTACGTCCAGCGCATCAGGGCCCTTCTACTACCTAAAGTTTTTACCACGTCTTGAGAACAGTTCGTCCTGATACGAAAAAACAAGAAGTAGTTACATGGAAACTGCTTTTCTGCTATTCGCCATAATACAATTCTATTTAAAATTTCAGGCGAGAACTTGATGTACATGCTAGTGCAACCACAATGGCTGGGTAACGTCAAATGTGACATGGCCAGACATATCAACTTGGATAACCTGTTCGTCCAGAATCCTTACGCTTTTCTACTGGGAAAGGAGAGAGAAGGTTTGTCAACTATGTACTTACCTATAATAAACCTTAAGTATTTCGATTTTAAAAGTCAAGTCGTTGCGCAGTCTGTTTTGAATTTCATTCACGATTTTGTATTACAAACTAATTTGGTCTCACCAAACCGTTAACAAAATGATTGTTTGCTTCCAGCTATGATGAGCAGCGAGTTCTACAGTGCATCACAAACGTCTGGAGGCGGTGGATATTATGGACAAGGTAAGTTATAATTAAATGTAAAATAATTAAAAAACATTCATGCGCTTCTTACGTATATTATAAACATACTTGTATGTTAAAGACAAGATTTAAAAAAATATTATAATGTGACTTTATGTGACACGTATCTATAAAATCACCGCTCTATTTTTTACAGTTTACTGGGAAGAATCGTCCAGCAGTGGCCAAGTTAACTCCCAGGCTGGCGGCAACGCTGGCCGTGGAACCATCCAAGGAGGTTCCGGCTATGGAACCGGACAAAGCAGCGGCTCTGGCTATGGAACCGGACAAAGCAGCGGCTCCGGCTATGGTACCGGACAAGGTTCCAGCAGTCACTCTAGTGGAAGCTCAAGCCATTTCAGTAGCAGCTCCAGTTCTAGCGGTAGCCAAAGTGGTAGTGGACAAGTCAGTGGCAGCCAGGGTAGCAGTGGACAATTCAGTAGCAGCCAGGGTGGCAATGGACAATTTATTGCCGGTGGTCAGAATGCCAATGGGCAATTTGTTAGTCATCAGGGTGGCAATGGACAATTTACTACCAGCCAAAGTGGCAGTGGACAATTCAATGGCAACCAAGGTGTCAGTGGACAGTTCAGTGGCAGCCAAGGATCATTTAGTGGAAACCAAGGTCATGTTGGTGGTCAAAACCAAGGCCAGATTGGCAGCACTTACTTCTTCAACCAGACTTGGACCAATTCTAATGGCGAAGCTTTGACCGCTGAAGAAAAGGAAGAAATCCAAAAGAAACTCGCTGCTGCTATAGCTTCTGGAAGTATTGACCAGGCTGCCTTTGGACAAGGTGCTCAGGTAGTGAGGGTGAAGAACAAGACCATTGTGTATGATTCGAATCATAATATTATATCGGAAGTAGAGACGAGTACTGAGTATGGAAACCTTGGACATGAAGGAGAGCCTGGAAGCTCTTTTAATGTGTAAGTTTTCAATTTTTTTTTAATTCAAATTAAACTTCAACGAATATTGAAGATATTTCCAGCGTTATCTTCTTTTCAATAAATATTTTTTTATCTTTCTAGATTTGCTAACCAAGGCGGGGTCAACCTAGCATCTTCACAAGGTCATTCTCAGGGCAGTTACTCCCAAGGTTCGGGCGGTTATAACCAAGGATCGGGCATGTACAACCAAGGAGCAGGGACCTATAGTCAAGGATCAGGAAGCTATAACCAAGGATCGGGAAGCTACAACCAGGGATCAGGAAACTTTAACCAAGGTTCAGCGACCTACAACCAAGGTTCTGCAGCATATGGTCAAGGATCAAGAGGTTTCGGACAAGATTCAGGTCAAGGCGGTTTCGTTCACGGCTCTTGGGCAACCACAGAAACAGTCAACCCTGATATTTCGAAAGCTGGTTCTTCTACCTTCAGGGGATCCTCAAGCGTCACTGTAGTTGGTGATGAGGAAGATGATAAACTCGAAGGTTTTGGAACGTACGCCGCGTATAATCCTAATAACGAATTCAGATATGGTATTGCTGATGTGAGTGGCAGTTCTGGTGGAAGTCAAGGAAGCTCTGGAGCTGGTGGTGCTGTACATGGTGGAAATTATGCGGCTGGAGGTGGAAGTCATCAGGCTGGAGGTGGAACCTACCAGGCTGGAGGTGGAAGCTACCAAGCGGGTGGTGGAAGCTACCAAGCGGGCGGTGGAAGCTACCAAGCGGGCGGTGGAAATTATCAGAGGGGTGGAGGTGGATACTCTTACTCTTCATCATCAGGTAAATTATTATTTTGCACACAATTGTCGAGGGAGATCTGTATCTGTATATGTGTTTTTGTACTCTTCGATATTATATGGTCTGTTATTACTTTCCAGGTGGTCACACATCATACAGCGCTCAATCAGGCGGTGGATACAGCTCTTCTACTGAACGTCGCGAGAACACCAGGAGACGACGACAGGACGAAGTGAGTCTTTGAATTATTCAAACACGCTTTCACATTGCTGAATTTAATTTTAACACAATTGAACTCAAAGATTGGAAAGCTTCATGTTATACAATAAAATAATTGACGAGTCAACAAAGAATAAGATTGAAAAGATCAGGTGATTATCACAGAAGAAAATGCTCTATTCATTTATTCATTCATGCTTAATTATAACAGTGGGAGTGCATAGGAGGCTGTGACGATGATGACCTTGATGTTAACCAATTATTCTCAATTCAGGTGGACCCACAGCTGAAAAAGATTCTCGAGAAATGTGAAGAGAAGTACAAGTGTGAGGTGCTGAGGTGTACTACCGGGCGCATGGTGAAGGGACAGGAGGCCTGGTTCGCGTTCAGATCCAGGATCAACGCCACTGTGCTTACCGAGGTAAGGCTTTAAATGGAAGCTTACTTTCACTGTTTTTGGGAGAAATTTCGTAAAATGTAGCAGTTGCGATATAGTGATAAATGAACTGCTATCGTTCATCCAAAATAAGATGGACGTTATGGATGCAGTGAGCTGGATCCGAATATGTAATAGTGCATTCTCAGAAGAGGATATTGTTACGGCCAAAAATCTTCTATTTGAATCCGTTAAAACTGCTAAGCGAAAGATTCAAAGCAACACTCATGACGAAAAGTTAACAAATATTCGTTGGCGCCATTTTTAATTTTGATTTTGACTCCATTTTCATTATTAGCGCCCCAGAAAACCATGAATACGACACCCATGATGAAAATTTTTAAGATTTTTGTAGCTGACATCATGCAGTATGAGCGTCGACAAGTATCAATCTGTCCGTCGCGTCCTGGTTGTATCAAAATGGCCAAAACGCGCAATTCGCGTTGTGACCTGACGGTTTGGAAAATGCCAGAACGCGTTCTGGCCGGTTTCTTTGCTCAATGAGCGCTATCAGTTTTTAAGCCTAACACATACACACAAAGTAACACGAATTCAATCATTCCTCTCCCACAGATCTCCAAAGAGCGCGCAGTAATCCTTTCAACCCTGGCCGCGGCTCGCGTGTCCCGCCTGCCCTTGGTAGGGCGGCCGTCGGACCCGTCGTGGCACACGGCGGAGGCGCAGACGGTGGTGACGCCGCAGCTGGAGGCGCTGGACAACGGCGGCATCCCGCTGTGGGTGGTGGTGCTGGCGGCCGTCATCGGTGCGCTACTGTTGCTGCTGCTCATTTTTGCGCTATATAAAGTGAGTTAATTAAAAATACATTGTAGGCGAATTTTGTTATATATCTGCCGAATGACGCGACGTCCACTTCTGAATATCAGACCTCATTCATTTTACCAGTTAAGTTTTAGTCCTATGTTATCATGGCGAGCCCTTTTTGTTTAGCATAATCAGCCTATAATGGTCCCACTGCTGGAACACTGGCACTCTCACTTCGCATCACTTCTGCTCACTTGTTTTTTATTTGACTCTTTGAATTTAGAACGCCAATCAAGAAACACACAGCGGATTCAAATTCGAAGTTTACAATGAGGTCTTACAGAATCACACGGCTGCACCCTAATTCCGTAGCACATTATCAATCGGAGTCGGTTACATTTTGACAGTTCAACAACATTCATTGCGTCATTTACGTTGCCGAGCAGACAAATCTTTCGAACATATGAAGCAATGGATTAGCAATTTGTTTCAAAATAATTCAAACTCTGATTGATAATGTGTTACGCAATTAGGGTGCTGGTCACTCTTGCGACTCAAAGAGACGAGGCAGAAATAAAATAAAGCAAATTACATAAACTGTCCAAGATAGTCTTCTTCTCAACAATCATTTATTCAATTTTCAGTGCGGATTCTTCAAACGCAACCGCCCCTCGGACCACGCTGAGCGACAACCTCTGAACGGACGCGACGAGCATCTTTGATATCCGACCACCGAGATAGGCGCGACGTCCGACACGGGCGGCACGTCGGACGCCGGCAGGACGTCGGACGCCGGTCGGTCATCCGATTCGGACGGCAGTTCGTCCACCGACGCCGCCAGTGACGTCACCAGTCGAGACTCCACTAGCTTCGACAGGTACTGACATCACAAAGTCATCGTTTAGAAGTTTTAAATGACGTCACTGTATCGCGTCGCATTGATTGCTGTTATTTAATGATGGCAGGAATGAGTGCGATGTTTTATTAATTTATTTGTAAAATTAATAAAGAGTTGGGCTGTAATTTTTATGTTTAGATATTTATAAATATAAAAAATACAGTCTATTAAAAAGGTAGGTCCGATTTGATTGTATAAAAATAGAAACCATATTTTAAGAAGCAATAGTTTTACCTCATGACATAACGAATTTTCTTCCCCAAACTTTTCATGTCTTTTTACAAAGAAGATGAAAGGTTCGACATTTTTATTACGCTTTGAAGGACACTATATAATAACAATAAACTTATATTGAGTCTCGTTTATGGCCTTCAACGCGATAATATCTACTTACATCTTTTCTATTATAATAAAACTAGTCACGAATAAGCAATTAATTTTCGGACGCCATATTAGAAATTAATATAAGAGAAAAAAAAAATGTGAACCGAGGTTTTAATAACTCATTTTGGATAAATTATAATTAAAATGAATAATTATTATAATTTGCCCAAAATGAATATTGTATTAAAGTGTAAAATGGATGAAAGATTAAATCTTGTCGTGTGATAAATGTAAAAATGTGTGTATGTATGAGAGTTTTTGGAAAAATGTGATCTAAGTAATAATTAGGTATTTACTAAATGCGGTAGATAACATAATTTGTTGGAGGTGTATCGAATAGTTGATTCAATTATAAGTATGTAACTAAATTGTGGTAGAAAAAATGTAGTCACGTGTGAAATTATTTATTTTTTAATTAGAAAAATAAAAAAATGGAATCTCTTATTCGATACACTCGAATCCAGAGCTAATGGTCTATAATGTTACTAATAAGGTCGCTTTACATAAATAAAATTTATAATAATTTTGGGAGGCATCATCTCAATAAATATCAATAACGGGGTTTTATACCCAGCAGAGGTAGATCTCTCAAAGTGCTAAACGGGGCATCAAAGAATCTGTACATTTTAAATCATAGCAATAGAAAACTTTGTTGTAGTTAAGTACCAAAAACATAAAAATTGTGCAAAATAAAATGTAGTCGCTTTTACAGCCAAAATTAAGAAAAATAAATGGGTACCTACATATTTTTGAATTTTTGAATAAGTAGTTGTGTAATGTAGAATTCACATAGTGTGCCTTCCCGATACATATCGTGTTAGCTTTATTATGCCTATACATATTATAAACTAAATAAATTCCTAAAACAAATGTATTAAGTATGTGCCTTCTGAAACTGCCAGTTACTAATTAAATATATTAATGTAAATATTTTAGATTATATTATTTTTACAAAGAGACATTTTTTCACAGAACAATATTGATATGAGATTGTAGTATTTTTGGCACAATGTTTATTAGAATAAAATTGAATTGTACTTAAAAACTTTTATGAATTTTAAAAATAAAAATAAAAAGTAAGATAAAAAAATATCTTTACGGTTTCTTACCGACTTAGCTTTGTAAAATAAATGTCTAATATTGTGTTAAATATTGAGAAAATAATTTTAATAAAAATCGACTTGTTTCAAAATTGTTTAAAGTATTTAACACTCGATGCCAATTATGTCTTTATTTCACTTTCTGTGAAAAAATGCCAAGTCCACTAATAACGCATAAGCATTGTTACATTTTGTAATTATTTTTAATTATTTATTTTTACATTTTAACTATTAAGTATTCAGCTTCTACATAAAGTTAATTACTAACTAAAATCGTTTAGATGCCATACAAATGTGTAATAGTTTATATTATTTTGGTTGTTTTATCTCTCGGTAATAATTTCTTTGCATTTACCAAAAAACGAACTCGTAATAAAATTTTTGTTTTTAATTTTAACAGCTTGTTTTATTTCTTGCTTTCATAAAAAAAAACCGAGACTGAACACTTCCGAGGTATGTACGTAGGTAGGTACTTGTTTTATCCACAGAAAAATGATAAAGATATAGTATGATATCGATATTTGCTACATCTTCAGTAGACAATTATAGTTCCGCTAAGCGTAAAGCACAAAATAATTATAAGGGATTGTATTCGGTACTGGACATAAGCGCCCTCTGGTGGAGCCACGAGATAAACCGACCAAGCTCGCGCTCGCAGATTAAATTAACTCGTACAGACAGAAGAGAAAGCTGTAGAAAATTCCTAACTATCCACCATTTGTGATTTAATTTGTAAAACAGTTGCAATGAAACATTTTCTTATATATTTCCATGAGAAAACAGTAACCACCTACTTACTGTTTTCTCATGGAAATATATAAGAAAATGTTTATAACTACGCAGAAGTTAGATACCGCTAAAGTAGTAAAAGTGTTCAGTAGGTGTATATTCAGCCTTCAATAACGAAAACAGAAAAAAAAGACATTTTATTTAGTATTGAACACGATCCTATTGTTTCTCTATGAATTCTATGAGTTCTGCATTTACACGGTGCAAGTTTCTGGAACGTTCAAGAGCAATAATCGCATACCACAAAGCACGTTCAATTTTATTGCCATTCAAGAATTACATGCAAGTGTTTACACGCGTGCGATTTCCATAAAATGCCATACAATAATTTAATGCAAGTTTTGCCATTCAATCAAATTGTACGCAACTTTCACCAAGGCAACAATGTTGCAAGTTGATTGCATGCAAGTTTTGCCTCCTCCAAACACAGTGTTGCACGTACTTGTACACAATTGATTCAAGTATTACCTGTCTTTGCGCTGCCAAATATTTAATTCAATTTTATTGAACGTCTTGTTTCATTCGCTTATGTTGGAATGATGGAAAATTTTCATGACAGGATGAATGCGATTTTATTGTACCTACGTGCTGTTTACACCCATACCAGTTTTGAACAACACCTAACTTGCCTGTATCGTGCAATAATGTCTACGTGAAGTTTAGACGGTGCCAGTTAATTGCCCTTCAATTTTATGGTATGTCACTGCACAGGCAATAAACTTGCAACGTATTAAATGACGCTCTATAGTTATGGAAATTTTTTGCCTATACCTATTTTTTTTGTACCCGTTTTCCAGTTTACACACGCTACAGCACGCAATACTGATAGAGAAAAAGAAAATCATAAAACTACACCCCATAGCAGACCAAACATCAAGTACTTACCTACAAACAAAATATTCCTATTCAATTGATATGCCGACCCTACAAAGCACTGCGGTCCGTAAATCTTGGCCCGCAGTGTTTCTCAAACGCCTGTCTGTCTGATCGGGCGCGGGCGCGACTGAAACGGAAATGAAATAAAGATACTCGTTCAAACACTACATTTGTTTACCGATCTCATCTAGATTCTAGATAAAGATAGAGTTGTTTGAATCTAGATAGACTGCTTTGAATTTTTAAGAGACTTGTTGTTGCCCGCGGCTTCGCCCAACGATAACTTACTACCGTGATCAAAAGTATCCTTGTACCCTAGTGTGCCAAAGTTCATACAAATTGGTTCAGCCCTTTATGCGTGAAAATATAACAGACAGTCGGACAACGAGTTACTTTTGCATTTATACCATAACTAGCTGCACCCCGCGGTTTCACCCGCGTAGACCGGGATAAAAAGCAGCCTATGTGTTAATCCAGGGTATAAGGTATAAGCTATCTACATACCAAATTTCATCCAAATTGGTCCAGCCGTTTGAGCGTGAAGAAGTATCAAACATACAAACATTCACACACAGTCACAAACATTCGCCTTTATAATATTAGTGTGACAAGTCGTGTTCCCGATGGGGAACATTTCATCATTAAAAAATCAAATCACCAAATCAAAAAAAATCAAAAAAATAAAAGTCATCGGCTAAAATTACGAACTTCCATACTTTCATCCTCCCCCCCCCCCAACCCGGAGATAAATTTTCAAATATCCTTCCTTGGAAAAGAACTCTTGTGCAAAGTTTCATGCTTCTAGAGCCAGCTGTTTAGGATGTGCATTGTCTGTCAGTGAGAGAATTTAAGATTTTTATTAAGTAGGTACCTACTTAAATAAATTATCTAAATTAGGTCAAGTAGTTAAGTATAATGCAAATATGCAATTCTTTAAGTAAATGCAAATATGCAATTCTATATATTTTTTTTCTAATGTGCGTTTTATTTGTGCAGAATAAACAAGTTTTCTTTCTTCTTCTTTTCTTTCTTTCTATACCAGAAAGGTGTGGTCAAAAAGGGTGTGGTACAGACCATCAAACTAAACAACTTTCTCCATGGGACCAACATCGTAGCCCTCCATACATTTGGGTCAAGTAGTTGAAGTTTTGTATGGGACAGCTGATAATTTTTTTCGCGATTACGATAATGGTCCCGTGAAGAAAGTTGTTAAGAGGAAATGTGGGTAGGTACTCTTTTCTCCATACAAAAAGATACAAACGCTCTCGCCTGTTTTCTTTCTGGTTAATGACCATAAAGCAATGATTTTTTACAGAAATATAAATATCAGTTACTTGTATGCCCCTATGTTTTCCTTCCCTATGTTTTTGATGATATATTATTTTTATAAGAACTAGAACCCTCCAAAAATGCTCAAAATTGCCTATTCAGACCGCTGTCAACAGACGCCTAGTGTACCAATTTGACAACTATTAACGAAAAAAGGAAAACATAGGGGCATAGTATATATCCTTCTTATTCAGTTTATGAAATATCTTTTAAATTGGTCCAATATTGGAGGAGGAAATAGGCGAGAGCCAAACATCGAAATGTGACTTTTTACATAGGCCATTTAGTCGGATCTGCAGTTGTCCTTATCGCACGAATTCGAGGGCGGAGCGCTCGCAGAGCGACAGCAGTACCTTCTTAAAATATCTAATTTTCAAAAGTCTGGCCACCCGCCTTTCCTCTTAAGTTTGTTGGTCTGTACCACACTCTTACTCTCTTTTTCTGGTACACCCTGTATCCTACACAAATTGTGTGACCTTATTATTTTTACTAACGATCGTCTTGGCCTTAGCACGACTATAATCAGGTTAAATTCCAACTACTTAATCACAGTTTAAAGTTCATTGTAATTAAGTATCGTATTTAAGATTGTACAATGCACATTACTAAGAATTCATAAGTATGTATGTAATTAAGTTTTTGATCATAATATCTGTCTGTATGTCCATGCTAGTTACAAAAGCTATTTTGTAAATAAACTCATACCTAGTCTTATCTGCCATTGTTATTACGTAATCATCTGCCTTACGGTTTCCTAACTGAGTTGAATCCCATCCCATCATCTCATCTGACACAGTTGGAGCCCACACACAACCCAATTACTAGCAATAACGACATTATAAGGTCCGGGGTTGCGAGGATCCGTCGTCTGATTTTTGGGCTTCTAATCATCCGCAAAACTGTCAGACGGGTCGCCGACGGTTAAGTGTGCTCTTAAATTATTTATCCGGGTTAATACCTACATAAATAACAACAAGATCACGCCTGTATCCTATTCATGGAAGAGATAGGCGGAGAAGGTTTTACCCCCACATTACACCAGCTATTGGCATTCCATTCAATAGGAAGCAGGCTTTTTCCCATCATCCAGGCACGAATCCAAACTTAGATCTGTTATTGGCCAAGTCTTCTTCTTCTTTCTCCTGGCTATTATCCCAATTTATTTGGGGTCAGCCCTCCTAGTACTTCTGCGCCACACCGTACGATTGTGGGTTGTCTCTTTCATTGTGTTACTCTCTATCATGTCATTTTTTAGGGTTCCGTACCTCAAAAGGAAAAAATGGAACCCTTATAGGATCACTTCGTTGTCCGTCTGTCTGTCTGTCAGTCTATCAAGACCCTATTTCTCAGGAACGCGTGGAGGTATCAAGTTTAAATTTTAATATCAAATACGTAAGTCTAAGGTCTCTTGAAGTCCTAAAAAACTCAAGCTTCTAAGTCAATGCAATAAAAGCATACGGCCATTTATGCGACGTATTTTGATACTCGAAAGTAAATCAAAACCTGTAGGGTACTTCCCGTTGTTCTAGAATCATGAAATTTGGTAAGATGCAAGGTCTTACAACACAAATAAAAAAAGTCCGAAAATTGCTTCTAAGTCAACGCAATAAAAAAATACGGCCATTTTGCGACACATTTTAATACTCGCAACTGTCGCAAGTAAATCAAAACCTATAGGGTACTTCTCGTTGGCCTAGACTAATGAAATTTGGCAAGAAGCAAGGTCTCACAGTAAAGGAAAAAGTCCGAAAAATGTTAATTTGAAACTCTATAACATAAAAAAAAAATCAAGTCTGTCAAGACCCTTTTTCTCAGGGACGGGTTTTCAAGTTGAAATTAATATCAAATACGCATGTCTATGGTTTCATAAAGTTCTAAAAAAATCAAGTTTCTATGTCAAGGCACTAAAAAAAATATACGGCCACTTTGCGACATATTTTGATAAGTACTCACAACTGTCGCACGTAAATCAAAATCTATAGGATCCTTCCCGTTGACATAGAATATTGAAATTTGGCAAGAAGCAAGGGAAGCAAGGTCTCTTAGCACAAGTAAAGGAAAAAGTTGGAAAATTGTGAATTTGTAATTTTATGAATAAAAAAATATTTTTTTTTGCGATCCAATGTTAAGTTTGTTTTTGGGATAAATTCTTTTCAACTACGGAACCCTTCATTGTGCGTGGTCCGACACGCACTTGGCCGGATTTTATTATTCGTAGCCAAGTCATGGTGGTCGTGCCTCTTTTTCCGTCTTCTATATGAATTCATGACTCTTTTAGTCATAATGGTCATCATCTCGCCTCATTACATGTCCATACCAGCACATGCGGTTGTCTCTAAGTTTCTCGTGTATCTAAGCGACTTTAAAAGTACCACGAATATTTTCGTTTAAATTTATTCTATCCCTTTTCGAAACTCCACCAGACCAGCGTAGCATCTTCATCTCTGTGGTGTGAATTTTCTGTTCATCCGTCTTCCTCATTGGCCAGCACTCAGATCTATATAATAGGGTTTGTTACTGGCCGCCGGGGTCGCGGGTTGTTCTAAAGAGATACCGTGGCCCTGGCACAGTTACTGGCCGCCGGGGTCGCGGGTTGTTCGAAAGAGATACCGTGGCCCTGGCACAGGCAATTGAAGGAACACGGGTGGGTTTTAAGTCAGTAAAAGTCTGACACGCCTTCCCGTTCCGCCCAGAGCGGGAGAAGTCATTTGATGATTTCCCATGCACAAAAAAAAAAAGGTTTGTTACCGACTGACCAAGTCAATGGAAAAACAGTTTGCTCGGCTTAGAGCACATTTTCAGCAGTCCCGCTTACGACCATTAAGACAAGGCAAGGCAAACGACACCGAATATAAAATCCTTTTGACGAGTGAAATCATTGGAAAACATAGTACTTAACTTGATAAACTATCATAGTTATAGTTGAGGTCAAGCTAACAGATAATACGCTGATTAAGTAGTAGTGCACGATGCACGATCAATTTCATTAAAGTCATAAACAATCACGACGAACCTCCATACATTTAAATAGATAGTTAAAATTGGACCCTACGTGTATTAAGTGAAACAAGAAAAACAACGAACAAAGAAGTGCACTAAAATCAATATGAAGCAGCATCTAGTGATAGTAGTGTCATTGGCATTAGTAGCAAATTCCAATTGTGGTCTAATAGATGGACTACTTGGTACAGTTAAAGATACAACAAGCTCTATAACCCACGGCGTTGGAGGTGCATTCCAATACGGCAAAAGTTTTGTCTTTGGAGGTACTGAACAAAATGCAGCAGGGCAAGTTGTGACTAAACCAGGCATAGTTGGAACAATATCCCTAAAAATACATGACGTGTCACAAACAGTAAGAGAAGAGGTACGAACTGCGATACATATGTTTGACGGTGATCAAGTCCATGAAAAAGGAATTATTGGAAGACTATTCGATAGAGTGAAATGTCGTGTTTTCAAAATTAAAAGTTTCCTCTTTGGCCGTGGGTATGCACAAATTGAAAGCGGACCATACGCTCCAATAAAAAAACTTAACAATGATTCAGTAGTTTTACAGCACCACTTAAACAAATACTTCTTCAATAACAATGCATCAGCAACTTCAGGTATTAAACAAACGCTCAACAGTTTACAAGAAGCTATAAATAGGATCCAACTCAATATTACTAAGAAAAGACAGGAGTCAGAAAATGTAGGAAATGTAAATACTGATGGTACTGGATTAATCGACATACGTGCTTTGGACAACAATCTTGGAGGGTTACAAAATGACTTCGTAAATGGAGTAGATGCAGCATATGATAAAGTTAATGACGCAGTTGATGAAGGGCAACAGACAGCAC
Source organism: Cosmia trapezina (assembly GCA_905163495.3). NCBI lineage: Eukaryota > Metazoa > Arthropoda > Insecta > Lepidoptera > Noctuidae > Cosmia > Cosmia trapezina. The sequence goes on from LR991028.1 coordinate 26,751,510, forward strand.
AATCATCTTTCTACGGGGCCAAACAAAACACAAACGACTTTATCGAAAATCAAAGAAGAAATGTTCAAAATCATTATAATCAAATGGCTAACAATGCTGATAGATTGAGAACTGATGTAGGTAGTTCTATCACTGACAATATCGAAAATCAAAGGAGAAATGTCCAGGGTCATTATAATCAAATGGCTAACAATGCTGATAGATTGAGAACTGACATAGGTAGTTCTATCACGGACAATATCGAAAATCAAAGGAGAAATGTCCAGGGTCATTATAATCAAATGGCTAACAATGCTGATAGATTAAGAACTGATGTAGGTAGTTCTATCACTGACAATATCGAAAATCAAAGGAGTAATGTCCAGGGTCATTATAATGAAATGGCTAACAATGCTGATAGATTGAGAACTGATGTAGGTAGTTCTATCACTGAAAATATCGGAAATCAAAAGAGAAATGTCCGGGGTCATTATAATCAAATGGCTAACAATGCTGATAGATTGAGAACTGATGTAGGTAGTTCTATCACTGAAAATATCGAAAATCAAAGGAGAAATGTCCAGGGTCATTATAATGAAATGGCTAACAATGCTGACAGATTAAGAACTGATATAGGTAGTTCCATCAATGACAATATTGAAAGTCAAAAAAGATATGTCCAGAATGATTATAATCAAATGGCTAACAATGGTGACAGATTGAGAAGTAATGTAGGTAGTTCTATCAGTGATGTCGGGGTACGTTTAGGAGATGAATCGAGCAGAGTGAAAGACTTGATAGACAATGCATATAGTAATGTCGACTTCGAATCCCAAACGAATTTGGGTAGGGGCCATTAATTTCTGAAGGATTATTATTTAATAATGATATGAACGTGTTATTATGTTAAAAGTTAATAGAGGTTACGAGGATAAGTAGGTTAGATAAATAAATATTATTAAGATTAAATTAGTATTGTGTTCTATTGTACGATTCATTATGTTTATACCTCTATATAGATAGGATATCTAAATAAATAGAGAGGCCGATGTCCAGCAGTGCACTGCGATAGGCTGAGTTGTTTGATTGTTTGAGAGACAGAAACTACATTAGCAATTAAAAACCATGCACACACCCAATGATCACTAACAGCACCCAACACGAAAATTGAATCATTTTGCAGCAAATTGCTAATCCATTGTTTCATATGTTAGAAATATTTGTCTGCTCGACAACGTAAACAACGCAATTAATGTTGTCGAACTGACAAAATGGAACAGCCGGTCGATTCTGTAATAATCTCACCGTGAAAACCTAGGTGAAGTTAGTTTGTTTTTGCTAGGAATTGACACTATTGACAGCTCACTCCACGCTCACTTCACCTAAGTTTTCACGGTGAGTGATTACAGAATAGAATTGCCGATCCAGATTGATAGTGTGTTACACAATTCGTCGCTAATTTAACTAACTGACGTATCTGACATTTGGACTAAGCCGATAGCCGACTTAACTATAGTAATTTGATACATTTTCCAAGTCGAATCGACATGTCTAATCAGCGTATCTGTACCTACGCCTTACGGCCCCCATGGTAGTGCAAAAATCGAGACCGATATATCTACAGTTTACAAAAAAAAAAGAAAAATACTTCGCCCTGTAAAATTTTCTTCGAATCAGTTACGTCACTTAGATTAGCGACAAATTGTCCCGCAGTACACGATAAAGATCTAGCTACACAGTATCCAAATAAAACAGCAACAAAACAAAATACCAGCACTAGGTACTCGCTAGTAAACTTAACCCAAAGTAATCTACAAGATTAACCTCTCAAACCGCATGCAACATAAAGAATAAAACGGACCCCAAACACATAAAGTTGGGGTCTAGTTGGGACCCCCGATTACATCGCGCCCTCGCCGCAAACAGTGTTAATTAACCCTGCAATGAATAGCGTGGGACTTAGGGTCCTACCGCTCATTATTTAAGACCTTTGGATATGATCACGGCTAGTTTTGGATGATTTGATTTGAGTAGGTAATTATCCTGAGTGTATTGAGAAAAATTTAATTAGATAATGAAGCGGGCAAGGAACGGTTATCATAATTCCCTTTATTTATTTATATGTACGTTTCTTGAAGTTAAGTAAGTAATGATTAGCAACTGTCTAACCATACATTTTTGACGTTTATAAAATACGTCTCATTAATTTATATCTTACAGGGTGTGGCGGAAATAGTGGTCCAAAGTGAAGGGGTCGATACACCATATATTCAGCTACCACATACCACAATTTGTTCCATTTTTTCCAATTTCAGAATAAAATATTTTTATATTATTATTTGACACCTTGCTTTACTAATTTGGCTGTATTTTCTATAAATGACATTATTTTTTAATTTTGTTTTTTGTTTATAACTTTGAAATACATGTGCTGTCACATGCAAATAATTTTGTAAACGTAATTAATTAATAAAATAAATTGTAATACGAGACCTACATGGTGTATCGAACCTTAACGTCGGACTACTAATTACGCCACACCCTATATATAAATCTCTATTAGCAGTGTTGAGTTTAGTTTTATTTTACTAACAATTTCACAGCATTATTCCCGTTTTTTGAGCGATCTGGGTTTGTTACTCTTGTCCGGAAAGCTAGGTCTGTAGGAATTGTTGGGTTTTCCATTACGAGATTCTCCAGTACCTAGGTACATAACAGCTCAAATCCAGTACAAGGATTTACACCCGCGTGATCCGCGGGGCAATTGCGTAGGAATCGGTTTCATTTTGACAGTTAAACGTTACTTATAGTGTTGAGCAGACAAACTTTTTAAATATATATTATGAAGCAATAGAATAGAAGCAATATGCTTCAATTTCATTCAGATTGTAATTCATAGTACTTACCTATGTTACGCAATTAGGGTGCTGATTAGTGGTAGTAGACTCGCCGCTTATCACTTGGGAATTATTACAGAATACTGCCGATTTAGGGACGCACTGTCACCGGCCGTGAGGCAGTGCACAAGTCTTGAACAACAGTCGTAATTTTTATGACGATTCTACATAATTAATCAAAATAAACCACCTAAAATCGTGAACAAATCTCAATTCCACACAATCCAAGGGCCTGACAATAGGTAATATAACTCACAACTTCCCACCGGGACGTCCCGGGATGGTACCGACAGCGAAACAAAAGCTACCATCGCCTACATAAAGTTGTCGCGATCGGCGCCACTTCGCACACGAAGACCTTATAAATCATATTCATATTGGTATTCAGCATGAATGTGGAATTGTATTCGCATGTGTTACTTGTATGGAAATTGTGGTGTATTGATTCGAAGTTCTTTCGTGGCTGGGACTGCTATAACTTTCGTTTCAGTTCAATTAAACTTAGAATAAAAGTTATACACTACTATACTATCAAGCTGCCTAGCCTTTTCCCACCTATGTTGGGGTCGGCTTCCAGTCTAACCGGATGCAGCTGAATAATATTATTTTACATGGAGCGACTGCCTATCTGACCTCCACAACCCAGTAACTGGGTAATACGATACCCCTTGGTAAGACTGGTTGTCAGACTTCCGGGCTTCTGACGACCCGTAACGACTGTCAAGGATCCACGAATGGCAGCTGGGACCAACGGCTTAACGTGCTTTCCGAGGCAGTCTCGGTACGTAAAGATGGTCACCCATCCGCTGACCAACCCCGGTAAGCGTAGCTTAACCTGATGGATCGATCCGTGCGGCTGTTATTACTTAGCCACGAGCTCCTCACTACTATACTATAGGTACTATAAGTAGACCGAGACGTAACACACCGGATCAACTCAGGATGGATGAAATGGCGACAGGTTACAGGAACAACTTGCGACCCACGGATGCCCCTCAAGTTAAAAGGGAAAATTTAAGTCCGTGATAAGGCCTGTCGTACTTTATGGATCGGAATGCTGGGCAGTGAAGAAGACGGATGAAAAAAGATTGCATGCAGCGGAGATGAGAATTTTGAGATGGATTTGATGGATGGAGAGGCAGAGGAAGGCCAAAGAAAAGATGGATGGATTGTGTGAGGAATGATATGAATGAGAAGGGAGTGAATGATAGCGTGATAGTTGACAGGGGAGAATGGAAGAAGAAAACGTGTTGCGCCGACCCCTAGTAACATGGGATAAGGGCAGGAAGATGATGATGAATCCTCGAAGGGTTAGGCAGAGGTGTAGGTACCTATAGTACCTACAACCACATTTTGCCAGGCCTATGTTTAAGTCCCATGTAATAGGGGGCGAGCCTATTGCCATCAACCGGGCACTAATCCAGATGGAAAAACCCAATAACACTTTACCCGACCCGGGCATCGACCTCATGTTCAGCAGTAGCGCTTGCAACTACACTTAAGAGAGGTAGACCACTGCTGGACATACGCCTCTCCCAGGATACGCCACAACACCCTGTCCTCCGCCTTCCGCATCCAGTCTGTCCCAGCCACTTTCTTCAGGTCGTCGGTCCATCTAGCTGGGGGGCGTCCCACACTACCTACGCTTACCGATACGCGGTCTCCATTCCAGGAGTTCCAGGACTCGTCTGCTCCACAGGCCATCGGTCCTTCGACAAAAATATACTTATCTACTAAAAAACGCGAAACTAACTCTGTCTACAGTTAGTGCAATCCACGAAGACGCGCCCCACTCTTCTTCCTAATCGCTTACAGTACAAGTAAGGAACATTGTACGCGCAAGTGTACGCACTACCTATACGAAAATTTTTTGACAAAAATATAATTTAATGTATTGTGTTGCGTCAATTATTTTGCATAGGTACTATTGTATAGAATCCAGTTCTTCTAACTGAACAGACAGCTGTGCTGCTGGGGAGTTTGTTCCGCTACTTCTTCTTCCCAGCTAAAGCACTAGGAAGTGGTGAAGGGCGGGCGTTTTGTGGGGACTCTCTTACTGTAATTTCGACGTTCAAAAAGTGCTGATTCTCAGCCTAATTTGAATAAATGACTTTTGATTTTGATTTTGATTTTGAAAAACTAAAACACTAGCTAGCGGAATGGTGCACACTTGCACTGTCAGCGGTTAGGAAGAAGAGTGGGGCGCGTCTTCGTGGATTGCACTAACTATATGTTTCGCACACTGATAGACCATAATATGACCTGGCCCCCTGGGTGACCTATGGTACTTGTTATCCCGGTAATACTTTACGATCCGTGGGATAATTACCAACGTTCACGCGAGCGAAGCCTCGGACAAAAGCTACAATTACATAAGACAGTCCCCCAAAACGATTAGCCGTCACCACTTCCTAGTATTTCCGCTGGGAAGAAGAAGTGGCGTATCAATACTTATTTATTTATTTATTTATTTATTTATTTTAAAGAAGGCTTACAGACTAACAAACCAATAAAGAATAATATAATATTTAAAAAATAGCTAATAACAAGCCTCCACATATAGCCATGGAAAAAGTCGATAAAAAGAAAATACATATAAGTTATTATAATTATATAAGATAATAATAGATAAGTAAAGTTAATTATCATTGAAAAAAGACTGTGCCAACAGCCGTCTTAAGGTCGCCACACTGGTGCAGAATAAGTCGACATTAAGGTCCCTAGGAAGTCTATTGAAACTAAGAGCACTTCTAATTGAAAAAACATTTCGCCTATAATTAGTTGACGTAATCCCATCAGATTCGTACGTAATGACAAATTAGCCACGAGTTCAGGACAGTCAATGTGGCCATTCGCGATACCCAAAAGTAGACTCATGTCCCCGATATAGCGTCTCATCTCCAGAGGAAGGAAGTGGTACCGTTTGCAGCGGTGTTCATAGTCAACTGAGTATTGCTGAGCCCTGTAATCCAGATAGCGTAGAAATTTTCTTTGGACGCCCTCAATACGGGACTTATAAGTCGCATACTGCGGGTTCCAAACCTGAGACGCGTATTCTAAATGGCTGCGCACGAAAGAACAATACAAAATCTTAACCGGTTTAAGAGATCGGAAACAGGCTGTAGTGCGTAGTATAAATCCTAGAGCTTTGGATGCCTTTGCAACTATGCTATTTACATGTTGATCAAATAGAAGCTTGCTGTCAATGATTACTCCTAAATCTCTAATGCTATTTAACCTGCTAATGAGCTGATTGTTTATGGTGTAACTAAAATTGATCAAAGAATTACAACGTGAGAATGTTAGGAGGTAGCATTTAGAGACATTTAATTGGAGTTTGTTACGGATGCAATATGTTTCAAACCTATGCAGGTCGTCTTGCAACTGACATGCATCAGACATGTCACGCACAACTTTATGAATCTTCATATCATCCGCATACAGTAAAATATATGAATGACGAAAACATTGTTTGATATCCGCAATGAACAGTATAAATAACAGAGGACCCAAAATGGAGCCTTGAGGTACGCCTGAAGGGACAGAACTCCAACCAGAGGTGTAGCCCTGAAGCACGACTGCCTGTGTTCTGTTCTCTATATAGGAGGAGAACCACCGGTACAGGTCACCATGTATTCCGGCGAGAAACAGCTTCTTCAGCAGCATGCAATGATCAATTCGGTCGAAACATTTACTATAATCGGTATAAATTACGTCAACTTGTCGCTGTGCCATGCCATTTGTGATAAACTCTTGTGACAGAAGTAAGTTAGACGTGGTCGAGCGGTTCCTAACAAAACCGTGCTGTTCCTCACCAAGAATTGACTTGAAAGCCGCGTAGACATCGGTATAAACGATACGTTCAAGAATTTTAGAAAAAAGGCAAATTTTTGATATGGGGCGATAGTTTTCAATATTAGCCTTGTCGCCCTTTTTAAAGACGGGAGTAACGAAAGCAGACTTCCAAATCTTCGGAACTTTACCCTCGGAAAGAGAGCGCTTGAATAGGATAGAAATGGGTTCCACAAGACTATCAGCACAAGCAACTATAAACGTAGGAGGTATTAAGTCTGGTCCACCTGATTTACTCAGGTCTAAAGATTTCAGCAGTTTCAATATACGTGAGTCGTTTATGTCAACTGTGCTGACAGACATTGCAGTATTACTACATTGTTCACTAGAAGCACGATCATCATCAGCCGTAGATTCAGGTTCTGAAAAGGTGGACTGGAAATAGGTAGCAAAGAGATTGCTAATATCCTGTCCTGTATTCACAGAGGTCTCACGGTAGAACATCTCATTAGGAAACGAACCAGCCCTCCGCTTACTCTTTACGAACGTCCAGAAAGATTTAGGATTTTTTACAATAGAAGCCTCAATGTTTGTCATATAATTATCATAACAAGTTTTTTCCAGTTCAAAAGCTCTGGTACGCAGTAATGAAAATGAGTGATAATCAGATAAGTTACTGTATCGTTTATATTTCTTATGATACTTATGTTTTTCTCTAATAATTTTAATTAGTGCCGGGGTATACCAAGGAGGATAAGAGGACTGTTTTACCGATTTTAAAGGAATGTGTCTATCCCTCAGCTCATACAGTTTACTATAAAAAATTGTGACGGCATCATCCAAGCTCGTTGACTGTAACAACTGAGGCCAGTTAATTAAATCCAGTTCAGATTTAATAGCATCATAATTGCCCTTCGAGAAGATATAATGTTGCTTAGGTTTGTCGACAAGTTTTTGAATTTCAATAAATTTTGTCTCAATAATTAAAGGCTTATGGTGTAAATCAATAGGCAAAGCAAGAGCATCCCGATACAGTCACAGTATCATTACAGAATACAAGATCAAGCAATCTACAGTTCATGTTCCGCTCACCATTATACTGTGACATGTTGAACGTTTGTATTGTATCGAAGAAATGAATCACATGCTGAGAAGAAATATTTTGCGGGATTAACTCACCATTGGCAGCTATGTCCCCATTACACCACTCGACGTCGTTACCGAAATTAAAATCACCCACCAGCAAAAACTTGTCAAGTGGATGAGTCAGAATTAAGTTGTTGAGACTATCTGTGAAATTACGCAACTGAATACTATAAGAATTACCTAGATTTTCTTTGCATAGGTAAAGTGCACATATATGCAAATTGTAACTAACCTGTGGTTTTGACCTTTTAAGGATTAAAGATAGCCAAATATCCTCCGCAGAGCTACGCCAATCCAACCTCTCAACTATTGTAAGATCATGTTTCACCGCTATCAATACACCACCACCACGCAACTGGCCGGTTCGGGAGTAGTCACGATCGCGTCTCCAAACGATACGTAATACGTAGGTAAATATTATATTGTGGTGAAAAGATTTGCCATCCAGCAAGGTTGGGCCGACTCCCCTGAGTGCACTACACGTTCTTATTATACGGATATTCGCAAAGGCTCTTTTGATGACCCAAACATTAATTAGATTGTAGATGAAACAAGAATATAATGGAAGAACATGGACTACCATAAGCTGCTTCAAAACATTTCCAAATAATCCCAAAACACCGTCAAAATCCCCACTCAATAAACCACTTTAGACTAAAACCTATACCTTGCATGGTCCTTAGATATATGATCCGACCATAAAAGAGGCTTTGACCTTTCAGTTTGCTTCGATGTTTCTTCTCAGAGTAGTAGACTAGGAAAAACCGACCTCATCTAAAACAACCGGCCAAGTGCACGTCGGACCACGCACAGTAAAGGGTTCCGTAGTTGAAAAGTATTTATCCCAAAAACAAACTTATCGTTGTACTTGAAAAACATGTTCTTCCATACATACATTGATACCCTTTTTCCAACTATTCTGGGGTCGGCTTCTAGTCTAACCGGATGCAGCTGAATAGCGACTGGATAGCGACTACCTATCTGACCTCCACAACTCAGTTACTGGGTAATACCCCTTGGCAATACCCCTGATTGTCAGACTTCCCGGCTTCTCACGCCCGATGATCCACGAATGACAGCCAGGACCAACGGCTTAACGTGCTTTCCGAGGCACGGAGGAGTTTTGGTATGTAAAGATGTATGGCTACCCATCCAAGGACCAAGTACTTACAATTTTTTTTTTTTCAAGATTATACAACCCATGCCAAACTGCAGCTTTCTAGTACTAAGAGACTACGCTAAGCCGAGCATAGACAGACGGATATGGCGAAACTATAAGGGTTCCTTGTTGATTACGGAGCCCTCAAATATGTCGTGTAACTGTTATTATCCAATTTACAAAATAATTTAAACACACACTCTAAACATTAATAGAAAATCATACATCAGTGACGCATCAAGTTATAAAACTGTGCTTACTTCTACCAACAGCTGACAAGTGCTGCAGCAAAAGTTTCCTACGTGCTCATACTGCTGATCAGCTACAAAAACTGTAACTTTGTGGTTTTAACTTCGTAAACTTGCAAAGAAAAAAGACACTAACTAACTCTTGCAGGAAACTTTTGAAAAGTTACATATTTTTAAGAAAGATGATGGATACTACAAAAGTTTTCTAACCCGACAGAAAACCTACCTAACACAAGTCCTGGAAGGCTTACACAGAAATCTAAATAATAATTAGATTTCTGTGCTCCTTATTTATAGTATCCAAGATTGCACCCATTTTTATCCCTCTCGTACTTAATTCCTTTAACACTTTTGACGACAATTAAAACTTAAAACTTCAGTAAGGTTGTAAGTTTAGATACCTACCTGTCACAAAGACAGGGAGCTTAAACTCGTACTCTCTCTCCCCGTGTTCCTAAAAAAACCGGCCAAGTGCGTGTCGGACCACGCACAATGAGGGTTCCGTAGTTGAAAAGAATTTATCCCAAAGACAAACTTAACATTGTGTTGAAAAACATGTTCTCCCATACACATATACGTCACGGACAACCCTCCAACTGCATATTTAAGTTTGTGTTTGCAAAAAACTATTCATAAAAATAACATCACGCTTTTTTTCCCCGAAGGGTTGGGCAGAGGTGTACCTATACACCCACATTTTGCAAGAAAAAAAAACTAAAAACTATTTTTTATGTGTTAAAACTAAAAATAATCAATTTTCGGACTTTTTCCTTTATTTGTACCTTGCTTCTTACCAAATTTCATGATTCTATTTCAGCGGGAAGTACCCTATAGGTTTTGATTTACTTGCGAGTATAAAAATATGTCGCATAAATGGCCGTATTTTTTATTGCGTTGATTTAGAAGCTTGATTTTTTTAGAACTCTAAGGGACCATATACTTACGTATTTAATATTAATTTCAACTTGATACCTCTACGCGTTCCTGAGAAAAAGGGCCTTGACAGATGACATACTTGAAAGTATTTTTTATGTGATAAAATTATAAATTACCAATTTTCGGACTTTTTCCATTACTTGTGCTGTAAGACCTTGCTTCTTGCCAAATTTCGTGGTTCTAGATCAACGGGAAGTACCTTATAGGTTTTGATTTACTTGCGAGTATCAAAATATTTCACATAAATAGCCGTATTTTTTATTGCGTTGATTTAGAAGCTTGATTTTTTTAAAGCTCTAAGGGACCATAGATTTACGTATTTGGTATTAATTTCAACTTGATACCTTTACGCGTTCCTGAGAAAAAGGGCCTTGACAGATGACATACTTGAAAGTATTTTTTATGTGATAAAATTACAAATTACCAAATTTCGGACTTTTTCCATTACTTGTTCTGTAAGACCTTGGCTTCTTGCCAAATTTCATGGTTCTAGGTCAACGGGAAGTACCCTATAGGTTTTGATTTACTTGCGAGTATCAAAATATATCGCAATAAAAAAATACGGCCGTTTACGGCCGTATTTTTTTATTGCGTTGACATAGAAGCTTGATTTTTTTACCACTACAAGGGACTATAGACTTACGTATTTCGTATTAATTTCAACTTGATACCTCCACGCGTTCCTGAGAAAAAGGGTCTTGACAGACAGACTGACGGGCAGACAGACAGACAGACACTCCATTGTATGAAATTATGAATTTAGCAGATTACGAACTTTTAGCAAAATGACAATTCAGTGACAATGGGATCGTGTTGGAATGACGAATTTCTAAAAAATAGCAGACTTGGGGCCCTTTTGTCTGTTTGTTGCGGCTAATCTCCGAAACGGCTGGACCGATTTTTACGGCAATCTCATTGGCAAATAGGTGATGTTATAAGGAGTAGCTTATGCTACTTTTATTAATTATAAAAAAGAACTACGGTTACGCGCAAAAAAATAAAACCCATGAAATTGTAAACAAAATCAATTTCAAATAGGGAAGTATTGACATCCACGCGGGCGAAGCCGCGGGCAGCAGTTAGTTACCGAGTAAGGCCCATATATCCTCAGTTCCTAAGACCGCGGCACTACGTAGCTCAGTTGAGTGAAGTTTAATACGTGTCTACACTGACTGATCGGTCGCCACTGAGTTTAAGTCTGTGGTTTATGTGCACGCTCTCAACTTGAGACTGACTTGAGCGAAGTTTGGCTGAACGCAATGTAGACTGTGATTTGAAACTAATGTTAAACTAGTGTGGAAGTATTTTGTGACCTTGGCAAGTTATGGGAACTTGGAGAAATCTATGTTAATCAAATAATCAATCACTGAAGTTTTGCTAGAAGGCGTGGCCTCCTGTTATTAAAGTGGGCAATTCGGAAGTAGAATACAACTTTAAATTAAGATAATTTTGATTAAAAACGAAGATTACCAGATCCCCTTACATAATGCAGGCTTGGTAATTTTGTATGAAAAATAACATCAGCCACATCTCTACCTTTCTACTGGTTAAAATGATTTTTATTGTCTTTTGCGACAAATTTTCGCATACTTTTACCTGTTCCATCATCAGAGTTAGGCGTTGTATTGAAAACAATGGTCATAATTTTGAACAATTAATCAGATAAATATTAATAGGTAGGTGACATGCATTAGGTGACATGAGAAAAATAAAAAAAGTGTTTTGTTAAAAATGAGCTCTTTGTTTGCCGTATGTCATTACTTCCCAGAATTCAATTCTTATTACCGACACTATCGAATGGTGTAATCATACAGTGTTTTTTTTTTTCAAAATCAACTGGTTCGATTCCTGGGTAGAAATATTGATTTTTTTTAAATCCAATGATGCAGTTTTAGTTTTCATCACAATCAAGCCCGAGACTCCTTTGAGTACTTTTCGCTATTCCTTATAATTTCGTATTTGGCCATCCATGCCCACTTGAAAAATTCACCCTGTTTAAATAATCACAGCACTTTTCGCCTGAAACACAGGACTACCTAGTTCGGGCACGTAAGTTCTTAGGAATATAATTTACATTTCAGCAAAACTGTACAAATTTTTATGACTTGTAATTTATTGAATAAATTTGATTTGATTTGATTTTGATTTGAATCTCTTATCTCTTTGCTATGTACTATGGTACTGGTCCAGATATCTCTGTTTCTGCTCAAAGACAACAACAGAGACCACTCCTCTTAATTAATAACTAATATCGTACGAATAAGTAAATATCCACCGGCAGGCGCCCGATGTGTGCACAATATACAATATTGGCACGAACCCTCTGATCCGTTTTCTACGAGACTCGAATAATTATTAGGTACATAGCTTTGTGAAAATGTGAATATAGATAATATTTTTTACTGTTTTGTTTTCTTTCTTACTATTGGGGTGCATTAAAACAGTCTCGATGAGTTATTTTCGGTGGTTTCCTACTGAATCCGAAAGTGTAGGTTCCGAATGTAAATATATGCGTGTCGGTTCCGATTTTTAAAGTTATGCAGCACGACCCACTGAAGGACCTAGGACAGAAAATGAAGGAGTTCTCCCAAAAAGTCAGTGAAACCACGAGCAGTTTATAGTTATCAATAAAATGAGGGACTTTCCGTACTCTGCTTTGTAACAGAATCTCTCCACATATTCTGATTAATTTTTAAGGTGCCTCTATACAGTACGGGGCGTACCACGAATGCATTTTTTTAAATAATTGTGTCAGATGCTTCAGCCAGACGTAGCCGTTGAAGCACATGCCTCACACTGTCCTTCTGGATCTGAACGCACCTTTAGATCTTAGATTTAAAAACAAACCGATTTTTTGCAATTAGCCCTATGCCCAGCAAAACCAGACCGCACTTCTACCTATCAGATATCAAGAACATTATAAGGATACCTAACTTATTGTCACCTCAGCAGCCGGTCCAGTGGCGGTGAGGGCGGCACATCATCTCTGCCTAGCCTTTCCCCATATATGTTGGAGTGAGTTTCCAGTCTAATCGGATGCAGTTGAATTCCAGTATTTTACACGAAGCGAGTGCTTATCAGAACCCTGACAGGCGCTTTACTTTGTGTAAATTATTTCATCACTACTCAAAACGGTCAAGGAAAACAACGCGAGGAAACCGGCATGTCCTAGAACCAAAAATTGGAAGACATGTGACATCTACCAACCCGCACTGGTCCCGCGTGGTGGATTAGGTACGGCTTTACGGCCCACTCCCTCTCGAAGAAAGGAGGCCTGATTATGCTGAGTTATGCTGAGTATCTGACCTACACAACCCAGTTAGGTACTGGGTAACATGATACCCCTAAAAATGGCATGTGCCCAGCAAAATAATGCTAACTTGCTAACCTGTTCTTGCTCCTAAGCCAGTTCGATAGCTTAGTTAATGATCGACTTCTCATTATATTACTCCATTATAAGGACACGCAACTTATTGCCACCACAGCAGATGGTACGCGGCACATGTGGCACACAATAAACAACACTATTGACACAATAAGTGCGAGTGATCCAGTCGCGCCGGGGATGTGCGAGACCTGAATATTACATGCCGCGAGAGGGTTGCACACGTGTCCATTGACTCACGAGTCACGAGAATATCTCGTACCTGCATATGTAGAATGGACCTTTACTGAACTCCGTATTGTCCGAGCAGCCCCTGCTTCGCACGGTGCAATGGTGGCATGTCAAAACATCGACATTTCTGTGCTAAATCTAAGTCTTCTTCTTCTTCGACGAGAGGGACTTGTGGCAAAGTACTATAAGCTGCTCGGGTATAGATCGCTCATTTTATACTACCGTCCGTATATGGGTGACCATCTTTATATATCAAGACCCCTCCGTGCCATGGAAAGTACGTTAAGCCGCCGGTCCCGGCTGTCATTCGTGGATCTTTGACAGTCGTTACGGGTCGTCAGAAGCCCGAAAGTCTGACAACTAGTAAGGGTATCGTATTACCCAGTAACTGAGTTGTGGACGTCAGGTAGGCAGTCGCTCCATGTAAAATAGTGGTATTCAGGTCTTAAATCTAAGTTAAAATTAATTTAATATTTATAACATATCTATCTTCCGGAATAAAGACTCTAAATGGTTGTGAAAACCGTTTCAAAATCCATTGTGTAGTTCAGAAGATCTAAGCGGTCACAGACATACAGGGTCAAATTTAAATCGTTTTAATCCTCTTAAGGGGTCCATTTTGACGAGTTTGATGTAGATAAATGTACTGAACAGCTGATTTTTTTTTCGCGATTTCAGGTTTGGTCCCATAGTAAAAGTTGTTCATAATGATGAGTACAATGACCCCTTAAGAGGATTAAAACGATTAAAATTTCACCCTGTATATGAAAAGCGACTTTGTATAGCTATGACTATTTATTGATAGATTTAGATAGCCAATACGGAGAATTCATTACTCTAGAGGTCAATTCTTACAGTCGTATTTATAGTCAAGTAAAAGTAACTACTTAAGTAAAAGTAATTGCTCAAGCAATGATTTTCTTTCTATAGTTTAGTAATTGCTTGAAGTTAGAACTGTCAAAGCTTAGAATTCTTAGCCAAGTAATAGTCACCATTTTCATTACTTAAGAATTCTACTCTCAAGTATGAAATTACTACTTATTAATTAGTAGCAAGTAATTACTCTAGTAATTACTTTGATTATAAATACGAACCTTAGTAGGTAGGTACTTAGTTAAGTAATACTTCGTTAACAGGAAAATAAGTTAGGTGTTTTTGTACAACAGTGACGAGTGAAATGCAATAATCTATGGCTTTGACAATGGCAGCCCAAGTAGCACAAAACTGCTGTATACCAGCTGAATAACTGTCTACCATAGAATCTTGAGCTGTACAAGCCTGCTGAATAAGAGCTTTAGCAGTGCTGTTTCAGCTGATATAACTCTGATTTGGGCACAAATTAAACAGCTGTTAGCTGAGTAACTGTAACTAATTGCATTATATTAGCATTATTTAAGCATTAATAAGGGTAACAGTCAACCCAAGAGCTGAACATTGGCTGATTATTAGGCTGCCTGTCCACCGGAGCGGAGTGAGGCTGCGGAGCGGAGAAACGGAGAAATATTAACCAATAGAATCTTAAGTCCGCTCCACTCCGCCGTCCGCTCGCGCTCCTATTGGTTAATATTTCTACGTTTCTCCGCTCCGCAGCCTCGCTCCGCTCCGGTGGATAGGCAGCCTTAGAGTGGGTGTTACCTGTTATGCAGCACATGGCTGATGTATTAGGCGTGCGTTACCTATTTTTCAGCTCAAACTACACACGGGGATCTTTTTAAAGTTTCGAGATCATGCATTTGTTGAAAATTTATAAGTGGCACAGTAGTGAAATACATTTTATTTATTATTTAGGTGCTGTGTGCGCGAACCATTTTGTGACAAGTGTTTGTGGTAAGTAAAACCTCGATTTTTTCTTATACATGCGTAAAGGGAAAGCAAGTTTATTGTCAAATACCGTATGAATATAGGCGAAAAATTTCACGCGCTCTCAAAATATGACTGTTTACTTGGAATTTATAGAATAAAATAGGTTGATGTTATAAAAAAAAAGCTATAATTCTCTTTTTAAATGACATGTTATTTGACAATAAGCTGTTTACTTATAAATAATTGGTATCCTTTTCAAATGTAGTTGTTATTTTCGTTGACTAAACAAAAATAAATTATTAATATTATTATAATATAAAGGTTAGAACCTGAAAAATGGCAGACAACCAATGTTCACCGTATTAACCACAATTAAATGCTATGGGCTGAATAGTAGTTCACTCGTGGTACGTAAATCCGCATCAAACAGACACGAGTTAGTAGTTCTTGTGTCGAACAAGGCAGCCACAGATCCATGTAAAGCTCAATAGTGGGTAACATTTACGCAAATATTGTACCCAATGAACCGCTTAACTTTCTGTAAGACTTAGATTTTAGGGATCTGTGGAAGTAGCTTAAATCCTCACATTTTACAAAATTAAGGTAAACTATAATCAAACAAGATCCCACTTAATTACACTTATTAGTTAAAGTCACGAGCACAGAATCTTAAAGTCTACTACATACTACTACTTTTTCCAATTATTTTGTATTGGGATATCAATATTTGTAGGTATTCTGCTACAATCTTCACCTATAAGTAGGTACCTGCATTATAAATTACAGTATGTGCTTATTGTAATCATGTAATCACTTTATTTTACAGTGTAATTCACAAGCGGCCACCACTGCAACGATAGTCGCACTTCGACGAAAAAATTCTGCTATATTACTTTTAAACCGCTCGTATTTGTTTTAGATGAAACTTTTTCTTTTCTAATTATAATGGACATGAATAATAAATAAAAGTAGAAAATCATCAGTAACTCTGTGGCGGCATCTACATCGCCACATACGAACTACGCATCAATGACATGACGTCACGCAAACCTGCATCGCGCAATTAGAGTTTACCACGCGATTAGCATATATACAACGACATCAACCGTCGGGCAGTAGCCCACCAGACATAACACCCGTCTGGTCGGAGGATCCTCCCTTTTCTATGGAGGATGAGTGAACTTTACACCCTGTTCCTCATGCCTCTAAATTGGTGACCCCGAGCATGAACGTCAGCGCAGCCTTCGTGCAACTACATCAGCGTGACGTCATCAGCATCACTTCCTCAAGCTTTCGAGCGGCGAGTCACACAGCCAGCCAGCATCCACGGCTTCAACGGGTATCCTGACCACCAGCATGCAGCGGACGCGCATTCCTGGTCATCACCTTCAGCCTCAACCTCAACCCAGCGCTGTACACTCCGACTCACTGGAGCATAACGCAGCGCCACCCCGACTCACTGGGGTATCACCGCAGACAGTTCCGACTCACCGTGAACTATGCGGCACCCGGTTCCGACTCACTGGGACCACAACTGGCACTGGCAAGCATCGCAAGATACACGACTCAGCCCACTATCGACCTCCGGTCTCCGGAGGGGAGTGATGTGGCGGCATCTACATCGCCACATACGAACTACGCATCAATGACATGACGTCACGCAAACCTGCATCGCGCAATTAGAGTTTACCACGCGATTAGCATATATACAACGTCCCGACATCAACCGTCGGGCAGTAGCCCACCAGACACAACACCCGTCTGGTCGGAGGATCCTCCCTTTTCTATGGAGGATGAGTGAACTTTACACCATCATGCCTCTAAAACTCTGTTTTTTATTTCTTAAACAGTATGTGTTAATGGAATAAAGTATAGTGATAATACTTACGACAGCTTAAAACAGCACATAGTAGATTAATTGCCCATGCTAGTACAAGTATTCAGATCCAACCAGGATCAAAGATTACATGTGATCTTATTTACAGCAATTCGCTGTAATTTAGCATTATATGGATTCACCCGTGGGCTAAATAAGTGCTATTATAAGATTGCGTATAACAAGCTGATTAACATTGTAAAAGTTCAATTATGTTCAGCAAGACGCATTATATCATTGATAATTGAGGTCACAGAATAGCTGATTGCATTTTAGTAGCTCACATGTTCTGTCTTAAAATGCAAGCATTTCATGGGTACGTTTGTGGCCTTCAATTCAGAATATAGCTACTTTTAGGTCCACAAAAATGCTACATTGCAGCTTACAGTACTGTTGATTGCTAAATGCTGATTAACACTGACCTGCACACCTATAATAACGCTAGCAACATTACAATTTCATTGCCGTGGTTGTTAATACAGTCAATAAACAGGCGAAAGCGTAATTTTCAGTTCTTGCAGTTCGAGTGAACTCTAATAACTCTTCATAAATGCTGAAGTTACCGATGTGGACCTTATGTGATATCTTATAATGCAGATCTGTGCTACTTGGGAGGATATAAAAAAACCGGTCAAGAGCGAGTCGGACTCGCGCACCGAGGGTTCCGTTCCGATTCCTGAAAAAGTGTGCTATTTAGAGACATCGTTTTATTTTTCCTGTAATCTTTACATAAACTTCTATCACATAGAATAATTTCAGATTTTTATCTTTGCAAACTTCGGAGATAAGGGACGGTATTTTTTTTTACATTTTTCATTAAAAGTCGAAAACTATGCGGTCTAAAAAAAAATAAAAAAATGTTTGAGAATGTGCAAGCAGCGTTCTTTCATATGATACCCCACATGTCTTAGTAGCCCCACTTTGAATTTTTAAGACCCCCTTTCAGTCCCTGTTACAAAAAATATATAAATATTTTTGCTTCTTTCTTATTTAAAAAATAGTTGGGTAAACGTCATTTAAAACTGTTCTAAATTTCAAATTGATAGCATTAGTAGTTCTTGAGATATCCAGCTGTGACAGACAGACAGACAGACAGACTGAGTCACACCATAAGGGTTCCTTTTTTACCATTTTGGTACGGAACCCTAAAAATTTAGTAATAGTATTTTATTAACATCACTTGTTACGTAATTAAATAAGCAATTATAAAACTAATGAAATAAAACAATGGAAACAAATCCAAAACACGTATAACACAAGAGGAATCCCAAACGAGCTCTTAATAATACCTCCATGATATCGCATCTGAGTTCACTCAGTGTGTTGCTTACTTATTTCTGATTTACAAACCACAACACATACTTTCAACCCTATCTGTTCCACTTTAGGAGTTAGTTTTGACTGCCTTATGAACTCTAGTGGGGCAGTTACCGTCCGAATTGAATTTCAGAATGTGTTATGATAACATAACGATGTGAAAACGACTTTCTTGCGTGAAAATAGTTATAGGAATTTTCCGGAGCGAATTTTTATTAGGTTTTCTGGGTTGCTTTTGTTAAATATTTTATGTAAAGGTGTTTATAATTAACTAGAGGGACGAGAGAGTTTTCAATTGTTTGAAAAGGTGTGTTATAATAAATGGAATTGTTAATTAACTTAAGTATGCTCGGATACTACACGCGCTCAAAGAGCGATACTTAAGTATCGCTCTTTGATGATGTATTTCAAAAAAAGAAGATTCTCTACTGACAAGCTATACGAACTATGTAATCTGCTGTCAGTGAGAAAATTGTATATCCTTCTTATCATCCTCAAAATGCACAAAGAGATACCATATGATGGTAAAATACTAAGAAAAAGAAATAAACACTGCATAGTAAACGTTCCCCCAACTAGGACAGAATTTGCCAGTAGACAATATAAAAAGCGCTCAGCTTTCTTATACAATAAAATTAATAAATTAATATATATTTATGATAAAAAAAAATATGAATGTAAAAAGAAGTTAATAACATGGCTTCACACTTTAAACTATAATGACGTAGAGTTACTTCTGCAACGTGTGACTTAATAATATTTAAGAGTGATGTTATTTGCTTTTTTAGTCACTCATGTACACCCAAAATCTCTTTCACACACACATACCTACACACACACAAACACACCCCCACATACACAAACACACCCCCACATACACATACACACGCACACATATAAATCACGTACACACTCGTAGAAATTGATTGTATTTTTTCCTTTTTAGGGTTCCGTACCTCAAAAGGAAAAAACGGAACCCTTATAGGATCACTCGTGTGTCTGTCTGTCCGTCTGTCACAGCCAGTTTGCTCCGAATCCAATGGACCGATTAAGTTAAAATTTGGTACACATATGGATTTCTGTGACCCAAACACGTACAGCTAAAGTAAATATATGAATTTTGAATATGAGAGTCACTTTTAGGGGGAAAACAAGAAAATTAAAAAAAAAAGTTTTGTAAACTGCACCGAGTCACATATCAAATAAAAGGGCTTACTATGAGGGTCTCAAATATTTTTTTTTTATAATTTTAAAATTTATTGTTTTAAAGTTATTTAAGAAAACAGACGAAAATTGACCATTCCCCCCCCCTTATCTCCGAAACTACTGAGCCTAAAATTTTGAAAAAAATATAGAAATTAGTTCTATACCTGTAGATTACAGGAAAACCTATAAGAAGTCTGTGGTCTTAAAATAACATGGTAAATCTAAATATATAAAAAAATCAAAGTCCTGACTGAGTCACTGACTAATATACCAACGCACAGCCCAAACCAATGGATCTAGAGACTTAAAATTTTGCACATAGATACCTTATATAGTGTAAACATCCACTAAGGAAGGATTTTTGGAAATTCCATCCCTAAGGGAATAACCTAAACAGGGTATGAAAGTTTGTATGAAAAATCCTATCCCTTGAGTTAATAGACTTGAAACTTAGCACGAATATTCATCTAAGGAAAAAAATATAATAAATTAAGGATAAAGTTTATCATTTTTAGTTTTCCTAAACTACGCCCTAAGGAGGGATTGGGGGTGTCAAAGTTTGTATGGAGGAACTTTAACACGCGGTCCGATTAACTCAAAACTCAGTTTTTATACTTGAGACCAAAAATTAAGACTAACGTGTATCAGGGTTTTCCAAAAATCTACCCCTAAGGGGTGAAAAGTTAATTTTATAGCGGAGGATTTTATTGGGGGCTTGATTAACTCTAAAATTGGTGTAAATAATGTTTGAGTCAAGTTATGGAAACATACCAGACGATTTTTGAAATTCTTTAGGTATCTGTGTTCGTGAAAACAGAGATACAGTTTATATGAAAAATCTTATTAATTTGGTTAATGAACTTGAAACTTGCATAAGTAAGTAATAATGTTTGTCATTATTAGTTTTTCAAAACTACGCCTCAAATGAGGTTTAGGGATGTTAAAGTTTGTATAGAAGAATTTTAAAGCGCAGTCCGATTAAAAAAATGTGTACTTTGAGTCAAGTTAGGAAACTTGCCAAACGAATTTTCACCGATTTTGACGGCATATAGCTGATGTTTTAAGGAGTAACTTAGGCTCTTTTTATTTTAGAAAAATAATTAGGGTTCTGCGCAAGAAAATTAAAATCCATGAAATCAGACAACCACGTACAGCCCAGTACAAACTTACTAAGCCTCCGCTGTCTATTACGGCTATAACAACAAATAATAAAAATAAAGCAAAGTTAAAAATTTAAGGGGTCGGTCCCCATACAATAAACTTTTCATTTTGAAAAAAAAAAAATTTTTGATCTAGCATGTGGGGTGTCATGTCATTATTTCATCACCGCTGCTCTCAAAACGGTGAAGGAAAACATCGTGAGGAAACCGGCATGTCCTAGAACCAAAAATTCGAAGACATATGTGACATCTACCAACCCGCACTGGGCCCGCGTGGTGGATTACGGCCCACTCCCTCTCACCGAGAGGAGGCCTGTGTCCCCGCAGTGGGGACATTATAGGCTGATTATGTGTTATGTGGGATGTCATCGTCTAGAACTCATTGAGTTAGAGTACAAACATATTTTTTTTTTCTTTTATAATTAAGAAATAGGGGGCCGCAAAGTTGTAAATTTTAGACCATTTTTGTACGAGGTCTAGCGCAACAATTCAACAAATTAGGAATTTGAAACTTCTTTATACCATGTAAGTACCATGAATACTGTATTTAATCAACAATACTGAAAACGGCGATTCATAAGGTATTTTGTTTAAACATGGGTGATTTTCTGCAACTGCAAAAAATAACCTTGTAATTCACAGTATCATTATAAAATAAGTAAAAGTTATCTTTGCGATTGTTAAACATATAATATGGTACGGAACCCTTCGTGCGCGAGTCCGACTCGCACTTGACCGGTTTTTTTTGTTTCTTTATACTTATACCTATTTGTACTCGTAAGTTTCTAATGTAAAGGGAAGAGCGGAGCCTTCAACTACAGGCATTTTATATGCCTAAATGGAGACTCCTCGACAGGCATTGTAAGCCAAATATGCTATATGAAATAAACTTATTTTATTTTTATTTTTATTTATTTATTTATACTAATAAACAAAAACGAATCGTTTTGCTTACCAATGGCAGCATTTTTGTTGCCAAACTGGGCATTAAATAGATTCGTAAGCTAATTTTTGTGATATCTACTTCCATATGGGAGGGTCTACTATGCAAAGCTATAAAGTCTTTGCTTCAGTATTAGTAGAGATACAACAGTCTTCATTTTAACCAATAAAGTTCCGAAATTATAATAGAAATCGGCCATTAAAAATTTAATGTTACGTTCTCTTATGAAATAGAAACAAATGTAACATGTTTTCTTTCTTAATAGGTAAGTAGGTGTCCTAATACCCTACCAATAATCTCAACCTGTAACTATCACTGCAGGACAAAGGCCTCTTCTCCCCTCTACTCTCCTCCCTCTCCCCCTCCCCTCCACCTTTTCCCCCTCCCACTTCACGCTTCCCTCCTCTTCTTAGACATCCGAGAAGTACCTAACAAGCATTGATCATAACGCTGTTCTCATTACCGTTACTTAATCCAGGTTTGCTCACGATATTTTATTAAACTTTAAAGTGCATCATGAATTTGATCAAAAGTCAAATCATTTATTTCAAATAGGCACACAAGAGGCACATTTGAACGTGAAAATGTATTTTAAAAAAACCGGTTCAAGTGCGTGTTGGACTACGCACAATGAAGGGTTCCGTAGTTGGGATTAAATTAATAATTATCCCAAGAACAAACTTAACATTATAGTTGAAAAACCGGTTCTCCCATACATTTCAACAGTAAATGTAAGTTTGTACTCACACTATTGACAGATTTACCATGTTACTTTAAGACCACAAACTTCTTATAGGTTTTCCTGTAATCTACAGGTATAGAACTATTTTCTGTATTTTTTTTCAAAATTTTAGGCTCAGTAGTTTCAGAGAAAGGGGGGGGGGAACGGTAAATTTTTGTCTATTTATTTTTACTATGAACTTTAAAATTGTTTATTTTAAAATTATTAAAAAAAATATATACTTGAGATCCTCATAGTAAGCCCTTTTATTTGATATACAGGGTGGCCGGAACATTGACGTCCAAAAATAAAATTTCGGTCCCTCGTATCGTGGGGTATTCGAATCACCCCCATGTATGTTCCGCGACTTTTCATAGTTTTCGAGTTATGAATTTTTTTCTGAATGTTTGAAAATTTTCGACCTGACCAACCTAAAAAAATTCTAAAAAAAAAAGTAGAGGGTTTTATCGAGTTTCTTTTTTTGCAACTGAATTTTCATAAGTAGTACTTTTATGCATAAAATAATCAGCTTCGTAACTGTGATGAAAGTTATGAAAATGTTGATCTAAAGTGAAAAATT
Source organism: Cosmia trapezina (assembly GCA_905163495.3). NCBI lineage: Eukaryota > Metazoa > Arthropoda > Insecta > Lepidoptera > Noctuidae > Cosmia > Cosmia trapezina. The sequence continues at coordinate 26,774,889 of LR991028.1, forward strand.
TACGTTCGGTAAATTATGACTCAAATTTTCAACTTTAAATTAAAAATCTTAACAGGTGACTTCATAATTCCTAAGTAGGCTTCAAGAATGCGCCAGACTCTCAGCTTTCATAATCATAAAAAAAATGAAGTACTTAATAGGGCTACTTTGTTTAAAATCGGCCTTCAAAGACAGCGAGGTGGAAAAATTCTTAAAATTACCCATCTGAGTAATTAATTTTTTTTGGCTATTTTCTCGTTCCTAAGGTTAATTAATGATAAGAATACTGAAAACTAACCAACAAATAGTTTCAGAGTTGGGTAAGAAAAGTTTTACGTAAAAAGTGGTTTTGAATAAAACACAGATGATAATGTGAAAAAAGTACTTAATTTATTTTTAACATTTACAAAAGGTTTTCAAAGTGGCCACCACCAGCAGCAATACACATTCTACACCTACGTAAGAAATTGTCTGGCAATCGTCTAAAAGCGTCTCTGTTCTCTCTCACAACACGTTCAGCTTCTGCAATCAACTGCCTCAGCTCTTGTTCACTTGAACAGTCTCGGGCGTATGCTATTTCCTTGTAATAGCCCCAAATAAAGAAATCGATGGGGTTGAGATCAGGTGAGCGTGGAGGCCACCTAATTGGTCCGCTGCGTCCGATCCATCTGTTGGGTTATGTTTCATCTAAGTAATTTCGGACCTGGGTTGCATAGTGACACGGGCGCCGTCATTTTGCAACACCATGGTTCGTCTGAGTTCGAGATTCACATCTGCCAGCAACAATGGAAGTTCATTTTCCAAAAAGTTTTTGTATGTTTCTCCATCAAGTCTGGACGGCAGTTCAAACGGACCAATTAGTTCGCCATTGAGGATACCAGACCACAAGTTAACGCTGAAGCGATGTTGAAATGTCGAAGCTCTCACTTCGAGTGGATTTTCATTCGCCCACGTGTGGTAATTATGAATATTGAATATAATGTGGTTAGTTTTCAGTATTCTTATCATTAATTAACCTTAGGAACGAGAAAATAGCCAAAAAAAAATAATTACTCAGATGGGTAATTTTAAGAATTTTTCCACCTCGCTGTCTTTGAAGGCCGATTTTAAACAAAGTAGCCCTATTAAGTACTTCATTTTTTTTATGATTATGAAAGCTGAGAGTCTGGCGCATTCTTGAAGCCTACTTAGGAATTATGAAGTCACCTGTTAAGATTTTTAATTTAAAGTTGAAAATTTGAGTCATAATTTACCGAACGTAAATTTTTTACTTTAGATCAACATTTTCATAACTTTCATCACAGTTACGAAGCTGATTATTTTATGCATAAAAGTACTACTTATGAAAATTCAGTTGCAAAAAAAGAAACTCGATAAAACCCTCTACTTTTTTTTTTGAATTTTTTTAGGTTGGTCTGGTTGAAAATTTTCAAACATTCAGAAAAAAATTCATAACTCGAAAACTATGAAAAGTCGCGGACCATACATGGGGGTGATTCGAATACCCCACGATACGAGGGACCGAAATTTTATTTTTGGACATCAATGTTCCGGCCACCCTGTATTACACGGTACAGTTTGCAAAACTTTTTTTTTTATTTTCTTATTTCCCCATAAAAGTGACTATCCCCCATATTCAAAATTCATTTATTTACTTTAGCCACACATGTTTGGGTCACAGAAATCCATATATGTATACGAAATTTCAACTTAATCGGTCCATTAGATTCGTAGCAAATTGGCTGTGAGAGACGGACAGACAGACAGACAGACGAACAGACAGACAGACAGACACACGAGTGATTCTACAAGGGTTCCGTTTTTTCCTTTTGAGGTATGGAACCCTAAAAATGGATTAATTCTAGTCGCCCCTTCCAAAAGGATCAACAAGACACATTGGACAAACACTTGCAACTTAGTAACCCATCATCTATAGCCAACGGTCTAGTTAATGCTATAAAGATAAATCTGAAACAAAACCTCACTAACAACGTGCTACTACTCTACTACACAAATTAATTCCCAGCATGAGCATGCACACTGCAAGACGTATGACGTGTCACCAGTGAGTTGCCTTAGTTGCCAACTAAGCTGCAAGTGGCAATATGAAGCATCGGACAAAGTTAGACAGACTTTAATTATAGCTTCCAAACTTCATTACCTAGTGGCGGGGGAATGTATTAGGTGATATGGCTGTTAACAATGAACAGGTTATCACATCTACGAGCGCACAATCAGAAGTGGGAAAGGGTTACCCACATCGTATGGGTTTTTGTTTAACTGCTTAGAAAAACCCTATCTAAAATGGATTTAACCAAAATTTATTTATTTTATTTTGGTTTACCAACAATTGTTTACACTAACATCTTGAGCAAAAAAATTACATGTCTTAAACTTTAAACAGTGTAACAATTACTTAAAGGTAAACACCACATGAAAAATGGGCCTTTAAACCATTCAAAAGGGTTACCTACATCATATATGGGTTTCTGATTAACTGCTTAGAAAAACTTTATCGAAAACCCTTTCAATGGGTAACTATGGGTTTTACACGACTGCTCAAAAAGGAGTGTAATGTTTTTAATAAATACATAGTTTCGATGTAGAGAACAACTGTTTTTGGTTCCGTACCAAAATGGTAAAAAGGAATCCTTATGGTGCGACTCAGTCTGTCTGTCTGACACAGCTGGATATCTCAAGAACTACTAATGCTATCAACTTGAAATTTGGAAACGTTTTAGATGACGTTTGCCCAACTATTTTGCAAATATGAAAGAAATTATTTTTTTTACAACAAGGCCTGAAACAGGCAGTGTTTTAAAATTTCGAAGTGGGGCTACTAGGGCATGTGGGTATCATATGAAAGAGCGCTGTTTACACATTCTCAAACATTTTTTTTTCTATTTTTTAGGCCGCATAGTTTTCGACTTTTGATGAAAAATGCAAAAAAAAAATACCGTTTTGAAATTATTCTATGTGATAGAAGCATACATAAAGATTACAGGAAAAATAAAACGATGTCTCTAAATAGGCCACTTTTTCAGAAATCTGAAGGGTTCCGCCCTTGGTGTGCGAGTCTGACTCGCTTGACTAGTTTTATTTTTTTCGCGATTTCAGTCTTCTTCTCAGAGTAGAAATTATTTATTACGATGGGTTGTTGAGTTTGTTCGGTATTTAAGTTTCTGATTATTTAAGGTTCTGATTATTGAGAATGGAATAAACTCACTGAGTATAGGTACCTACCTACTAGGTACGTAATTGTTTATTTTATGTTCTACAATAACTTGGTAAATATACTACAGTAACTATAACGTGGCAAGACAAGGAAGGCGTGGAGCTAAGGAAGCGACTGGCGAGCCGCACGCTAGTCGCTAGCGTTCCGTTTCTAAGTAGGTATATCAAAAATGCAATTCAGCAAATCGCATCGCCCGCCAGGGTCGCGACAGGAACTACCGTACTATGGCCCCTTTTAAGGTTTTCAGTTGTTAGGGTCATCCCAAGCAAAATAGATTGCGGGATGGAACCCCTGTAAAGTACCAAATGATGGGACTTCTTCATGTTCTTGTAGGTTCTTTCGTAGTTAATTTTTCGTCAAATTTTATTTCTACCTACACTAAATCAATCTGCCTAGCCTTTTCCCAACTATATTTTACATGGAGCGACTGCCTATCTGACCTCCACAACCCAGCTGGGTAATACGATACCCCTTGGTAAGACTGGTTGTCAGACTTTCGCGCTTCTGACGACCCGTAACGACTGTCAAAGATCCACGACTGACAGCCGGTACCAGCGGCTATTTATTTATTTCTTTAATTTATGAAATGACTCAATTAAAAACTGAACCACAAAAACTCATCCTACCTATATTTCAATCTATAAACATTTGTACCTACCTATAACCTACAAGACTATAACTCAAGACCTAGATATAAAACCTGCTATGATTTATAGCTAGATACAATCAGCAATTTGTTTCAATTAAAATACACGCTAAACGTCGACGCTGATGTTGTGAATAGCGGAGAGCTGAAAATAAAGTAAAACTGTTGTGTCAAAAGAAATATCCGTTTAAGGACCAAGGTTCCGTATCTTGATTTATTTTTAACATCTTACATAAAATCACGAGTGTTTTCTCCAGAGGGTTAGGCACCACAGCTGAGCTGTGCGTGGGTTCCGTTCGTTCTCCGGGTTGGGCAGAGTTATCAGGTTGTTCAATTATAAAATTGACAGAAGGGACTGTCAATTTTGCGCCACCTACCTGGTCCAATTGTGTTTTCAAACCATCCAGGAACACATTCAAATACCTATACACACACAATTTCTAATCTAAATCGGTCCAGCCGTTGTTATACCATGTTTTATCCGTTTTTTTTTAAGTATCCTATGTCCGTCTCCTGCTTCTAAGCTACCTCCCCATCAATTTTCAGCCAAATCGGTTCAGCCGTTCTTGAGTTATAAATAGTGTAACTAACACGACTTTCTTTTACATATATAGATGTAAACGTAAAATACCATAGCCCAATGTCGACCGCAGGCTGGCAGTACTTGCGAATAACCTATGAGATTCGGTTGACACTTCGAGAACACATTGACATGAACCTATGCGGTATCATGCGACACTCGGTAACAATTGTTACCGAGTGTCGCATATTATATTATAGGGAGAGAGACTATTAATAGTCTCTCTCCCTATAATATAATATGGGACTTTTAAAAGGCAGTTTTGTAACTAGAGTTCCTATTGAAACTGTACAAATCTGCGACTATAGAAAACAGGCTGCTGATGTTTAATTTTAGGTTTAATTTATATCTTATTCGTTTATTTTAAAATTGCTTTGACTTTTTATTTTATTCTGATCCAAGTATTATTATGCTATATTTATTTTATTCAAGGTTTTGCCAGAATTAAATTATATTTTCTTAAGGTTTTTCATCCACGGAACCCTACAATGAACTGTAAGTGAAACAACAACAACAGCTGACCGGAAGCAATTTCCCGTGTTTAACGAGTTCCGTACATTTTCCTGTGGATTTTTTAAACGAACAATTTAACCCTGCTTTATAATATAGTTACTGCATAGTAACACGCTGTTCCGGGCGTTTGAGCACCGGTCTGATGCTGACATGATAAGGGTTTTCAAGGCTATGTACTGGGTAAGTACCTATACATAGACTTAAGTATCTATACAAGGTGTAAGTGTAAACAGTAGCAATATTTTAAGGGGTCATTGTACTCATCTATATGAACAACTTTTACTATGGGACCAAACCTGAAATCGCGAAAAAAAAATCTGCTATTCAGTACATTTATGTTCGCATAATTCGTCAAAATGTAGGGAACAGTCGATTTTTTTTTTCGCGATTTCAGTGTTGGTCCCATAGTAAAAGTTGTTTGTTATCATGAGTATAAGGTCACTAATTACCGGTCACCGTATAGACATTTTGTTTTATAGGAATTTTAAAAACTTGGTTCCGACTGTCATCTTTGACAGTCGTTATGCTGGGTAGGTAGTCAGAAGCCAAAATATCTGGTAACCAGTCTTATCAAGGGGTATCGTGTTACCCAGTAACTGGGTTGTGGAGATCAGATGTAAAATGCTGGTATTCAGCTGCATCCGGTTTGACTGGAAGCCGACCCCAAAATAGTTAGGAAAAGGCTAGGCAGATGATGACGACAGCGTAGGTATATAGGGTGACTGGTAATTAGTGACCGATACCTAAACACATGATTGTGCTCGTGATAACAAACAACTTTTACTATGGAACCAAACCTGAAATCGCGAAAAAAAAATCAGCTGCTCCCTACATTTTCACGAGCTATGCAAACATGAATGTATGAGGCAGCTGATTATTTTTCGCGATTTCAGTACCCTAATTGCGTAACACATTATCGATCGGAGTTGGTTTCATTTTTTAACAAATTGCTGATCCATTGCTTCATATGTTCGAAAAATTTTCAGCTCGACAACGTAAATAACGCAATGAATGTTGTTGAACTGTCAAAATGAAACCAACTCCGATTGATCATGTGTTACGCAATTAGGGTGCTGGTTTGGTCCCATAGTAAAAGTTGTTTGTTATCATGAGTATAATCATGTGTTTATGTATCGGTCACTAATTACCAGTCACCCTATACAACGTGTTACGTTAAATGCGCAAAACCTCTTAAGGGGTCATTGTACACATCATTATGAACAACTTTTACTATGGGACCAAACCTGAAATCGTGAAAAAAAAATCTGCTGTTCAGTACATTTATGTTCGCATAATTCGTCAAAATGTACTGAACAGCTGATTTTTTTTTCGCGATTTCATGTTTGGTCCCATAGTAAAAGTTGTTCATAATGATCCCAATGACCCCTTAAGAGGTTTTGCGCATTTAACGTTACACGTTGTATAAGAAATGTGTGGTCCATCGAGATATAAGTACTGTACGTTAGTACTTATATCTCGATGGTGTGGTCATATTTTTAAGGGTGTGGTAGGTACAGACCATCAAACTGAACAACTTTCTCAAGAAACAATAATCAGCTGTCCCATACAAAAGTTTCTACTCGACCCGCAGTATGTGACAACTGATAATGAGAGTATGTTTGTTCTGGTCATAGATAATATCCTCGGTTTAATGTTTATCAAATTTTTACAGGTTCTGAGATGTCCACACGCCGCCGGTTTACGCTGAAAACCAGCGCCTTGACTCGTGCCTTTGTGCACGGGTCACGGCATTATGCTGAGCGTTAGCCGTTTCGCGCGTCAGTGACGCATCTTTTCTTTAAATATGTATTGTTCTTTTTTCTTTTTTCATGTTTGAAATAAATAACTACCTACCCATTTGTTAGGGTTCCGTACCAAAATGGTAAAAAAGGAACCCTTATGGTGTGACTCAGTCTGTCTGTCTGTCACAGCTGGATATCTCAAGAACTACTAATGCTATCAACTTGAAATTTGAACCAGTTTTAAATGACGTTTACCCAACTATATTGCAAATGAGAAAGAAATAAAAATATTTATATTTTTCTTGCAACAGGTGCTGAAAGGGGGTCTTAAAAATTCAAAGTGGGGCTATTAGGGCATGTAGGGTATCATATGAAAGAACGCGGTTTGCAAATTCTCAAACACTTTCTTATTTTTTTTTAGGCCGCATAGTTTTCGACTTTTGATGAAAAATGTAAAAAAAAGCTTCCCCCCCCCCTTATCTCAGAAGTTTGAAAAGAGAAAAATCTGAAATTATTCTATGTGATAGAAGTTTATGTAAAGATTACAGGAAAAATAAAACGATGTCTCTAAATAGCACACTTTTTCAGAAATCGGAACGGAACCCTTGGTGCGCGAGTCCGACTCGCTCTTGACCGGTTTATTTTTTATTTTTAGGCTTGTTAAAAACTAAATTTATGTATTGCGTCATTTTTCGCGTGAATAAATAGTTTTTCTTTCTTTCTTTATAATTTTTCGCGATTACGAAGTTGGTCCCATGGAGAAAGTTGTTCAGTATGATGGCTCGTACCACACCCTTAAGGCGAGTAGTTAATAGTAATGCCAACTAGCTCACCACTATCAATGGTGGCGCCAGTTGGCATTAGGTACTAATCGCCTTAAAAATGACGACACATTTCTTAAACACGCTGTATTTCTATACCTACTCAAATAGTAGGTAACTTAGCTATTCGTTCAAACTCTTATTTGTAGAGTCAAAATGAACACGATTCATGTCTAAATTGTGATCTAGCGGTCACGTTCCAACCCCAATTCATACAATAATAGGAACAGTAAGGGATATCCTTATAAATCCTGATGTATTTACAAAGGATTGTCGCGGAATCACGATAAAAATGTTTATTTTATGATATTCCCGTATTATTGACATCGGCGACAAGGGGCTTCGGAAAATGGGAATAGGTAGGTTCACAAGAAAATTGTACAGAAATAATGTTTTGAATTTTTTATATTTTTCTGAGTGGAAGCTGTGCTAGGTAGATGTTCTCTCGCGGGATTATGTGATATGGAATAATCTTAGTTTAATATTTAATTCACGTTGTTAGCTGCTCATAATAAAAGGGCGGTGGCCACGGAGGTCAGATTTATTGAGGTGGGACTTATTTATAAGTAGGACCTAAGTAAATACTTACACAGTAAGACCTATTCTTAGGCATCAATCAATCTGCCTAGGCTTTTCGCAACTATGTTGGGGTCGGCTTCCAGTCTAACCGGATGCAGCAGAATACCAGTATTTTACATGGAGCGACTGCCTGTCTGACCTCCACAACCCAGTACTGCTGTTTAACTGGGTAATACGATACCCCTTGGTAAGACTGGTTGTCAGACTTTCGGGCTTCTGACGACCCGTAACGACTGTCAAAGATCCACGAATGACAGCCGGGACCAACGGCTTTACGTGCTTTTCGAGGCACGGAGGAGTCTCGGTATGTAAAGATGGTCACCCATCCACGGACCAACCCCGGCAAGCGTAGCTTAACCTGATGGAACCACCCGTGCGGCAGTTATTACTTAGCCACGAGCTCCTAGTACTTAATTCAGTAGATAGCGATTGTAGTCTATCTTTTCGACTGACTTTTAACACCAAAAAACCTTCCAGATCGGCAGAAGGAATATATAACCAAAATCAAATCTCGTCTAGCAAGAATTCTGTAGATTTTTCTAAAAGTCCTCATTTAAATTCCTCCTGCACAGAGCTAGCTCTCAGTTCTCTCAGACATCTAAATATCTTTGACCATCAGAATACGTATCTTTTATAAGTATCAGAAAAATGAGATCACATCTTTACGAGTGGACGCGGGCGAAACGAAACAGTGCGATATAAGAACAATAAAATAAATTGGACGCAGCAGCGTTGACTCCGACCGTCCGTATTATAGTGTTATGTTCACTTGCCATTTAGCCCCGGCCTCCCGTCCCGGCTGCCATCTTATCTCCTTCATAAAAAGCTAAATTAGCGCTCTTTGATACGGATAAGAAATGGAGAAGCGCTGAAAAAGTGTGTCTTATCTTTGCAATTGTAATTTTGTTTTAGAAATGATGTTAATTTTGTTTTCTTTTAGCATTTAACCATTTAATAAAATAAAATAATTACAAAACCATTTAATAGAATATAATAAAATAAAATAAAATTTTCAGCAAGAAAAAACTTTTAAGGTTAAATGATTTTATTTATGAGAGAGCAGGCAATCATAGTTTGCTTGCCTGCTCTCTCATAAAAAAATCATTCCCTACCTAGCTGATATCGGTAAATTCCCTACTTTTTACTTTTTTTTAAATCTACAGTCAACTTATCCTCATCTCACTATCCATCACTAGCTGCGCCCCGCGGTTTCACCAGCGTATACCGGGGTAAAAAGTAAACCTACGTGGGTATAAGCTATCTAAATACCAAATTTCATCCAAATCGGTCCAGCCGTTTGAGCGTGAAGAAGTAACAAACATACAAACACACACACAAACTTTCGCCTTTATAATAGTAGTGTGATAAATAAAGAATCTCCTATTCTTTTATAATTGTTTAAAATTGATAAAACGAGTAAAAATAATAATAAATAACTTTTCCATATTGCAAACCAAAAAAACAACAGGTTGCAACAGAATTAAATAAAAACAGCGAATGTTTTTCATCCTCCCATACTTTTCCTCTCACGTCATCTCCCAAAAAAAAAAACATTCGTCCGTACACTCACACCTAGTTAAGGCTCAAAGAGGGACTTTTATTTTCACTGTAATTGGCGCACAAAGCAAAACCAATCGACTTCGCTCGCGACGCGACGCGACGAATTTATTTATGTATTTTTGATAGAGTGCGCGCACTTGTCCAATTTGTCCCCGTGCACCCCCAATGTTGTTCATTTATTTTACGATTTGTTTTATTCTTTTCTTTTTCATAAACAAAGTAATTCTGAAATGTTCAGTATTTTATTCTCGCTTGTTTCTAAGTAAATGTTGTATATAAATGCTTCTGGTATCGTAAAAATGGAGAATCATTAAGAAGTAATTAAACCAAAGTTTTTCTTTTTCTCTTCGACATTTTAATAATCTGGAAAAATCTAGTTGATGAGTTTTGAACCAACACTTTTGGTGTCTGGACAGGCTCACGCCTTCTGAAAAGTTGTTGGTAAGTTTTTTTGCTCAGAAATCCACCACTGATTTGTGAAGCTTTGCTAATATATGAACTGCTAACCTCCTCTTTTTTTAAGTCGGTTAAAAAGTAGGAGACTATGTAGGACCAAAAGATTTATCCAAAAGTGTCGCAGGACCCATTCAGCGAACACAAAAAATATGCAATATCATTCATTCTTTCTACAAATAAATCCATTCGTTCCCAATTTGCCAGTGAACAACTTACAATAAAGGAACGTGTGCTTGAAGCTCTTAGTCGGAATACTTCTGATTCACGATTTGGTAGAAAACCATCGTTTTATTTGCATTTGACTCAAAGAGGCGCGCTTCGAACGAGTGTTCTTCAAACCACATGTAGGTAAGGCTGTGTTTAGAGTGAATGAAATGTTATTTTATTATTTATTTATTTATTGCAGTCATGTTGTTTATAAGATGTTACAGTCCGCGAGGCCTAAGCTGAGCTTTGCATTTGTGTGAGTGATCACCAAAATGGTACGAGAGCCCATGACCAAAAATTTTATCTTATCGTTTTTTGTAAGACAAAATCTTCAATTGTCTTATCGTTTTACGTTTTACAACGATGCGACATGGTTTTGATCATGGCCTCTCGTACCTACTAAAAGAACAAAAGCCTCTGTGCAAAATTTCAGCTTTCTAGGTTCAAGGGTTTGGGCTGGGCGTCATCAGTCAGTCAGGACTTCCTTATATTTATTATTTATATTTTTATAAACTTTTTTTTTAAGTTAGTGAGGCTACTATAATCGCCCGGACATTCAAAGGGTGCCTCCCTTTGAATGTCCGGGCGATTATAGTAGCCTCGCCTATTATCACAGTGTGAGCAAATCTTTAATATTTCCCCGCAGCTCTTCGAGAACATCGATAAAAGCGCGGTTACGCTATTATAAATCCATTTCCTGAATATTCGTAAAACTACATAGTTCCTTAGGATTGCCGGTTTGAAGAAAGTTATTAGGAACATTTATTTTTATACTTAGACTGTACGACTTTTATACATTTTTGATTGAAGGTTTGTGAATTGAATCTGGGCCTGATATCCACTAAAGTAATAGATAATGATTTACGATATTTGAGGAATCAATCTCCGTACTTGGCTTACATTTTTTAAATATCGTTTAAGACAGAAATAGAGCCTACGACCATGAACACACTCTTAGCACAGACATTTTATATTTTAACTACTAATTGCAGGGATAGAATTGGAACTTTGGAAGGTGCCAGATAAAGTACCCACATATACGGGATGAAATTGAATTCATAGGCATCCTTTTATGGGGTAATTGTACTCATCATTATGAACAACTTTTGTTATGGACCAAACCTGAAACCACGAAAAAAAAAATTTGCTGTTCCTTACTTTTTGACGAGTTATGCGAACATAATACCAGCTGATTTTTTTTTCGCGATATCAGGTTTGGTCCCGTACTAAAAGTTGTTCGTATTGATGAGTGCAATTACCCCTTAAAAGGATGCTCATGAATTCAATTTCATCCTGTACTTATAATTAATGTAGGTACATTACCTATCTTTATGAAATCTGTAAAAAGGTTCGCTACCTATCTTTTCCACCCACTACGAGGAAGACAAGACTTGCTATTTTTCCTAGCAGCTCACTCATTATGATTATGATACATGTTAATTAGTTCCCGTTATTACGCGGCCGGCACCACAGCGTTTTATGAACGTTATTAGTTGGCTCATTACGTGCCCGGAACACGCGGTTTGTTCAACAAGTTCGTTTACGTAGGTATTAGAGGTGCTTTTATTTTATGTGCAATTATTTTATTTAAGTTGGAGGTACCCTTTTTATTAATTATGTGGCACGTATTTTTTTAACGTTTAGAAATTGCTGAAAATTCACTTCCGAGACTGACGTCGTAGGTACTTACATACTTAATGCAAAATATTCACAATCATAATGTCTATATTATTATATCTACCACGTGGGCCCAGCATGAAAAAAAAAGCTCAGCGTAAACGCGAGAATTGGCTTCGTGCGTGTTGGTGCGAAGTCACTTGTTTTCGAATTTTTGGCCTTAAAAGTTTCCTCAAAATGTTTTCCTCCACCGTTTTGACATCGCAGACCTCCCAAGCGGCGTCAGCGTAGTATGTTACGCTGACGACACGCTGGTCCTGGCGCAGGGGAGGTCGCACCAGGCGGCGGCTGAACTAGCGACACGCGGGGTTGCGATAGTCGTGGAGAGGATCCGGCAGTTGGGACTCGAGGTGGCCTTGCACAAGTCCGAGGCCATGTGTTTTCATGGTCCTCGGAATGCGCCACCGTCGGGTTCCGAAATAACGGTGGGAGGGGTTCACATCGGAGTCGGGTCGACGATGAAGTACCTGGGACTCGTCCTCGACAGCCGGTGGAACTTCGTGGAGCACTTCCGACGTTTGGCTCCCAGACTGGCACGGGCTGGGGCTGCCTTGAGGCGGCTCCTGCCCAATCTGGGGGGTCCAAACGCCTCCTGCCGGCTCTACGCGGGGGTCGTGCGGTCCATGGCCCTTTACGGAGCACCGGTGTGGGCGCGTTCCCTAAGGCTGGGACCAGCCGGCAGGTTGAACGCGTCCCAGAGGGTCATGGCCATCCGGCTAGTCCGGGGATACCGCACGGTCTCCCGGGAGGCGGCGAGCCTCCTTGCCGGATTGCCGCCGTGGGATCTGGAGGCAAAGGTCCTCGCGCACGTGTGGGAGTGGCGCGAGGAGGCGAAGCGCCGGGGCGTAACTCCGCTGCCGCGAGAAATCACGGTACAGCGGACAGAGCTCCGGCGGGATCTCATGGCGGCATGGAGATCGCGACTGTCGCAACCCAGCGCTGGGCACGCCACAATAGCGGCGATAAGTCCCCTCTTTGAGGAGTGGTTAGAGAGGCGCCACGGCGTCCTCACCTTCCGCCTGACGCAGGTCCTCACCGGACACGGTTGTTTCGGGAGGTTCCTGTTTCGCATAAGGCGGGAGGAAACGCCCGGGTGTTTCCATTGTGTAGATCGCCCGGAGGACACGGTGGAGCATACAGTGGAGGTCTGCCCGGCTTGGGCAGAGCACCGCCGTGTTCTCACGGAGGCGATCGGCGGCGGCGATCTCTCGCGTCCGAGCCTGGTCCAGGCCATGGTGCGGAGCGAGAGTGCATGGGAGGCCGTCACCTCCTTCTGCGAAGCAGTGATGCTCGCGAAGGAGGAGGCGGAACGCGTGAGGGAGAGGCAGCCTCACGCCCTCAGTCGCCGCAGGAGACGCCCTGGGCGGCGGGAATCGCGGGGCGATTTCCGGCCACCGTAGGCGCGGGCCTGCGGACGGTGAGCAGCGGGTAGCTCGCCGTCCGGTAAGGACCAGGCCCGAGTCGACGGCGCGTCGTGTTCCACGCGTGCCTCAAAGAGATGTCAGCAAGTGACGGGGCCCAATAGGGCCGACGCCGCTGGGGTCGCGGGTTGTCTGAAAGGGTTACCGCGGCCCTGGCATAGGCAACTGAAGGAACACGGGTGGGTTTTAGTCAGTAAAAGTCTGACACGCCCTCCCGCTCCACCCAGAGCGGGAGAAGTTATTTGATGATTTCCCACCCTCAAAAAAAAAAAAAAAAAAAAAAAGGGTGATGAAATAAATTACACAAAGTAAAACGCTTGCCTGGGTTCGAATTCAAACCCACAACCGTCGGAAGCCGTGTTCGTCTAATTGACAATCTTGCTGATAATCAGCTTATAGTGTTCCCCCACATCTGGAACACAGGGTTCCTCTCTTCGAGAGGGAGTAATTCACCATGCGGGCTCAGTGCGGGTTGATAGATGTCACATGTCATTGGTCATTATCATGTCTTCAAATTTTAGGTTCTCCTAGAACCTAAAATTTGAAGACATGCCGGTTTCCTCACAATGTTTTCCTTCACCGTTTTGAGAGTAGTGGTGATGAAATTATTTACACAAAGTGAAGTGCCTGGGTTGGAACTGGTTCCGTAGCCACCGTAGGTATAAGTCGGGGCCGTTACCACTGGGCCACCCATATCCCAATAATTTAAAAACTAAGTACCTATTTACTTAATTGAACTTGTCTGTTTTACTTAATTGCCACATCCGACTCTGTTTAATTGACAAACAGCTGATATCCATTCTTGATTAATCCGGAGACAATAAATTAGTTAATCCAAAGCAATTAATGTTGTCCTTTCAAAATAGTATAATTTGGGTCATCTATCTGCCGAATTTAGGGACTGCTGTAAATCAGAGTAATTGAACAGTGGTTGATTTCACCGGGGTTGTTGTAGAGTCGGTTTGCCTCTAGTTTTATTGAGTTTGATTTTGAATAATACTGTAGGTTAGTTACCTACATAATGATATTCAAAATCAAACTCTACTCAAACAATCTGCCTAGCCAATCAACAACACAATCTCCCAACTATGTTCGGGTCGGCTTCCAGTCTAACCAGATGCAGCTGAATACCCGTAATTTACTTGGAGCGAATGCCTATCTGACCTCCACAACCCAGTTACCTACTTGGAAACTCTGCACCCCTTAGTAAGACTTTCGGGCTTCTGAAGACACGTCACAGATCCAAGAATGACAGCCGGACCACTCGGTATGTCAAAATGCTTACCCAACCACGGAGTGACCACGGCAAGCGTAGCTGAACCTGATCGATCGACCCGTGCGGCTGTTACCTATTACTTAGCCACGAACCCCCTAGCCCTGATCCTTATCCCTGATCAAACTACTAGGTACTTAGATTAATTTATGCAGCGACAGAAAATGAGTCAAAAACGCAATCTAAACGCCAAAAGATTCACCGGGGAAGCTGAAATTGAAGAAAGAGCCCATCCATAATTATCCCAAAGTAAAACATACTATTTAATATCTAGCTAAACATAAATACCTATCAAACATACCAATTTACTAATAATAAATATAACTAAATAACTACCTATCAAACTATCCTATACGTAAATATTTAAAGTCACCATAAAATTAAAAAAAAAAAAAAAAACGTTAAAATAATTATTAAATAGAAAATACAAATATTTTACAAAATTACCAATTTTCAAAAAACCCGCCCCTAACTGTTCCTGGCGCAAAGGTGCCCATAACGCTTGCAGCATTGCCTCGTTGGATGGCAATAGCCAACCTTTGCACCAAGAACGAGCCGGAGCGGGAGTCACCCGTTTTTTCACGGAGTTTGTGCCCTATCTCACCAATGAGCTTCTTGGCCTCAGTTCCCCAACAACCCATGGTCTCAACTGCTATAATTATATAATAATAATAATAATAACCCCACCGCCGTATCTCTACGTTGACGTCGTGGTGGGGCTTGCGCGCTCCGAACTCTGGGCCTGTGCCGGTAGAGTTCACTTTGCCGAAACAGGTCTAGGGTGAGGAGCCAGACCAAGAGAGATACAGAAACCCGCAGGGCAGCATGTGGCGAGCTGTTGGGCAGTAGCGACCCCACGGACCCTATCTCCCGGGAGTAGTCTTGTTCCTCATCTTTGGCTTGCCTTTATTGGCCGGCTGGAGTGAAAACTGACGGGAACAGAGCTCCCACCTCATTCTTGCCTTTATTGGCTGGCTTGAGTGGAGATTCGCAAGAGCAAACGTGCTCGGAGGAAGGAAGTATTCCAGTAAGTGTTTGTAGGGATCTTGACCATCTTCCGGGCTCTGGGATTGTTCTGAGAACCGTGGGATACCTCTCCACTCCTCACAAGCATCTCAGGACATGTTGCCCCCTTGCCGCTACGACACTATGTGCTAGCGACCGTTTTCGGGGGCCCATTATTGAGTGTGCAAGTCACCCCCTGCCATTTTATCTGTGTATTGTATACAAAACATTAGTCAGGCAGGGGCCATAGTGTTTCTATAGTTCTAGATAACCAGTCCACAACCACCCAAACCCATATCCCAATATGTTTTGTTTCCATGTTCTGCAATAGTCCTGCACCAACCGGGGCTTGTCCTTGGGTGCACTTCCATACTGCATACAGGGATAATCGTCGGCTGGTGCCTCATCATAATTTAAAATTGTCTAAGGGGCCTCTGCGAGTTGGCTTCGGCCCCTCGTATGCCTTCCAAAGGTCCGGGATACCAGGGTCCCGAGATATGTAAAAATATAATAATAATAAAACGTTTATTGATCCAAGATACATAGACACATTTTGTATTCATGTTACATGTTAAGACTTAGTAAACTAACAGTGGACACAGGGGGTGAAAAATAATTGTCTATAATACAAAAATTAAATCCTATCTCCTAAACTAGGGATGCCCTGTATCTTAGGAGACAGTGATTCGACCGAGCTGAACTGCACTTAATGAAGGGCCTTAGGTTTCGAGTGTCGGTGTTAATCTACCACAAGACAAAAATTTGAATGTGAGTTTGCTTAGTAACAGAGGAGAAAGAGTGGGGTTGTAAAGGGAGAGGGGTGTGTGTGTGAGTGTAATGTTACTTGTGTTGTATGGGTGTGAGTGTGTTGTGTTATGAGGTATTTGTTTGTATGTAGTGTTTTTGTTCCTATTTAATTGTGATTTGTTAATGATCTGTTAAGCGATGTATGTCAGTAGAGATTCGGTGTTATTGTAGTCCTGTTGTATGAGCCAGTCTGTAATTTTAGATTTGATATTTTATATCACCCATCTTTCTACTATTCCATTGCTTATTTTACGGTGCATACTGGATAGGCTGTATAATCCTTATTCCTAAGGGCATGTCTTCCCTACCATTACCGCGACCGCCGCCGCCGGTCTACTCCTTGATATGCAATGGTGTCTGTTGCACCATGTAACATGAGGCAACAGGGGCTAGTGTAAATCTTTGGGTTCATTCGAGTAATCGAGACTGGTTAAACACGCTGGGGTCGGTGCATTTCATTCATATTCCGAGTCTGGGTGTTTTTCTATCTATAATATGTACCTATGTATTTACAAAAAAAAAAAAAAGTATATAAGTAGGTAGTTTATCAGCCATCTCGTTACCATAACACAAGCATTAGTTTGCTTAGCTTGGGACTAGATGGCGTTGTGTGAAATGTCCAAGGATATTTTTTATTTTTATTTATTATGAAACGCGACTACCTAACAAAAGGTAGGAAGGCATGTGAGTGGAGACATTTTTTTTTCTTTATGTAGATATGTGTTGGTATAGCTACATAAATTATCGGTCTAATGATAGGTAGGTAAGTATAAAAAACCGGTCAAGTGCGAGTCGGACTCGCGCACGAAGGGTTCCGTACCATATTATATGTTTAACAATCGCAAGCAAATATAACTTTTTACTTATTTTATAATGATACTGTGAATTACAAGGTTATTTTTTGCAGTTGCAATCACCCATTTTTAAACAAAATACCTTATTTATGAATCGCCGTTTTCAGTATTGTTGATTAAATACAGTATTCATGGTACTTACATGGTATAAAGAAGTTTCAAATTCCTAATTTGTTGAATTGTTGCGCTAGAGCTCGTACAAAAATGGTCTAAAATTTACAACTTTTGCGGCCCCCTATTTCTTAATTTTAAAAGATAAAAAAAATATGTTTATACTCTACTCAATGAGTTCTAGACGATGACACCCCACATAACACATAATCAGCCTATAATGTTCCCACTGCTGGGACACAGGCCTCCTCTCGGTGAGAGGGAGTGGGCCGAGTGCGGGTTGGTAGATGTCACATGTCTTCGAATTTTTGGTTCTAGGACATGCCGGTTTCCTCACGATGCGATGTTTTCCTTCACCGTTTTGAGAGCAGCGGTGATGAAATAATGACATGACACAACACATGCTAGATTAAATTTTTTTTTTTTTTTCAAAATGAAAAGTTTATTGTATGGGGACCGACCCCTTAAATTTTTAACTTTGCTTTATTTTTATTATTTGTTGTTATAGCCGTAATAGACAGCGGAGGCTTAGTAAGTTTGTACTGGGCTGTACGTGGTTGTCTGATTTCATGGATTTTAATTTTCTTGCGCGGAACCCTAATTATTTTTCTAAAATAAAAATAGCCTAAGTTACTCCTTAAAACATCAGCTATATGCCGTCAAAATCGGTGAAAATTCGTTTGGCAAGTTTCCTAACTTGACTCAAAGTACCATTTTTTTAATCGGACTGCGCTTTAAAATTCTTCTATACAAACTTTAACATCCATAAACCTCATTTGAGGCGTAGTTTTGAAAAACTAATAATGACAAACATTATTACTTACTTATGCAAGTATTTGTGCTAAGTTTCAAGTTCATTAACCAAATTAATAAGATTTTTCATATAAACTGTATCTCTGTTTTCACGAACACAGATACCTAAAGAATTTCAAAAATCGTCTGGTATGTTTCCATAACTTGACTCAAACATTATTTACACCAATTTTAGAGTTAATCAAGCCAATAAAATCCTCCGCTATAAAATTAACTTTTCACCCCTTAGGGGTAGATTTTTGGAAAACCCTGATACAAGTTAGTCTTAATTTTTGGTCTCAAGTATAAAAACTGAGTTTTGAGTTAATCGGACCGCGTGTTAAAGTTCCTCCATACAAAATTTGACACCCCCAATCCCTCCTTAGGGGGTAGTTTAGGAAAAGTTAAAATGATAAACTTAATAATCTACTTAGATGAATATTCGTGCTAAGTTTCAAGTCTATTAACTCAAGGGATAGGATTTTTCATACAAACTTTCATCCCCTGTTTTAACCCTTAGGGATGGAATTTTCAAAAATCCTTCCTTAGTGGATGTTTACACTATATAAGGTATATAATGTGCAAAATTTCAAGTCTCTAGGTCCATTGGTTTGGGTTGTGCGTTGGTATATTAGTCAGTGACTCAGTCAAGACTTTGATTTTTTTATATATATATATTTACCATGTTATTTTAAGACCACAGACTTCTTATAGGTTTTCCTGTAATCTACAGGTATAGAACTAACTTCTATATTTTTTTCAAAATTTTAGGCTCAGTAGTTTCGGAGATAAGGGGGGGGGAATGGTCAATTTTCGTCTATTTTCTTAAATAACTTTAAAACAATAAATTTTAAAATTATAAGAAAAATATATTTGAGACTCTCATAGTAAGCCCTTTCATTTGATATGTCACTCGGTACAGTTTACAAAACTTTTTTTTTAAATTTTCTTATTTTCCCCCTAAAAGTGACTCTCATATTCAAAATTCATATATTTACTTTAGCTGTACGTGTTTGGGTCACAGAAATCCATATGTGTACCAAATTTTAACTTAATCGGTCCATTAGATTCGGAGCAAATGGGCTGTGACAGACGGACAGACGGACAGACAGACAGACAGACAGACAGACAGACAGACACACGAGTGATCCTATAAGGGTTCCGTTTTTTCCTTTTGAGGTACGGAACCCTAAAAATCAACATAGTTCATTAATTTATACCAGATTTCGCATTGTTTCAAATGATTTGGGTAGGTAACACAAGCTTTTTAGCACCGCAGGTGTTATTTATAAAATAAGAAGAATTATTTCCTTTCAGTATAATCTTAAACACAACCCTCTCAGCAACTCTTTCTAACTTCTAGCAGCTCACGAAGACTTTGATATTTTTTGATTAATGCATAAGGACCAACACATTCTGGAAGCAAGAAAAATCTTTCAACACAACCTCGTAACACCACCCCAACTTAGAACCTTATGCCAATAAGATAAGGTTGAGTGTTGTGTGAATTTTTTTTTGTTCCCAGGGCCGCACTCAAAAGTTGTAGGTAATGAAAAATGTAACTTGGTAAAGTTTGAGTGTAGTCGGTACTTACGGTGGGTATCGCGTGTCGAATGACAAATTGCTCGCTATGACCCCCTCTGATCCTTCCTTGCCCAACTTCCCCTAAATACCCGCAAACTTTGCGAAGAATAAATATTATTTTGTTCACAAGTTATAATCTGAGATATTCGTAAATATAAGTGCTTCGGATATTAGGGCAAGTTCTCATAGAATGTTAATCTTTTTGGAGATTGTTCGCGTAATTACACGCAACTGTTTAGTAGGGTTGGCATGCATCATTAATGTAAGGTAAATGAACACGGATTATGGGAGGATTAAGTTTCATATGTGCGTGGTAAAGTATGCAGGATCTCTGTTGATTAATTACCTACTTTATCTATAGGTACTTACAGGGTGTAAGTGTAAACAGTGGCAATCTTTTAAGGGGTCATTGTACTCATCATTATGAACAACTTTTACTATGGGACCAAACATGAAATCGCGGAAAAAAAATCAGCTGTTCAGTACATTTATGTTCGCATAATTCGTCAAAATGTACTGAACAGCTGATTTTTTTTTCGCGATTTCAACGTTGGTCCCTAAAAAAATGTTCAAAATGATGAGTACAATGACCCCTTCTTGGGTTTAGTGTAAACAAAAACTAATGTTGCAGGTATTTCACTGCAGCCTGATGAGGTTCACAGGAGGAGAACTGAAGTGCACTGAAAATGTTGAGAAGTGGTTTTAATTGTATTTTTGGTAGTTAATGTAAGTTTGATGTTTGTGTATCTTTGTGGTAGTAGGTAACATTGCATTGGCGTTATATGTGTGCATAAGGAAAAACTTTTACATAGTGGTATATAGGTAAACTTATATCGCATACCTTTACATAAACGTAAAAAAACATCATCCGATGGAAAACCAATCATCATCAGTAGTTGTGCACCTATGGAGTTCGCAACTAACGCCCCCTCTCCCCCGCGTGTCAAATGCACTCCATGTGTGCATAACGCCAAAACTTTATACAGGGTGATTTTTTAATGACCAGCCAAATTTTCACAGGGTGTTCTACCCATGAATATGAACAACTTTCACTATGGGACCAACTTTGAAATCGCAAAAAAAATATCAGCTGTTTCATACATTTTGATCGAGTAGGTATTGAACTTTTGTAGGAAACCGCTGGTTTTTTTTTCGTGATTTCAAAGTTGGTCCCATAGTGAAAGTTGTTCATATTCATGGGTAGAACACCCTGTGAAAGTTTGGCTGGTCATTAAAAAATCACCCTGTATAGTAGCTTTACAGGGTGGAATTTTGTAATGCCACCTGAAGGGAAAGTACTCTTAATACTCTAGATAGAAGATTTTACTCAAAGGAAACATTCCTTTATTTTTGAATAGAAAGAAAACTGCATTCAAAGATGTTCGAAAATTCGCTTGCCACACCCGGGAATCGAACCGGCTAAAATCTGTAAAAATGACACACTGTACTTTTATTGCATTGATCGTTAGGATCAATTATAAGGATGAAATCTCTCTAACAAACTTAATAAATTAAATGATAGGAAAACCATGAAATCTTAAATTATTTTAATTATTTACAAAAAATGGTAAACTAAATAATTAGTTGCTCGAAATGGGCTTCATTTTCTTGGAATACACAAATACACAAATGTATTCTTCTAACGAATTCATTCTGTCTTTCTTTATTCTTTTCTAACCTTTAATAACGTGTTGTGGTGAATATTATAAATCGTATTCTGAACTTCAACTTTTAACTCGTTTTCATTTGCATAAGATTTAATGTAAATTAGATTTTTCACATATCCCCACGAAAAAAAATCTAAAGGGGTGAGGTCTGGTGATCTCGCAGGCCATCTGATTGTGCCGTTATTACCAATCCAGGTATTAATATGGCTATTAATGTAGGCAGTATAGTGATTCTGCTGTTATGGGCTAAAGAGCTTTATCTTTGAGTTAAAGAGCTTTAACTTGACTCATTGAATTTATAAGGCCAGATTTCATGGTTTTCCTTTCATTTAATTTATCAAGTTTGTTAGAGAGATTTCATCCTTATAATTGATCCTAACGATCGATGCAATAAAAGGACAGGTTGTAATTTTTACAGATTTTAGTCGGTTCGATTCCCGGGTGTGGCAAGCGAATTTTCGACAATTTTTGAATGCAGTTTTTTTCTATTTAAAAATAAAGGAATGTTCTCTTTGAGTAAAATTTTCTATCTACAGTATTAAGAGTACTTTCCCTTCAGGTGGCATTACAAAATTCCACCCTGTATAAGCTTATCACACTAATATTATAAAGGCGAAAGTTTGTGAGTGTGTGTGTGTATGTTTGTTACTTCTTCACGCTCAAACGGCTGGACTGATTTGTATGAAATTTGGTATGTAGATAGCTTATACCCTGGATTAACACATAGGCTACTTTTTATACCGGTCTACGCGGGTGAAACCGCGGGGCGCAGCTAGTAAAGAATAATTTCTGCAGTCATTAATTTTTATATTTCTATTCCTATTACTATTTCTTTACATTAAATAATTATATTTCCTTTTTACGGTCAATATTATTTTATATCATGCATTTCGTTTAAATATCCTAATCCTAACTAATATTAAAAATGCGAAAGTAAGTTTGTTTGTTTGTTACACTTTCACGCTAAAACGGCAGAATGGATTTGGATGAAATTTGGTACACGGATAGACCATGACCTGGAATAGGAGATAGAGTCTGTGCGGAAAGAGAAGCGGCGTGGCGTAAAATGGAACTTACATTAGGTATGACTACAAAAAAATTCATCAAAACAACTATTAACACAGAATCTAAAAACATCATAATATTCTAACACAGCCTTATAATAATCTAGACGTTATATAATGTCGCACTATAATGTCATCACAAATACGGTAATTAAGCACAGCTGCGCCACCAAATCTTAAGACGCTTCTCTTTCCGCACTGACTCTAGGACACTTTTTATCCCGGTAGTATGTTCCCGTGGGATGATTTCCGAAATGCATGCGGGCGAAGCCGCTGGCAAAAGCTAGTATCACATAAATATTAAAGTAAAAAAACATCATACGATGGAAAACACATCCTCATCAATAGTTGTGAACCCCCCCCCCCCACGCTGGGGTTTGGGTCTAAAAAAGCCCAAACTCAGACATGTGAGGGGTTAAGGTGTTATTTACGTAATTCTGAATAAATAAATAAAAATAACCCTACTTATGTAAATGTAATGTCAAAAATCTTGTTTAGGTACCACCCCTAACATGACTGCGCGATCGTCAAGTATTGCAAGTCCCTGTCTATTAACTACGGTGACTTGCCGTTATTTGGCAACTCACGGCGCTCAATGCGTCCATTAGCCGGAACAAGGGCTGCCCTAATTAACGGCGCATCTTATTGGGAAAACATCTTAGGGGAAAGAGGGGCGGGAGAGGTAGGGAGGTTGATTGATAGGGTTACGTTATTTGAGTAATTTGACATGTAAGTTGTCCAAGAAAATTTCATGTGGCACCTTGTGATGATAAATCGTTAATTTACTGTCAAAATATTGCTTTTTGTTCATAATATTTTCTAAGGAATTCAAAGGCTCAGACGAAATAAAAAACCAAGACATAGCGCTGCGAATAATACAGTGAAGCATGCGCCAAACTACACCTCGCTCTGTGCATACACGCAAACATTTACCCATAGATATAAGAAAGAAGGAGATGTGCCCAATATGTTAAAATGTATCGGAACCCTGTCTCCACTTTTTCCCTTTGTCACTTTCATGATTTTAAATACTTACATACGTACCTACTTACATATGGAAAGTGGTTCCATGGTTACATGGCTTCGGTTTTTACAAGAAACCACTGAACAACACCGCATTCTTAGAAATTGTCACGGTCACAGTCGAAAGCGCACTAGTTCGCGGAGACGGAATTTGTACTATGCACGGCTCATACATACTGAGCATGTCGCGCGGACACAGTTTCGCCCGCTTGCCACTTCTCCTGTTTTTTATATTTCTATGTTTACACCATAGACGTATAAAAAAGGAGGACTCCGCGCCACGCATATCGAAAGTGAAGCACCGTACCGATCTATGTGTGCGTGATTTGAGTACCTGCAAAGACGCCGTCGCTCGTGTCACGTAATGGCGGCTGGTCGGCATACTATGATGTAAATGTGTGCGTGAGGCATGTTTGTACAAACGGACCGCCGCATACTTACTGTGCTTCACTTTCGATATGCATGGCGCGGAGTCCACCTTTTTTTATACGTCTATGATTTACACCAAACTAAAACTAAACTACACCTCCCTAAGTGCACACATGTTTACGAAACCGGCCTCACGTTATTGTTGTCAGCGCTGTCTTGGTTTTTTATTTGGTCCGAGTTCAAAGGTAAATAAAATACAGATGTATAAAAAAATATTAAACTTTATTCAAATTACACAACTGATATGTTAATTTTATGTCTTAGTAGGTACATAACAATACTGAAAACAAGTACCTATACAATATACATCTATATCTATAAAAATCAATGCCACTTTTAGTTGTAATTTTATAACTCAAGAACGGCTGGGCCGATTTAGCTGATTTTGGTTTTGAAATGTTTGACGTAGTCCAGGGAAGGTTTAAACGATGAGAAAAATTGGAAAATTGACGGGAAAATTGGAAAATTCTGGAAAACTGAAAGTGGATTTTATATGGGAATATTGAAATTGGGACAGGACAACGTCTGTCGGGTCAGCTAGTAATATATAGTAACTACTTACATTCATTACATTAAAAAAATAGTTAGTATCTACTTATAACAAACACGTGTAACTTTGTATTTAAAAATTCGTTAAAACTGATTCACGCCACTATGGCACAGAGGAGATTAGAAATCACGCACGAGACTACAAATAATAAATGCTCAATATTCAGCATTTTATTTCAAACTGGCTCTGTCCGCGTGGATGTGGAAAAATTGGCTAAGTGCGAGTCGGACTCGCACACATAGGGTTCCCGTACCATTTTTTTAATTTAGTAAAAAAATACGTTACTTGTATGGTTCTGTGTTGTCTCTTGGTGGTCTTATTTCTTTAATTTTTAACTTTTTTTTATTTGTTGTTATAGCGCGGCAATAAAAATACCTAGGTACCTACATAATCCGTGAAAATTTCAACTGTCTACCTATACGGTTTATGAGATAAAGCCCGCTGACAGACAGACAGACGGACAGCGGAGGCTTAGTAATAGGGTTCCGTTTGGCACCCTTCGGGCACAGAACCCAAAAAACAACATTGCGATGACTGTTCCTAAATGATAGTCATTTGCATAGAAAAAATACAATTGGTTCTGCTCGATGAGAGAGTATATTCTTGAGGGTATTCTTGAATTTCCTTATAACCCTCATTAGAGTTTTGCTTCGTTCGTTGAACGTATACGCTGCGCTAACGCGCCTGTGCCCTTCAGCTTCAATTTGTCACTGAAAAACATCCTGTAGGTGGATTCAAGTGCATCAAAAGCATTATTTGCACAATGTTCTCAGTAAAATCCGCAAGAAGACCAATGGCATTTGTGGAATTTAAAATTAAACTAGATTATTTGTGACATTATGGCTTCAAGTTCGACCAATACCATTAAGAGCGGGAATACACACCAGTAGCTGGTACAAAACTATGCAAGTAGCTGGCATGCCATGGTGACATTCACCAATCAGAAGTTGATAAGGCATATGGCATGCAAGCTACTTGCATAGTTTTGTGCAAGTTACAGGCATGTGTATTCTCGACCTTAGTTAAAGGCATAACTATGCGAGATAACTAAGATTAGCATCGCGCTTGCTGCCAACTTCACACGATAGCTGTCAAATTAGTACTATCGATAGCTGTCAAATACACGATAGCTGTCAAATTAGTACGCATTGGTAATGAAGTTCGCGAGTATTGCGGAATAAAATGGCAATCATCAAATGACTTCTCCGGCTCTGGTCGGAGCAGGAAGGGCGTCAGACTTTTACTGACTAAAACCCACCCGTGTTCCTTCAGTTGCCTATGCCAGCGCCACGGTATCTCTTTCTGACAACCCGCGACCCTGGCGGAAAGGCATTAGCTTGATATTTTGTTGGTGTAAATACTATACTATTCGCATAATCGAGTTTTCTATTCGAAGAAAATTCTTCCAATAGGAAACCAACCCAAATACAATCCAAATGGGTTGGATTTCCAACGACATTTCTTCAAGTTGAAGCAAAATTACGGATCTGTCTCCCAAATGCAAGGAGATTATATATTCAAATAAGAGAATATTATGTAGGATATACAATTAGGTAAATCAATTAAAAATTACAATAACGAGAGAGCAACAAAACATTTTTAATAAAAAACCATTAATGAATTAGTTATAGTTATAATTATAATACAAATATTTTAATAATCAAAAATCAATCAATCTGCCTAGCCTTTTCCCAACTATGTTGGGGTCGGCTTCCAGTCTAACCGGACGCAGCTGAATACCAGTATTTTACATGGAGCGACTGCCTATCTGACCTCCACAACCCAGTTACTGGGTAATACGATACCCCTTGGTAAGACTGGTTGTCAGACTTTCGGGCTTCTGACGACCCGTAACGACTGTCAAAGATCCACGAATAACATCCGGGACCAACGGCTTAACGTGCTTTCCGAGGCACGGAGGAATCTCGGTATGTAAAGATGGTCACCCATCCACTGACCAACCCCGGCAAGCGTAGCTTAACCTGACGGATCGACCCGTGCGGCTGTTATTACTTAGCCACGAGCTCCTCAAAATTATTTATTTATTATTAAAATATTTTAATAATAAACAACTATTTTAATTAATAATAATAAATGCCACGAGTTAACAATCCGAGGTATGTGAACAAAGCCTTTAAAATTGTGATAAAATTAATTAAAACTTAATAATTAATTGATAAACTAATCATAGATTTGTGATGTCGTATATTTGGTGGAGCTTACATAACAACAGTTATGTGACTTGTTGTGATGCATAGTTTTTATAGAATGAGTCTATGGTCGGAATTTTAATCACTGACGTATAAATCCTATGGACTTGGCATACCTACAAGAAAAACGTGTCACTTTACTGAGCGGATAAAATGGCGGACAATAGAGCAGCCCCTATCGATATTTCTATAAGTAATAACATCGATAAAAGATTGTGAATGTTTTCAAATTGTCATAGTACGTACAATATCTACGAGTAAAAATACCCCAAGTTTTCTAACTGAGGCCTTTGACAAAACAACCCAACCAATGAATAAACAATTTTAATTCGGCAACATTGTATTTGTCGGAGGGACTACGAGTAAAAACAATACCCGTAGTACCTTCCAGGGACCACGGGAGGAACTACCATTTTAATTCGGCAGCATTGTATTTCTCGCAGGGACCACGGGGAACACATGCTATCATTGTTTTATGTTTTTTAAATTACAGGAAAATATAAAAGAATTCTGTGGTCTAAAAATAACTCAAGGTAAATCTCTCAATATTATGCGAACAAACTTACATTTGCAGTTTGAATGTACCTATGGGAGAACCTTTGATTATATAATTATACAGGGTGTAATTTTAATCACCGTTATCCTCTTAAGGGGTCATTGTACTCATCATTATGAACAACTTTTACTATGGGACCAAACCTGAAATCGCGAAAAAAAAATCAGCTGTTCAGTACATTTATGTTCGCATAATTCGTCAAAATGTACTGAACAGCTGATTTTTTTTTCGCGATTTTAGGTTTGGTCTCATAGTAAAAGTTGTTTATAATGATGAGTACAATGACTGTTGCGAACTCCTTGGTTTCCTCAAACTTTTTAGAAGTTTTTTATTTTTTTGTTACGAATGTTGTTCTTTTCTTTTTCTGTCTGCTTATGGCTGTCAAAGGTTTGTTTCCAATATTTTGTTATATTTTTCATATTTATCCACTAAAATCCTTTTATCACATTAAGCTTTAGTTTTATTTCATTTCACCAACCATTAAATCATACAGTCCATCCTATCGCCTTCATTTTGGTCCTTCGACGGTAATTTGCATCATACATTTTCGCGTACATACGTGTTTTTCATTTTGTCACTGCATTTTTTTTTCTTTTATCCCTATATGAATACACGTAGTAAGACTAAAGCTAAAGCTATGTCGTCTCGTAATTTGGTTCCTCACACTTCACCGCCTCATTCTCCACCACCGTCGTCATCTTCATTAGTAGAAAAGCAGCACGTAGTTACGTCAACCAAAATTCAAGCTACTGAAGATGATGGCGCGAGCAGTATGCGCTCTGCGCAAACAAACTCGAGCGCGTCTTCTGTCGTAAAAGCGCGCAGGGCCACTGCGGAAGCCGCCTACAAGCGCCGTCAATATGAAAATATGAAGGCACTCGCGCGGCAGCTAGCGGAGGTCGAAGAAGCCGAGTATCGCGCAGAGCTGGAACAGATCGATGCGGAGGCGGAGGTTGAAGGTAGTAGGCGAAGTAAGCAAAGCGCTACGAGCCAAAAAAGGACACAAAAGTGGGTAAAAAATATTTCATTTATTCATGGAAACAATGAAAACAACAAGGACGAGGTCTCACAGCCTGCTCTTTTAACGGGCACTCAGGCTGCTGCTCCATCGTTAGCAGCACACCTCAACTGTCAGGCCGGTTTCGTTCCTCAAGCGCCCGGGTTTGCCGCCACAGAGCCGCAACCCTCTGTCGTGGGCTCCGAGGGACAACGCCACAATGCGCCTGTTCTTTGTAATCAGTTTTCTCCTTTTCTTTTGCGAGCAATTGCAGACACTGCCGCAGCAGCCAAATCTTTGGCCGCTACACAAGTTAAGGCACAAAAACCAAAAATAGAGCTCTTTGCATTTACTGGCAATGCGTCACAGTGGCTTCAATTCAAGAAGCTATTTGATACCACCAAACCTTCATTTACTCCCGCAGAGAATGTTGCGCGCTTACAGAGCGCGCTCCGCGGCCCTGCACGCGAAGCTGTCGCGTCGCTGCTCATCTCTGCCGAGGATCCCGACGATATCATGCACGCCCTCGAGCGTAGCTTTGCGTGCCCTGAGATGATAGTCTTCGGGGAGGTACAGGTATTAAAACAGCTGCCGCGTCTAAGTGCAGATCTTAAAGAGCTGAGTGTTATTTCCAATAGGGTTCGCAATAGTTTAGCTACAATGAAATTTCTCAACCATCGGGAATATTTACATTCGCCTGAGATTTTCCATGTCATTTTAGGTAAACTAAACCCTTTGTTAAAATTAAGATGGGCTGACTATGCGTCAGACGTAACAAGCCCTTCGTTATCAAAACTTGAAATTCTTCCTTCAACACTGGATGACCGGGACCTATTAAGACGATCAGATTGGCGGAAAGCACTACGACTGGCTGACCATTTTTGGCATCGATGGATAAGAGAAATTTTGCCCACTATGCAGCCGCGACAGATTGGAGTCAGCAGGGAGCAGTCTCTCAATATTGGGGACATTGTCCTTATAGTTGATGAAAATTTACCTCGTGGGACTTGGCCACGTGGCCGCATTGCTGCAACCTTTCCGGGCAAGGATGGAATAGTAAGGGTGGTGGACGTAGCCACTTCAGGTGGCTTGCTTCGTCGGGCAACCAAGAAGCTTGTAAGGCTTTCCACCTAGAACCGACTAGGTAGTAGTTTGTGCACTTTCGTGCACAAGGTGGTGGAATGTTGCGAACTCCTTGGTTTCCTCAAACTTTTTAGAAGTTTTTTATTTTTTTGTTACGAATGTTGTTCTTTTCTTTTTCTGTCTGCTTATGGTTGTCAAAGGTTTGTTTCCAATATTTTGTTATATTTTTTCATATTTATCCACTAAAATCCTTTTATCACATTAAGCTTTAGTTTTATTTCATTTCACCAACCATTAAATCATACAGTCCATCCTATCGCCTTCAATGACCCCTTAAGAGGATAACGGTGATTAAAATTGGACGTAGTTTAGCAGTAAGGACTCATTCCACAATATGTCATTTTAAATAGATAATATGTTTAGTTAAAGTTTTTCTCATGATAATTGGACGCAGTTTAGCAGTAAGGACCCATTCCACAACATGTCATTTCAAATAGATAACATGTTTAGTTAAAGCTTTTCTCATGATAATTATCATGAGAAAAACTTTAACCAAACATATTATCCATTCAAAATGACACACTGTGGAATGTGTCGTTACTGCTAAACTACGTCCAATTACACCCAGTATAATCAAAGGGGATAACATGTTTTTCAACTACAAAGTTTGTTCTTGAGATAAATTCATCCCGACTACGAAACCCTTCTTGTTTGTGATGTTAAGTTTCCAACACCTACCTTTTCTAAAATGCAGATGACTGTGGGTTTTAATTAAAAGTCAACAATAATTATAATAAAGTATATATATTATGCAAATCAATCAGTCTCATTCATTTCTAAACAATACAATTTTGTTCAGGTAATTTCTATGAGATATTCTTTCCGTAGATTTAGACTCTACTGGCAAGCCTTTTGATTTTGCAACTTGCATTTTAAGGAAGTCTTGGGGTCCTGCACATTCTGCAAGCAAAGCTGAATTCATTAAATTTCTTTCCTTTAAATTTCTGATGATATTATCAAAATTAGCAATTTTTTTTGTCTGTCTTCTAAGTTTCTCATTAAGTCTCTTTATCTTCTTAGACTGTTTTTGACATTTGTCCTTTAATTTCTTTATTATTTTAAATGGTTGTACCTGAAATCAAATAAAATAAAAGTAAGCTTTAACAGAACAGTGAAGACAAGCGAGAAAAATATCTCCCACCCAGTCTCAATTCAGTTGATGAGATGTTATCATTGAGATCAAATACGCAAATAATGACGATAAGAAAAATTTAAGCTAATCATACCGATAAATCTGGCGTAGCGGAGGAGCTAGCGGCTAAATCTGGCGCAGCAGAGGAGCTAGCGGCTAAATCTGTCACAGCAGAGGTGCTAGCAGCCAAATCTGGCGCAGCGGCGGTTCTAGCGGCCAAATCTGGCGCAGCGGAGGTTCTAGCTGCCAAATTTGGCGCAGCAGAGGTGCCAGTGACTAAATCTAGCGTAGCGGACGTGCCAGGGGCTAAGTCTATGTCACTCCTCTTTGATATCGCTGAAGGTTGATTTTGAATGGTCGGCACGCTAACAGCTTCGACCTGAAAACCACTCTTTATTATTAACATAAATATTAATAAAAATAAAAAGTAATTACTCAAAAATTGTACATGGCTCTTCAAAAACAGTAGGGTGACCTTACTGTTATTAATTACAAAAAAAATATTGCCATATTAGGAGCACCACATCCAGACATTGATGTCTGATTTTGATCATTTTCAATTAAAATGCCAGATATATTTGATCGAATCGCAGGCTGAAAACAAGCAATAAAATGATTAGTATTTTTGATATTTCTTCATTTTTATTAATAGGATTTTTAATTTGTCATCATCATTATCATTGCAGCCGAAAGTCATGCACTGCTGGACATAGGCCTTCCTCAAGCACCGCCACTTCAACCAGTTCTGTGCTTCCCATATCCAGCAGATTCCTGTTGCCTTCATTTTTAATTAGTCTTAAGAAAATAATGAAACCTAAGACCACACTCAAACACATACTTTACATCACTCTGTGTCCATTAGACAAGTGTTGTGATTGAGGACATCACCATCATTTATCAGCCACATGCAACGTTACTTACCAATAAGGTTCGTGAAGGTAAAGCATCGTCACGCAATGTCACTTTATTCAGTGTCCGGTTAAAACATGATTCTTCAAAGTGAAGAGAACAAATATGTATTGTTTTTGTTGACATCTTTAAATTTTCAACACCGATTGTTTCCAACCAAATTTTCTTTTTTCCTTTTTTAGCAGGCAGCCTTGAAAGTAAAACATAAAACCAATAGATACAAGCGATAGAGAATCATAAAAGAATCATTATCGATAAATATAAAAATGTAATGCACTACTCTATCCCTTCAATAACAAGAAGAAAATGATTTCATGATGTACAACTGTAGAAAACAAAGGCAAAAGGGAAATTGTGAATGCTTTACTGGTGAAACTCTTCAACGAATGCAGAATCTTTTGTTTATTATCTAAATCTAAAGATATTTCAGCTGAAATTTAGTACGTACTGGTGCAAAGTTATGTTCGGGTGATTTCCGCTTCTTTTGATGCCACATCCGATTATATTGCAATTAGGCATCTTGCTATTGACGATTTCCACTATAGAACCGAGTTCAAACGCAATAGCACAGCAAATTACTCCAAAATTCACAAATTATTACCACAGCTCAAGAGCATTTGACAGTTGACGTACCCAACTTTGGTACCAAACATCGAGAGGATAAAATGGCGAACCGGCCGCAAATAGGTATTTCAATGACGCTGGAATGAAGGGTTGCCATTATAATAACTGTCAGAAATATTACTATCCTTTATCTTAAACGCAAAATTAAGAAAGTTAAAAAGAGATGGCAATATTTTTATGATTTTGGCGTCGATATGCCTCATATTTGTATAACTGTTTTTTCTATAGTCAACTATTTCAAGTCCATATGATTTATACGTCAGTGATTTTAATTAGCTGCAGTAAAATGACACTTCTAATGTCATTTTTACTGTCATTTCGCTATCAAATGGAACATTTTTTAAAGAAAGGACAGATAAAAAGTGTAATTTTACTAATGTCATTAAACCTCTAGACGTTGCCATGATTACAGTGTGAAGTGTAGAAGTGAGACACATATATACGAAATTAGTAGGATTATTGAGACAAAGCATCGTATCTTCTGCCTCTTACGGCGTGCCGTATTTTTGCTTGGCGAACTTTTGAATGTTAGCCAAACAAAGTGCTTTCGCTGTTACAAAATTCATCTTGCGTCGATTAATTTAACTTTTTTGGGCAGTTTTTGCATTGTGCGACTTCATTTCTCACCGCCTAATATGAAAACAGCCTAATATGAAAAATAGAAAATTCAAAAATTTTTCAGTTTAGAACACAAATAAATGTTAATTTGTTCATAAACGTTTTTCTTTGTTATAATAATTATGGTTTTTGATGATATTCTATTTATAAACATTAAAATATTCAAAAAATATTAACGCTGTAAAGACGCATGCATATCTCTTTGCCGAGATTAAAAAAAAACATTCACCTCCGAATAGAGAGTTGTGAATAGAGGCATTGAACCAATTTGGACTAAGTATAGGTATAAGTTATCTGTGGCAATTTTTATTCCCACACACGTGTTGGAAAATGAAAAATCGCACGCGTGTGAAATACATTGCTTTGTGAACCTAATCGTAGTGCGATATGAACCAGTTTTCGAGGAAGTGTATTGGAAAAGAATTTAATTTTATCATGTTTTTTGGGGTCATCAACCACCGGTAGTGCAGTCACTTAAAATATCAGTATAAAAAAGCTTTTAAAAATCAGTTTTTTTGTGTAACTTCACAGGGTATCGATAAAACAGATGCAGAGTTTCACTACCTAATTTAATTTGATCCTGTTTATAGAATGGAATGTGATAATCTTTCAAAATATTCGAAATAGATACAGAAGGTTACCATCACAAAGTACTTAATTGTAACTAAACTAATATGAGGACGAACTCTGAACTAACTTAAAACCGTCTTTTTTCGCCGAAAATGTCTTTAACACGAGTTAAAATGGTAACAATATTTTATAAACAAAGAAACAATATTTAATTTACTTAAGCATTAGTAGCTCTGTATGGCACATCACTTGGTACAATTTATTTTAAACTACAGTTATATTAATTGTTAAAAAAATCTCACAGCGGTTACTAAAAGTGACTGTCTTTTAAAAACACTTTTGCAAACTTACAATTATAAGTTTTTTAAAACAATTGAATTTATGTTAGCGCAGAAAACTGCTTCGATACCCGTACAGATATTTGTATGGCTCTATAAGCCATTCAAATATTATCCATTATTCATGTGAGATTTGAATCTGTAAAAGCACTAAGCCTATTATTTGGTTTTTATACCAAGAACAAAATTGTATGTAAATAATTTGAATAAATTAGTCAATAACAATTGAATTTTCCGGTAACAATAAAACGAATACCGTGAAACCTGCTAACTTTGCCAACGGTTGCCGAGTTTGCCATAGCCAACTTCTGAGAGAAAAAGTGTAGTTACATCTTAATAACAGTTTTTTGTCATGTATTCATGCCTTTATGGTAAAATTTATTAGTTAAATGGCAACATCGAATGAGATATGGCAACCCAGCTTGCTTTTGAGATGTAATTTTCGGCGGTTACTTTTTTCGAATGTTGGTGGCGGAAAACTTAGTGCCCCGGAACTTCTACAAAAACAAACGGGAAAGGCATTGCCTACGGAAGTACTTTTTTGATATTATGTTAGCATAATGCTCTTTATCTAAATAAAATTTGATTTACTGTGCTACAAGCTACCTGTAGTTCGCAATTGGTGTTGGTAAATTCAACAACCCCAAACACAACGTCTGTGATGGTGACTTTGCCATGTTTTGTTGGAGGTTAGGGCTGCCACAAAATTTCTTATGAATATTTTTATTAAATTATCGTTGTAAGTACCTAGTTATAATATAAGTAGGTAGGTACCCAGATATGAAATACACAGTGCATGTGCTTAAATGAAGGTTGTTTTATAAAAAGTACACAGGGTGGCTGGTAATTTCAAAAGCATTTTTTTGTTTTGGGTCAGGCTTCTCACCAGGCAAGATCGGAAGATTCTTCAAATTAAACATGTGAAGTGATTTAGTTATTTGCGCAAATACTGTATATTCTATTACATTTTTTTTATTTCCTTTTCCATCTAAAATGTTGTTTCCATTGGAAATAGGTAATATTTAAGATCGTGGTAATTACTTCTTTTGACTTTCTTAAGTCCAGTAAATGGTCCAAAATGATTTTATGTTAATTTCATGAGCACCTTGTGTACAAAATATTAGGTACCTAACTACTTAACAACCTATATTAATGGATACCTAGTCCCAACAAATAATAGTGCGTGTTGATCGCATTACAACTGATTATATTTTTTTACTTTTATTTTTTTCTAACTACTATGAAAACATTTTTATTTGACAACCCTAACCCTAACTTCTTCTTACTATGAAATATTTTGGAAAGGTTGGTGAATTTGCCACCTTCTTAAGAGTTATATTGCCAGTGCTAAATAATATAAAGTTTGCACTTTTATTTTACTGGTTAAAGGAAGAGTGCAAATATATTATTTTTTAACCTCGTAAACTCCACTAATTTCATTTTTAATTTCATATGGCAAATTTACCAGAAGTGACAGCTGACTTTGCCATATTTGTTTTTATGCTTTTAATATTTTAATTTACAAAAATAAGATAGATATTTAGTAATAATATAAATTTTCATGAAATTTACTACGTCTAGGAGTAGGTTACTCATTATGTTTTCATATAATTATATTTTTTTAAAGTGAATCAAACTTTTTGACACATGAAAAAGTGGCAAAGTAAGCAGGT
This sequence comes from Cosmia trapezina, assembly GCA_905163495.3. NCBI lineage: Eukaryota > Metazoa > Arthropoda > Insecta > Lepidoptera > Noctuidae > Cosmia > Cosmia trapezina. The sequence goes on from LR991028.1 coordinate 26,810,234, forward strand.
TTCACGGTACTGTTAATTTTCATACGAAAACAAGCCAAGTCAGAGGCCCATGGGTGTCATAAAAACTGACACCAGGGTAGTCACTAACCACATGAAAAAGAAAGAACATGAAAACAAAACTGCGAACACAGTCAGCGTCAGTAATATCGGGACGAACAGATCAAAATCATCTAAACAACCATGAAAATGAAATACTAACTCAATGACACATGAAATTTTTCACGATACAGATAGCACACGACAACTGTCATTCTGATAAATAATGTACCCATGATGTTGTATTACTTATCTTGATTCAAAAGAGTGTCCGTGGAGTTTCTTGCCCGTTCTTCTCCATAGATCTACGTTTTGGAATGGGCAACTAGCTTCAACTTTCTGACTAACTGACCGACTCTTTGTCAATTCAAAAGTGCCAGTAATTGGTGTGAAATAAATGCTTTGAGTTTGAGTTTGATAAGAACTTTATCCAATTGAGATAAAGTGTAATTTTCTTAGTTGTTGAGATCTTTTTGAACAGTCAAGTCCCGATATTTTTGACGCTGAATATACATTGATCATAAAAACTATAATGTCTGATGTCTCGCTTAGGTGAGACATCAGACATTCTAGTTTTTAAGAAACAAATTAATACACTTATTTCAAGCCATCAACGTGACAAAGAAAATAAAAAAAAAGTTTTATTGAAAAAAAAAGAAGACATGATCAATAACAATTAGGGCAGTTAATCATCACCTAGAAACCGTTCATTTAAAGCTCATCTCTTCTCCTAGTCTTCTTGATGGCCAGATCATCATGTTGGAACCAGGTGGCGTACACCCTGAGAGGTTCCGGCGAGGAGTGACGGTGGAAGGAGACTGGACGATCCCGAGCTAGTACTTCGCGGGCATAGTCTTGTGGACGAGCCTAGGGAGACACAGAAATTAGGTTAGGTAAACTATTGTATTGAATCTAAAGTTCTATTAACAGACACGTTGCTAGACTTGCTAGGGGGTTTGTTGCGCTACTTGTTCCTTGATTCCTAAGACTTTAAGTCAGACCTGAGGATTGACTAGTCAAACCTAGGAGCGCCGGAGCTTCGATGTTTGACTATAACGGTCGGAGAAAAAGTTCCTTCGTATTTTATATACAAATTCAAGACATTTTTTTTTTCATAGTTTATTATTTAGTTAAGTGTCATTTGCCAAATGGGTCAAAACTGTTTTGTGATCTATTCTCAGTTCTTCAGCTACGTCGTAACTAATGCCAATTTTGCTCCACTTTTTCAAAAATGGCATCCATTTTATCCGTAATAGGGCGACCGGAGCGACGTGCATCTTTGACATCAAAATTTCCGGATTGAAAACGCTTAAACCAAATTTGTGCTACTCTCACAGACACTGCACTAGGTCCATAAGCATCGTAAATTTTTTTCGCGGCTTGCGTTGCATTTTTACCTTTTATGTAGAAAAAATTTAAAATGTATCGAATTTCTTCATTAGATTCACTCATCTTAACAGTACGAAAAACAAATGAAAATCACTCATTTTCCTAATTTCAATTTGGAATTATGTTCTTTAAAATTTAAACTTTCAATGATACCAAAACCAGCCAGATACAAATAGTACAGCCAAAGAGATTTCATTACAAGCTCATACATACTATAATACGAAAAAACTTTTTCCCCGACCTATTACATACAAAGTACCGACCTGGTGGAACAGCGGCGAGTGCGTCAGGGACACGTTGAGGTGATGGTGCGCGCACGCACCGAGCGTCATGTCGTCGGGCGCGGCGCGCGCGCTCACGGCAGCGCCGCAGGAGCACGCGGACAGTGCGCGCGCGGCGCCTACGCTGAGCACGGTGCCGCCGCCGCCTGTTATGTAGTCGTAGCCTACAATCATTACAATCACATCAGCCTCAACTATCAGGGGTCGTACTATGACGTGACTGTTGAGAAAAAAGGATGGTGCTATAGGTCGTATATAGCTCCGTCTCTCTCTCACACTGGAACCGTTCAACTTCTGTCCTGCTATAAGAGCTCATAGTAAGCACCCTGTATGTGTAATAGTCCGGGAGGTACCGTTGCATTTCAGGTACTCATTTTACGCCGATCGATTGCCTATTTTTTCAGTAGTTCTCGAATCACTAATAAGTAAACCAAGCGTCAGCTGACGCACCCGCGGTGGGTTTGGGTGTGGGAGGTTGCGAAAGTTGTAAAAAAAAAAAAAAAAAAGTCATAGTACGCCGGCTGAAACCTTTTTACATAAATAGTTGACATCATACTGAGCTGAAAAAAAATAGTCAGCTGCACTGTGGAAGGGGGAATATGCGTCAGCTGCTCACATGAACTTGTAAAAAAACACGTAAATAAAAAAGTCATAGTAAGCCGGCTGATGTTGACATGGATAGTTGATCTTGTATGACTAATAAGTAAATCGACCGTCAGCTGCTCAAGTAGCGGTGGGTTTGGGAGTGGGAGGTTGCGAAAGTTGTAAAAAAATAAATAAAAAAAAGTCTTAGTAAGCCGGCTGATATTGACATGGATAGTTGATCTTGTATGACTAATAAGTAAACCGACCGTCAGCTGCTCAAGTAGCGGTGGGTTTGGGAGTGGGAGGTTGCGAAAGTTGTAAATAAAAATAATAAAAAAAGTAATAGTACGCCGGCTGAAACCTTTTTACATAAATAGTTGACATCATACTGAACTGAAAAAAAATCGTCAGCTGCACTGTGGAGGGGGTCATATGCGTCAGCTGCTCACATGAACTTGTAAAAAAACACGTAAAATAAAGTACGCCGGATGAAATTTAGGCGATTGTTTAAATAATTTAAAGTACGAAAACAACAATCAGCTGCGTGCGTAGCGGTGGAAAGACCGTCAGCTGGCGCAATAAAGATACAGATTATTCGAGCAATGCACAGTACCTCTCAGGGTCCGCACCCAGCTGACTGATAATTTTTCGTAAACGTAACTAATAGGTCTTTACCTATGAAATTGCCGTTTTGTATGAAAAAATGTAAACGTATTTTTTTCATGTATTTTTTATTTGTATTAATCGAAGTAATCACCCATGCAATCAATGCATCTTTGCCAACGCAGTGGCAGTTTATTGATGCCCTTCTTAAAGAAATCAGCTGGTCGGGAGGCAACAAATTCTTCAAAGGCATTTTGTACTGCCTCTCGGGTATTGAATTTTTTTCCCGCCAAGAAGTTATCCAAATTCGTGAAAAAGTAGTAGTCTGTAGGCGCAAGGTCTGGTGAGTAGGGCGGATGACGGAGAGCTTCCAACCCCAGTTCTTGCAACTTGGAGACCGTCTGCTGTGCAGTATGAGGTCGCGCGTTGTCGTGCAGGAGCAGCGGAGACGAGCGATTGACCAATGCTGGTTGGAGATGTTCCAGCTTCTCCATCATTGTGTTCAGTTCTTCACAGTACACATCTGCAGTAATGCTCACCCCGTTTGGTAAGAAGCTGTGATGAATCACACCGGCGCTAGACCACCAAACAGTGACCATCACTTTTCTAGGGGTAAGTTTTCGTTTAGGGCATTGTTTAGGTGCTGAACCAGGATCCAACCAACTTGCTGAGCGCTTGCGGTTATCGAACAGAATCCATTTTTCATCGCAGGTAACAATGCGGTTCAAAATTCCTTCATTTGTGTGTCTGTTGAGCAGTGCAAGGCACGTCTCGACGCGTACTTCGCGCTGGCGATCATTGAGTTCGTGGGGCACCCATTTGTCAAGCTTTTTTACCTTGCCAATTTGACGCAAATGGACCAAGATTGTTTTGACGCTAACGTCGAAAGCTGCTGCTAATTCAGCCGTAGATTGTGTATCATCAGCTTCCACAATAGCCTTTAATTCGTAATTGTCGACCAAAGTCTTCGGACGACCGCGAGGTTCATTTTTCAGGTCGAAATTTCCAGAACGGAAGCGAGCAAACCAATAACAGGTGGTGCGTTGGTTTGTAGTGTAAGCTCCGTAAACGTCGTTGATGTTGCGTGCCGCTTGTGCCGCGTTGCTGCCACGACGGTACTCATATTCCATAATTACTCGAATTTTTAACGTATCCATGATGACGAAAAAGATTGAAATGCGATGAAAATGTAACACTAATCAATAAACAAATGACTACTTTTGGAAAAAAAAATCCTTGTTTTTAAAATAAAATTAATTTGAAATTAGAATTCTTAGCCAAACAAAAATTATTTTGATTTGAAATAGCCAGTACTGCAGAACGGCAATTTCATAGGTAAAGACCTAATATTAAACTATCATATTGTCAAATTTCAACCGGCACAGTGGTAATTAAATGCTAATGTCGGGACATGTGTAAAACTATATCGTAAGAAAATATTTTGTTTTTTTTTCTTGTTTTATTTTATACTAGCTTTCGCCAGCGGCTTCGCCCGCGTGTATTTCGGAAATTATCCCACGGGAACATACTACCGGGATAAAAAGTGTCCTAGAGTCAGTGCGGAAAGAGAAGCGGCTTAAGATTTGGTGGCGCAGCTGTGCTTAATTACCGTATTTGTGATGTTGTCAACACTGTTACGACATTATATAACGTCTAGATTATTATGAGGCTGTGTTAGAATATTATAATGTTTTTAGATTCTGTGTTAATAATTGTTTTGATGAAATTTTTAGTAGTCATACATAATGTTAGTTCCATTTTACGCCACGCCGCTTCTCTTTCCGCACAGACTCTATCTCCTATTCCAGGTCATGGTCTATCCGTGTACCAAATTTCATCTAAATCCGTTCTGCCGTTTTAGCGTGAAAGTGTAACAAACAAACAAACTTACTTCCGCATTTTTAATATTAGTTAGGATTAGGATATTTAAACGAAATGCATGATATAAAATAATATTGACTGTAAAAAGGAAATATAATCATTTAATGTAAAGAAATAGAAATAGGAATAGAAATATAAAAATTAATGACTGCAGAAATTATTCTTTATGACTGGTATCGCAATCATAATCGTTCTCTGATAAATCATCATCAGAACTCTCCTCTGTTAAAATGTTCTCTTCATCTTGTTCAACTTCTTGAGCTCGATCCTCTTCACCATCATCTTGTAATGAACATTTTAATCATTAAAATTAGGCTACCAGAAATATACTAGCTTAAAGAAAGTGTCACTGACAAAAAATCTATACCGGCAATATTTTCGCTGCTATCATCCGTTATTCTCGTGACTGATGGGGGTACTTGATCTGCTTCGAACCATTTGAAGATATATTTCTCTTCTTTTTCTTCCCTTCCCCAGTCAGTGGGCGACAATTGAGAAGGGTCTTCAAGGTCAGCATGGCTCCAAAGGTGCGCTATGTACGACGTGCGCAGTAAATGCTGGCGTAGCTCGGATTTACACGGGGGGAAGATTGCCCCGCGCATCGATATGATTTTTCATACTCATAATTATTTAAACAATCACCTAGTTACATTTCATCTGGCGTACCATAACTTCAAAAAGCAAAGCTGCAAAGTTCATGCGACCAGCTGATGCATATTCCCTCTCCACAGTGCAGCTGACGATTTTTTTTCAGTTCAGTATGATGTCAACTATTTATGTAAAAAGGTTTCAGCCGGCGTACTATTACTTTTTTTTTTTACAACTTTCGCAACCTCCCACACCCCAACCCACCGCTACTTGAGCAGCTGACGGTCGGTTTACTTATTAGTCATACAAGATCAATTATCCATGTCAACATCAGCCGGCTTACTATGACTTTTGTATTTACGTGTTTTTTTACAACTTCATGTGAACAGCTGACGCATATTCCCCCTTCCACAGTGCAGCTGACTATTTTTTTTCAGCTCAGTATGATGTCAACTATTTATGTAAAAAGGTTTCAGCCGGCGTACTATGACTTTTTTTTTTTTTTTTTTTTACAACTTTCGCATCCTCCCACACCCAAACCCACCGCTACTTGAGCAGCTGACGGTCGGTTCACTTATCAGTCATACAAGATCAATTAACCATGTCAACATGAGCCGGCTTACTATGACTTTTGTATTTGCAACGCAAACGCCCGGACTATAATAAATGATGCTCTTTTGTAAGTTCTCTAACTAAAAATCTTTAATAATGTGAACATCAGCAGGTTTTTGACATCTGATCTGGGAACATAAAATACATTATCTTCTATTTAACCGATATATTGAACCAATATTTTAATGGGACAATTCAAGGATTTCCTATGCCAAAATAAAATAAAAATCCAGACCTAGAATCATCGAAATGATAACCACGCACGGCTACATATCCAGCTATACGTTTCCAGTATAAGCTGATCTCGCATTGCATAGGATTTCCGTACAATGAGAGGTCAGCTTATACTGGAAATGTATAGCTTGATATGTAGCTGTGTGTACACAACTATATCTAACAAAAATCACTTGAAATGCAGAACCTCTTTATTTAGTTAGATTAACTTGTTGAATGTTAAACACTAACCTTTAGCAGCGGTTTCTCTCTTCCCGTAACCATAGCCATACTTTTCTCCTAGCACAGTGACGTCAGTACCACCGCGGTAACAACTTAGCACTTCACAAAGTCTTTGGACCCTGTAACAATATTTAATCATAAAACTCATAAACTTTCTAAAATTAAATAAATAAAAATATATTTTTTTTTAATTTTGTTTTTTTGTTTGTATCGGCACAAAACTTGGCACTTGGTAGTATTAGAAGTACCCATATCCCATATACTACATAATTATGGGATATGGGTAATTTTGTAGTATTTGGGATGGAACAAAACTGATTTAGAAACGTCTGCCCAAAATGCAAGTATCATGTATCGCGAGATCGCAATTTGTGCTCTTCTGATGTTACATACTTTTCTTCGCCTATCTTCAATCGAGCTGCACTTCAAGGGATTTCGAATCCATCATGACCTAAACTTACCCCAGTATAGTATCATCATCAGCCAAAAATATCCATTGAATATGTGGCATATTGTTCACTCTCTTCAATACCATTCTCAAGATGGCGATCGTTTTAGCGCAGTGGCCCGTCTTGCTGTTTGGTATGCCAGTGCTCACTGCTGGTAGGGTCAGGTCTAAAACAAAATCATAGTGAACATTAAATAAAAAAAATAAAAAATAAATATCCTTGGACATTTCACACAACGCCATCTAGTCCCAAGCTAAGCATCCTAATGCTTGTGTATGGTAACGAGATGGCTGATAAACTACTTATATACATTTTTTTTGTAACTGCATAATATATTACCTGTAGATAGAAAAACACCCAGACCCGGAACAAATACTTGTAGGTCGTACAAATATTTGTTCCGTGCGGGAATCGAACCCGCGACAAGCTGCGCAGCAGTCAATCGCTCAATCACTGCGCCAATCGTGTAATGGCAATAAAGCCAAAATTCATGGTTTTCTAAAGTTGCACATCTTAGGGTTTTGGACACTTTCCCGGGAAACATATTGCTGGCAACATCGTCTACATCACCCTGACCTCGTACTTCTACAAACTATGATGATAGATTACTTACCATCTTTATCGCTAAAGAACTGCAGGTTCGTGACGTGTCTTCCCCACGTCTTCTTGACCACTCTAGCCCTGGAATCATGGAAGCCGCTCCAGGTCTTCACGGCGAAGAATATCGAGTCCTCAGCTATGGCACTGCCCTGCCGATAACGTGGCATTTGAGAATAGCTGTTGTTGTAAAGTCAGCATCAAAAAGACACGTCAGACTGTTCAAAATGATTTCAACAAATAAGAAAATTAAACTTTATCTCAATTGGATAAAGTTCTTGTCAGAATGACAGTTGTCGTGTACTGTCTTCATTCTGAAACATTCCTTGTATCATTGAGTTAATATTTCATTTTCATAGTTGTTTAGATCATTTTGAACAGTCTGTTCGTCCAGATAATATTGGCGCTGACTGTACTTAAATGCTAAAGTTAAAGTGATAATTTCTATTGATATTATAAAAACATATACACGAGGAGCTCGTGGCTAAGTAATAACAGCAGCACGGGTCGATCCATCAGGTTAAGCTACGCTTGCCGGGGTTGGTCCGTGGATGGGTGACCGACTTTACATACCGAGACTACTTCGTGCCTCGGAAAGCAAGTTAAGCTGTTGGTCCCAGCTGTCACTCGTGGATCTTTGAATGTCGTTACGGGTCGTCAGAAGTTCGAAAGTCTGACAACCAAGCTTACCAAGGGGTACCACTGGGTTGTGGAGGTCAGATAGGCAGTCACTCCATGTAAAAAAACTGATACTCAGCCGCATCCGATTAGACTGGAAGCCGACCGCAACATACTTAGTTGTTAGTTGGGAAAAGGCTAGGCAGATTGATTGAAGTTACATCGTAGAAAACTGCTGAATATTGGCTAACAAAATTAACAGCTATAGACATTGTCATAATCACCTAGCTTAGCAGTTAGATGGGTGATAATTAAGTCACCTTTTTTTGCCACAAATTCGTGTATAGCAGGGAATTAAGTTTTAATAGACCTGTAAAGTCTACTGAGGCCTTAGTGCGAGTTTTTATACTTACTCGATCACGTTAACGTAAACGTCAGTTTGTACTGAAAATGAATAAGCGCCGCCTGGTGACTATAATGGGAAACACAATTATTCCATACGAATTGACATACGTCAACGTTAACGTAAACGCGATCGAGTAAGTATAAAAAACTCGCACTAATGCCACAGTGGCCTTAGTGCGAGTTTTCATACTTACTCGATCACGTTACCGTAAACGTCATTTTGTACTGAAACTGAATAAGCGCCGCCTGGTGACTATAATGGGAAACACAATTATTCCATACGAATTGACATACGTCAACGTTAACGTTAACGCGATCGAGGAAGTATAAAAAACTCGCACTAAGGCCACAGTTCTCTTTTTGTGTCGAAAGGCAAAACCTTTTGGCTGTTTGACAAAACCTCAGTCGCATTTTTTTGGAACAATAAAGTCACAGAACCGTCAAAATCACCACTCCTCTAGCCGAGAAAAAAAATCTGGCAGAAAAAAGCAAAATTTATACTGGATTTATTAAAACTAGTACTATACTCATACTCACACATATATCGAACTGTCGAGGATAAGTAGCGCAATTATCGCCGGACACAATGCAGAAACTAAGATCCGGTGTGAGCAGCGGTCCAGGGTCAGAACCGCCGCCGTAGACCAGCTGCGCCAGTTCAAACGCAGGGTCTATTGAGAAGTCTGCCTCGAGCCGACGCTGACCGCTCTCGATTTGTCTTAGGAGTCTAAAAAGAGTATGGGGGTGTGAATAATGCATTATTTTCCTTATTCATCAAAGAATATATTATCATTTAAAGACAAGACAAGTCAAGTTTCTGATGAAAAAGCACCCTAAGCCCTATGTACAGTGGGCTGCATCAATTGGTTACCCCAGTTGTATTAAAATTCAATTCAATTTAATACAACTGGGGTACCCAATTGATGCAGTACACTGTACCACATGCTATAGCTTCTATAAACAAGACAAGTCAAGTTTCTGGTGAAAGAGCACCCTAAGCCTTATGTACAATAGGCTGCATCAATTGGGTACCCCAATTGTATTAAAAATCAATAAATTTAATACAACTGGGTTACCCAATTGATGCAGTACACTGTACCACATGCTATAGCTGCCACGTTGTGTCCACTTACATTTCAATGAGTTCTATTCTCATGGCGAACCCGCTGGCAAAGTTAGGGTACATGAAGCCACCTTCCTCCTCCAAGTCCTCGTAGAAAGTGAAGTGATGGATGATGGTGGGCTCCTCATCGCTGAGTGGGTAGCCTATCCACATTACGTCCTGTTTGGAGAAAAGTTTTTAAGGAGTTCATCTTCTTTTATTATGGCTTATCCTAACCTATTTAAAAAATATCACCAAAATATTGGACTTTTTTTTACCGAGTATTTACTACAAACCTCAATAGGAGCTCTTATTGACATCAGCAAGTTGTGGGGGCAGGTTAAGCTACGCTTGCCGCGGTTGGTTCATGGATGGGTGACTATCTTTACATACCAAGACCCGGACTCCGTGCTGCGGAAAGCACGTTAAGTTGTTGGTCCCAGCTGTCATTCGTGGATCTTTGATTTACGTTGACCCAAAAAGTCATCAAATCTTTTTTATTTTTTTATTGTGTCCTGTTTAGATTACGATACCAATCACGTCTGCGGCGTTTCCCTAGCTAATTTAATTTAACCCTGTATTTAACTTGTTGGTTCAGTCACAAATGTACAGTCAGCTTCACAATGTGGGTACCCCCTTGGAAGCACCTTCACCGGTGCTTCCAAGGGGGGGTGGGGGTGCACCCATATCGTGAAGCTGACTATCCCTACTTAAATGCCTAATTACCTAACTGGCCCTAAATAACGTCATGTTAAAAGGCCATGGTATTAACTGTTTCACACTGAGCTCTTTCTCTTCCTTACCTTCTGTCTATCAGCAGCGGCGAGCGCTTCAATGAGCTTGTCACACTTGACAGCCGTGTGTGTCTCCACGAAAAGCACCCATCTGACGTCACTACGTCTATACCGTGACGTCAGAGGCGACAGCAGAGGCAGGATCGTCCACGCACCAGGCACGGGGAAGTCTTCGTGCGTTATGTGTGTTATTGGGTGGCGCTGTATGGAAAGATGTAGGTTAATGTTATTGTTGGATGTTTTGAACTATATTCCATTGAAAATAAGATGAGACATTGGACCAAACCTTTTTTACAGTCCGTTCAACCGATTTTGACTTCTATTTCGTAGGCTTAAGGATGACATTAAAGGCAAAAAAGTGGTTACAATACCAACTGTTTACTGCAGCTGCCATTTGTCATGCCACCAACGTAATAGAAGTCAAAATCGGTTGAACGGACTGTAAAAAAGTTTTTTTCAATGTCTCATCTTCTTGTTCATAGAATATAGGCTGTTTGTGGAGCACATATTAATACAGATGGGACACTACGCAAAATAAATCATTTAAATAATAAGCGACTCTTGCTAAGACACAATAAAGTGCAATTCAGGTCGCACTACGCTTATTACCTACTTATATTCAACTGCAAGTTGCCTCTCTTTCTATCGCGTAACTTTTATTCCTTCTGACCTACTGAATTAGCCCCGAGAGAGGAGCCCACCGCGTACTTGTAGCTTCAAAGCTCCTAAACTGCGGAGTGTCCCATCTGTATTAATCTGTGGTGTTAGTAAAGCAATATTCATCCAGAATTTATTCTGAATTATTGACTTGCTCGACATACGGTTAATAAAATAATGCACGGTACTTGAACGCTGGTTCAGGCATCGACGATCGACGCCAGCGCTGCACGACGCGACGGTTAATTTAAGATCATTAAAGCCTTGTCATGTGACATCTACCAACCCGCACTGGGCTCGCGTGGTTGACAGCCCACTCCCTCTCACCTAGAGGAGGCTTGCGTCCCAGCAGTGGGAACATTATACAGGGTGTAAGGGACAGCCCTCCGCAAACTGATAGGGTGAATTCAGTATGTCATACTAAGATGACCGGTACATGAAATTTTTTCAGGAAATTTAAGGGAATCCAATAAACCTGATTTTTTTGTGTTTTTGTGCACAAATTGGAGCGTCTATTACTGGTTGGGAGGGGTAGGTAATAGGTATGCGGTGAGTTCGATGAACTCTGTAGCTAGACAGAAAGTGAACAGCTGATTTCACGCGTCGTTGGTTAGAGTATTTCAAAATCCATTGCTGGTTTTTTTTTGCTGTTTTTTTTTCCGTTTTTTTTACATAAATGGAGTGCTGCGAACACACAATTTTACATGCAAATAATGAAAATGTAACTGAAAAAAAAATTGAAAAAATGAAAATTTTCCTGAGAAAATTTCCGGTGGAATATGATTCCAAATGAGGAGCTGAATGCACCCTGTGAGTTTGCGGAGGGCTGTCCCTTACACCCGTAGACTGATTATTGAAAACCAAAACATTAATTGTATCGGTACAACCTCTAGTCATAAAATTCACACATAAATCACTCGTACATACGAGTGATTTATGTGTGTTTTTTTTTTTTTATAGCAAAGCCATAAAAATATTAAAAAAAATTCTTTCTTATACCTATGGTGCTTACATAGGTATTTAAGGCTTTTAAAGTTTTATTTACTGAGCTAAATAGCAAAGTTGACTGCATGTTTTACCTATCGAAGACTACGGGAGACGAGAGAGAGAGAAAATAGTTGCAACATTACAAAATGATATTTATCAATATACGTGTGGTTTTGCATTCTCGTCAAATTGCAGGATGTGGTACAGAACACCAAACCGAATAACTTTCTCCATGGTACCAACATCGTATTCGCGAAAAAATTTTCAACTGTCCCGTAAAACTTCAATGCCTACTCGACGCAAATGTATGGGACGGCTGAATTTTTTTTCGCAATTACGATGTTGGTGCCATGGAAAAAGTTGTTCGCTTTGATGGTCTATACCACACCCTTAAATTTGACGAGGATGCAAAACGACGTTGTAGGTATATATTTTATGTGTATTTACTTATGCATACTTTTTCCAGCTGCAACACTTGATTCTCGATGTCCTGTTTCAGTCGCTTGGCAACACTGGCGTGATACGGCTCAGGTTGGCTCACTATTGTAAATACTATATTTCTTGAATCTGAAACAAGACCATATTATAAGCACAATATTCAATATATGCCATCTGTGCAGTCTGTCCAAAGGGACCGTACCTATACCTATTCTATGCAACTGAAAATCGTTGCTAATAATTAATTATTATGATTATTGAACTCCACAAAGAAAATATTTAATTGGCGTGTCTAATTAGTTAAGGCAGATTACAATTGTAACTAAATAAAATACTCATGTACCTGTACAGGTGTACATCATAATCGCGAAAAAATAATAACCGTCTCATTTGGGTCGAGTAGGAATTACCTAAAGTTTTGTATTGGACAGTTCACAGTTTGATGATTTTTTCGCTATTACGATGTTGGTCCCACCAGGTCCCACACTTTTCTGGTACAACCTGCATAGGTAGGTATATGAGTTCTGTATAATCACACCTCTAATAATTACCATTTAGCGCTCCTATAATAATAAGATTGCGACTCTTTTTGTGAACCTCAAATAATTCCTTTTCTGCGGGGCGAGCACGGGCGTACCCAAGACGTTTGTGACAAGACATGATAAATTATGTCATGTCTTAGAAGTTGTCTTAAATGCTAGCACGGGTCAGCCATGTGACATAATCTAGAGGCGCGACATGCTTTTCTTGTTGCTAAATTCAATGTGACATGGTAAATTGAAAAAATTAAAATGTTTAAGACTATCTGAATATGCGGCCAAATAAAAGCTTTTTTTTTTTCTTTTGCTTATAACTCGAAAACGGTGTGTCCTATCGTAAAAATAATGAAAATTTGGACCCCCTTTATGAAACCCATAAACCCCTAAATCTGAACATGTAGGTACCAAAAAAAAAAGTAGTATTTAAGTATGTACCTATGTATTTACTTAAATTATTATTTTTTATTTTTTTTCGACGCGCATTATTTACATGTCTAAATATGTATTTTTAAAACATTAAAAAAACCGTTTAAAAATATAAAAAATAGTCATTTATTTATTTACTTATTACTTTTTTTTTTTTTGTTATCACGCGGAATTCTTCACACAAATAAACCACCACCACACAATGCAAGAAAATAATTTATTTCCATTTGGTTCAGAGTAATTAGCAGGAAAACATTATTTTTTTCAATTTTCAAATCTTATCACCACCTCCGAACGAACGTGATAAAATTTTTCTTACTCACCGTCAAAATGTGACATTTGTGATATAATTGGTACGCCCATATTAGCAAATAAGACATAATGAGTCCCAACTAAACGTCAAGAAGTTATGTCACATTCAAGAAATTATATCACGCCGCCGTGCTAGCATTTAAGACAAAACAGTTTTATCGCGCAAACTATGGTAAAATGTGTGACTCAAGCCATGTCACAGTAGGCCGTGCTCGCCGGGCTGGGGTCCTAAAAATACCTACTAAATAGCCAAGAACAGCGAGCAACTTGGATGTAGCGCTCCCCGGGTTTGCGCGCGGTTAGTCACAGTTCCGACCTAACCTAACTCGTTTGGTCAGATACCCTAACCCTAGCTTGGTTACTAAAAAAAAAAGTAGCTCAATTATTTTAAAAAATATGCATCATTAGCAGCACAAAAAGTTTTAAGAGGATCAGTTACTTATACAAGGTGTAAAATAAATAACCCACAACCTCTTAAGGGGTCATTGTACTCATCATTATGAACAACTTTTACTATGGGACCAAACCTGAAATCGCGAAAAAAAAATCAGCTGTTCAGTACATTTTGACGAATTATGCGAACATAAATGTATTGAACAGCTGATTTTTTTTTCGCGGTTCCGCGAAAATTTTTTTTTGTAATGTGTTTGTTTTTCGATGTCGAGTATGTGGACGAAGTTCTTGCAGTTAATTTTTTTACACCTAATATATTTCCCAATAAATAAACGATCTTTCATAATATCATAATCATTTTGTCATCAAAACAATCTGTACCTACACATCTCCCCTTTCTAACCCCATCAAATTACATCCCGCATCGAAAGACCGCATCACGGTTGATGGCATTACCGCCAAATGCCGTCAATGCCGTCAAATTATGACAAATGGCTCCGAAGCATTGACTAACAAGCCGTCGGCGCTCATCAATCATGGACAAGGCATTAGATTTCATTTACAGGTAACTGATAGAGATATATGCTTTGCGTGTATCATGGATTAATATGTGTAAGGTGATATAGACAAAGGTTTCGCTTAAGTACGTCTATAGGCGTTAAAGGTACCTCTTACGTCTATTTACGCCTGATAACAAAACTCAGTCTTGATCTATGTGAATGATGTAAATTATAATTTGGCCGTACAATATGCTTCCTTTTCTTGAGAATTCATATATGGAAACTTAAATGCTGAAATAATGAAACTTGAAAAAAGGCACAGTAGAGCGTATGCTGGGAATTATTGGTATTATAATTATTGTTGTCAATAATTATTTATCCCGGAGTCTGGATTTGTGCCCCATGGATGGCAATAGGTTCGCCCCCCATTACATGGGACTTGAAACATAACTGGCGAAATGTCTGGTGAAATTTGCCCATCCTTCGGGGAAACAAGTCTGTTATGCATAAATGAGGTGCTCGTAACAGCCGCAATGGTCGATCCATCAGGTTAAGCTACCCTTGCCGGAATTGGTCCGTGGATGGGTGACCATCTTTGCATACCGAGTCCCCTCCGAGCCTCGGAAAGAACGTTTAGCCGTTGATCCCGGCTGTCATTCGTGGATCTTTGACAGTCGTTACGGGTCGTCAAAAGGCCGAAAGTCTGACATAGTCTTACCAAAGGGTATCGATATTACCCAGTCGCTCCATGTAAAATACTGGTATTCAGCCGCAGACTGGAAGCCGACCCCAACAATGTTGGGAAAAGGCTAGGTAGATTGATATTATATTGTACGAAAACAGCCACTATTTTAACAGTTCTCTAAATCTTGACTTAGCTATTGAAAGAATTTGCCACCAAAAACGGTAAAGTATCACAAACCGGTAACAAAAGTAAATGAGACTGCACTTTTCAAAACTGGGCTATGAATAATTCAAGCCAGTGATAAGGCCGCTAAGTCACTGCCACTGGCAACTTCTGACGTCACAGATTAACGTCTGCAGCCGCTCTTACATCATCTACTAAACTTCTGGTAAACTAGGTAATATTAAGTGGCTGGCTGTAAACTTGGGTTCCATCATGCCCTATAACCTTGTGAAACAATGGCTTAGCAAGGCTAGCTAACTTCAATCAATCTGCCTAGCCTTTTCCCAACTATATTGGAGTCGGCTTCCAGTCTAACCGGATGCAGCTGAATACCAGTATTTTACATGGAGCGACTGCCTATCTGATCTCCACAACCCAATTACTGGGTAATACGATACCCCTTGGTAAGACTGGTTGTCAGACTTTCGGGCTTCTGACGGCGTAACGACTGTCAGAGATCCACGAATGAAAGCCGTACTTTCCGAGGCACGGAGGAGTCTCGGTATGTAAAGATGGTCACCAATCCACGGAACAACCCCTGCAAGCGCAGCGACCCATGCGGCTGTTATTACTTAGCCACGAGCTCCTTCTAAGGCTAGCTAACTTCAAGGAAGTGATATATTTAAAGAGTTTAAAAAAAGGGAATGAAAATTACAGGAGTCCAGTTCTCATTCCTCATGACTTTGGTGTGGATTAATTTTATATTATTTTTTGTTTTAACTATTTCTCCACATTCACACATTTCCTATATTTAAACTTATCGCACTAAGAGCTGTACAAAGGCGGACTTATGCCTTAGTACCAGGTATATATGCCTCATTCACTCATCTTAACACCAAAAACCCATCCCAAAAAGCGAACAAATCACACAGACGTAAAGTGCGATCTTCAATATTTAATTTCGTCTTAAAATTCGCATCAACTCCCTCAGAAAGTCGGGTTCTTAGTCAAATCGGAGTCAAAATCGATCAATTTGGATGGAAGAATCATGAATAATGCAAATCCTACGATCACCTGAGGTGCGACACATTAAAATCGCATTCTGGCTTTATGATGTCCCCAGGCGAGCACAAGACGTATTACCGCTGATACCGATAACGTAAGGGTTACGGAAAAATACGCTTTTAAAATGTGGGGGGTTAACGATTTGGAACAGGTAAACGGGAAATATAAACCGTTGAATATTTTTCTTTGGGTGGAAATTATGATGCATTTTTAAATTAAAATAACATCATTTATATCACACTAATATAATAAAGGCGAAAGTTTGTGTGTGTGTTTTTATGTTTGTTACTTTTTCACGCTCAAATGGCTGGACCAATTTTGATAAAATTTGGTATGGAGTTAGCTGACACCCTGTATTTACCTACAAATAGGCCACTGTTTAACCCGGTCTATGCGGGTGAAACCGCAGGGCGCAGTATTTATAACGTCTTTGTCTATCTGTCGGGTGCTTATAACACCATAACAACTTATCTGATTTACGTGTTTTAAAGTCTTAGATAACTATGTTCTCCAGTTATGTTTCTCGCAAGCAGAGCCGACATCAAATAAAAAATAAAAGTAATTTCAAGTTGCCTCGACGTAATTCCGGAAGGATTAATCATAAGCTTCGGGAAACATTGAATGCACGAGTTAAATACTACGCCATCATGCATCCACCTGCCTAGATCCAATTTATTTGTAGGTGACCATAATCCTGGGGTTCACTCCATATAACTTTCGAGTTAAATAGTACTTCCAGAACGAAATCTAAAAGTTAAATACTACGCCATCATGCATCCACCTGCCTAGATCCAATTTATTTGTAGGTGACCATAATCCTGGGGTTCACTCCATATAACTTTCGAGTTAAATAGTACTTCCAGAACGCAATCTAAAAGATTTGCCTCCAAAATATTCCTCTTTTCAGGGACTACATTTGAGACTTTTAAAGGGAGCAGTTGCTTGTTTAAAGAAACCACTCCAGTCCGTATTTCGTGGCGATAGCGGAGCGTTGATGGCGTATGAATAATTTGTGCACCTGAAGTGGAGCGGCGACAAATAAGCCTGCTTGCTGCACTACCTTTTTACATAGAACTCTAGCGGTGGAGAAAATGGACAAAATTAATTGGTGCTCTAATTAATGGACGTTAAATTACTTTCAAGGCTTCGTCTGGAACAAATTGTCGATGAGACAGTTGAGTTGCACGTCACATAGTGTAGAGGTATTTATGGCCATTGAAAATCCAGGTACGTTTTCAGTCTATGATAATTTTACTCAAATACTGGTAGTTTGGCGGGCAGCTCATTGAGACTCACTGTCTTTACCCAGTCGGAGGTGTTACTTGGCGTTTAGTATATTATACAGGGTGTAAGTGTAAACAGTGGCAATCTTTTAAGGGGTCATTGTACTCATCATCATGAACAACTTTTACTATGGGAACAAACCTGAAATCGCGAAAAAAAAATCAGCTGTTCCCTACATTTTGACGAATTATGCGAACATAAATGTACAGAAAAGCAGTTTTTTTTCGCGATTTCAGGTTTGGTTCCATAGTAAAAGTTGTTCATAATGATTAGTACAATGACCCCTGAAAATATTGCCACTTACACCCTGTATACACACACCTTATCTTGCAACGACAAACTTACTAGAATTATGTTAAGTTCTTAATTTTATTTCATGTCTACCATTCCCGGTAATAGACACTTGATATCTTAATTGACCATAACAGCAGCTTAATCACCTCAACTCTATGTAATCAGACACCGATATGAAATACACACAAACCCACTACCCTCCCAATGCTATACAGGGTCGTGACGAGAAGCTCATCAATAATTCCGATCTCAGGCCAAATAAAAAACCAAGACAAGCGCTGCGAACAATAAGGCTGAGGCTACATTAGGCCGCGATGCGACCTGCGACACATGAGCGACTAAAAAAAATAAATGAATGCTCACGTATGTGGCTACACCGTACATCAAATATTACTCTCATTATTCGTTTCGCTCTTCCAGTCGCATCGCAAATCGCTGCTTACTGTAGCCTCAGCCTAACACTTCCCCCTGTGCATACACGCTCACACACACACATTTACACCAAACTACAACTAAACTACACCTCACTAATTGCACACATGTTTACGAAACCGGTCACACCACACGTCACTGTTGACAGCGCGCTGTCTTGGTTTTTTATTTGGTCTGAGTTCGGCATCACATCATTTTCATCATAAATTACCATTTGCACCAACCATTTTACGAGAGTTACGCCCGGTTTCTCGACGGCTATTCAAATCTAAAATTAACTAACCATGTGTAAAATCTCTTGTTAAGTCGAAAACGAGTTGCACGAACGTTGATTAAGTACTTTGATTTGAATCTTTGATCACTTGACACAACAATCAAATTAGTACAAAAATCTCTTGTTAATTCAGAATTTGGGTTTCTGAACAAACGATTAAGCTCGAAGGTCATGTCAAGCCACTGTCAAATGTTGTGTTAGCTAATCTGTCGAGCTTGGGCGATTATCTTTGCGTTCCCTGTGATTTTCTGTTTTCTTTGGATATTTTCTAGTTATAATTAATAAAACAACTTCTGCACGGAGGCACGGAGGAGTCTCGGTATGTAAAGATGTCACCCATCCACTCACCAACCCCGGCAAGCGTAGCTTAACCTGATATATCGACTCGTGCGGCTGTTATTACTTAGCCACGAGCTCCTCCTAAAAATCTAAAACCAAACAATAAAAATTCTATAGGTAGGTACTTTAACTGTGGTACATTTTTTTTTTTTTGATACCTACGTGTTGAGGTTTAGGGGTTTAAGGGTTTTATAAAGGGGGGCCAAATTTTCATTATTTTTGCGATCTATAGGACACACCGTTTTCGAGATATAAGGAAAAGAAAAATAAAACCAAACATTCAAAAAATGGCGCCTTGGTCAACAGTGTCAACTTGACATTCAATTGAACGAATTACTTGTCAAAATGAATGAAGAATACGATGTTGCCATACACATAATCTATTTTCTTTAATCAGTTGACATTGATCGTTGATTAATTAATTTTATCGTAATCGCCAATTCAGCAACCCAATTTGATTTGACTGTTCTGTTAATTTAACAGGTTTGTTAGTTGATTTTAGATTTGAATAGCCGTCGAGAAACCGGGCGTTAGCCTTTGAGTTAGCCATAGCCAGGAATCTATACGAGTACCTAGGTAGACATAATTAGATTCCTCGAAAACCCGTGGTCACGTTAAGTCCCCTAAAGCTGTGTGGCTCATAAAGGCTCAGTTCCACAGCTTTCCACCAAGCCCCCTTGAGCCCCTGATCCCTTCAGTCACCCGTCGAATTTGCAACAAAAGTACATAACTAATTCTCAATTAGTCTGTTTCCAAATTGGACTCTCAACTGATGCTATTAATACAGCTGTGTAGACTTGTTTACGAATGTTTTGTATTTCACATTTTACATAAAGTCGATGGAAACATTGCGGAGATCGCATTCCATAAAATTAGACTGAAGAGAACTCGCACAAAAAAATCGGTCATAGAAAAAAGTCGATCAAAAATTGTTCACCGAGAAAAAGCTATCCTCTGCGTTCTTGCCTATTTATTTATGGCTTGTGTTTAAACGCCACCAGAAAGGTACCTATTTTACTACCAAAAAATTCGAAATACCTGCCAGAATGGATAAATGCTCACCAAAATTAAAACCATTTTATTGTGAAATTATAGTTCTGTCTACAGGATTTAAAGGAACCTAATCAACCAAACCTCAGGGTGCCCCTGACGTCGACCGTCTAGGTAAAACCCTAAGTTTTCGTCAGCAGGTCGACGCAGATTTGGTGAGCATTTATCCATGTTGGTGAGCATTTAATTTTTGTGGCAGTCATTATTTTAATCATTTTATTAGGGTTCCGTACCAAAATGGTAAAAAAAGAACCCTTATGGTGTGACTCAGTCTGTCTGTCTGTCACAGCTGGATATCTCAAGAACTACTAATGCTATCAACATGAAATTTGGAACAGTTTTAGATGACGTTTACCCAACTATTTTGCAAATAAGAAAGAAATTGTAACAGGTGCTGACATGCCCTAGTAGCCCTACTTTGAATTTTTAAGACCCCCTGTCTTAAAAATTCAAAGTAGGGCTACTAGGGCATGTGGGGTATCATATAAAAGAACGCTGTTTGCACATTTTCACACATTTTTTTATTTTTTTAGGTCGCATAGCTTTTGATGAAAAATGTAAAAAAAATACCTTCCCCCCCCCCTTATCGCCGAAGTTTGCAAAGAGAAAAATATGAAATTATTCTATGTGATAGAAGTTTACACACACACACACACACAGGAAAAATAAAACGATGTCTCTAAATAGCACACTTTTTCAGAAATCAGAACGGAACCCTCGGTACGCGAGTCCGACTCGCTCTTGACCGGTTTTATTTATTTAGCACATGTCATACTCATAACAGTCTTCAAAACTTTTTAATTAAAGTTAGTCAGTTAAAAGTACAATTTTTAGTTACTTATATGACTGACTATCTATCCTAAAAAGCTTTTACTGTTCTTTAAACTTCTTTACCTTCGCTAAAATAATCACTGAGACCGAGATTAATAAACGTTAACTTATCACGAGTTTTAGGTACAGACGCCAGCACATCAAGCCACCCGAAACTGTCAATTTCCCAATCAACCTTGAACCTAATGCTTCAGCGATAAAGATGAAAATCTATTAAAGAAATTTGACTGATTGTAGTAGCTTGATGTGCTGGCGCCTGTAACCATAAGGGCGGGTATACACATGTCTGTAGCTTGTGCAAAACTATGCAAGTAGCTTGCAAGCTATTGTGGCAATCACCAATCAGAAGTTACTATGGTACATTGGTACAGAATCAACAAAACAATACAACTCAAATCTAGCGATTTCATGAAATCATGAGGTTTGAAGTAAACTCTAACTTATGGAGTTGTTGCAGATTGTAATGATTATAATTCTGTAAAGCCATGTTAGCTACGGCCGCGAATCATATTTTAATCAACGTACAGTGCGTTTCAACTAAGAATAGGAATGACCTTGCACCATATTGTGAAGATTTAGCAAAATAGCATCTCGTTTATACATTTGCAAAGTCAGTGACATATTTTAACAAAAACAATTTCCAAAAACAGAACTAAAATGTATAAGGATAACACTACAAAACTTTGCAAGCCTTAGATTTCTAGCTTCAGTTGACAGTTAGAGGTCATTGACTTTCCTATTCTTAGTTGAAACGCATTATACAACCTGACACTGACCTGCAAATTGCAAAAAACGTAAGAAAATTTGAATTTCGCTGACTACCTTACCGCATTCACACTTTAAGTCTTCGTCGCACTATCTGCTTCCGTATTGGTCTATTCATTACTTTTTCGCGTTGGCGGTGCAAATAGACTGGCTCTATCAATAATTCGCGAACCGTCACGGCAAATGGACGGGTTTCCATCGAAACCTACAGGGATTGCGACACCGACTCTTGTTTATCTACAGCTCAATATAAATGTACATTTTCTATTATAGCTGGTGCTACTATATCTAAATTTTCTGTTATAGCTGGTGCTACTATATCTAAATTTTATATTATAGCTAATAATAATAATATAATAAATAAAGATTTATTGAACAAAAATGGTTGAACAATCAAACACAAACAACACCACGAGTATACAATAATAGCGTATTACAATTATATAACCACTAGTGTTATAAGCAGTATGTATGAACTCTGGTATCCAAAGAAAGATTTAACTTGTGTTATGGATACCAGCATTCTCACATAAATGACATACAAAGGTTACATTGGTTGCAACAGACGACGATGTCAAGAGTGGCGCAGTATACAAGAGAAAATCACACTAACATTATAAAGGTGAAAATTTGTGTGGGGGTGTGTATGTGTGTGTGGGGGTGTGTATGTGTGTGTGGGGGTGTGTATCTGTATGTGTGTGTGCGTGTGTAATATCTAAATTTTGTTTATTTCACACAAAAGTCATAGCACAACATACAGAAGCAATTAAGATTAGGTACTTAAGCTTATTAACTATAATGAATATTAAGTAAATACCTACAAGGTGCCAATATACAAAAAATATATATTTTTTTATGCACTATTGTGGTTACTCATGTATGACATATGATGAGTATGACACACACTATAAAAATGAAATAACAAACATATAGGTACTTAAAGGCTGTTAAAAAAAGTCTAAAAACAGCAGATTTTTTTTCGCGTTTTCAAAGTTGGTCCCATAGTAAAAGTTATTCAGTTCGATGGTCTAAAGCACTCCTTAAAGTTTTTAGAGTAAATTTTTTAACATCTAGATAATAATACAAAGTGCTTTGTGCGTCTGAATGGTGCACCAAATGCAAAACCAGCCCAATATACCTACCTGAATTAAGGATAGAAATCTCGAAATTCTAGAAGACAAACTACCGAATGGGCAAAAAATTTATGATTTAACCACGAATTAGATTTAAATGTTTTCCGATAAGTACATTGAAAATCATTGTTTTGTAAAGAAAGATCTTTTCAATCAAAGTTAATTGGAACAACGTTGAAATCTTTCAATTCATCTTCGGTTACTCGTTGTCAAATTATTCCTAGTTATGGCTACTCCCGAGATTTTCGCTTTTACAATCCTTTTTGTTTCTTTCATGATCATTTTAATCTACGGAAATCTCAAGTTTCTCCACTGATTCTGACCACTTATTTATAAGATCGTGCGACAGTGGTTAAATAATAAATTGTACAAGCTATATTTTGTACTCATACATCCATCATCTTCCTGCCCTTATCCCATGGTACGTGGGGCTGGCGCAGCGCGTTTTCTTCTTCCATTCTCCCCTGTCAACCGTCACGCTATCATTCACTCCCTTCTCTTTCATATCATTCCTCACACAATCTATCCATCTTTTCTTTGGCCTTCCTCTGCCTCTCCATTCATCAACATGTATATTCATCACTCTTTCAGTCACATGCGTTTCGTCTCTCCTCATCACATGCCCATACCAAGCCAAACGATTTCCTTTCAACTTTTCTGTCACTGGCGTCACTTTCAAACTTCCTCTTATATAATATGCTCATTTCATACTTTATCCACTCTCGTCACTCCACACATCCATCTCAATATTCTCAATCAATCAATCTGCCTAGCCTTTTCCCAACTACGTTGGGGTCGGCTTCCAGTCTAACCGGATGCAGCTGAATACCAGTATTTTACATGGAGCGACTGCCTATCTGACCTCCACAACCCAGTAACTGGGTAATACGATACCCCTTGGTAAGACTGGTTGTCAGACGGGCTTCTGACGACCCGTAACGACTGTCAAAGATCCACGAATAACAGCCGGGACCAACGGCTTAACGTGCTTTCCGAGGCACGGAGGAATCTCGATATGTAAAGATGGTCACCCATCCACTGACCAACCCCGGCAAGCGTAGCTTAACCTGACGGATCGACCCCTGCGGCTGTTATTACTTAGCCACGAGCTCCTCTCTCATCTCAATATTCTCATTTGTACTAATTTTTACGCAATTGTACTCGTCCATCCATACCCTACTTATTTTCATCTCAAACATTCACACTAATCGACACATGATATCTTAATTAACCCTTTAATCAACCCTACAATACGTAATCAGATACCGATAATTTGAAACCCACACAAAAACCCTCCACTATTCGCCCTGTACTATACAGGATGGTGTCGAGAGGCGCATCAATAATTCGGCATCAAATCGCTCGGATTCCACCATCGAGGGGATTGAGGCCGAACTCGAATTTCTAAGGCCTCAGGCCCGAGGCCCGGTTTCAATTTTACCGCTCAATTTATTATAGACTACGTATGGGCAGGTTAATCTCCTAGCGTGGTAGGTATGTCATTTATCTTTCTTATTTGTCGCAAGAGTCGTGTTGTTTACGTATTTATCATAATAATAGTCTGTTGTCTATATATATAGTAATAAGATAATCCTTCACAAGAGGGTCATCTACCCTCTTGTGAAGGATTATCCCCTTTAAATTATTTTAACCTTTACGTGGGTGTTCTAACAATCGTAAGTTAGAAATCGAAAGGTTCGAATTAGTAATGTAATTCGTAACTGGGGGCACGGCAGTGCCCCCGCCAAGACGAGCCAAGCGAAGCGCAAGGGCACTACCTACCTTTTCTCGAAGCACTTCGTCGTTTTTTTGGAACCTTCTTAACTTGGGTTTGGATTATACCAGATAAACAAAATTTTCGGGATATGATGTCAGTGGTTGACTTATTAAACCTATAGTTTCAATTGCATAGCTCCTACACTTTACATTTTATTGATATCTAAAATACGCCGATTTCGTCACTGACTCACTGATGATCATAAAAATTCTTAGGGTACTTCCTGAAGTCCTAGAAAGCTGAAATTTCGTATGTAAGCTAGTATTAGTACACAAACAACAAAAAAATTCTAAAACTTGGAACTTTTACCACCCAACCCCTTAAACTGGAATACTCGTATAAATATCATAAGCAACTTACAAAAAGAAATGAAATCCCACCAAAAACATTTTCATGTAAAATGTTGCCAAGACGAGACCACATATAGCTCGCACTGACAAAAAGCTATCAGATCTCATGTAGAGCCAAGCTTCTAACTCTACACGCCCTAACTCTCCAAGCCTTAACTTCAAAAATTCTACACCTTAGTCAAAATATGTGGCTTAACTATTTCGCTACCATAACACGGGCGCAAGGTGAAAAATGTATTCACTGTTCATTACTTTTCTGTTATACAATAGTTCTTGTAGCCTCATATTTTGACTAAGGAGTAGAGTTTGTGAAGTTAGGGCTTGGAGAGTTAGGGCGTGTAGAGTTAGAAGCTTGGCTCTACATGAGATCTGATAGCTTTTTGTCAGTGCGAGCTATATGTGGTCTCGTCTTGGCAACATTTTACATGAAAATGTTTTTGGTGGGATATTAATTTACAGTCTAAGTCTTAAAATTTTAATTATTAAAAAACAGTTAAGTATTAAGATTTGAGAAAAAAGCTATTATTTATTTATTTATACACTCCAAACATACAAATATCCTTACAGACTAGACCCAATGCGATATTGTAGCACACTTAAAAATTAAATACACTTGCGTGCAATAAAATCGATCCACCCCATTCTCTTCGATATGAAACGTGAAAATTTAACAAGTTTAATTAACAATAACCTAATATATTGTGTACTACAACCTTCCTGACTGTATGTAGATTACGTAAGTGAAAAAAATATCAAAACTGATTCATTACTTTTTGAGAAAAACGCGAATTTAAAAACATACAGATCGAATGAAAAACCTCCTCTTTTTCAAGTTGGTTAAAAATTCAAGTCAAATGATCAATAAACGAACAGTAATAAACAAAATTAAGCTTATGTCAACTTCACTGACAAAAAAAAGTCACGCAGTTTTTTCAAACAAAAGTGATTGATGAGAACATCAGAAGAATCGAGTCGATCTTGTCAAAAATATTGCTTTTATCAAAGTATAGTGTATGTGTAAATAAACTTTATCTTACCTACCTTCACACAGTATAAAATAATTAAAATAAATACATTAATATCTTTGAGCTATCGTCTCTCTAATAGAGAGCATGGGGTGGGCCAATTTTTTTGCACGCAAGTGTAGTTGCACTGCTTGTACCCTAAAAAATTCTATGGGTAGTTATTCTTTCAAATTCACCCAAAGCGCAACACAATATGTCGACGTTACCAGCAATGAGGTTGAGGGTCGAGAATTGTTCACTATTAACACCACATCCTGCATTTTTATTTTTATAGAGTAACTGGCTGCGTAGACCGGGATAAAAAGTAGCTTATGTGTTAATCCAGGATATAAGCTATCTACATACCAAATTTCATCCAAATCGGTCCAGCCGTTTGAGCGTGAAGAAGTAACAAACATACAAACACACACTCACAAACTTTCGCCTTTGAGTATCTATAATATTATAGTGTGATAGTGTGATTAGTGTGATGTGATAGACAGTGTGATGATAGTGTGATTACGTTCTCCTGTGTATACAGGATTTTCTAGTATAGCTTTAGTTTTATTCGTCTTAAAAGATACAAGTTTACGATTCTTCTCGTGTCGCATTGCGTTTATTATTTTCCTAGCATTTTATAAAAAAATATAAGAGGAGAAATATGTCACTACATGTATTCGTTATATTATAATATAATACATAAACTTATATTCAGTTCACAAACTTAATCCTATCGTAACATAAAATATATCGCATGTCACATAAAACACAGTTCTATAGAAACACTTTTTTTATATGACAGTAAGAAGGTAATATGAGTGAGTCACGGAAAAACCCTAAAGCTTTAGGATTAAGTTCTAAAAGAAAGATTAGTTTTCTCTTTCACTTAATTTAACATGTGTTGGTAAGATCGAGTGATTCGTTTCATCCGGTGAATGTATGTGTCTTTCTGTCAACTTAGAACCTAATTATACCTAATTGTAGCACACTAACATAGATTTTAAGTTTTTGTAATCATAATCAGGCTATAATGTTCCCACTGTTGGAACACAGGCCTCCTATCGGTGAGAGGGAGTGGGCCGTAATCCACCACGCGGGCCCAGTGCGGGTTGGTAGATGTCACATGTCTTCGAATTTTTGGTTCTAGGACATGCCGGTTTCCTCACGACGTTTTCCTTCACCGTTTTGAGTACCTACCTTTACACAAAGTAAAGCGTCTGTCTGGGTTCGAACCTATGACCTACAATTTGTAAGTCGCGGCCGTTATCACTGGGCCACTACTGGTTTAAGTTTTTGCACTTAACTAACTAAACTATGGATCATTGTTGTCATAAGCAAATCAATCTGCCTAGCCTTTTCCCAACTATGTTGGGGTCGGCTTCCAGTCTAACCGGATGCAGCTGAATACCAGTATTTTACATGGAGCGACTGCCTATCTGACCTCCACAACCCAGTAACTGGGTAATACGATACCCCTTGGTAAGACTGGTTGTCAGACTTTCGGGCTTCTGACGACCCGTAACGACTGTCAAAGATCCACGAATAACAGCCGGGACCAACGGCTTAACGTGCTTTCCGAGGCACGAAGTAGTCTCGGTATGTAAAGATGGTCACCCATCCACTGACCAACCCCGGCAAGCGTAGCTTAACCTGATGGATCGACCCGTGCGGCTGTTATAGGAGTTATAGTTAGTTATAGTTAGTTATAGTTAGCTTAGTTTGGGAATCAATATCAGCATGTATTGTACTATACATTTTCAATTGTTACCCGCTTTAGCCTGCAAAGTTGTATGTATCTGGTATCAATAAACAATTTTTATTATTTTTTATTATTATTATTATTATTACTTAGCCACGAGCTCCTCATGTTGTCATAAACAAATAAATAAATAATATTAAAAATAACCAAAGACACAGATGCTTCAAGATTCAGACAGAGAAAGGATTATGGATCGATCTTGACGGGAGCAGTACCTACAGCCTCCATCAGTATCACTAAAGCTGAGATATCGCGAGAAGAAAACATCCTTTGATAAACAAAGTAGTTTAGATGCGAAATCTTTGGAAAACTCCCTCAAAGTTGAAAGGGTCCTTTTATCAGACTTACATTTCGGTTCGCGTGAGATTCGATCTGTCTGAGAACGCAGATGTTCTTTAAACGTTGATAATTTTGTGTTTTCATAATTCCTATAAAACCAAATCAATCTGCCTAGCCTTTTCCCAACTATGTTGGGGTCGGCTTCCAGTCTAACCGGATGCAGCTGAATACCAGTATTTTACATGGAGCGACTGCCTATCTGACCTCCACAACCCAGTAACTGGGTAATACGATACCCCTTGCCTTGGTAAGACTGGTTGTCAGACTTTCGGGCTTCTGACGACCCTTAACGACTGTCAAAGATACACGAATGACAGCCGGGACTAACGGCTTAACGTGCTTTCCGAGGCACGGAGGAGTCTCGGTATGTAAAGATGGTCACCCATCCACTGACCAACCCCGGCAAGCGTAGCTTAACCTGATGGATCGACCCGTGCGGCTGTTTTACTTAGCCACCAGCTCCTCTTCCTATATATAAAACCAAAATCCATGGTTAAATGGAGTGGCCCATAATCCACCACGCGGGCCCAGTGTGGGTTGGTAAACTATGTAGTTTAATTGATAATACTATGAGTTTAAGTTGTTAATCTTGAACATAAAGACGATTATAATTTAAATTATGAAGCAAGGGCCTAATCGTTAGGTTTAAGGCTCCCGCAGACAGATTTGACGCGACTGTAACAGAACAATTTCCATGAAATTTTCATAATGTCTATGAAAATTACATAGAAAATTTTCTACTAAAGTCGCGTCGCGCCTGTTTGCGGAAGCCTGTTTATTTAACGTCAGATTTACAAAAAGCCTACACTTTATTATAGGTGACTTAAGGATCAATAGAAATTGATGGCAACTGATCACAAGTAACAATAGGTGCCCCTTAATTTCATTACAATTTAATTGATACCAGGATTACAACAATAATCCATTAGAATTAGAGTAATCAAACTGAACATGTTACGGTTACAATTAATAACCAGCTCATTGGTCGTTATCCAATTAGGGACGCATGCAATTGGGCAAAATCAAATGGTTTTGAATGGCGGCCCGTACGGCAAATATGGATAACTAGCTTTTGCCCGCGGCTTCGCCCGCGTGGATGTCGGAAAATATCCCATGGGAACGTTCATGTGGAAAACATAGGGCATATCCCTAACTTAAGAAATGCTGGGTTTCCCATACAAACTTTCATCCCTTTTATCACCCCTTGTAGGATTATGTTTTAAGACAAAAAGTAGCCCATGTCCTTTCCCAGGATGCTATCTATAGCCTTGCCAAATTTTATCGAAATCCGTTCAGTTTTGTAAATTTTAAAATCAACCCCTACTTTACCCACTTAGGGGATGATTTTTAAAAAACGCTGACCCGCATATTTTTTAACTTCTTACCAATAGCATTTTGTTATCCCTAACTTAAGAAATACTGGGTTTCCCTTACAAACTTTCATCCCCTATATCACCCCCTGTAGTATTATTTTTGAAAAAAATAGTATCCTATGTCCTTTCCCAGGATGCTATATAAATCCTTGCCAAATTTTGTCGAAATCCGTGCAGTTTTGTAAATTTTAAAATCATCCCCGATTTTACCCCCTTAGGGATGATTTTTCAAAAACGCTGAACCGCATATTTCTTTATTTCCTATCAAAAGCATACATTTTAATTTTCACATCCGTAACTTAAGAAATACTGAGTTTCCCATACAAACTTTCATCCCCTATATCACCCCCTGTAAGATTTTTTTTAAGACCAAAAGTAGCCTGTGTCCTTCCCCAGGATGTTATATAATGCCTTGCCAAATTTTATCGAAATCCGTGCAGTTTTGTAAATTTTAAAATCAACCCCTATTTTACCCCTTAGGGGATGATTTTTCAAAAATGCTGAATCGCATA
Organism: Cosmia trapezina; assembly: GCA_905163495.3. Classification (NCBI taxonomy): domain Eukaryota; kingdom Metazoa; phylum Arthropoda; class Insecta; order Lepidoptera; family Noctuidae; genus Cosmia; species Cosmia trapezina. The sequence continues at coordinate 26,840,310 of LR991028.1, forward strand.
TTTCTTAATTTCCTATCAATAGCATACATTTTTTATCCCTAACTTAAGAAATACTGGGTTTCCTTACAAACTTTCATCCCCTATATCACCCCCTGTAGTATTGTTTTTGAAAGTATCCTATGTCCTTTCCCTGGATGCTATATAAAGCCTTGCCAAATTTTGTCGAAATCCGTGCAGTTTTGTAAATTTTAAAATCAACCCCGATTTTACCGCCTTAGGGGATGATTTTTCAAAAACGCTGAACCGCATATTTCTTTATTTCCTATCAAAAGCATACATTTTAATTTTAACATCCCTAACTTAAGAAATACTGAGTTTCCCATACAAACTTTCATCCCCTATATCACCCCCTGTAGGATTATTTTTTAAGACCAAAAGTAGCCTGTGTCCTTCGGGTCCTTCCCCAGGATGCTATATAAAGCCTTGCCAAATTTTACCGAAATCCGTGCAGTTTTGTAAATTTTAAAATCAACCCCTATTTTACCCCTTAGGGGATGATTTTTCAAAAATGCTGAATCGCATATTTCTTAATTTCCGATCAATAGCATACATTTTTTATCCCTAACTTAAGAAATACTGGGTTTCCTTACAAACTTTCATCCCCTATATCACCCCCTGTAGTATTGTTTTTGAAAGTATCCTATGTCCTTTCCCAGGATGCTATATAAAGCCATGCCAAATTTTGTCGAAATCCGTGCAGTTTTGTAAATTTTAAAATCAACCCAGATTTTACCGCCTTAGGGGATGATTTTTAAAAACGCTGAACCGCATATTTCTTTATTTCCTATCAAAAGCATACATTTTAATTTTAACATCCCTAACTTAAGAAATACTGAGTTTCCCATACAAACTTTCATCCCCTATATCACCCCCTGTAGGATTATTTTTTAAGACCAAAAGTAGCCTGTGTCCTTCGGGTCCTTCCCCAGGATGCTATATAAAGCCTTGCCAAATTTTACCGAAATCCGTGCAGTTTTGTAAATTTTAAAATCAACCCCTATTTTACCCCTTAGGGGATGATTTTTCAAAAATGCTGAATCGCATATTTCTTAATTTCCGATCAATAGCATACATTTTTTATCCCTAACTTAAGAAATACTGGGTTTCCTTACAAACTTTCATCCCCTATATCACCCCCTGTAGTATTGTTTTTGAAAGTATCCTATGTCCTTTCCCAGGATGCTATATAAAGCCATGCCAAATTTTGTCGAAATCCGTGCAGTTTTGTAAATTTTAAAATCAACCCAGATTTTACCGCCTTAGGGGATGATTTTTCAAAAACGCTGAACCGCATATTTCTTTATTTCCTATCAAAAGCATACATTTTAATTTTAACATCCCTAACTTAAGAAATACTGAGTTTCCCATACAAACTTTCATCCCCTATATCACCCCCTGTAGGATTATTTTTTAAGACCAAAAGTAGCCTGTGTCCTTCGGGTCCTTCCCCAGGATGCTATATAAAGCCTTGCCAAATTTTACCGAAATCCGTGCAGTTTTGTAAATTTTAAAATCAACCCCTATTTTACCCCCTTAGGGGATGATTTTTCAAAAACGCTGAACCGCATATGTCTTAATTTCCTACCAATAGCATGAATTTGTTATCCCTAACTTAAGAAATACTGGGTTTCCCTTACAAACTTTCATCCCCTATATCACCCCTGTAGTATTGTTTTTGAATGTATCCTATGTCCTTTCTTAGGATGCCATATAAAGCCTTGCCAAATTTTGTCGAAATCCGTTCAGTTTTGTAAATTTTAAAATCAACCCCTATTTTACCCCCTTAGGGGATGATTTTTCAAAAACGCTGTACCGCATATTTCTTTATTTCTTATCAAAAGCATACATTTTAATTTTCACATCCCTAACTTAAGAAATACTGAGTTTCCCATACAAACTTTCATCCCCTATATCACCCCCTGTAGGATTATTTTTGAAAAAAAAAGTAGCCTATGTCCGTCCCCAGGATACCATCTATAGCCTTGCCCAATTTTATCGAAATCCGTTCAGTGGTTTAGGCGTGAAAAGGTAACAGACAGACAGACAGACAGACAGACAGACAGACAGACAGACAGACAGACAGAGTTACTTTCGAATTTATAATATTAGTATGGATTGATTGAGTTGTCAGTTACGCCAGATTGTCTATTCATCGTGTATAGAATTATGAACGCTAGCCCGTAGGGGACATATTGCATGTGAATGTATTGTGGTCACTAATTTACGTACTATTGTGCAATGTGTAATTGGAAATGATTTCAGTAGATATTAAGTTTATTTTGAACTAGCTTTTGCCCGCGGCTTCACCCGCGTGGATGTCGGAAAATATCCCACGGGAACGTACTACCGAGAGTTCCTTCCTTATTCCTTGTCTACATTATAAATGGAACCTCTGTGCAAAATTTCAGCTTTCTAGGTCCAAAGGCTGGGCGTTGATAAGTCAATCAGTCAGTCAGGGCTTCTCTTTTTATTTATACAGATTTTATAGACAAAAAAAAAACAAAATGTTATCGTCCTGAGAGCCTAGACTGGCATTCGCTTCTTAGCGATTCCATTTCTACAATCCCTACAGCTTCAAAGTAGCATTGACATAATCCCGTGACATTTCGATAGCTTTAAATGTCAACCCCATAATTATTTTCGTTATATTATAATGCTCTTTTCTTCTCGTACTCCCATCCACTCTTTCTAAAGGGTTAGTGTTACAATGTCGGCAATCCATGATGTAGCTTATGACTACTATGCAATTGTAAATATTTTTTTTTTTGCAGAATTCGACCATTTTAGCCAAAAAACGTGCTCAAAATTGTAACGATTTGTAGCTCTGATTTAAAAACTATGAGGCGGCGGGCACGAAACCAGCGACGAGGAGCGATGGACCGAGCGGGGCGATGGCGACGAAACAATTTTGTACCGTCGCCATCGCCCCGCCCGGCCCATCGCTCCTCGTCGCTGGTTTCGTGCCCGCCACCTTACAAATGATTGTCATTTTATGGTTGATTATTATGTAAGCATTGAAGTGTTAGCAAGCAGATATCAATAAAAAATATATATTTCATGCATTGGTTTTTTTATTATAAATTTTAAAATGAGTATACCGCAGAAGATATCTTCAAAAAAACATAAAATTTTAAATTAAGTACTCGAAAATGGTTAACATTTGCACAGGGGTCATACGGGGTCATTTGATTACAAATGACACCCCCCTGGATAGCCGAGCCGACATAATCAATAACCCTGAGTGTACACTCTTAAACTTTACTCAGGGCCTGTTTCACCACCTACGATTAAGTTCCTATTAACTTACTTGGCACATCATTTCATACAAAATCTGTTCCATTTTTGAATTTATTTGGTAAGTAGTGGCTACTCAGACATCGTGAAATAGGCCCTTAGGATAATAAATAATCCAATTTTCATTATGTTACATTATTTTCAAGAAAGGTCTGTTATGCAATAAAGTTTTATTTAAATGGAAGCACTTGGTTTCAAAGCAATATTTATCACTAAGTACCAAACACAAAACACTTAAGTATAGTATGGCTAACTACCTAAGAGGTTCAAATTATAAGTTTGTAGTCAGCACTGAACAATTTGTGGTCGTTATGAAAAACACCCTGTAATTTTCAACCCTTACTTCGGAGTTTTCCTTTAGCTATTATGATGAGTTAACAAAATACACTAGAAACTTTTAGTCGTCGAGTTTTTGGTAGCAACGTTAAAATTTAGTTTCTGATTTCTATGTGCTTCGTTATAAATTAGGTATTTTATTTATTAAACTTTTTATCTATATAGGTAAATAAAAAGAGAAGTCCTGACTGACTGACTGACTGATTGACTGACTCATCAACGCCCAGCCCAAACCCTTGGACCTAGAAAGCTGAAATTTTGCACAGAGGTGCCCTTTACAATGTAGACAAGGAATAAGGAAGGAATTCCCAGTAGCAGGTTCCCTTTGGATATTTTCCGACATCCACGCGGGCGAAGCCGCGGGCAAAAGCTAGTAAATTATATTTCTGTCTATCTCTTGACACCTGTCAGTTTCATACTAACGCATATGTGTTTTCCGAATTTGATCCTTACTACAACTAGAAACTGTACAACTGACACTGACAGGTGTCAGTTGTCAGGGGGTCTACTCCCTAAGCACGAAGCCCATAGTTTCAGCCTTCGTTACGGGCGTTTCCTACTTCGTATCACCTACGGATGGATGATTGGTTCGGGACCCGAACGAAGTATGAATGACAACGGTTTGACAGTTGTAACTACTCCCGATGTGTTTTTGCCCGTCCGAAAATTTTTACTTTTACACTTGTTTTGATGGGTCGATGTGTCAGACGGACGGACTAACGGTCGGACCTACGGTTTTCTCGAAAACTAGGCCCAAGTTGAAAATAATATTTTTGTAGGTGATAAACCTTAGTATAAGAAATCTAATTGTACCAGACAGAGGTTCTACTTCGACCTGGAAAAAAAAATAAAAACTGATTTCGGAAAAACATTTTTTTTTTGGTTCTATTATGATTTCTGATTAAATAAAAACAGGAAAATATGCGCCTAACATTGCTTCATAAATATATAATTCAAATAAAACTCAGTAATATACAGTTTCTTTCGTACGAATTATTTTCAGTATTTTGACCTTCAAAGTATCGAAAACTTTAAGATTTTTTAAAAAATAGAGCATATAAAATTGGCACACGGGAGTTCTATTCGTGCATTTTTAGTAAACTATTGAGTAGAAATATTCAATAAAAAGCTGATGTTACTTTTTTGGGGCAAAAAAAACACTGTGCGCCCCCATGTCGACGACATTCGAGCGCCAAAAATCCATCTAGCAATATGCAGGCCTTTATACGTCCTTATTTACGTGTGATTCTTACGTCGAATCATAGTTAAGGCGAGTTTTTTGATTTTAAACTGAAGATCACGAATAAACGAGTAGTGTTAATGATTTGGAAAAAAATATATGTGAAATTAGAGCATTTCCTTAATAACTTAATACGTGATTATTTCAGAATTATGTCTACTAAATGTTACATAGTGTAATTAATTTGTAGTTATGTCTAACGCGAATAAAAAACTGAGAATCACGCAAAAACTATCAAGTGTATTTTTATGAAACTTTCACCATTAAAATGATAATTTAAATATTTATCTTTTAATATAGGTACGTGTTTTAATATAATACCTTTTGTTTTATGTATAATCAATTAATAATGCATCTAATTTGGAACAGCGCTCCATGATGGGCGAGTCCTATTACTCAGAACAGAACACGCACGCCAAACACTAAATTGGTAAAAATTAATCCTCTATAGTTTAATAAACGGAAAATCCGTCTGCAATCCGTCTGATGTCATCTAATAATCTCCCATAACACTAAAATAAAGAAGCTACAAAACGCTTCTCAACAAAGATTAAAACCTCCTTGCAGATTTAATAACATGGACTATGACGTCACAACGAGGCTGTACGTTTGTTCAGCCTCGTTCTCAAGTAAAGAGTTTTCTTTACTTGATAACTTTACTTCAATCTCGGTAGAAAAGCCGGTATTTTAAGTGGTCTATGTAAGTCCGACTTTAAACACAGGAAATAAGTAGTCGGTGGAGATAAAATTCAGCTGACGCAAATTTTATGTGATATTAGGGACCTATTTTCCTGTATCCGCGGTAAGCACTAGCCACAAGATAAATTCAAAAATGGAACTGTTTTTGGAAAAAATGAACTGCCTGATTAGTTCACTAAAACATATCTGGAGAGGGTGCAACAGTCAATTTCAGGAATATTTAAATAAGTAAGTACTCAAAACAGAATCTTTCACGTAAAGATAAATAATAACAATATTAGAAAATAATAATATTTATTATTGCTGCAAGTGGTTAACCAAATAAACTTGATCAAAAAAAAACTGGCCAAGTGCGAGTCGGACTCGTAAGCGAAGGGTTCCGTACCACCGTACATACTTAAAAAACCGGTCAAGAGCGAGTCGGACTCGCGCACCGAGGGTTCCGTACCATCATTTATATGTAACTAGCTTTTGCCCGCGGCTTCGCCCGCGTGGATGTCGGAAAATATCCCATTAGAACGTACATGTGGAAAACATAGGGCCGTCCGATATAACTGTACAAACTCAAATCGCTACGATATATCGTTACCGTGTATAGTAGGCATAAAGCTACCAGTCGGCATGATTTTTTCCGACATCTTCAACAGTCGTCGTCATATTTCAGCCAATTTACACAAAACCATAATGAATTACACCGAATCACTCCGTTCATTGGAGAAAACCGTATGAAAATCCGTTCGGTACTTTTTGACATTATCGCATTCAAACAGACACACTTACGCGGCGGGGGGACTTTGTTCATTACTTAAAATTTATTATGCCAGTCACGCTCTAATAACAAATAACTTTTGTCCGAGTGTCCACTCGTTCAAATAATTTCCTCGTAAAAACTTCGAATGAAATAAAGACTAAATGTTACCTCAAGATTCGAACTATGACTACATTTCCAATCCCTTAAATCTCTTAAAAAGAGGTAGGTACACAAACATTCGTCAACCCCTATTGTACCCGCTCAAAAACGCTGTACCACATATTTCTTTATTTCCTACCAAAAGCATAAATTTGAATTTTCATATCCCTAACTTAAGAAATGCTGGGTTTCCCATCTTTCATCCCTTATATCACCCCTTGTAGTATTGTTTTTGAAAGTATCCTGTGTCCTTTCCCAAGATGCTATATAAAGCCTTGCCAAATTTTGTCGAAATCCGTGCAGTTTTGTAAATTTTAAAATCAACCCCTATTTCACCCCCTTAGGGGATGATTTTTCAAAAACGCTGAACCGCATATTTCTTTGTTTCCTATCAAAAGCATACATTTTAATTTTCACATCCCTAACTTAAGAAATACTGAGTTTCCATACAAACTTTCATCCCCTATATCACCCCCTGTAGGATTCTTTTTTAAGACAAAAAGTATGCTATGTCCTTCCCCAGGATGCTATATACAGCCTTGCCAAATTTTGTCGAAATCCGTGCAGTTTTGTAAATTTTAAAATCAACCCCTATTTTACCGCCTTAGGGGATGATTTTTCAAAAACGCTGAACCGCATAATTCTTTGTTTCCTATCAAAAGCATACATTTTAATTTTCACATCCCTAACTTAAGAAATACTGAGTTTCCATACAAACTTTCATCCCCTATATCACCCCCTGTAGGATTATTTTTAAGACAAAAAGTAGTCTATGTCCTTCCCCAGGATGCTATATAAAGCCTTGCCAAATTTTATCGACATCCGTGCAGTTTTGTAAATTTTAAAATCAACCCCTATTTTACCTCCTTAGGGGATAATTTTTCAAAAATGCTGAACCGCATATTTCTTAATTTCCTACCAATAGCATGAATTTGTTATCCCTAACTTAAGAAATACTGGGTTTCCCTTACAAACTTTCATCCCCTATATCACCCCTGTAGTATTGTTTTTGAATGTATCCTATGTCCTTTCTTAGGATGCCATATAAAGCCTTGCCAAATTTTGTCGAAATCCGTTCAGTTTTGTAAATTTTAAAATCAACCCCTATTTTACCCCCTTAGTGGATGATTTTTCAAAAACGCTGAACCGCATATTTCTTTATTTCCTATCAAAAGCATACATTTTAATTTTCACATCCCTAACTTAAGACATACTGAGTTTCCCATACAAACTTTCATCCCCTATATCACCCCCTGTAGGATTCTTTTTTAAGACAAAAAGTATGCTATGTCTTTCCCCAGGATGCTATATACAGCCTTGCCAAATTTTGTCGAAATCCGTGCAGTTTTGTAAATTTTAAAATCAACCCCTATTTTAACCCCTTAGGGGATGATTTTTCAAAAACGCTGAACAGCATATTTCTTTATTTCCTATCAAAAGCATACATTTTAATTTTCACATCCCTAACTTAAGAAATACTGAGTTTCCCATACAAACTTTCATCCCCTATATCACCCCCTGTAGGATTATTTTTGAAAAAAAAAGTAGCCTATGTCCGTTCCCAGGATACCATCTATAGCCTTGCCAAATTTTATCGAAATCCGTTCAGTGGTTTAGGCGTGAAAAGGTAACAGACAGACAGACAGACAGACAGACAGACAGACAGACAGACAGACAGAGTTACTTTCGAATTTATAATATTAGTATGGATTTTTGTTGATGATTTCTGAAAAACTGTGCCATTTAGAGACATCTTTTTATTTTTCCTGTAATCTTTACATAAACTTCTATCACATAGAATAATTTCAGATTTTTCGCTTTGCAAACTTCGGAGATAAGGGAACGGTATTTTTTTTTACATTTTTCATCAAAAGTCGAAAACTATGGGGCCTAAAAAAAATAAAAAATAGTTTGAGAATGTGCAAACAGCGTTCTTTCATATGATACCCCACATGCAATAGTAGCCCCACTTTAAATTTTTAAGACCCCCTTTCAGTCCGTGTTGCAAAAAAAATATAAATATTTTTATTTCTTTCTTATTTGCAAAATAGTTGAATAAAAGTCATCTAAAACTATTCCAAATTTCAAGTTGATAGCATCAGTAGTTCTTGAGATATCCAGCTGTGACAGACAGACAGACAGATAGACAGACAGACAGACAGACTGAGTCACACCATAAGGGTTCCTTTTTTACCATTTTGGTACGGAACCCTAAAAACAATACACAAAACACTACATATTATTTTAACTTTACGATGTTTTTATTACTTTTTGTTATAGCGGCAATAGAAATAGGTACACAATCTGTAACAAAAATCAACTATCTACCTACCTATTACGGTTCATGAGATACAGCCCGCTGGCAGACAGACAGTCGGACGGACGGATACCGGAGGCTTAGTAATAGTTCCGTTTGGCACCCTTTGGGTATGGAACACTAAAGAAATTCTCTACAACATACCTAATAATCCTTAAAACCATTGTGCATTGCTATCCTAGTTGATTTTGATACACCTGGGGTACCCAATTGATGAAGCCCACTGTACAACATGTATTATCGAAATAAAACATTTTGATTTTTGATTTGATTTATATCTCCTGTTAGTTTAACACTCCACACAAGACAAACACTCACTCACACTTCGTCTCTCAACATGACTCAACAACTTCTGCAGAATTATAGTTAGGTATTTCTTTTTGTTATTACTTTTTATTTTATTTGTGTTAAACAAATTGTTTAATTCTTATTTAGTTTTTTATTTTTGTTATGCATATTGTTTAACATAGACTCATGCACGGCATCTCTGTAAAGCTAATTCTAGCCGTGGCAGAGGCCTGGTGACCTGTAACACAGGTTTTTCCCAAAAACCTATATCGGGCACCAGTCTCTCACAAAGGTGGAATACAGCTGACACATTTTTTTTTGTACACATTTACAGTAAGTCTGCTTTGTGAAGAGAGAATAAAGTCATTTGATTTGATTTTGATTTTGATTTGATCCTGAATTTTAATTTCAAAAGAGAACGACATTTTAAATGAACGACATCCATCGATGTCCCAACTTCTGCTTATACATTACATTTTAAATGAACGACATCCATCGATGTCCCAACTTCTGCTTATACATTACATTTTAAATGAACGACATCCATCGATGTCCCAACTTTTGCTTATACATTACATTTTAAATGAACGACATCCATCGATGTCCCAACTTCTGCTTATACATTACATTTACAGCAAGTACATTATCCACAGAATCCTTCAAAGTAACCCCCATTGTGACGCACACCTCCGCAAACCTCCACGATAAAGAGTTAACGTTGTCGTCGTACTAACATAAGTTACCATAAGTTAAAACTTACTTGTCTAAGTACACAGCCGCTAAATTATTCAAGATACCCTCACTTCGGCTTAAAACTTTGTCGCTGTCCTCGCGTCGTGGGAACGAAGACTTGTAAGCAGTCGCAAGTCTTGGACATCAACATTTATGATAAAGAACTCGTTTACATAGTGTGCTGGAGGTTTTTAGGGTTCCGTACCAAAATGGTAAAAAAGGAACCCTTATTGTGTGACTCAGACTCAGTCAGTCTGTCTGTCTGTCTGTCACAGCTGGATATCTCAAGAACTACTAATGCTATCAACTTGAAATTTGGAACAGTTTTAGATGACGATGACGACCCAACTATTTTGCAAATAAGAAAAAAATAAAAATATTTATATTTTTTTTTGCAACATGGACTGAAAGAGGGTATTAAAAATTTTTATATGAAAGAGCGCTGTTTGCACATTCTCAAACATTTTTTTTCTTTTTTTCAGGCCGCATAGTTTTCGACTTTTGATGTAAGATGTAAAAAAAATACTGTTCCCCCTTATCTCCGAAGTTTGCAAAGCGAAAAATCTAAAATTATTCTATGTGATAGAGTTTATGTAAAGATTACAGGAAAATAAAACGATGTCTCTAAATAGCACACTTTTTCAGAAATCGGAACGGAACCCTCGGTGCGCGAGTCCGACTCGCTCTTGACTGGTTTTTTCCTGATCCTTTTTCTCGTGTACAAGTTTGGCGGAGAGTAGGTAGCTTGTTTATTACAGCTATTTCATAGTTTCTTAGCTATGTGATACCTGACTCTGAGCCCCGGTTTCGAAAAACACTTGTGTTTTTAACCGACGAAAAAAAGGAGGAAGTTCTCAAGTCAACACGTATATTTTTTTTTTTGTATGACCACGCTTATCGTTTTACAGTGTGGTCCGATTTGAAAGATTCTTGTTTTATTTGGGAGGGTATAGTAACTTACATCGAAGTTGGTCCTTGGGTAGTAATTGAGTTAGCTTCAATAATACGTTTTTTTTTTCACTTTTTATGTGGATGATGATCTAACTTCTTTTCCAGATCACAACTAAAAATAGAAAAATAAAAACTTTTTAACAACCGACTTCCAAAAAAACTTTTTTCATTTGGTAGTGTTTTTTTGGAAGTCGGTTGTTATTTTTTTGTAATAAAGTTTTTATAGTGAACCAATCACATTAGCCACCCTGAGACATGCCGCCAACAAGTCCGGTAGCATTGCCGGGTGGGTATTCTTCCGCCGGCATAGTGTGTAGGAGCCTTAACAGGGGGCGAACCTATTGCCATCGATGAGTGATGAATTAATGAGTTAAAGCAGTTTATACAATTAGCCAACCAACAATAGGAAAATTTCAAAGTACATGGAGAATCAAACGCAGTTAAAAGACTCGGGAACAGAGTCCCATCCTGCTTATAATCCTTCAAAGAATTTTACAACTACGACTAAACAGACGATTATAGGTACAGAACCTATTTACCAAGTTCCCCATGAAGAAACTAACAAACAACAATTAAGAACACAACCTTGATTCTATCAAACAAACATACAACTTTAATAAACAACTACAAACTAATGACATAGTCCCATAGAGTCGGAAACTTATTAAAATTCAACTCATGACCGACATGTCGCCACTGACAAGGGATTCTAACTATAATTAATCAAATAATTGAAGGATATGATTATGTATTCAGTGTTAGATTATTTTGATTTGACATGTACCACTACCTACATAATCCTAATAGTAGATAGTAGGCTTCGATAAGTATTTTTATCTAAACCCATGCCATAAATCCTCTATAAAACGTCGGTCGAATCACGAAGGGGCGCAACCAACAAAATTTCGGATTTTGAGCTATTTACACCATTGAATTCTAGATGTCAAGTTTTATTATGTCACGAAAAGGCGTAACCAAAATCTCAGTCTTTAATGACTTAGGAGTAGTCGCGAAGAGCCCTATCTACTATTCCTTTAATTTAAAACATCACGAATAGGCGAATCATCAGTTACGCCTGTACATGAATAGTTATATTTTTTCATGAAGAGGCGTAACTTCTGTTCTTTTCATGGACAAAGTGAGGGCGATTCTATCCATAGCGCGATAGCATATGCAATGGATCAGGTTGGAAACATTTATGTACCCAGTCAACTAGAACCCATCATACGATTGGCACGCAAAAAGCCTTATGAGGTCAGACTTTTGAATTATGATGATTTCAGACATTTCAAAGACCTCGCATCAAAACTAAAGTTGCTACAGTTAAAAAAGGGAGATGATCAAACTGGTGAGTCATTTAAGTGGACAGACGTCATGGAGTTTAGAGAAACCAACCAACTACACTGTACTTTAAAACTAGTCACATGGAAACACAACACTTACAAATCTATATCACTGAAACGAAGTAATGTACATTGGTTGAGGACAAACGTCGAACAGTTAAACCACTCTATAAAAAAAAAATCCAAAGAGAAGAATAATGACTTTAATGACCTAATGAAAATGTGCAGCGGAGATACACCGATAATAAGGAATCGAGAACATATTTTTTAATACGAAAACTTACCCCACGATTGAAGATTAATTTAATAATAAATAATACAACTTTAATTAATGAGTATAAGAAATACTACTTATTTTGATTTGTTTTTCTACCCTTTTTTGATTATTTTATGTACGAATATTTTTTTAGATTCTTATATTATAAAATAAGATTAAGCTTCAGTATACTTACCGTTTTTAGGGTTCCGTACCTCAAAAGGAAAAAACGGAACCCTTATAGGATCACTTGTTTGTCCGTCTGTCTGTCTTTCTGTCTGTCAGTCTGTCAAGACCGTTTTTCTCAGGAACGCGTGGAGGTATCAAGTTAAAATTAATATAAAATACGTAGATCTGTGGTCTCTTGAATTCCTAAAAATCTCAAGCTTCTAAGTCAATGCAATAAAAACATACGGCCATTTATGCGACATATTTTGATACTCGCCAGTCAATCAAAACCTATAGGGTACTTGCCGTTGTTCTAGAATCATGAAATTTGGTAAGAAGCAAGGTCATACAACACAAATAAAGGAGAAAGTCCGAAAATTGTTAATTTGTAATTCTATCACATAATAAAAATGTTCAAGTCTGTCAGTCTGTCAAGACCCTTTTTCTCAAGGACGCGTGGAGATAACAAGTTGAAATTAATATCAAAAACGTAAGTCTATTGTTCCTTAGAGTTCTAAAAAAATCAAGCGTCTATGTCAACGCAATGAAAAAAAACGGGCATTTTGCGACACATTTTGATACTCGCAACTGTCGCAAGTAAATCAAAACCTATAGGATACTTCCCGTTGACCTAGAATAATGAAATTTGGCAAGAAGCAAGGTCTCCCAGCACAAGTAAAGGCAAATGTGAATTTGTAATTTTTGACATACTTAATTTTTTTTTTCTGATCCAATGTTAAGTTTGTTTTTGGAATAAATTCTTTTCAACTACGGAACCCTTCATTGTGCGTGGTCCGACACGCACTTGGCCGGTTTTTTTTGTTAAATTTAAATCCTAGATACCGGGCGTAAATGAAATTAATGATATTAATTGTACAACACAAAGGGGCGTAAGTGAATCTTTTTTCAAAAAAAATCAAATATCTCCACAGCCAACTGTTTTACACAAAAAAGTTAATTAAATATATAAACAGAATTAACCATTAATTAAAACAAGTATTCTATAAACCTCATATAAGAATTAGGTAAAATGTTACGACGGTATATAATTGTACATTTTATTAAAAATCGCTCTCCTGAAAAATTTGGTAAAACGCAGATAAGCCCATTCGTGATTCGACCGACGAAAAGTCTCTGAAACAGTTAGCTTATTGCCAACATTAAAACAGCCAGTGTCATAGTAACCATGGTAACCATAATAGCATCCAAACGGGTGCTTTAATGTTGTACTGAATTTCATAATGCAACTCGTTTTCAAAAAAAGAACATTGTAATGCATGCGCGTTTCACTACAACAGCGCCGTAATTTAAAAAAAGAACTTATTCGAATTCACGTCGTATACTATGACGCCGGCCGCCATGTTCGATACGAGTATTAGTATTGCAAAAAACTGTTTCAGAACCTTTTACAGAGGATTTAACATGGATGTAGATAAAGTCTTGTATGCAACTGTACATAATTAGGTATTAAAACACTCATGTGATACTATTATCACACTCGGCTTCGCCTCGTGTGATAAACCCCCGTTCGTGTTTTAATACCCCTTATTATACGTCAGTTGCATTAACTATTAATCATAGGTATACCAACCGGGCCTACGGCCTTGTGGCTAAGTAATAACAGCCGCACAAGTCGATCGATCAGTTAAGCTACGGTCGCCACGGTTGTTCCGTGGATGGGTGATCATCTTTATATACCAAGACCCCTCCGTGCCTCGGAAAGCACGTTAAGCCGTTGATCCCGGCTGTCATTCGTGGATCTTTGACAGTTGTTACGGGTCGTACTTCGGGTCTATATTAATAAGGAGGTCCCAAGAAGAGCCGTATTTATAACCTTAAAAAAAATGGTTATTTACTCATTCCACATCGATCTCTACCTGACCAAGAAGTTTTAAAGGAAAATAAACTAAGTAACAAAATACTCAATTTCAATTACAAAATTGTCCAATTACAAATCGAAACTCTCGGCCAATTACTTCCCCATGAATTCAAAACCGTTTTAATATGTGCTTAAATAAATCTTTGATCGAGAACTTAGTTCGTCAAAGGTGGAAAGTGTTCAATGAAACGTAAAATCTCGAATCTCGTGATAAATTCGATATCAAAGTAAGATTTATCCGCGTGCTGCTTCAGAATCAATCGGAGTGCGATTAATCGTTTGGAAATAAAGTCAGAACGGTTGGTTGGCTTCGCAGTCGGATGTAAAGCGGCCCGTCATGTCTTTTGACCTTTTTTTTTTTTTTTTTGTTAACGCTGGGAAAAATGCATTACGCATACCCACCCATCGGGGGATGGGTGGGGTATGTGGGACTCCCCGGTAGAACCGGTATACCCACTAAACGACCCAGCGGCATTCCCGCATCGTCTGAGTGGAGGAGGACTGTGACCTGACTTAACGTCTGGAACCTGTAGGCACCTTGTAGGTATAGGTAAGTAATGCGTTTGAAACTCCAACTCAAAGCATTTATTTAAAATAAACCAATTACAGACACTTTTGAATTGTCAAGGGGTCGGTCGGGCCGCCAGGGTCGCAGGTTGTTCGAAAGAGATACCGTGGCCCTGGCAGTTGATAACTGAAGGAACACGGGTGGGTTTTAGTCACTTAGTGAGTAAAGTCTGACACGCCCTCCCGCTCCGCCCAGAGCGTGAGAAGTCATTTGATGATTTCCCATCCACAAAAAAAAAGGCGGTGTCGGTCAGTCAGAAAGATGTAAGTACCTATGCAGAAGAACGGGCAAGAAACTCCACGGACACTCTTTTAAATCAAAATATTGTTACATCATTCATATTGAAATTATACATTAAGAACGTTAAAGAACGTCAAAAGCGTCCGTAATCTATATCTATAAAAGGAAAGCGTTACTGACTGACTGACTGACTGACTGACTGACTGATCTATCAACACACAGCTGAAACCACTGAACGGATTGGGCTGAAATTTGGAACACAGGTAGCTATTATGACCTAGGCATCCGCTAAGAAAGGGTTTTTGGAAATTCGACCTTCAAAAATCTTATTCCTTGAGTTAATAAACTTGAAACTTGGCACGAATATTTATCTAATTAAATTATGATTTTTGTGATTTTTTGTTTTTCTAAACTACCCCCTAAAGGGGAATTGGGGGTCTCAAAGTTTGTATGGAAAAATTTTAACGCGCAATCAGATTAATTCAAAACTCGGTATTTATACTAAAAACCAAAAATAAAGAATAATGTGTATCAGGGTTTTTCGAAAATCTACCTCTAACGGGGTGAAAAGGGTTAGTCAATTTCACAGGGGAGGTTTTTACTGGCTTGATTAACTCAAAAATTAGTGTAAATTATCTTTCAGTCAAGTTGTGGAAATATCTCAAACCATTTTTTTTAATTCCACCCCTGTGGGGGTGAAAACAGGAATACAATTTACATGAAAAATGTTATTCATTTGGTTTTAATTGACTTGAAACTTGGCACAAATATTTGCCTAAGTTTGTCATTATTAGTTTTTTAAAACTACCCCGGCGGGAGGGTTAGAGGGGGAGAGGGAAGGAGAGGAGTGGTGAGGAGGGTGAGGGGGAGTATGATGGACGCAGGGAGAAAGGGACAGGACTTGGTGAGGAGAGGAGGAAGACGTGGTGAAGGCTGAGGTGGAGGGTAGGGGTTGGTGAGCCGGAGGTGGAGGATAGGGGGAGAGGGAGGGGACGGTGTGGTGAGGGAGAGAGAGGGAAGGGGAAGTGGTGAAGGGAGTGTGAGAGTGAGTGAGAGGGGGAGGGAGAGGTAGCGGAAGTGGATATGGTGAAGGAACGACCTAATCTCTGGAACTACCCTACCAGCCGGACTTTAAAAAATCTTTTTGCATTAATGATAGCCCAAATCTTATAGAAGGCATATTTAACATCACTCTAGGACCATTAGGTGCCGAGCAAAAAGAAAAAAAGTCTGAAAGAACGCTAAGTGAAAACGAAGTAATATCGCGGGTAGGCAACGCGATGCGACGGGGTGGGTCGAAATTTCACGCGGACGAAGTCGCGGGCAGAAGCTAGTAAAAATATAAAAAAAAACAATAAAAAAATTAAGTTAAATTAAAATAAGCCGTAGCAGCTAAGATATGACCGCAGCCTCCACCGACAGCGCCCGTTCACGAACCCGATGCATGGATTACCTCAAACTCAAAGCATATTTTATTTCAATTAAACAGGCACT
The DNA here is from genome assembly GCA_905163495.3 of Cosmia trapezina. NCBI lineage: Eukaryota > Metazoa > Arthropoda > Insecta > Lepidoptera > Noctuidae > Cosmia > Cosmia trapezina. Next base: position 26,857,025 of record LR991028.1, read on the forward strand.
TTTGAATTCAAGTACGAAACGGAATTTAAGAGGAAGTTTGTAAGTGGCGCCAGTGACAGTAAATGTCGTTTGGCTTGATATGTGTTGAGGAGGAAGAGAGTTGAATATAAATGTTGATGGAGATCAAAGAAGCGGTGAATGTATTGTGTGAGGAATGATATGAAAAGAAATTACAGCGTGACGGTTCACAGGGGAGAATGGAAGAAGAAAAGGTGTTACGCCGACCTCAAGTATCATGGGATAAGGGCAGGAAGATGATGATCCAAAGCGTAGTAGTTAGGAGCTCCCTAGGAGTAGAACGAGCATGAAACTCCACGGTCACTCTTTTATATTAAAATAGTAGTTACATCATTCCTCTAATACATAGCCGTAAATATCACATCGAGATTAAGAAAATGTTTGGCTTTTTAGGCTGTATTTTCTTTCTGTCACTTAAACCGTCAAGCTGCCTTTTTTTGTGGATGGGAAATCATCAAATGACTTCTCCCGCTCTGGGTGGAGCGGTAAGGCGTGTCAGACTTTTACTGACTAAAACCCACCCGTGTTCCTTCAGTTGCCTATGCCAGGGCCACGGTATCTCTTTCGAACAACCCGCGACCAAAGTCGCCACCCGGCGCCGCGGCCTAAGTCCGCCTCTGTACATTTGTGAGCTTGAGCTTGATTTGTACGAATTAATTTTCCTTTTTACCATTAAGACCACAGAAACATTTTTTTTTATTATTCAATCATTCGAAATTGTTAGGTTAGTGCATTTGTAGGAAAATGCCCCATAGAATTTTATTATTCATTAAAAAGAGGATTTCACTTTTTGGGGATAAAACGATATTCTATATTCTATCTATCTATCTATATAAATAAAAACAGAAGTCCTGACTGACTGACTGATTGACTGACTCATCAACGCCCAGCCCAAACCCTTGGACCTAGAAAGCTCAAATTTTGCACAGAGGTTCCCTTTATAATGTAGACAAGGAATAAGGAAGGAATTCCCGGTTGTATGTTCCCGTGGGATATTTTTCGACATCCACGCGGGCGAAGCCGCGGGCAAAAGCTAGTAAAAAAATAAACCGTGTGACAATATTTTTCTACAGTACGTGTGCTTTATCGGCGGGGCACATTGTAGATACCTACATGTTCAAATGTAATTATTACAGTTTAACCACTGCTGAAACTATGAATTGAGTGTGTATAACTACTACCCGCGACTACGCATTATGTACGGTGAGCAACAGAAGTCGTTAACATTAAGTACTACTTCTTAATACTCGTATCATCAAAATTAACACAAAATGATACGATAACCTGCTTTTTAGCACTTCATTCATTAGATAAGAGTTAATTTTCTTTAAAATTTACATCTGTTCCGATTTTAATAAAGTATTTTTCTCAATAATTAAGATTTAGAAAACTCGAGTGTTAATCGCCTTTTGTTGCTGACTGTACAAACTATCAACTTTGGACCTCTGAACGAGTCAAATGGGGATTTCAATACTTTCATTGACCAAAGAGGCGGTCGTTAAAAAAACTTTCCAACTAGGTACCTATTGAGTAATTTCAATTTATAAAAGGTGCCTTTTTGAACTGAAATCTTTTTGAACAGCAGAATACTATAAATCTGTCGCATTAAACGACCACATTATTTTTTTTTAATCTAAATGTAACTTCCCGGTTTAGGTTTAGCGGATTTAATAGCTGGTAATTGATAACAAAATATGGGACGATAAAATGTATAACAACTATTATTTTACATAATTGCGTCTTATCATTTTAAAACGTATTTGATTCCACGTTTTGCTGTATAAAAAGTTTCAGAAAAAGAAAAATTATAAAAATAAAACTTACCAAAACTTTGAACACATTCTATGTAAGCGAGAATTAGCACCAACGTTACAACTGAAACAATAAAAAAAAACTATTTTTATTACAAAAAAAAAATAGATAAAAAAGAATTTCCACCATATGTTCTTATTCTCCTCCATTAATCGATATTTTACGCGGATATAATTTATTTAATAAATTAATGTTAAACTGTTACTTCTCAACATACAACATTTTTCTTAAATAACGCGGACGTACCTCTCGCGTACATATTGGCGGGAAACTTTGGAGCGAAGGGCGTGCACCACCCCTGCTACTCAAATCGGTACTGACGACCGAAAGCCCCAAACGCCGGAAGGAACGGAAGGAAAAGTTTTATGAGGATAAATACCACACAGTCAACACTTCGTCAAGCCTACAAGGACTCGGAGTATTAAACAGGAATTATTGTCAATTTAATGAAAAGCTTCGTGTCGATTAACACTTCAGTTTTGGAAATTATAAATTCAAATTCAAAATAGGTATCTCTATTGTAAGCATATGTTAGTTACAGGTCTTAACAATAAATTAAAGTTCCAATATGTCCTGCCTATTAAGCATACAATCATTAAGTATTAGCATTAAATTTAAAACTATTTTACATGTCAAATTGAGTTAATAAAAATGTCAAAATATAAAAATACAGTGAAATTAATACATGGTCAACAATTCAAGAATAATCTTGGATCGTCTAGTATGCTTTATCAATTAAAAAGATTCGTAGGTAATTTATTTTTAAATACTGGAAGTTCCTTAATGCTCAGAATGTCAATTGGTATTTTGTTGTATAATTTTGATGCAATGCCAAAGAAGCTTTTGTTAAATAGAGCCGTTTTATGTATAACATCAAAATTGAATCGGATGTTAAATTAATTAGAAGTAGATTATCCAGTAAATGTTAAAAAAACAAGTAAGTACAAAACAAAACAAAACTGCTAAGTATTAAAAACAAAAAAAAAAAAATTTAATGACAAAATTTTTAATTTTACTTCACGGCGATCTGAAATATAATTAGTTAAACAGAGTAGTATTCTAATACCACACGGATGACTTCGCGATTTTTTAGAGGATAAAATATTTGTAAATATTTTTTAAATAGAATTGTTTCACCTCATAGTTGGCAACACATAGCTGTCACTTTTCTTTTCGCGCGCGTTCTTGACATCGCGAGAAAATTTTCTCTCTAGACAAATTACTCATTTAAAATAAGTTTACGGTGTAGTTGACTAAAATAACAGAACGTTAACTATGCTAGGTGATAAAAAGTGTATCGAGTGCATCGTCGATGGACCTGAGACGCAAAATCTGAGCAACAACAACTCACGTTTGCACAGCCCCGGCGTTCATCAACGACATCTACGGGAAGCCGATAAATACATCAGAAGCAGACGCAGACCCTTAGACCTGACCACAAATAAATGATACGGAGGCATACCACAACCTTGAGATACGAGAATGCCTGGCTTTAACTGACCACCTAGTAGGGACGTGATACTGACAGTTCTTTCTGAGAGCACTATGGTGGTCATTAACACTGCATTTTGCATGTATGCTGTAAACTTGTTAAAGCATTGCCTCTCCAGTGTGCACGCGATGCCCTCAGTAACGTTACTTCCACGTTACTAGCTGGATGAGAAGCTACCAGTGGGGCACGAGATGCCCTTAGCGATGTTATTCTAAATAACAAGTGCTGGTAGACGCCCGTCAGCAGTACCTCTCCAGTGCGCACGAGATGCCGCCAGTAACACTACTCTCATGTTACTAGCTGGATGAGAAGCTACCAGTGGGGCATGATTATGTCCTTAGCAATGTTATTCTACATAACAAGCGCTGATAGGTGCCCGTCAACAGTACCTCTCCAGTGCGCACGAGATGCCGTCAGTTACATTACTTTCATGTTACTAGCTGGATGAGAAGCCACCAGTGTGGCAAGTATGTGATGCCCATAGCGATGCTACTCTACACATCTAACACCAGTATGTGCCCGTCATAACAGGTGAGTCCCATTCCTATGAACTAGGTAAACAATATATAAAACAGGTGCTTTGATATATTTTAAACTTATGAGCATGAAAGCTGCGAGACAGCCTTGCTCAATCCTGCACATTGTCTGTGCTGTAAACTTGCAAAAGCACTATACTTCCCCAGCGGGAAGGGATCCCACCCTGCTAACTAGTTTGTTACCAGTAAGTACGAGATACTCTTAGCAACATTAATCCCATGTTGCTAGCTGGTACACATTCGCCATAATGTGCACATGCTTTGCATCAGACGCTCATAACAAATTATCACAACTCTATGGGATCTAGCTCTCGCATCGAGGGTGATATCATGATCACCTCGTCTTCACAGATTATCTTTTAAAAATTATTGTTACACATGCCTGCAACAAATGCTAACATATTTCTGTATATGGCTATGCTACCCAGTTGCCATTTTAAAAAAAAAACAAATATACCTAATTAAAACAAATCACCATGTACAAGATACTCAGTGCCCATCTAAGCACTAGGTGATTTAATTATATGGACACAAAATGATAAACAACATCTATTTTGTAAATTATTATGATAATAAAGCAAAAATGTGCAATTTTTACATTAATAAACTCAAATACTAGTACATTGAGTAGGTACAATGTACTTTGCCAACATGATTCTGTGTTACATTGGCTGATGACAAACGCCTCAATGGCAATTCTTGATTTCAGATATAACCTAAATGGACCAAACAAATACAAAGTACTATTCTATGCTCCCCTACTTACTCATAAGGTCATTTATAAGCCTTACTCCCAGATTCCTCTAAACTGAGGGAACAAGGGATTGAGATATTCCAGAACCAAATTGGACTGGTTACCCCTACCATAGGGAAAGCAATGATTGACCCATGATAATGAAGAAAGTTAAGACAAAAACAACCTGGTGACTGATTTGGATGATGGTTGCATCACAAACACCTGCCAATGTTTAATACATACCACCAAATAAAAAGTTTAAAAGTAATATAATCTCTAATGATCATGAATCTTAACTTATTATATTTGGTAAACAAACAGATTCTGAAACAATAACAATTAATCAAATAATATTAAAACCATAAGACAATTACTCTTAAGATAATAGAGAAAACTCACCAGTCCTATTGATAAATGTAAAACAAGCACAAAAGGAGGTGATTTGTTACAGTACAACAAATTAAAACATCATACAACCGGGTCAATAACAGGAATCAATCAATATTGAAAACAAAAATGAATTTTTGTGGTGGACCTCAACAACAACCCGGCTTATAGCCATACTTACTCTAAAATAACAATTCAACAAGACTGATACTGGAATCACCAACTGAATGCTGACAAAATAGTTACATGCTGCTGTTATTGGCTGCGGGTACAAAGATACAATAAACTATTTGATAACTATCAAAATTCAATGCCTTATCTTCTCAATACCATTACAGTCAGTAAATACTGATATGAATTAAAATGCATTATTGACCTACAAATAATTTATGTAAATATCGATTTTCAAACCCAAACAAAATAGGTAGCAAATTCAGTTTCATTCTGAACCTAAAACAGTTAATTAGCAACTTCTAGGGCAGTGAAAATTCCACCATATTTTATTGGCGGAAAATGACATATAAAAACCCCAGTAAAAACGATTGCTTTATACTGATACCGACCCCAACATAGTTGGGAAAAGGTTAGACAGATTGACTGACAATTTGTACACTATTCAATTTCAATTTATTGTTCAACATATCAAAATATAGGTACCTATAGGATTTAGTCCTATAGGTACCCCTGTCAGTTCCTGTTACCAGATACCAAAATAAAGGGTTAATCTTAAGTACATTCTCTAATAACTTCCATATTAGAACTTACTTTCCTCAACCTTACCTTATATCTATGATGTAGGTATTTACTACATTACCAACAGTAAATGATACCTACCGAAACAAGATTTCCTACCAACCTACCATGACCAGGTATTTACTTGTCAAAGTATCAAGACTGCCATAAAACAAAACAGTACTATAAGTAAGTGTATTTAAATGTTTGGACTTGAAAATTAACCATAGAAATCTAACACCTGACAAACATAATGTGAATCGTTAAGTTAGATTGCTAAGCTGTAGGTACTTGAAGCATGTGTCTATACTTATTAGCTCACAAGTTAATGGTTTAGTGGCCTTAGTGGCATTACATAATATCAGACCGGTATTTCCTGAAGGACTGGGCAGAGATGGCAATTTTAGTCAAAGGTTATTAAACCAAAATACCTAATAAAACATTCAACCATTTTAACTACCTACTAGTCTAAATAGATATTTAACAGTAGAGTTCAATGATAATTACAAGTCATCACTAAAGTGAAATTGTCAAAGAAACAAGGGGGGGGGCACAAAGTATTGAGGGGTGGTAATTAGAACACAAACAGGCCCATACAATCAACGTAGGCAATATGAATGAATTAACTACCTACAAATCATTTTACACTATAACCACCTACTCACCAATTTTACACTGTAGCTAATTATACAAGTCCCTCACTTAAACTAATATAACTCATTCCATAGGTAATCTACTTGTGGATATAATATGAGGTCAGGGAAAAGAGGCTCATACTTTTATGCTTTTAGAATAATTAATCTACCTTTTTCTTGTTTAGCTCTCAATCTGACAATCTTATTAAATGCATTAATAGTCAATTAGGAAATTTGGTAAATTAGTTAGCCCAAATTTTTCTTCTATCTAGGCAACAACCTATAAAATGGTGCTTACAAAACTTTAAATTGATAAAATTAAAAGTGTCTTCTGCTTATAAATCTTAAAACTGATAAAGTTAAAAGCATCTTCTGCTTACAAAACTTTAAATTGATAAAATTAAAAGCGTTTTCTTCTTACAAAACTTAAAATTTATAAAGTTAAAAGGTTCTTCTGCACTTGGCACCCTAGGTTCCAAAATAACTATGTATCCCATAAAACAGATACTTAAGAGCTGTAAAAATACTGTGGATAAGTACAAGGATTTGAATTACAGAACGCCACAAAGTTCTTGTGGCGCGTGACCAAAGTCGGAACTGACGCCGCCACTTTAAGTTATCTGCAATTTACGTGAAAATTCAGTAAATCACGTTCTGCAAAAAAAAAAAAAAAAAAAAAAAGCCATCTCAGTGACTAAATACATATAATGTGACATTCAACATAATTTACAGTATACAGCTTATTGTAAACTCACGCAACGCATTGCAGTTCTACACTGCATCTCAAACAATACAGTGACTGTTTACGTTTACGGAGACAATATACAACTGCTATTCTCAATCATAGAAACTTTCTAAACTTACAATTCAATATCACAATTAATATCTTCCTGATCGGTTTATACAGAACAAACCAGGAAAACCTACAAAGAAGAAGAAAAAACAAATAAGTACCTACTGAGACTGATTTAAAGTTTTGTTATCAGTACTTTAGCTGTGGTGTGGTAAGTGAGAGAGAGACTAATTCTTCAACTCTCACAGTACAACACATACAGCAGCTCAACTTAGAGCTGGCATCAATTGAGAAAACAATGTGGATTAATAAGACTTGCTGTAATAATGTGTGATAATGCTTTTTTGCTGGTTAACAATAGCTTCTTGAAAAAGCAATGCTAATGAAGAAAAATAAAAGTACTTAGTAAACTAGAATACTTATAACCAGATAATTTATTAACTAACTTAATTATTGCAGACAACTCTAAACATCTACTCTGTTTAACTAATTATATTTCAGATCGCCGTGAAGTAAAATTGTGAATCAAACGAGCTTACCTGTTAAGCGAAGTCTTGATTCTAATTTTATGAACGGCGATCTGAAATATAATTACCCACCCGCCACCTAACAGCCCCAAAGCTGCAATAATTAGTCTACTTAAATATTCACTTATCCTTTCAGGAAAACCTAGTGAATGTAAGTATATGGAACCACTCTGTACAGAAAACAGAGCTGGTTCCTTATCTCAAGGATCTCTAAAATAAGTGACAGCTATGTGTTGCCAACTATGAGGTGAAACAATTCTATTTAAAAAATATTTACAAATATTTTATCCTCTAAAAAATCGCGAAGTCATCCGTGTGGTATTAGAATACTACTCTGTTTAACTAATTATATTTCAGATCGCCGTTCATAAAATTAGAATCAAGACTTCGCTTAACAGGTAAGCTCGTTTGATTCACAATTTTATATTGCTGTTTGTGGGTTCTTTGTAATTAATTTTGTATATAAATTTATCAATTTATAAGTGATTGATGCACATTGATGCGCAAATTGATCCTCTACCAATATTGACAATATTACTACAATAGAAATTGATGGCAATGGCAATGGCAATGGGTAAGAAAACTGACAACCGGCTGGCGTGCGTGTATTGACTGCACCCTAATAATTGCGTAGCACATTATCAATCGCAATCGGTTTCATTTTGACAGTACAACAACATTCATTGCAATATAAATTTACGTTGTCGAGCACAAGACTAAGTGTCTGAAGTGAGTACTGTTTTTGTGGTAAAACTTTTAATACAAATTTTTTAGTAAGTACTTTCTTAAATTCCGGGTCACAATGAAATCCAGTACAATATTAATACCCCGCTAGAGCCTAGGACTGTAGTAACTTGCTCTATTATGCACCTACCACACGCGGATGCTTGACCACAGTTTTGCTTGCGCAAGTATATCGCATGAAAAGACTGGACACGGACGTGTCTACCACACGGCACAGATATATTTGCACAGTTCCACATTCGGACCAAAATCGCCGCTGTGGAAACAATGTTTCCCAATGAAGATTTTTTGAAAATAAAGAAACATACAATGACATTAATTTGACATTAGCGAGCAGGTGGTGTGAAAAATATATATGTGGAAGCTTGTTATTAGCAAATTTTCCGACCTACGAATGATTGTTAATCTGCTATTAGTCTGTAAGCTTTCTGTAACAAAAAAAAAAAAAATACAAACACCTAAGTAGGTACCTCCTATTGCATGAAATGCTGAAAAACAGTTCGTCGGTTAATTTTGCGTCAAATTGGATTTGATTTGTAAAAGTAACATTGTTAATCGACTTTCAGTGCTGACCGTACGTAAGTGATATTTTTTAGACATTTTGTAACTTTTTTCGTACAAGTTTTTTTCTAAGGATTTATGTACAGTCAGCAGCAAAACTCGATTAACACTTGCAGTTTTTTACTGTTAATTATTAAACGAAATATTTAATTCAAATCGGAACAGAAGTACCTACTTAAAATTTGAAGAAAATTACATACACATACATACATAGCACACACATACATAGCATACACATAACATAACATAGCGTAGGTACTATTTTATGAGTAAGACCTAATTGTATACCTACCTATGTTTCACAAATAAAGATTATGATTATGATTAACAGTTAAACGAAAAAAAGCAGTTTATCGAATCGAATTTGTGTTAATTTAGATGATGTCGAAAAGTAGCAGTGTTAACCGACTTCTGTTGTTGACCGTACAATGATTATCTACATAGAAGTGTGGCGGCATCTACATCGCCACATGTGAACTACGCATCAAAGACATGACGTCACGCAAACCTGCATCGCGCAATTAGAGTTTACCACGCGATTAGCATATATACAACGTCCCGACATCAACCGTCGGGCAGTAGCCCACCAGACACGACACCCGTCTGGTCGGAGGATCCTCCCTTTTCTATGGAGGATGAGTGAACTTTACACCCTGTTCCTCATGCCTCTAAAGAAGTAAATACAATTAAGACTTAATTAAATCTTAACCACTTCATTGCTCTTGCTGCCACGGTTTAGATGCAAACTTGAGGTTTCCGATTCAATTTGCTACCCAGAAAATCTTATTTAGTTTTTCCCGCTGGGAAATAGTAGCAGCAGCCTTGTGTTAGGTGCTGGATAAACTGTGGGAGGTAACAGTTTGACAGAGCCCTTACCTGAATGTCCTTTCTCCAATATACCTACATACCTATATATTTTTTTACTTGCTTTTCTAATTCACTTTAGACATTGTCAGAATGGTCGACATCGGCTTTGCTTGCCGAATAAAAAAAAAATAGAATAAAAGCACTTCTTGTGAATTTAAAAGCGTTAGTGAGAAAAAGCCCTAATATTTAGGTATGACCTTAGATAGCCATGGGCATGTTAGAAGGCCCGATTTCATAAAACAAAATCGTCATTAAAATCAGGAGTATGTAAAACAAGAAATATAAAAAACAACACGTCTACAGCAAAAAACACTTCAATTTATTTAACGCGAAGTACAAAATCAATCACCGTGATTGGCCTATTCACAATTTCTCTCTTGTTCCCATTCAAACTGCGGTTTTTCATTCCGAACTCCATTGAACGAGATACAAACAATTGCAGAGTGCGCCGAGGTAGTCACTCTGCTGATATAGTAATTAGTACGATGGTAGTCGAGTGGTTATTCGTTATATTGGATATTCAATCGTAGCCTATAGGTACTAGAAAGGTTTAGGTATAGTAAAATAAAGGTAAACAATCTTGATGTGACTTTTTACACAAACACATATTAAACAAATAAACTACTGCTTAAACTAATGGTTCAATTGATTTGGTAATCATTATTGTTGTATTTACATTGGTTTTTAGTTAAGATAAAAGACACATCATGATTGTTTACCTTTATTTAACTACCTAAACCTTTCTAGTATAGGTACCTATCTCTCATGCATTTGTAATTTGAGACATCGAGATTTCTTTACTATCATCATTAATGTTCCTACTGCCGGGACACAGGCCTTCTCTCGGTGAGAGGGAGTAGGCCGTAATTAGTCAAATTAGTAGTCCGTAATTCATGATAAGTAGTTTAGAAGTTATGAGGGAACAGATGAACACACAAGGGGTCGTTCGACTACTGATCTGTTCGACTACTGAACTTATAGGACATGTTTATAATGCATGGGAGGATAAATGAGATGTTTTGGGCATCTTTTGTGATTTGTCCAAGGCATTCGACTGTGTTCTTCATGAAACATTAATCAGGAAACTGCATCACTACGGAATCCGGAACGCCTCTCTGGATCTTCTCACTTCTTACTTAAGTGATAGGATTCAAAGAGTTAATGTTAATGGAAAAAGATCACCCGGATCCGTAGTAACAATGGGGGTCCCCCAGGGCTCAATTCTTGCCCCATTTTTGTTTCTTATTTCTAATAATGACTGGCCTTACATCATAAAGGACAATCATGATATAGTGTTGTTTGCAGATGACACTTCACTTTTATATAACTCAAACGTCAGCAGAAAAAGCTTAGCTCTGCAGCATACGCCGTTAGGAAAATTCGTGATTAAACTTGTTCAGAGACAGCCCGTTCAGTATACTTTAGTTATTTTCATAGTGTGATGTCGTACGGTATTCTGTTGTGGGGAAATGCCGCCGATATTCAGACAATTTTTGTTTGACAAAAAAGGCCAATTCGTTCAATTTACAAATTAAGTCCCAGACACTCCATCAGAGACAAATTTAAAGAAATTAATGTAATGACTGTGCCTTCTCAGTATATTTATGAAAATATTTTGTATGCTCATAAAAATATCAATCTCTTTAAAAAATACAGTGACGTCCATAATGTAAATACCAGGAACAAACACAAATTTGTTGTCCCTACAACCGGGCTTAAGAAAATAGGTGGTTCGGTTAGATGCCAATGTATACGTTTTTATAATAAACTACCTAGCCACATTCAAGAACTAAGCCTTAATGAATTCAAAAAAATTATAAGGCGGAAACTTTGTCAGAAAGCCTTTTATACTGTCAAAGAAAATATTGAGGACAAAAAGGCTTGGGATTGAGCTGCTCCAATAAATTTACACAATTTATGTTGATTAAAATACCTTTTTACATATTTTATGACAACATGAATATTTACTTTGTAAAGTATTACTTATATTATTTTTATTTATTGTGTGGAGGACTACGTGGATCATTGTTTTTTATTTATATTATTTTATCCTTTTTTCAGTTTTAGTCATAGTCTGGCAGTTTGAGTAATTTATGCGGCCTACCCAAATGTCTTTTCTTTGGTATTGTTCGTATTAGTTGTTGACTGTTGTTGAGTTGAGCTGCACGATTACTGACAAATGCGTGCACTGACTGGACAGGTCCACTCAATCTGTGTGGTTCTTTCCTCAAAAGACCATTTCAGACAGCAATCCACATGGTCTTCACATGATCTGACCAAGATTATGTCTGGACTTTAAAAGAGACTGTGACCTCTGAGTTTGTTTCGGCGTTTCTTCTCAGAGTAGTCAGATAGGAAACATCGACCTCATCTAGTTTAAAAATATATGATTGACGTGTAAAAGTGTTTGTACAAACCTACTTACAGAAAATAAATTATTTATCATTTATCAATTATCATACATACCGGTCAAAATCAGAACCCTTCTTTTTGCTTCACCATAATCGGGTAATTATGAAATTTTAATTTTTGATACTACAATTAATTTGAAAAATTAAATGTGTGCCTATGTGTTTTTATTGCTATGAATATATGATACAATCACGCCTGCCTGTGAAGTAAAAAGGCCCAGTAGATATTATTCCTATAAGTACTACAAGGGCTGATTTTTCAATAGTCAGATAACTCTATTGAATAAATAACTATAACCTAAAGAATAAATATGACAGTTTGACATTATTTTCTATACAAAAGCTGTCAAACCGCCATATTTATTCCATAAATAAAAGTTATCTGACGATTTAAAAATTAGCCCTAAATAATAGATTTAATACTGTACATTTATGAGATAGGTACATTAAAATGGATAAGATTGAAACAAATCTTAGGTACCTATACCTACTTTTAGAGGGCTCTAAGGATAGAACTAAGATTACAATAAAGCAACAAATTATATGGCGTCTGCTATAGCAGTGAACGCCGAACGGCGCTATATTTGTATCTTTACAGTTTTCTTTATCTTTGCTGAACAAGAATAAGTAAGCGTTCTCGCGAGAATGGACTGAAGAGATTGGCGACCTTATAAAGTACGTTATAGGATCATTCGTTGTTGGGGATATGTAGAGTTGCACATTTGAACGAATATTCGGTAACTGTTCGGTATTCGGCCTATGCGATCACTTATACAGGGTGTAAGTGTAAACAGTGGCAATCTTTTAAGGGGTCATTGTACTCATCATTATGAACAACTTTTACTATGGGACGAAACCTGAAATCGCGAAAAAAAATCAGCTGTTCACTACATTATTCTCTGCGTCACCCAAAGGTTGACTGATAGAAAATGCCTATGGCATTAAGTCCGCCTCTGTCCATTTGTGCTTGAAGTGTTAAATAAATAAATAAATTATGTTTGCATAATTCGTCAAAATGTAGGGAACAGCAGATTTTTTCGCGGTTTCAAGTTAGGTCCCATATTAAAAGTTGTTCATAATGATGAGTACAGTCTAGTGCTATAGGAGCATTTAGCTGACCCACCCTTACATAAATGGTTGAGATTTTTTAGAATACGAGTCGTTAAAATTTTACAATTCTTTTATATTTTATTTATTATAGGTATTTAAATAAAATATAAAAGAATTACTTATAAAATTCTATCGAGTCGTATTCTAAAAAATCTCAACCATTTATGTAAAGGGTGGGTCAGCTAATGCTATAGGTGACTGTACAATGACCACTTAAAAGATTGCCACTGTTTACACTTACACTCTGTATACCAAGTATTCGTACAAATACCGAATAACCACGTATTGGTAAAGGTGGTCATCGTCAGTAACCACACAGAAAAGCAAGCATAGCAAGAAAATACAGAAGCAAATACTATAGTATAGTTAAAATCTCGCTGCAGACTTGGCCATAAATCATAATCGGAGTAGGGATGTGCGCTAGTTGCGCGCGCTCAAGGCCATTATCGATAACAGATGATGACGATGACTCAGACGAAGAATTTTAATTTTCTATTTTTAGTTTTATATATTATACGTTCTTTTGTTTATATATTTAATATGCTTTGTAGTAAATTTGGTAATAAAATAAAAAAAATGTGCATTTATTTCTATCACCCATTTATAAATATATTAAAACTATCGATATCACTCATCGACTGCAGTAATGCACAGGACTACGTGTGGGCGTGGCCTGCACATAAGGCCCGTGAGTGGGAAAGAGAGCGAAACACTCGAATGATTTATGACCGAGTCTGCAGCGAGATTTTAACTATACTATAGTAAGTGTCTAAACACACTATGCCGAAGGTACGCGACCGATGTTCGGCATGATTACGCCTGCAATGCTATTTGAATTACCTACGAAATTACGTTGCGTTATAGCGTACAGCCTAACTTCAGCCGGCCGTAAGTTCAGCGGCAATTCGGTGGCAACGTATTCTGTAGATACACATTAGAGCCTTTACAGACAGAGGCGATATCGCGTCGCGACGCGATAATTTTCTACGGATATAATATCGAAATATCGCGTCGCGACCGCGATATCGCCTCTGTCTGTAAGAGCCTTTATGCGCGACCGAAGTTCAAGACACTGAATAGGTAAGTACACACAAAATTGCGCAACTGAATTTCTGCCGCGTACGTTCGGCACTTATGGTGTGTCATAAAATATCAGCCGAATACGTCGGAACGTAAAATCAGCCGGTCAAACTTCGGTCGCGTATCTCCGGCATAGTGTGTTTTTTAGACACTAAAAGACATAAAAGACGAGCAGTAAAAAATATAGTCCAGCACGAAAACATTTTATAATAAAATAATATGAACGAAACCAAAATGGTTTGCGGTAGGTACCGCAGAAAATCTCAGTTTCAAGATACACGTCTGCACAGTAAAATAAAATAAAGTAAGTTTAGAAAACGCTATATTTTATTTTATGAGATGGCTCATAACTTGTCCGAGGTTTTAAGTTTTGAGTCCGCTCTTGCGTGATCTTGGATGTCATAAATCTGGATAAGACAAATTATTATTTATGTTATTGCTCTGCCTAACCCTTTAAGAGCTTAAAATTGTGGTTTTAAAGAAGTTGCAGGTCTTTCATATATTTTACTTTACGGACAGCCTACAGTTAATTTTAACGATAAATATAAGAGGATTATTTATAAGAGGTTGTGGAAATGTGGATGTACAGTCAACGGCCAAAAGTCCACTTACACCGCAATGACCATTATCACCTGCGCTATACGGGCTGCGGCGCCGAAGAAGGTCATAAGTAAACTAATATTGCTATGCCATGGTTTTGTGAGATTGCTAGTCGACTTCTGGCTGTTACTGTACACACGGCTACACATCAAGCTATACATTTCCAGTTTACACTGACCTCCCACTGTAAGCAAATCCTATACAATGCGAGATCAGCTTATACTGGAATGTATATATAGCTTGATCTGTAGCCGTGCGTACTAGACCGCCCATTGTGTCACCCTATGTAAAATTTCAACATTTATATATGTAATTTTTATGGTGTGCATAATAAAGAGTATTCTATCTATCTATCTATCTATAGGTACGTTCAGCAACATAAGTCAATTAACACTGCTATTTTAACACATCATGTAAATAAATACAGAATTATTTGATTGTCTCCTTTTTTTCTATAATACCTAATAGATCTAGTAGATCTTGAAATTATTTTAGTTCTGTTCCGATTTTAATTAAATATATTGCTCAATAATTAAGATTTAAAAAACTGAAGTGTTAATCGACTTTCGTTGCTGACTGTACCTACACCTCTGCCTACTTCATCGGGGTATACAGGCGTGATGTTATGTAAGAGGTATTATATTGCTTTTAAATAAACAAGAATGGCATTTTCCTTAGGAATACGCAACCTGTGACATTTCCCCATTGTCACATTGTCAATCACTTTTCTCAACAATGAGCTGAGGTTAAGCTGGAGGTGGGGCTCGTGGCTAAGTAATAACAGCCGCACAGGTCGATCAATCGGGTTAAGCTACGCTTGCCGCGGTTGATCCGTGGATGGGTGACCATCTTTACATACCAAGACCCCTTGCCTCGGAAAGCACGTTAAGCCGTTGACGCCGGCTGTCATTCGTGGATCTGTGACAGTCGTTACGGGTCGTCAAAGTCCCGACCGCCCGAAAGTCTGACAATCAGTCTTACCAAGGGGGATTTTATTACTCAGTAACTGGGCTGTGGAGGTCAGATAGGCAGTCGCTCCATGTAAAATACTGGTATACCTACAGCTGCATCCGGTTAGACTGGAAGCCGACCCCAACATAGTTGGGAAAAGGCAGGCAGTTGATGAGCTGAGGTTAAGCAGACAGACTAGAACTACCTAAGTACAAGTAAATCAACCTATACCTGACGTGGGAAATCATCAAATAACTTCTCCCGCTCTGGGTGGAGCGGAAGGGCGTGTCAGACTTTTACTGACTAAAACCCACCCGTGTTCCTTCAGTTGCCTATGCCAGGGCCGCGGTAACCCCTTCAGACAACCCGCGACGACTAGTAGCTACCTAAAAGATACAAAATGTCCCGTACAACCTCTTAATTACTCATCATTATTCACAATTTTTATTGGGACCAATGCAACCCTGAAATCGCGTTGCCTACATTTTGACGTGTTAAACGTACATAAATGTAAATAAATAAATAAATATCCTTGGACATTTCACACAACGCCATCTAGTCCACTAGCCAGCCAGTTAGTCTAGTAGTGGTCTAGTAGTAGTAGTTTTACTTATATACATTTTTTTTTTGTAAATACATACATATTATAGATAGAAAAACACCCAGACTCGGAACAAATACTTGTAGGTCGTACAAATATTTGTTCCGTGCGGGAATCGAACCCGCATGTAAAGAACAGCTGATTTTTTTTTCGCGTTTTCAGGTTTGGTCCCATAGTAAAAGTTGTTCATAATGATAAGTACAATGACCCCTTAAGAGGTTGATCGTCAATTCCGGGACATGTTGTATATCTTTACCTAATATTGAAGGATGTTTCTTCCCTATCCTGTCTTTACAACATCCAGGAGGCCTACGTCCGACGGACATAATCGTTGACGGGGTCCATCAGCACGACTGCACGGACCTAAGGGAACAAAGTTCCTTGTCACGTTCACGTACCACGTGAAAATGATATAATTTAGGTACCCTCCTTGAAAAGTCGGAATAAAAGTGGCAAAGAACTTTTTTGGTCGTTGTTCCAACGTTTATGTTTTACAGAGGTATTTTCGAACCGTGCGTATATTTTTAATAGTGAAAACTGGCTAAAATTGGCCGCTATTATATCCGCACCAGCTACCCGTCATCAAATTATTGGAATAACTGTGATTGGCAGATTGCGATGTGGAGACCACAGCGGCGCGCGATTCGTAGCAATTAATAATTTTCCGTAAGCATTCGCGATTCAACTTAATTGTGTGTTCTGCGATAAGTATGACACTTCCGGAGTAATCGAGCCACCCTATTTTTTATTTTTTTATAAAGGTCTGTACAGTCCACGAGGTCTGTGCTGAGCTTTGCATTTGTGTGAGTGCACATAGATAGTGTAGGTGTGACGTCTAGCATAGAGCGCGACGCGTTCTTTGCTTGGTTTAAAACCGGTTTATACTGCTTTTTAACCGACTTCTAAAAAAGGAGGAGGTTCTCAATTCGGATGTTTGTATTTTTTTTTTTTTATGTTTGTTCGCGCATAACTCCGTCGCTTGCCAACCGATTTGAAAAATTATTTTTTTGTTGGAAAGGGTATACTTCCCAAATGGTCCCATTTTTGTCAAAATCCAGTTCTGATGATGGGATCCTGGAGAAATCGAAGGAACTCTTCAAATATTATAGGCACACCTATAGCGATGTGGGTATTTTTTTATAGTAGCTCGTGCATTTGCTCTCGGAAAGCACCACTTGGTGAAGTGGAACTGATGATGAAGACCACAGATGGCTACCGGAACTACTCAATGATAAATATTTCACGGGTTGCGATTCGAATACTTTAATATGGTTGCTAAGCAATTTCCGCTCGTCACACAATGCGTGTGGTGAGTGGTTGTTGAGGAGTTCTCCTGGTTCTTACCAGCAGAACTCCTCAACAATTAACGTCCCAGCATCGGGAAAAGCAATATTTTGTAACATGTGATGAGCAATTGACATTAGACTATTGTAACTTATACAAATTATAAACAGACCCACTAAAAAGCGAGAAATAAAAAAATTTTAACAAAAAAACAAAACCGACTTCCAAAAATCACTACAAAGTGAAAAATAACTTTGATTTCGGAAGTCGGTGGCAAAAAAAAAATAAAGTAAATAAAAAACGAAAGACACCGACTTCCGAAATCAAAGTTATTTTTCACTTTGTAGTGATTTTTGGAAGTCGGTTTTGTTTTTTTGTTAAAAAGTTATTTGGCTTTTGTTCTTTTAGTACGAGAGGCCCTGACCAAAATTATGTCGCATCGTTGTAAAACGTAAAACGATAAGACGATTGAAGATATTGTCTTACGTAAAACGATAAGACAATAGTATATTATGCAATTAGTGAATAAAGGACGGATTTAAAGCGAGGGCCATAGATGAATCACGAGCTAGTGAAGGATTCTAACGACTGAATCACGACCGTAGGGAGTGATTCATGATGATTAGTGTTAGAATCCTGAGCGACGCGAATATTTCATGGCCCTCGATATAAATCCGTTTTTTTCAAGAGTTGCATACTATACTTTATACCATGACTACGAGAAAAAGAAAGATTTATCGAAAAAAATAGACATTAAATGAAGAAAAAGAAAGGTTAAATTGGCTTTGATGTACTTAAACCAGCCGTGATTTGTTGAGTAGTAAGTTTTCTACTATATCTTTATATCTTTATCTTTACTGTAATAAATTCAGGTGTTGACACAATGTGTCAGCACCTGAATTCGAGTCGTGAAGGAGATGTCATCTTCTTCAAGACTCGAATGCATTTTTAATCGATTTATCATTAAGTATCACGAATATACTCTTTGTGTTCGTACAACTTACAGTATTGAAAATAGCGCCAATTTACTAAGGACAGCAAAGAGCACAAAACAGTTTTTATTCTTGCTAAACTCCTTGTCGACTAATCAAATTGAATTTAGAGCACACCAACATAGGTCGAATACACAGATTACACTTACACATAGTGTAAGTGTTACACTTACACTAGATACCGCAAGCCATCCGACCAAGCGTGCCCTGCATGTTTGTACTAAAAGAAGTCTGTTAGCTCAGTGACGCTTAGCGAGTGAAACAATTCTGATTACGTTGAGCACATCACTAAATGGCTGGGGTGAAGTTATCGTAGGTATAAAAAAGATGACACCACAGATGACACGCTCGATTTCCATAGTATCTAATAACATGCCGTATCTAGCCTTGGTACCCAAAATCTGTTGTCGAATACATTGGCGTGTTCCAAATTCAAACATCAAAACACTGAGTAAAAGTGCTTTTTATTCACTGTTTTCAGTGAATAAAATAAGCTTTTTAGAGGGGGAATGGTATAAAAATGTTTGTCATGTGCTCTCGTACCATTTTGGTGATCAATCACACAAATGCAAAGCTCATCTTAGGCCTCGCGGACTGTAACATTTCAGATGTTCATGCATGAATTCAAGGAGCAATAATGACCCCAAAATGATGGGCAGTAAGTCAGCTTCAAACTGCATAAGAACTTTTTTTTTACTCATGATTATTTTAATGTTTTAGACCTTTAAACCTACTTGTAATTATGCACGGTCGCTCGATGGTGGAGTGTAAGTACTAAAAAATATTACAAAAATATTCAGATCCAGAACATTACGCCTGTATACCCCGAACGGGTAGGCAAAGTAGGCAGGTACACCCCCAATTTGCCCGTTATGTTTAATTCCTATACACACAGCAGCAGATCAAGTTGCCACAAACTGTCAAATTTTCTCATTCGATTTTGAACTTAACCATCAACACTTTAAGGTTTAAAATCATTTGGAGAAATTTGACAGTTTGGTGTAACCTGATGTGCTGCTGTATGTACCTAATAGGGGGCAATACTATTGCCATCAACCGGGCTCAAACCCAGACTCCCAAGCTGCGTTCAAACTTTTTACATAATTATTGGGAGGGTTTAAAAGAGGAGGAATTTATTGCAGACAGAACCGAGGTTCGCGCACTCGTATCACTGTGCCCGAGTTAATAGCTTACGTGCATATTGCATCGGTTCCATTTCGTGATTGGCTTTTTAAGTGTCCAGTCCTCTGAACTGTAGGTACAGTCGAACAAACTATTTGTTTTAGCCATAGGCAAAAATGTTCATATCTTGCGTAATAACTTTTTAGGGTTCCGTACCACAAAAGGAAAAAACGAAACCCTTATAGGATCACTCGTGTGTCTGTCTGTCTGTCCGTCTGTCACAGTATTTTTTTTTTGCTTCGAATCTAATTGATCGATTAAGTTGTTTGGTACACATGCATTGATGTGACCCAAACACGGAAGTGTAACGTAAATAAATAAATTTTGAATATGGGGGTCACTTATGGGGGCAAATAAGTTTTTTTAAATAATTTTAAAATATATTGTTTTAAAGTTATTTAAGAAATTAAACGAAAATTGACCATTCCCCCCTTATCTCTGAAACTACTGAGCCTAAAATTTTGAAAAAAAAATACAGAAAATAGGTCTATACCTATAGAGTTAGACAGCCTATTGGTATGGAGCCTCACCCAGAGGACTAACATCCATATTCTAAGAAATTTCCTCGAAACTTCCTCGACCTCGACTCAACTGAGGTTACCTTAAGGATCACCTCAAAAAATCCTCGAAATCGGTATTCTTAGTTAAAACTCGGTCTTGTCGTGAGGTAATCTTGAGGATCCTCGAGTGAGGTTGAGTCGACGTAAAACACACTTTGATTTTTTTTTGTCTATGGTCAATAGTTGTCAGATTGCTGTTTTTTTATCTGTGTCATAAGGTATTAACGCAATTAACACCTGAATTAAAGGCGGAATGGGTAGTCATCTGTTACTGGACATAGCTCTGTTATTGAACACAAGTGGTAACAACATATTATTCCACACAGTTTCTTTCTTAAAACGATAGCGTCTTTGGAATTCTACACTGTCATAAAATTCTATGGGGTTTTCGGCATCTCGTAAATAACGTCGTTAGGGATAATCGTACGGATTATCATACAGATAATTGAGAAACCTTTGGAAATCCATTGAAAACACTATTGGAAAAGTTATTCAAATAAAATAGCTCTGGTTAGCAAGCGTGGGTGAAAGAGTCGAGTAAAAAACGCGAATAATGGCGTAAATCTTCCTTGAGTGTTCCTTAAGGTACATCCCGACGTACCTTGAGTTTGACAGTTGTTTCCTCACCTGGAGTGAGGGAAAATGTCGAGTGACGCAAAGTGAAGGAGATTTTTTGCAACTGTGAATACCGATTTCCTTGAATGAGGTTGAGTGGAGGCGAGGAAGTTTCGAGGAAGCGTCTTAGAATATGGGTGAAGTCTCAATTTTATTACCTTGGTGTAAGTCGCATGCAATTTTATTGATTGGCAAAACTTTCATTCAATTATTGTGTGCCATTTTATGGAAATCACACGCGTGTAAACGTTTGCAAAAAAAAAAATTTAATGTGCTATGGCATGCGATTATTGCTCTGGAACGTTCCAGAAACTTGCACCGAATACCAAATAGCTTGTTCGACTCATAGGTCTATGGTTCGACTGTACTACCTATACCTACGTTTTTTTTTAAAACTAAGTATCGAGTATCGTGTTTATGGAACGAGGTATTTAGATTAGAATGGTTTTCATTTTGCGCAGAGCTTGTAGTACGCACGGCTACACGTCAAGCTATACATTTCCAGTATAAGCTGATCTCGCATTGTATAGGATTTTCTTACAATGAGGGTCAGTGTAAACTGAAATGTATAGCTTGATGTGTAGCCGTGTGTACGTAGCGTAGCGATTATTTAAAAAACGAATGCATTATTTATTAGCTATGGCATTATCTCTGTAAGTAAGCACTCATTTTATAAGATTGAATAAGTACACAATGAGCAATTTTATGGCCAATATCATAATGGGGTTATTGTTATCATAATAGCTATTCATGAATAGAATCAAAGGAACAATCCTTGTTGTACGGTCAATGACAACAGCACGTCAGTAACCCTTGAACTACCTACCTATTAAAAGCGCCTTTATTAGTACAACGTTAAGATGCACTGGCAACAGTGTCAGTCAAGTCAACTGTTACCATGGACGTGCGTTTGACTGTACCTGCACACCTAATTTCTTTTGCCCGCGGCTTCGCTCGCGTTCAGTGTCTCTCCCTCGGTAACAGTCTCAGATCAACAAAAAAAACCGGTCAAGATCCTTATCTCCAAAGTTTTTGTTTTAGTCGAAAACTATGCAGCCTAAAAAAAAAAATATGTTTGAGAATGGGCAATCAGCGCTCTTTCATACGATACCCCACATGCCCTAGTAGCACTACTTTGAATTTTTAAGACCCCGTTTCAGCAGCTGTTGCAAAGAAACATAAATATTTTTATTTCTTTATTATTTGCAAAATAATTGAGTAAACGTCATCTAAAACTGTTCCAAACAAGTTGATAGCATTAGTAGTTCTTGAGATATCCAGCTGTGACAGACAGACAGACAGACAGACTGAGTCACACCATAAGTAAGGGTTCCTTTTTTACCATTTTGATACGGAATCCTAAAAAGGAAGATGGAGCACCGCAAACATCAAAAGTGAAGCCACCATCACATTACCATCCTTCTGGGTGAGTCGGAAAAAAACCCGTCTCAGTCGGGAAAAAACCCGGCTCAGTCGGGAAAAAACCTGGCTCAGTCGGGAAAAAACCCGGCTCAGTCGGGAAAAAACCCGGCTCAGTCGGGTTTTTAGAAGGATGGTAATGTTTTTATCAATGTGTGTGTCGAAGGGTTGTCATTTGTTAAATTGTTTCCCTATAATTTGGGGAATAATATTGTTATCATATTTAATGGAATACGGAAATTTTAAATGGTATTATGCAGCCCTCGCACTTTATGGCACAGTACCTACAGAACCTTTTCTGTACAAATAGACAAACAAACTCACGCACTTTCGCATTTAGGACTAGGATCTCAATCAATCTGCCTAGCCTTTTCCCAACTCCGTTGGGGTCGGCCTCCAGTCTAACCAGATGCAGCTGAATACCAGTATTTAACATGGAGCGACTGCCTATCTGACCTCCACAACCCAGTAACTGGATAATACAATACCCCTTGGTAAGACTGGTTGTCAGACTTTCGGGCTTCTGACGACCCGTAACGACTGTCAGAGATCCACGAATGACAGCCGGGACCAACGGCTTAATAGTGCTTTTCGAGGCACGGAGGAGTCTCGGTATGTAAAGACGGTCACCCATCCACTGACCAACCCCCGCAAGCGTATCTTAACCAGTTGGATCGACCCGTGCGGCTGTTATTACCCAGCCACGAGCTCCTAATTAGGATTAGGATCTAATAGCACCAAATCACGATCCATACAAATCAATAAAATTGAAGTGTCTGTTTGTAATGTCAAATAATAGCTTTTTACTAAATGCATGAAGGTTTATACAGTACTAATAAAAAAAAATGTCTTTTTTTTAATTTTTGTCTGTCTGTTTGTTCCGGCTAATTTCCGAAACGACTGGACCGATTTTGACGGGACTTTCACTGGCAGGTAGCTGATGTTACAAGGAGTACTTAGTCTAAAAAATCCATGATATTGTGGACAAAAACTCGGATTTTAAAAATTCTTTTTTCACTTGGTAGCGCAATTCTAGAGGAAGGTTATAGGCTATTTAACATCACGCTACGACCCTTAGGAGCCGAGCAAAAAGAAAAAAGTCTGTGAGAAGGCTAAGCGAAAACGATGCGGCGCGCGGCGGGTCGGTGGACGAGTTTTATTAAAATGTGGCTATTATTTTAGCACATATATTGTGTATCTTACGACTGCTACGCGAACGAAGTCGCGTGGCGCAGCTAGTAAATAATATAATTTTGGAAACATTTGGTAATGTATGAGATGGTTCAGAATACTGTAAGTAAGTATACTTAATTTGTATTTGTATTGGCATTGGGCCATGGTTTCAGAACAAAGTACGATATTCAAAACCAGACAGATAATACCCACCAAGAATGAAAACAATGTTTCAGTAACATCTTTCCGGTTCAGGGGGCCTACTCTCTAAGTCCGTCCGTCTTTCCGTCCGTCCGCTCATCCGTCCGTCTGACATTACGATCCATCAAAACAAGTGTAAAAGTTCGGACGGGCAAAAGCACATCGGGAGTAGGGATAACTGGCTAATCATGTTGTCATTCATACTTCGTTCGGGTCCCGAACCAATCATCCATCCGTAAGTGATACGGATACTTTACATGTGAGAATTTTTTTTGTTAGTACTCACATGCGAACAAATAGATCCAAACAACATCCCATGAAATTTTTTATTAGGTTTGGTTATTGGATTTTTTTTAAACTGACAGTCAGACCCAAAAGAAGTATAATGTTTTTAATATTTAACATATACTTAATATCCTTCAAATGAAAATTAAATAATAAAGAAAGAAAAGTGTTAAGTAAGACTTAAATAAGAGAAAAGCATACCATCTCTAAAAGCTGAAAGTCAGTCCCATCCAAACTCAACTCAGACTCAAAGCATTTATTTCAAACAAACCAATTACAAGCACTTTTGCATTGTCAAGGGGTCTAAATGTGTAACGGGCAAGAAACTCCATATCGTCGCCGTGCAGTGAAAAGCTCGTAAAGAAAATGTTTTTTTTTTTTTGTATAATTATTTGTTTTGTAGGAATCCCCGTAATGCATATTTAAAACAAACGTGCACCGCTCTAAGATGCTTCTAATGCCTTCTAATATGTAGGTATTAAATAATGAGAATCTCGAAGAATGTCACGACGGCCATTATTCAGACAGAGTTTGTAACTTCCCCTGTAAAATAATGTTTATTGCAATCACGAGGTTTTCACTGCACGGCGACGATATACACTCTTTTAAATCAAAATAATTGTTACAAAATATTGGTTACATCATTCATGTTTAAAATATACAGGTGAGAATAATGTAGAAAGACGTGCACGTACAAGCGTCCGTATTAAAAAAGATAAAAATACACTCAATTAAAATTCAAATAAGCCGTGGCAGCTAAGAAAGAGATGACCAGTCCCTACTGACGGCGCCCGTTCACGAACATGACGCATGGATCAGCACCATTTTGAAGGAAGGGAACTTAAAATTAAATTTACAAGAATGCTACAATACTTTAAGAACCTGTACAGACCCATTGCTGAGGTTATAAAAAGTTGAGAATAACTTTTAATACCTATTACAATTTTCCTCCTCAATACTACACAGTAACAGGTAAGTTGTCAAAAACTATTTAACATAAAATTATGGATTAATTTCAGTGATGAATAACTTCACAAACAGCGCCAACAACATTGTAAAGTTTGTTTTTATTTTCATCCCACATTCAAATAGTATGCAAAGGCAAAGTTAATTAATTTCTGGTATTGAATACATACCCAAATCCATTGTGTTAGATAATCCGAAGATTCAATAGCCTTTTACTGAATTTATACTTTGTTTTGGAGAATGTTGTTGTTGTTAAAACTTTGGGTCAAGCCATCATCCATCCGTTCCAATTAAATTTCGTTCTGTTGAACCATGAAGGTTGTAATCCACTATGGTTTAACAGTAGAGTCTTCTCTATTGTTCCCTGGCAACTGATTATTTATTTGTTACTGTCTTTAGAGTTGTCAATGGAAGAAAAACGTATTTTGTGTTTTACTTTATAATATACTTTTACTTTCTCAAATATAACCACTGCAAGTTACACGAGTATTTATTATTCTTAGTAACCTAATTCTAACAGGTTATGGGCCCAGACTAGATCTGGAATGATAATCTGAGTATCTGATCTCAATTTCAAATATGGAAGCTGTTAGGAGTTTTGAGAAACTTTCGGGGGGGCAGGCCAGCTACATGGGCCTTTGCCATGGAAATGTTTCTGACTGACGTGGACTTATGGGAGTGCATTAGTGATGATTTTAAGATAGATTCAGTGGAAGCAAAAAAGAGAGATGCCAAAGCTAGAAGCAAAATTTGCCTTATGTGCACGGAGAAGATATATCCCATGATAATGCATGTCAAAACAGCGAGAGATACTTGGTTAGTACTAAAGCGAGCGTATGCTGACGGTGGACTACTGCGGCGGCTATATCTGTTGCGGAAGCTGTTCAACGTCAAACTATCAATGTTCAGCACTATGGAGGAGTACTTGAATGACATTCAGACTACGAGTCAGTCGTTAATAAGCATAAAAGCTGGTCTTGATGACGAGTTCGTCGGGATTGTAATGCTGGCTTGTTTGACAGATGCCTTCAATTCTCTGGTGATGACATTAGAGCATTCGAACATACAGATTTCGACAGAAACTGTGATGGCAGCGTTACTAAAAGAAAGTATGAGAAAATAAAGAAATTTCGTAGCGATAATGGCACTGAGTATACCAACGGAGAGTTTCAAGGTTACCTGAAGAAACATGGGATCCAACACCAGAGATCAGTTCCTTACACTCCTCACCAGAATGGAGTGGCGGAACGAACAATAAGCACAATAACTGAAAAGGCTAGATGTATGGTGCATGAGGCTGGTTTGGACAAGAGATTCTGGGGAGAAGCTGTTGGTTGTGCCGTGTACCTGAAGAACCAATCTCCTACAATGGCCATCAAGGATAAAGTTCCAGAGGAGGTTTTTACAGGAGAGAGAGTCGATCTATCGAATCTGAAAATATTCGGATGTAGAGCTCAGGTTCTGGTAAAGGATCATAGTCGCAAGAAGTTTGATCCAAAGACTGTTCAAATGATAATGACTGGGTATTCGACCAATTCGAAGGCGTACCGATTTATCAATTTGGAGGATAATCCAAGGAGGATTATCATCGCTCGAGATGCTACATTTATGGAATTTTTTTTCGTGAGTATTAAAAAGAAACATGAAATCGCTGTTCCTGTTTCTAAGAAGGATGCTGTGATCGTAGATTTACTACCGTATGACATTCCTGGAGTTAGTCGTTCCACTACTCAACCAGAGATTCCAAGGATTGCTGGTCCTGTTGCAGTGGGGGTTCCGGTGGCTAGTTCGAATGTAAACGAAGAAGAAACTGGAAGTGCATCTAGTACAGTGAGGGCTACTTCACTGATGAGATCGGATTCTGGAGATAATTTTTACGACTCTGAGGATTTGCAAAGTTCAGCTTCTGTCGACTTAGAGTGTCCTGCAGGAGATTTGCAAAATTCGAGACGTTACCCTGCTCGAAATAGGGTTCCGAAGCGGGAGAAGGACATGGTATATAATTTCCACGTATCAGATGATCCTGATCCTACTTCAGTTAAAGATGCCATGGAGCGTTCTGACAAGAAGTTTTGGGTGGAAGCGATGAAAGATGAGTTCAATTCCTTGAAGGTAAATGGAACCTGGGAATTGGTTGATCGACCATTAGACGCTAATGTTGTCAAAACGAAATGGGTTTTCAAGTTGAAGGTTGGAGCTGATGGCAGCACCCAGCGCCATAAGGCCAGGCTGGTTGCTAAGGGTTATTCGCAAAAACCTGGTGAAGACTATTTCGAAACATTCGCACCGGTAGTCAAGATGTCTTCGATTCGTCTTCTACTAGCACTGGCAGTTGAGAAGAACCTGAGCGTTCATCATATTGATGTTACCACCGCTTTTTTGAATGGAGATCTGCATGAAGAGATTTATATGGAACAGCCGCAATCTTTTGTTCAAGAGGGGAGTGAAGGCAAGGTTTGCAAATTGAAGAAAGCCATATATGGCCTCAAGCAAGCTGCCAGATGTTGGAACCAAAAGATTCATGAGCATATAATAAAGATGGGTTTTACTCGGTCTAAATATGACCAGTGTGTCTACACAAAGAATTATGAAGGAATTTTCACTGTCATAGCTTTGTACGTGGATGATTTTTATATATTCACAAATAAAGCTATAGAAGCCAGGACGGTGATAGATCAGATTGGAAGAACCTTCAAAATAAAGGATTTGGGTGAAGCAAGAGAATGTCTTGGAGTCCGGATCGAGAGGAAGAGTATAAGTGAAATCCACTTGTCTCAAAAGAAATACATTTCAAAAATCTTGGAGAAATATGGAATGTTGGATTGTAAACCAGTTAGTACACCCGTTGAAGTGAATCTTCGCCTGAAACCCGGTGGAAAAAGTGACAACACGCGGTATCAGGAAATTATCGGTTCACTAATGTATCTGGCATGTTGTACAAGACCTGATATATCGTATGCAGTTACGATGCTAAGTCAATTTAATAACTGCAATGATTCTACTCACATGGCGGCACTGAAACGAGTGTTAAGGTATCTGAAGGGGACGGCGGAGCTATCGCTGTGTTACAAAAAATGTAATAAGCCTTTGGTTGCCTATGCAGATGCAGATTGGGGAAATGGGCCTGATGGGAAATCTTTCTCTGGTTATACCATAGTTTTCGGTGGTGCTGCGGTGTCTTGGCAGTCTATAAAACAGCGTTGTGTTGCGCTCAGTACTGCTGAATCTGAGTACATCGCAATCTGTGAGGTCGCTAAGGAAGTGATATCAGTAAATGGTTTATATTCTGAACTGACTGGCAGGCATAATACTGCTGTAACTATTTTTAGTGATAGTCAAAGTGCCAGTAAGCTAGTTTATACTCCTGCTATTGGAAAACGTTCCAAACATATAAATATACGGTATCATTTCATTAGGGAGTTAGCAGAGCAAAGGGTAATTAGTGTTGAATATTGTGAGACTGCCCTTATGCCTGCTGATATGATGACAAAGGGAGTTGGTAAGCAGAAACATGTGTTCTGCACACAACATAGTGGATTAAGTGGGGGTGTTGAACCATGAAGGTTGTAATCCACTATGGTTTAACAGTAGAGTCTTCTCTATTGTTCCCTGGCAACTGATTATTTATTTGTTACTGTCTTTAGAGTTGTCAATGGAAGAAAAACGTATTTTGTGTTTTACTTTATAATATACTTTTACTTTCTCAAATATAACCACTGCAAGTTACACGAGTATTTATTATTCTTAGTAACCTAATTCTAACACGTTCCAGTTCCAAATCAAAATTCGAGACAGGCAGGCAGGATGAAATAGCAAAACGTGATTTGTCTGGGGTTAAAAAGAGAAAGCAGATACTAAATGCAACATTGTAACACTATTTAGGAATGGAAAGATTGGAAAGCGGATCGGGGATATGATAGTAGGTACATAATGTCAGTGCCAACTGTCAAGTTCGACAAAAAGCTCCATCACCATTAAAAGTGGTGGAGTTGTTTATAGAATATCCAATCGCCTATATGCTTAGCCAATTAGTTGATTATCAGTATTTATATTTTCAACATGCATTACACATAATATACACGTAGAGCAATGCACATTTGCATTTTTGTGCGCGACGATAATCATATTCTATGTTTAACCATTCATTATTTTTTATCACGTTTCACACGCGGAATAATGGGGAGCCACACGCAAAGCTGTTTGTAGATGGCGCTCTGAACGACTGTACATTGTTTTACAAACAAATCCATACAATTTGACAATCGTTCGTTACGTCAAATCGTAGACAGATAATTGTCTTCGCGTCAAATCAATGAAAAAAGTACAGTCGATCATGTGCCACCTAGCGTGATAAAAAGTTAGTTTTCCTCCCCATTACGATACTTACATTATTTTTATAAAAAAAATAATTTAAGCATCATAATTATTTGTACAGTGTACACACGGCTACACATCAAGCCATACATTTCCAGTTTACACTGACCTCTCATTACGGAAATTCTATACAATGTGAGATCAAATGTATAGCTTGATGTGTAGCCATGTGCGTACACACGGCTACACATCAAGCTATACATTTCCAGTTTACACTGATCTCTCATTGTAAGGAAATCCTATATAATGCGAGATCAGCTTATACTGGAAATGTATGGCTTGATCTGTAGCCGTGCGTACACAAATTTTTCCATTATATGAAACAGTGAACTTTGTACACCAAATAATGTCCAACGCAGACGACAGACTTTTTGTGCGATCGAGTCTATGCTGCATGGCATGCATACATTTGTACGCCGGACTTTTTAAGCGTCGCACATCGTGTGCGTTGCCGCATATAATTGCTTAGGTTCTACTTTCACAGACTAGAAAGTGCGTCACGAATAGTCTGTCGTCTGCGCTGCACCTAAAAGGAATTATAATTTGGAGTGTTAAGTACAGTGCAGATGGATGCCCAGCATCTTGACTTGCTTGACTCTCAAAATATGATAAAAAGAGTCATTTAGGCCGGCGGTTATCACACCTTAGCCGCGAAACCTTAGCAGCGAAACCGCAGTAGTTCCGCCATGACTAGTCCGTTGTACGACAAGCGAAACAGAAGCGAAACTGCCTGTTCTAACGTACAGATTTGATTATGATTATATCTTTTTCCCGCGTGGTTTCACCGATCTGCTCGACAGCCAGTTACTCCTCCGCACTCAGACCACTATTTTACGGTGACGCGTTTGTTTCGCACGTTTAGAAGTTTTAAGGCTGTCGATAAGTTTATAAAGCGAACCTTCCATTTTTTTGTAAAATATATGTTGATATTATGGAAAAACGAGTCCAAGAGGTCCGAAGCAGACCTATACCGTTCAAAACTATCTGGGCTCGCTCATTCTAAAATATGTATACAAACGATCGTCACGTGACTAGTTTTTTACATCGGTTTTCTCCTAATTTCTTCCTTGTTCCATTAGTCTCGTGCATCCAAGTTCTACGCCTTTTCGAAGGTAATGAGCACAATAATTTTCTTTCTTCTTGTAATTACGCGTGTGTGTAGTGTTTTTCGGAGTTGATTCCGAAAACGACGACATTTTGCTCTGATTGCGTCAATTCAACTGACTCACATGAAGTTCCGCTACTCAAATCGCAGTGGAATTCGTTTAGCGGTTTCGCGTATTTTCGCGTCGGAGGTGTGCTATGGCCCTTACGGAGTTACGGCTGATGAGGCGTAACTTATTTTTTTTCTCTAGCAGTTGCAGTTTTTTGTTAAATTTTAATGATAATTATCATCGTTGTCAATGATAATATAATTTATAGTTCGATACACACGAGATTATTTTAACACTTGATTTAAAAAGATAGTCAACTATAATTATAGTTGATTCTGGTAATCAACTGTAATTTTAGACGACTATCTTTTTTCTTTGCCTTTCACAACACTATACAACAAACAAACGCTGTCATGCTTATGTCATTGTCATTTTCAGTTCGTTGACACTTGACTGACCATCATCGTCTAGACGTCTACACGTCTGTGACTTGACGTTTGCCGTAGTCTGTATCCTGTATCCCTCAGAACAATAACAAAGCATAGAAGTAGTGTTAAAATAGCAACTGAACTCAATATATTTGTTTCATTTTGACTTATGGAGCCGCTATGATGTTAAAGAAGGACACGTATACAGAAGAAGTTTCGAAATTTTGTAGGTTGTCATTCATTTTATTCTGACTAGTGATGTACCCACTAAATTTCAACGTCGATAGAATTTACAATGACATTCTTTCTTACACTGCCAAGAATAATAACCGTAGGTACACACGGCTACACATCAAGCTATACATTTCCAGTTTACACTGACCGCTCATTGTAAGGAAATCCTATACAATGCGAGATCAGCTTATACTGGAAATGTATAGTTGATCTGTAGCCGTGCGTACCAAAAATTTTAAAGTAACTAAGCATACTGATGATACCAATACTTAATATATTCGTTCAAAATGAAACAATACTTTAAGTATGAACTAAATAGTTCGTCATCATCATCACCAAAGTCTTCCTTGGTTCCCGACAGCTCTTCATGTATTAAATCTGACCCGGCTAAACCCGAATGTATTTAGTTGCCATAATAACTGATGAGTTTATTGAAAAGAAGTGGGAGACATTCGGTTTTGCAAATGTTTTTAGCAACTTACTTTCTCATATTTATTTGAATTTTAGATTACATCATAGACTACTCAACAAAGTCTAGGGAAAAAGGGTATTCAAAGTACCTAATAATTTTTATTTTAATACTTTTTATGTAACATATATTATTGTAAATCAGTAGAAGCGTAATTTAATAGAGATTTGAATTATTTGATTAAATAAAATGGTTGTTAGTGAAAAAATAAAATTTATTATGAAAATTTAAAATGGTACCAAAGCGACAAAAACTTTTCGTACATAAAAAAATAAATAACGACCAGATAATATTTTAAATAAAAGATAATATTTTAAATAAAAAAATAAAATGCCTAGCCACTTTAATAATCTGTTAGTCGAATTCCAGCCCACACCATAATCATTCCGCCCTGGTACGGATGAACTTCCTGAGGATTCTGGAGTCGGCTCTGGCGACCAGGAACTCGCCAAAAGCGCAGTCTTCTTGAATCGGGATGGAATCCAATTATTTCTGAATTTGTTATTGTCATCTGTGTCAAGGATTCCTAAAACAAACAGTTCTCAATAAAATTTATGTAAGATTTTTTATCAACATTTTTATTTAGGTAAATAGTTTTATTTGTATGTCTTACCTGACTGATGTGAGATGATTTCACGAGATGTCAAGATCAGTGGCGATTCATTAATTTGTACCGATGTACTAGGTCCTGTTTCAACTTCCATTGCTACGGGATCCTACAATTACGTATTTTGTATTAAAAATAAATAAATAAATTTGCACTCGATTATATTTCCGACTGGGATAATTAGAAGAATGATATCGCATCAATGATATTTTTAATATAATATCATTGTATCGCATATATCAAGTGAACATATTTCTGAATGTTATACCTGTCTTCATGTTAGATTACTGTTGATGGTGAGCGGTTTTTTTAATTTGCAGTATTGCGCTATGTCCTTCTTCGCAGACTTCCATAAGTATTTCCTGTAATGTAATAAATCAAGTTTTAATTTGAACGGGATACTATTTATTGCCAATAAAATACCTTAATTATATCATAATATATCAAGACCATTTCATCTGTTCTATCCATAACAAATAATGTAGGAACAGCATGTACTCTAAGTGACGACTTAAAGAACATGCTACATCCATTTCATAGGTTCATTACCAAATGAATACAAAGTAAAATGTTTGGAGCATATTATGTGGCTGTGCTGTTAGGAGTCCAATTTCGTCTACCAATACAATTTATCCATTATTTTTTCACATCGTCTAGGAAATCTGTAAAAGAAAAGTATCGACAACATTATTTACGTCACTATGGCTGATCAAGATAACCCCAAAACAATTTCCGAATATTCGCTAATAACTTCTATTGGAATAAATATTACGACTGGTTTCAGCTATATAGTGACACAGCAATATTTGTTATGTATTTATATTCGTTTATCAGATCTTAGGCAACAAGAAATTGAGCAAAAACTTACCGATGGAAGGTCAATATTTGTTGTTCATTTTATTTTCGCTATGAATGGGACTTGCAGCCCCCAACCACACAAGAAATTGCTCCACAGCGTCCACACACTCACTATTTGTAGTTAAACAAAGAATTCATGCAATCTAACAGTAGAAATATTATTAAAACATCGCAAAACCATGGAATATTATGACAGACACGTAAACAATGAACACGCGAATAAGTCAGCTAGTTCAATGAACGAACTGTCAGACATTGAAACAAAGTACTATCAAATTTGGCCGCGTCATACTATAACTTTTTTAACCAAATGACAATTGATCTTGTGACCATGCCAAGAAAGTAAAACAAAGAGTAAAACATTTATCTCTTTCCCACATCCTTTATCGTACCTAATAATAGAACGGGAATAAAGGTAGTTACAGAATTCTGTTTTTAGCCTTCCTTCTATGCTTTGTTATTGTTCTGAGCTGTATCCGCTATCCGTATTATTTATTTAATACGAGTTACGCGATTCTGCGATTTTGTTGTTTGCAGTTGTTTGATTGCGAGGGTGCGTGAACTTTCAAAGTTATTGAATATTGATAACAAGCAGCTGATTATGTTATTTGTGAATTCGATATTGTAAATAAACTGTTAATGTGTATATCTCAAAAATGTAATATTCCTCTAAATAATAGATAAAATAACTCTATCGTAAATCGATAAAACCGCCTGTGAACTCGATTTGCGGACTTTTGTACCCAAATTAAATTGATACAGTTCAAAGGTTCACGATAGTAAGAAGTGTTAGTGAAGTGTTTGAAGAAGTTTGTTATAAAAAGTCTACGTAAATAAAAGTAAAATGGAGAAGCAACAAGTAACGGACGAACAATTGAAGCAGTATTTACCGGACTTGCCAAAAGGCCGATTGGATAATTACAGGAAAAAAGCATCGTTCGACTGGCGGCGAATGAAACTGGTTTACGATACATTGAACACGATAAAATTGAAAGTAAGTGTCATGATTTAGCAGTTTGCATATTTTAACATAAATTATTGCTAAGTTCAATTGGATGTCTCCCATGTCAGTAAATTATAAGCAATTATGATACAAAAGGGTGGCCTTTGTTCTGCTGTGACATAAAACAGGCTCTAAATAATAATAAATAAATTCTATGGACAATGAACCTCTGGATAAAATTATTCCTTTGGCTTTGAGCTAGAGATTTGTTTTTAAATATTTTTAATTTAAAATAATTATTAAGTATTTCCTGTTTTTTTCAGTATGACATATGGAGTTTCATGGAGAGTCATCCTCTGTTCAAACACGCGGAAGCCACTCGAGTCCTGGATGATGAGAGGCAAATCACCACAAAGAGGATGTACACTATCTATAATGAACAGTTCTTACGATTTGAAAAGGTAAAATGGTAGCACTACATCATGTTCCTTCCATAGCCAAAACCTATTTAAAAAAAAAATAGTGTCTTATCAGAATTGGGTGAATTCTTAGATGACAACATTAAAAATGTCTTTCTAGCCATTATTATTTTTTCAGTGTCCCACTGTCAAACCCCCCTGTATTTCCAGGAAATTTTTTGCTGCCATATCAACTTTATTTCAAAAATGAAAAATTATAGCTTTCACATAAACAAAAAGTTGGCACATATCTCTCAACTGACTCCCAAAAAGTGCATGGCCCAAGTTATTTAGTTACTAGTGTAATTAATTGGTAATGCTCAGGCCCTTGCAATACCCTACTAAACGTAAAACTCAGGGCATTTTTTTTAGTAAATAGAAATTGAAACAAGTAATGTCAGTGTCCCTTTAATTACCTACCCCTTATTTTAGTCACGTAATTACCTACCCACGGTCTGTGTGACCGTATAGGCGACATATTGATCTAGAAAAAAAAAACTGATAGAGGCAAGTAAATTGAAATAAAACATGACATTTTATAGGTTTTTTATTTATATTAAAATTATAGAAACAAAAAAATCAATATCATTTATTATACTTAAATCAAAATATCTTCTCTTCATAAATATGACAAAAAAATATACCAACACAATTAGAAAATGAGATCTGCGGGTAGCGGGGAGAAGGCATGAACGCACAAAATGTAAAGATATACACACCAAAATAATATCACTGGTGTCTGTGAGACCAAGGATAGGTAGTTAAAGGTTAGGTTTATAAAACTTCACATGACATAATCTATATAGGTAAATAAAAAGAGAAGTCCTGACTGGCTGACTGACTGACTGACTCATCAACGCCCAGCCCAAACCCTTGGACCAAGAACGCTGAAATTTTGCACAGAGGTTCCCTTTATAATGTTGACAAGGAATAAGGAAGGAATTCCCGGTAGCAGGTTCCCTTGGGATATTTTCCTACATCCACGCGGGCGAAACCGCGGGCAAAAGCTAGTGAATTATAATTATGATTGAAGTGCACTACAAAGATTTACATAGGTACTACTTATAATACCGTATGGTACACAATCACAATCGCGACAAGTCCATTGAAAGTTGAAAGTAATGCGAGTGTAATTTACATAATAATAGTCTTGACCTGCACCTTTATTATGTGACGGTTTGTCACATACCTTCTCCTATTTAATAACAAAATATTATATTTGTTTTAAAACATAGGCATATGGTTTGGGCCATTTATGCCCAGTTGCAGATTCTCAGATAAACGCTCAATAGCTATTGACTCAGTTGTTTTTGGAAGTTGGTTGGTTGTATTTTTTT
Source organism: Cosmia trapezina (assembly GCA_905163495.3). Lineage (NCBI taxonomy): Eukaryota > Metazoa > Arthropoda > Insecta > Lepidoptera > Noctuidae > Cosmia > Cosmia trapezina. The sequence continues at coordinate 26,893,157 of LR991028.1, forward strand.
GTAAAAAAGTTTTTATTAAGTAGTTACTAACACACCATACAAACAACGAGTTTGCGACTCCTTAAAGGGTTATCATTGCGCCCCGGCACCAATTGTAATGAAACCAAGACGCCCGATTCTGCTATACAATAGGTAGGTACCTATAATTGTCTATTGTCACCACCGGCAAATCGGATGCGTCGCAACGTAAGCGACAAACCAAAATAGGGGAGGAAAAGGGTGCTCAACCTGCCCTGACTGCGGTCCGTAGCTCCTTACCAAGAACGGGCCCAGTTGATGAAGAGGGTTTCACTAAGGTAGAAAAGAAGAAGAAGAAGCCCTGTTCTCGTTACCAGTGTGGTACCGCACCGACTGGACCCAACATGCTGCTGCGCCCTGCTGGGCCTACGACGCAGCTGTACATCTCGCGCCTGTTTCACTCCACAAGGGTTGAGGAAGTCGTGCAGTATTTGAAGGTGAAGACCGACTGGACTCTGAGGGTCGTAATGTTGGAGTCGCGCCACAACATCAACTTTACGTCGTTCGTGGTACGAGTTCCAACCCAACATCTACAGACCTTCTTAAAAGAGGACTTTTGGCCGAAAGGTGTCATATTTCGACGTTTCCGAGGACGGTTACGCGACACCACGCAGCGGAACACGACGCCGACAACGTTATACGTGTATAGTTATAGTTTTTTTTTTTTTTTATTAATAAGATTTATTCATATGTATTAGTTTATTATTGTTTAAGATAGTTTGTGTATTTTATCTATGGGCCTAGTTGCCTGATAATAAAATGATTATTATTATAATTCCTCGTACCTAGATCCTATTCCTCACACATTTCCCATACATTTGTCTTTTATGTAAAACCTCGTACCGCTAAGCCAGCGCCAGCCAGAGAATAGCCAGCTTTAACTACTATCATCATTCTCCTGCCCTTATCCTAATTTATTTGGGGTTGTGTGAAAAAAAGAAAAAAAAAAAAAAAGAAAAAAAAAAAAAAGTTTCTTCTCTTTTAGTCATCATCTCTGTTGTTAGCTTCTTTGTAGCCTAGCCGTATCAACTTTCACACAGTCCATCCATTGTTTCGTTGGTCTTCCCCTACACTTATAGCCTTCGAAATTCATACTCAAAACTTTCCTCACATTTTCCTCATTCCCCCGTATCACACGCCCATACCATGACAATCAATTTCCGCACAACTTTTCAGTCACCGGTGCCACTTTCAGACTTCCTCTTCTGTACCTACTCATTTCTTATTCTATTTATTTGTGTATCGCCACACATTGCTCAGCATTCTCATTTCAGACAACTTTAGCCGACGTTCGCACGGACGAAAAAATATCGCGCACTGGATTTTCAACTCTAGTTGTTGAGCCGAGCATTGAGAATCCAACCTAACAACAACAGAATGCATTCTAGCGCGACGAAAAAACACTGTTGAATTTTCAACTCTAGGTGCTGAGCAGAGCGTTGAAAATCCTGTGCGCCAAAAAAAGCGCCGCGATATTTCGTCCGTGCGAACGTCGCGTCGGCTTAACTACAGTCACGCTTCCTAGTTGTACTAGGTACAGTCCGCAACAAAAGTCGATTAAAACTTGAGTTTTATAAATCTTAATTATTGACGACACGGTTGGCGCAGTGGTTGAGCGATTGACTGCTGCGCAGCATGTCGCGGGTTCGATTCCCGCACGGAACAAATATTTGTACGACCTACAAGTATTTGTTTCGAGTCTGGGTGTTTTTCTATTTATAATATGTATGTATTTACAAAAATATAAAAATATAAATATAAGTAGTTTATCAGCCATCTCGTTACCATAACACAAGCATTAGGTTGCTTAGCTTGGGACTAGATGGCGTTGTGTGAAATTTCCAAGGATATTTATTTATTATTTATTATTATTTATTTAGAAAAATACTTCATTAAAATCGAAACAGATGTAAATTTTAAAGAAAAGTAACTCTTTCTCTTCTTGTCTAATAAATTACATGCTAAAAAGCAGGCTATCGAATCATTTTATGTTAATTTAGAATTTTAGATGATGTCAAAAAGTAGCAGTGTGGTTAACAATGCTACTTTTTGACTTCTGTTGCTCACCATACTAATGAAATAACGAATAGAATAAAACTATTTCAGATAGCCGAAGACCCGAAATCATTCCAAGCTGAGAGCGAAGCCATGTTCATGTTCGACAGCTCTTTAGCCGTTAAGGTATCCCTAACCTTCCGGATGTTCAGCAACGCAATCCAAGGGAACGGCAAGGGTCACCACTATCACCTCATCGAAGATGTGGATAAGGCCAAGATCGGGGGCTGTTTTGCGTTGACTGAAGTGTCCCATGGGTCCAATGCTAAGGGCATGAGAACTACAGCCACGTATGTGCCAGAGAAAAGGCAGTTTGTGATGCATAGTGCTGATTTTGAGGCGGCGAAGTGTTGGGTCGGATCGTTGGGTAAGTTTTAAAAAGTTATCCTATGTGTTAATTCAGGTCATTCTATCTACATACTAAATTTCATCCAAATCGGTCCAGCCGTTTGGGCGTGAAGAAGTAACAAACATACACACATACACTCACGAACTTTCGCCTTTATAATTTGTGATGTGATTTGAAGTAAGTGTTGTGAGGTCTAGCTTACTAGAATATAATTTAAGGACTTTTGACTGTTCATCATCATCGCGTATTCGCTCGAATGTCGTATCCATTTTCCCCACAAGTCACCGACCAAAATTGAATTGGCTAAGGAAGAATCAATAAACGAGCGCAATAATAATACACTTGTTCGGGCGCAAAAACGAATATAATGTATATGTTGAGTGCAGTGGTGCACCAGTGGTAACGGCCCCGGCTTACGAGTTGTAGGTCGTGGGTTTGAACCCGGGCAGGCGCTTTACTTTGTGTAAATAATTTCATCACCACTGCTCTCAAAACGGTGAAGGAAAACATCGTGAGGAAACCGGCATGTCCTAGAACCAAAAATTCGAAAGCATGTGATATCTTCCAACCCGCACTGGGCCCGATTGGTGGATTACGTCCCGCTCCCCCTCTCACCGAGAGGAGTCGTGTGTCCCAGCAGTGGGAATATTATAGGCTGATTAATGGTACCTACGTGTTCGGGAAAAAGTCGCTCGGCTTAATTCGAATTGTGCCGAGTCGATCCGAACATGATTCAGCGAGGATAGATGCCGTAAGGAGTTTGCCGACCGGCAAGAGCCGAATGTGCAGTAATTGCTTCGGGTTTGCTTTGTTATTCTACAAAAACTGCCGAATCAAATATGACTCGGAACAAGTGTTACCCCACATACACTACTTAAATTCTCTGATTCTGATTTCAAATAATAATTAATAGAGAATTTTTTTTCGCAGATATTTGTCGAATCCAATTAGCGGTCGCTTGCACCGACAAATTTCTGCGAAAATTCAACGAACGCCTCAAAATCTATCTTATGTTATTGTTATCCCATAATAATTAAGTTTCGTGTCTTTCAGGCAAATGCGCGACGCACGCAATAGTGTACGCGATGCTGATATCGAAAGGCAAGAACCATGGTCTCCATACGTTCGTGGTGCCGATCCGAGACCCCAAGACCTTGAAACCTTACCCCGGAGTCATTGTAGGCGACCTTGGTGAGAAGATTGGCCTCAATGGCGTTGATAATGGGTAAGTTGTATAAAATTAGCAAGTTTTGATGTGAGTGGTTTTTCGTGTCATTACTTGGTTGGTAAACAATCAGGCCTGGCAGGCCAGGCAGGCCATGATGGAAAGTGGTCACAGACAATTTCTCTTTCACAAAGTAGGTTTTTTTTTTCTCAGTTCGTTTTAATCATGATCTGGCAGTTTGAGTGATTTATGCGGCCTGCCCAAATGTCCTTTCTTTGGTATTGTTCGTCGAATTGTTGAGCTCCTTAAGTTCTGAGTTGAGCTGCACGATTACTGACAAATGCGTGCACTGACTGAACAGGTCCACTCAATTGGGTGTACTACGCCGAATCGAATGCCAAATAATCGAATATCAATTGATCGACCACTATAAATCGAATGTCTAAATACTCGAACGTTCATAATATCAAATGGTTAATAAATCGAACATTCAATATATCGTACACTCAATACATCGAGTGTTAAAAATATCGAATGTATGTTTGATCTAGCGTTCAGCGCATCGCGTATTCATTCTATCGAAATATAAATATACTTGAACACAAGAAAAACACAAAATTTACTAATAAATCACATTTTAATCTTTATTTCTTTTTAGGTACATTTTAAAATTTTATGTGAATTGCAATTGCACGGAGAAACTCTAATAAATCCATGTCTATCTGTCACAGCTGGATATCTCAAGAACTACTAACTTGAAATTTGGAACAGTTTTAGATGACGTTTACTTAACTATTTTGCAAATAAGAAAAAAAAAAACATTTTTTAAACTTATCTCCGAAGTTTGCATAGAGAAAAATCTGAAATTATTCTATGTGGTAGAAGTTCATGTAAAGATTACAGGAAAAATAAAACGATGTCTCTAAATACTCGTAGCACACTGTTTCAGAAATTGGAACGGAACCCTCAGTGCAGTGATTGTTGTCAATAGGTTTAAGCTTTAAAACCTATTGACAACAAAGAATTACAATTCACACAAAATTTTAAATATGTATACCTAAAAAAATAATAATTACAGATTAAAATGTGATTTATTACTAAATTTTGTGTTTTTATTATTTCGATAGAATGAATATGCGCTGCGTTGAACGCTCGATCAAACATACATTCGATATTTTGAACACTCGATGTATTGAGTGTACGATATATTGAATGTTCGATTGATTAACCATTCGATATTATGAACGTTCGAGTATTTAGACGTTCGATTTGTAGTGGTCGATCAATTGATATTCGATTATTTGGCATTTGATTCGGCGTAGTACACCCACTCAATCTGTGTGGTTCTATCCTCAAAATACCATTTTGGACACCAATCTACATGGTCTTCACATGATCTGACCAAGATTATATCTGTACTTTAAAAGAGACTGTGACCTCTGAGTTTGTTTCGCCATTTCTTCTCAGAGATAGTCAGATAGGAAACGCCGACCTCATCTAGTTTTTTAAAATATGATTGACGTGTGAAAATGTTTTACTTCTACTTACAGAAATACAATAATTTAGGGCTAATTTTTCAATAGTCAGATAACTCTTATCTAAAGAATAAATATTTTAATTTGACAGCTTTTTTAAAGAAAATATGTCAAACTGTCAAATTTATTCTTCAGATATCTGACTATTGAAAAGTTAGCAATTAATATTACAAAATAATAAATTAAATTATATTATTACATTATGTCAGCAAAGGAAAATCCGCAGTTTCATCTAAAAAAAATCGAGTATTGTTTTATCATTACGAATATTCTCATAAATATGTAATTAAAAATAAATACAAAAAAAAATATTTAAGGCAATGTATAATTAAACTTGTTCTGGACAAAAACAAACTAGTAGGTATTACAAATTAAGCTCTGACAGATAATTAAATAAATAGCTACATGATAGCATCATGTAGCTACATTCATTATGGCATGATGTAATGGCAATCATGTCATTTGTTCATTTATTATTTTATTTATCTTCTAAATATTTTTTTTCTATTTTGTGAATGGAGAACGTTGTAGGCCTAGTAGACTGTACATTTGTTGACTATTTTCTATTTTGTTAAGTACCTGGTACTTGTTGAAAGCCCTACACTGTCATCCCATACCTATTAACACTGTTATTTGAAAATATTGTAAAAGCCAATTATTTTTAAAAGATTAACCATGGAGTTTCTTGCCGGCTCTTCTGCATAGAAAATGACCAATTGGAACCGTGCACCTAGCTTCTGACGTTTCATAAGTGCCCATGTAGGTTTAGTGAAATAAAATATTTTGATATTTTTTGATTTTTGATTAACAAATTGTAACCGAGGCGGTACTTAACAATAGGTATGACAAATGGGATAAATTAGTCAGTGAGAAAAACAGTCCTTGTAATTTAAATACTTTTAAGTTTATTAATTTTATAGAATTAAAAGAAAGAAAGAAAGAAAGAAAAAAAAAAGAAAAACTATTTTACGTTAATTACGTTTTATTTTGTCTTGCATGTTTAAAATAAATTATTATGTTGTAGTTTCGTAATGTTCAACAACTACCACCTGCCGAAAGAGGCCGCCCTCGACAAGTTGGGAGGAGTTGATGATAACGGAGACTATAAGACACCTTTCAAAGACCCTAGCAAGAGATTCGGAGCTGCCCTGGGGATCTTATCAGGTATGATCAAGCGATGTTTGAAAGATACCTATACGTATTTCTGCCTAGTTGGTCTTTACCCGATTTCTGAGGACGGAGTACCTACCACAAAATAGTTAAATTGTTGAAATAACTGAACGTAACACAGAAATTACAAAGGTTTGTAGATTGTTCGACATTTTTTGTGGCAATCGCGGCAGGTACTTTCATCCAAATTCGTTTAGGAGGAGTTAGGTGACAAACACACGTCCAGAAGAATTATATACCTGACGGCGTGAACGTGGGCACAAAGATAGGTGGTTCATCTCTCCGACCCTGTGGTAAGGGTTCCATTGCGTGGGTTACTCAGGCAAACCAATATGATGCTGTGGCAAGACTATTACTGAAGAGTATACAGAAGTAATGACTAGGTATAGGTACTGTGAACTTGATAGGTTCGATGGTAGCGTGTGCCTCTTTCGAGCTCTCGATCCAGTCTCTCCACAGAGTATGCTCGCACAGCTCCCAACGACCCCGTCCACGTGCGGCGACCAAACGATACTGGCGCCACACAGCGTTCACAGTACGTACTAAACGAACAACCAATCAGAGCTAAGCTTGACTTGTACTAAGAAATCAACTGAGTGACGTACTATCGCTAAACTATCGCTCGTGACGACATACCTATACAGGTTGGAAGGGACATCGAGGCGCAAACGCTACACGGTCAAAATGTATGGAAGAGCAGATTTTTTTTGCAATAACCGATGAAAAATTTCTATAAAGGTGGCTCAGAATGATGTACTGAATACGTGGTAACCGTTTGCGCGTCGATGTCCCTTCCACCCTGTATAAAAGTATCCTGTTAAGCATAAGTATCCCGTTAGTACGTTCCCGTGCGATGATTTCCGACATCCACGCGGGCGGAGCCGCTGGCAAAAGCTGGTAAAAAAAATATTTAAAAAAAAAATTGAAAAAAAAAAAAAAAAAAACGTAGTAAATTTTACATAGGAATAGGATGAAGCAATGGCCGGTTTTATCGCTAAATGCGAATTTTTGATATAAGTTAATGTCCCCTTCCCGTCCAGGTGGCCGGGTCCACATCACTGCTATTTCCACGTACTACCTGCAGAAGGCTATCGTCATAGCCATCAGGTACTCCGCGGTGAGGAAGCAGTTCGGACCGGAGAATGCTGAGGAGGAGACACCGGTCTTGGAGTATCAGCAGCAGGTTAGACAATAATAATATACATATCAATATTTCAAACATACAGATTTCCCAAAAAAAGTATGCGCTTCGGGAATCATCGTTTATCTTCGGAGATACGAGCGCGCTATGTTGAGATCTAATATAGAGCTGTTACAATCATGGAAGTACTTATAAGTTTTTAAACTGTCATGATCACTAACATTAAAAAAAACCGGTCAAGAGCGAGTCGGACTCGCGCACCGAGGGTTCCGTTCCGATTTCTGAAAAAGTGTGCTATTTAGAGACATCGTTTTATTTTTCCTGTAATCTTTACATAAACTTCTGTGACATAGAATAATTTCAGATTTTTCTCTTTGCAAACTTCGGAGATAAGAGGGGGAACGGTATTTTTTTTTACATTTTTGATCAGAAGTCGAAAACTATGTGGCCTAAATAAAAGAAAAAAAATGTTTGAGAATGTGCAAACACCGCTCTTTCATATGATACCCCACATGCCCTAGTAGCCCCTCTTTTATTTTTCAAGACCCCCTTTCGGTCCCTGTTCCAAAAAAAAAAAATTTTTATTTCTTTCTTATTTGCAAAATAGTTGGGTCAACGTCTTCTAAAACTACTCTGAACAAGTTGATAGCATTAGTAGTTCTTGAGATATCCAGCTGTGACAGACAGACTGAGTGACACCATAAGGCTTCCTTTTTTACCATTTTGGTACGGAACCCTAAAAAGGTCAAGAAAGAGGGTAGACCGATTTGTCTGCTCATAAAACACCCACCCGCAATAACTTCAGTTTATCCGTGATCATGGTGCTTGCAACAGTGCCGAAATATCGGGAACTCGAATATAACAGTAAACATGGTAAATATCCCGTTTGTTTTATTATTATGAACAACTTTTACTATGGGCCCAAACCTTAAATCACGAGAAAAAAACTGCTGTAATAAATCGTCAAAATGTAGGGAACAACAGATTTTTTTTGCGTTTTCAGGTTTGGTCCCATAATAAAAGTTGTTCCTAATGATGAGTACAATGACCCCTTATGCGGTTGTGCATTCAATTCTAGGGCATGTTGTACATAAAACATTAATTATGTGACTTATTACAGTAAATATTAACGATTTGTATATTTTGCAGCAAATCCGCCTGCTTCCTTACTTGGCGGCCACGTATGCCATGAAGATATTCTCCGTCTGGCTCAGCAACTTGCATATCAACATGGCTATCAACAGCTTCATGGGTGAGTCTAATTATTTCAATCAATCTGCCTAGCCTTTTCCCAACTATGTAGGGGTCGGCTTCCAGTCTAACCTGATGCAGCTGAATACCAGTATTTTACATGGAGCGACTGCCTGTCTGACCTCCACAACCCAGTAACTGGGTAATACGATACCCTTTGGTAAGACTGGTTGTCAGACTTTCGGGCTTCTGACGACCCGTAACGACTGTCAAAGTTCCACGAATGACAGCCGGGACCAACGACTTAACGTGCTTTCCGAGGCACGGAGGAGTCTCGGTATGTAAAGATGGTGACCCATCCACTGACCAACCCCGGCAAGCGTAGCTTAACCTGATGGATCGACCCGTACGGCTGTAATTACTTAGCCACGAGCTCCTCCACGCCACGAGGTGAGTCTAATTATTTACTTATTAGTTACTGTACTACTAGAACGAATTCATGTAATATTCGATACCACTTATTCATTTCTTGATGTTTAGGGCCGTAGTACACCTCCGCCGCGAAACCGCATTATGTTCCGATTCGAGTAAGCCGAATATCATGCGAGTCAGTTGAATTGAACTAGTGCGGTTTCGCTGCTATGGTTTCGCGACGGACGTGTGCTAAGGCCCTATCTATCTAGTTACAAGGTAGTAAATATACTTGGACTTTTAACTGCATTCAGTACCTAGTTGGTAATTTAATTAATTAATTTACCGACGACACGGTTGGCGCAGGTGGTTGAGCGATTGACTGCGCAGCATGTCTCAGGTTCGATTCCCGCACGGAACAAATATTTGTACGACCTACAAGTATTTGTTCCGAGTCTGGGTGTTTTTCTATATATAATATGTATGTATTTACAAAAAAAAAATGTATATAAGTAGTTTATCAGCCATCTCGTTACCATAATACAAGCATTAGGTTGCTTAGCTTGGGACTAGATGGCGTTGTGTGAAATGTCCAAGGATATTTATTTTTTTATTTTAATTTGACAATTCGAAGCAAAATAATTTTCGTTTTTAAATTACTTACCTATCGTTTATTTATACAGTGTGAGTCTTCATAATGTGCACATATCGAAATGAGGGAAACTATGCTTAATATTATCGACGGAAAAAATATTTAAAAAAATCTAAAAGTAAAAAACTTTTATAGCATTTTTTAAATTCTTGTTCGCTGCTGTGACCCCTGTGTTAACAAAACAGTGTAACTTTTAAACTATACGATTATCACGATGAACCAAACTCAATAATTATTGGAAATAACTGGGCGTCCTCATAAAATACAAATAAAACAAAAAACCCGCCCACAATTGAGAATTAATGTGTTTTTTAACAAAAATCTGGTATTATTTCACCAATTTTTACAATAATTGTAAAATTTCTCAATAAAACACCCTATTACTAAGACTCCGCTGTCCGTCCGTCTATCTGTCCGTCTGTCACCAGGCTGTATCTCATGAACCGTGATAGTTAGACAGTTGAAATTTTCACAGATTATGTATTTCTGTTGCCGCTATAATAGCAAATACTACTAAAAGAGGGGCTCGCAATGGAGAAGAATAATAAAACTAAAAAAAATATATGATGTACCATGTAAACTTCCACCGAAAATTGGTTTGAACGAGATCTAGTAAGTAGTTTTTTTAAAACGTCATAAATCTTAAACCGCAATTTACCTTTCATTCAATCAACTCAAATATAAAAATAAAATAAAAAATAAATTCCATAAACATAAAACTTATGCATAAACCGTGAACCATTATTTTCTAATAATAAATCTGTAATAGGTAATTATAATTCGCGCGGGCCGTGGCTTGTTTTGCAAAGGAGTGTATATGATACGGAACCCTTCGTGTGTGAGTCCGACTCGCACTTGGTCGGTTTTTATAGATAATGGTAGGTACGGAACCCTGCGTGCGTGAGTCCGACTCGCACTTGGCCGGTTTTTTTTTATAATAGAATTGTTTAAGTATTTATAATTGTAAATGTTAATTTCACGAGGACTTATACCGATGTATATTAGTATATAAGTATTATGTGGAGGTCGGACGATAATCAATTGACAAATAATACTTTTTTTTTGGCTATATTAGGAGAAGACAACAACGCGGCTGCGCGAGGTATCGAGCTGCACGCGCTGTCATCGGCTGTAAAGCCACTGTTTGGCTGGACCTCGCGGGACGGCATACAGAACTGCAGGGAGTCCTGCGGGGGACACGGCTATCTAAAAGGTAATCTTATATTAATTAACCTCTTGAACGCTATCGACGGATATAACCGTTAAACGAAAATGTGACCTGGGGTCTACTCTCTAAGTCCGTTCTTCTGACATCAAAACAAGTGTACAAGTAAAATTTTTCGGACGGCCAAAAACACATCAGGAGTAGGAACAACTGTCAAATCGTGTTGTCATTCATACTTCGTTCGGGCCCCGAACCATAATCATACGGCCGCAGGTGATACAGAGTAGGGCAACTAGCTTCCTCTTTCTCACTGACTCAATCCTTTACAGTTCAAAAATGCCTATAATTAGTTTATTTGAAATAAATGCTTTGAGTTTGAGATAGCACATTATGGTTTAAGACATTTATTTCTCAAAAACAGGATAAAGTTATTCATTTAGACTTAAACAATGGTTGCATAAATAGAAACGTTCTTTTGGAACGAGTCCTACTCCTACTTGATCTATGCTGTGCCCGACAGGGTCCATAATTGTGACTATATAATAATTTCCCTACCAACTGTATACATTATGGTACGCAATAAAGAAATTGAGAATTGAATTGAGAATTGAGTATCGGAATTCAGAACATGTCTGAAGTTAGAAGTAAGTACAATATTGTTAGTCACTATCTTATGATTATGTTAATAAAATAAACTCATCCAACCCAACATACATCCTCAAAAACCATGAAAATGATTCCTACCACAAATTCACTTTTATTTTCATCGTCGCCATCTTGAATTTAGAAAATAGACTGCACTTTCCGTGAACGAGCACCGCCAAAACGTTTGATAAGGAAATTTTTGCTGACTCCCATCTTGGATTTCAATTTTAATTATCTATGAGTTACCTTTAAAACGCTACAAACCCAATTTCCACGACCTAATTATCATACAACATTTTTAGCGGCAGCAATCGGCGATCTACGCAACGACAACGACGCAAACTGTACCTATGAAGGAGAGAACAGCCTCTTGCTGCAGCAGACCAGCAACTGGCTCCTCAACGTATGGGCGAGGAGATCTACCATCACTCCCAGCGACTCCCCGCTGGGTTCACTGCAGTTCCTGGACAATATGGACCAGTTACTGAAGCAAAAGTGTCCGTGGAACAGTGTGGCTGAGTTTGTGGAGCCTGCTAGTAAGTAATTTAGTTATCTATTTAAGATCGTGCGTTCTAAAAGGCAACGTCGCAAATAGCTGTCAAATATTTACCTGCTTGTATTAATATATAAATATTAATGTATGGAGGAGCTCGTGGCTGCACAGCTGCACGGGTCGATCCATCAGGTTAAGCTACTCTTGCCGGGGTTGGTCCGTGGATGGGTGACCATCTTTACATACCGAGACTCCTCCGTACCTCGGAAAGCACGTTAAGCCGTTTGTCCCGGTTGTCATTTGTGGATCTATGACAGTCGTTACGGGTCGTCAGAAGCACGAAAGTCTGACAACCAGTCTTACCAAGGGGTATCGTATTCCCCAGTAACTGGGTTGTGGAAGTCAGATAGGCAGTCGCTCCATGTAAAATACTGGTATTCAGCTGCATCTAGACTGGAAGCCGACCCCAACATAGTTGGGAAAAGGCTAGGCTGATTGATTGATTTGTTGATCAAAATATGATTCGCAAGAGTACAATATCGCCACGAAAGATTAGACTTGACACACCACTTGCGCAGTAGATGATTTTAGATCTATTTAGCGGTATGAGGTCTGAGCGCGGGAATGGACTGGGTGTCATCGGGGCGGCGGAAATAGCGCGGGAGGCGCGGTCAAGTCTCAAGCATTACTAGCGGACCCGACAGACATTGTCCTGTCTGAACGATCCTAGAACCCGACTGCAGCGCCACCTACCGGGTCCAATTGTGTTTTCAAACCATCCAGGAACCCATTGAAATATACACATGAAATTTCATCTAATTCGTCCAGCCGTTTAGGAGGAGTTAGATAATCATTAATTGAAATCATCTTATACAACTCTTGTCTTCCAGATCTCATCCTTACATACAAATGGCTGACGGCATTCATGTTGAAGATGACAGCAGAAAAAGTGGCCAAACTAAAGGGTGAGGGCAAAGACAACTTCTCAGCGAAGAACGACTCGCAGTCCTTCAACGCGGTCACGCTGTCCATTGTCTATGGAGAGGTATATTACATTTTCTATGTATGAAGTTGGTAACTGCACGTCTATGGCAAGAATTTGACTGATATCACAGATTAATACAGATGGGACACTCCGCGGTTTAGGTATGAAGCTACAAGTACGTGGCGGGCCCCGTCCGCGGGGCTAATTCGGTAGGTCAGAGATAAGAGTTACGCGATAGAAAGAGAGGCAACTTGTAATTGAATATAACTGTAGGTAATAAGCGTTGTGCGACCTGAATTGCACTTTATTATGTCGTAGCAAGAGTCGCTTTTTATTTAAATGATTTTGCGGAGTGTCTCATCTGTATTAATCTGTGCTGATAGTGCCTTTATGTTGTAGTAGTAACACTTGAACTACAAATACCGGTTATTATTTTTGTAGTTCAAGTGTTACTTTCCGGCCGTTGAGAGAATGATAAATGATAAATGAATGATAAATGATTTATTTTCTGTAAGTAGGTTTGTACAAACACTTTTACACGTCAAACATATTTTTTTTTAAACTAGATGAGTTCGACGTTTCCTATCTGACTACTCTGAGAAGAAACGCCGAAACAAACTCAGAGGTCACAGTCTCTTTTAAAGTCCAGACATAATCTTGGTCAGATCATGTGAAGACCATGTAGATTGCAGTCTGAAATGGTCTTTTGATGAAAGAACCACACAGATTGAGTGGACCTGTCCAGTCAGTGCACGCATTTGTCAGTAATCGTGCAGCTCAACTCAAAACTTAAGGAGCTTAACGATTCGACGAACAATACCAAAGAAAAGACATTTGGGTAGGCCGCATAAATTACTCAAACTGTCAGACTATAACTAAAACTGAGAAAAGGATAAAATAAATAAAAAACAATGATCCACGTAGTCTTCACATTCACAATAATTAAAAATAGTATAAGTAATACTTTACAAAGTAAATATTCATGTCATTGTATAGAATATGTAAAAAGGTATTTAAATCAACATTAATAGTGTAAATTTATTGGAGCAGCTCAATCCCAAGCCTTTTTGTCCTCAATATAGTCTTTGACAGTATAAAAGGCTTTCTGACAAAGTTTCCGCTTTATACAATTTTTGAATTTATTAAGGCTTAGTTCTTGAATGTGGCTAGGTAGTTTATTATAAAAACGTATACATTGGCAACTAAACGAACCACTTATTTTCTTAAGCCTGGTTGTAGGAACAACAAATTTGTGCTTTCTTGACACCTGTCTGTTGGTCAATATCTAGTTGTAATAAGGACCAAATTCGCAGTAATCAGCAAACCGTTTTCGAGGAACTAAAACCCTGTAAATTATTTGTTCTAAATGTTGAAAGCTGTCTTTTTTCCACACTGCTTAATTTTTTTTTTTAACAATAATTATTAGGCTAAGCCGACGTTCGCACGGACGTAAGAATATCGCGGCGGGATTTTATCGCGCACTGGATTTTCAACTCTCTGTGTTGAGCCGAGCATTGAGAATAAAATAAATAAATAAATATCCTTGGACATTTCACACAACGCCATCTAGTCCCAAGCTAAGCAACCTAATGCTTGTTTTATGGTAACGAGATGGCTGATAAACTACTTATATACATTTTTTTTTTTTTTTGTAAATACATACATATATTATTATAGATAGAAAAACACCCAGACTCGGAACAAATACTTGTAGGTCGTACAAATTGTTTCGTGCGGGAATCGACCCCGCGACATGCTGCGCAGCAGTCAATCGCTCAACCACTGCGCCAACCGTCTCGTCAAAAATCCAATCTAAGGGCCCTCGCCCACGGCGACTTTTTGCAGCGATGCTGTCGCGCGTTTACGAAATGCGCGACTGCATCGCTACTAACGCGCGTTAGTCGCATTTGCAACGCGCTACAGAAGCGATGCCAATGCGCTACAGTATCGCGACTGTATCGATGCAAACGCGCGACCGTGTCCCATCGGGGAGAGAACAGAGGGAGGGTGGCGCGTGAGTGGAGAACCGAGCTTTTGTTGCCTACGCTTCGGCTGCTTACGTAAAAGCAGCACCAAAGACAACGTGACTAATGTTGCCTCAACGGAGTCCATCTTGCAACTGTAGCGCTCGCAGGTATTTTTGTGCCGTTACTGAATCGCGTTTGCATCGCGACAGAAGCGCACCAGTATCGCGTTTGCATCGCGACTGAATCTGGGCCCGTGGGCGAGGGCACACAGCTAGCGATCGCTTCGCGACTGTATCTATGCGGACGCGCGACAGCATCGCTACTGCATCGCTACAAAAAGTCGCCGTGAGCGAGGGCCCTTAGTCGTCAGAATCCAACCTAACAGCAACAGAGTGCTTTCTAGCGTGTCGAAAAAACACATTGTTGGATTTTCAACTCTCGGCGCTAACTAAGCACAGCGTTGAAAATCCAGTGCAAGTGTAGTGTGTAAGACATATATGTGTGCTCATGTATAACCTAAAACCTATTGTACTCTTTGATTAGTGTCAGTAATAAACGATAATCCAATGAAGAGACTCGTTTTACTCATCTCCCGGACTCACGACCTTACAGCAAGAAACAAAATCGCCGCGATATTATAACGTCCGTGTGAACGCAGACTAAGGCGATATTGACACTATAATGGATCTATGGTCTGAAATAAAGAATTTGAATTTCAATTTAATTTTTTTCAGAACTACGTACTGAATCACTTCTACAAGTCGGCGTTAGAGTACGAAGACGTCTCGTGTCGAGTCGTGCTGCTCAAACTCGTGTCGCTGTTCGGCGCCTTCCTGTTAGAGAAACACTTGGCCACACTTTATATTGTAAGTATGAAGATAAGCAGACGTATCATTGATGACATTGAATAATAGACTTTATTTTCTATGTTATGTGGTGTACATACTAACAGCCGCACAGGTCGATCGATCAGGTTAAGCTACGCTTGTCGCGGCTGGGTCGTGGATGGGACTATTTTTACATACCAAAACCCCTCCGTGCCTCGGAAAGCACGTTAAGCCGTTGGTCCCGGCTGTCATTCGTGGATCTGTGACAGTCGTAACTCAGTTGTGGAGATCAGATAGGCAGTCGCTCCATGTAAAAAAATACTGGTATTCAGCTGCATCCGGTTAGCCTGGAAGCCGACCCCAACTTGGTTGGGTAAAGGCTAGGCAGATGATGATGTAGTGTAAAATTCTACTAACAGCTTTGTTACGTATTAGTCTGGAACAACCTACCCACTAGGAGTCGGGCGTCGGTAGCTGCGCCTGCGCAACAGTTTTAACTTTTGCAGCTACAGTATTTTTATCTCACGAACCGACATGCGCTTTACTTGTGTTTACCAAGTGCACAAACACGCTGTGAATGTTTATGTAAGCGCAGGAACTCTCGGTACCGTCCGAGACAATGGCGAAGTCGGAAGTGTGTGCTGTGTGTTTGTTATGCGCTGACGCTACTCGTCTTCACGCACACATTCACTGCGTGTTTGTACACTGGTGGTTAACACAAGTAAAGCGCGTGTTCGTGAGATAAAAATACTATATTTTATTTATTTGGGACAAAAAACAGTTATACATTACAGCATTAACAAAGTAGGTCGAAAAAACGTATAACCCACAGCCCACACTATTGTCCACGGAATAACATCGGAGTATAACGTACGCATCCTAAACGAGAAGAAAATAATAAAAAGTAGGAAGAAAAACACTATACAACCATACATTTTAATGGTTGATTTCCTCTTAAAGGGTCATTGTATTCATCATTATGAACAACTTTTACTATGGGACCAATACTGAAATCGCGAAAAAAAAATCAGCTGCTCCCTACATTTTGACGAGTTTGATGTAGGTAAATGTACTGAACAGCTGATTTTTTTTTAAATTTCATCCTGTATACCATCATCGTTATAATATCATCGTTTAACATTCTTTTCTTTGATTGTATTTTTTTCCAAATAAACGATTACTATTATTATTATCCCCAGGGCGGCTTTCTAACCGGTGCGCAAGGCTCTTACCTGCGCGACGGCATCCTGCACGGCTGCGCGCGTGTGGCGCCCGAGGCCGTGGCGCTCGTGGACTCGCTCGCCCCGCCTGACTTCTGTCTCAAGTCTGTACTCGGCATGGCTGATGGCGAAGTAAGTAGTCAAAACAAATATGAGCTTCTGGAATCATCGTCTATCTTCGCGCAATGATGAGATCTAATGTACAGGCACAGATTAATACAGATGGGACACTCCGCAGTTTAGGTATGAACTTATGAAGCTACAAGTACACGGCTGGCCCCGTCCACGGGGCTAATTCAGTAAGAATGCCGCGCGACGAAGGTATAAGAGTTACGCGATAGAAAGAGACGCAATGTGTAGGTGAATATAACTAGGTATTTAGCGTTCTGCGAACTGAATTGCACTTTATTGTGTCGTATCAAGATTCGCTTTTTATTTAAATGATTTTGCGGAGTGTCCCATCTGTATTAATCTGTGGTACCTACAGGGTCAAATTAAATTAGATAGCAAGACTCCGCAGACGTGATGGGTATCGATATGTAAACATGACAAAATTAGATAGCAAGACTCCGCAGACGTGATGGGTATCGATATGTAAACATGACAAAATTAAATAGCAAGACTCCGCAGACGTGATGGGTATCGATATGTAAACATGACAAAATTTGATAGCAAGACTCCGCAGACGTGATGGGTATCGATATGTAAACATGGCAAAATTAGATAGCAAGACTCCGCAGACGTGATGGGTATCGATATGTAAACATGACAAAATTAGATAGCAAGACTCCGCAGACGTGATGGGTATCGACATGTAAACATGACAAAATTAGATAGCAAGACTCCGCAGACGTGATGGGTATCGATATGTAAACATGACAAAATTAGATAGCAAGACTCCGCAGACGTGATGGGTATCGATATGTAAACATGACAAAATTAGATAGCAAGACTCCGCAGACGTGATGGGTATCGATATGTAAACATGACAAAATTAGATAGCAAGACTCCGCAGACGTGATGGGTATCGATATGTAAACATGACAAAATTTGATAGCAAGACTCCGCAGACGTGATGGGTATCGATATGTAAACATGACAAAATTAGATAGCAAGACTCCGCAGACGTGATGGGTATCGACATGTAAACATGACAAAATTAGATAGCAAGACTCCGCAGACGTGATGGGTATCGATATGTAAACATGACAAAATTAGATAGCAAGACTCCGCAGACGTGATGGGTATCGATATGTAAACATGACAAAATTAGATAGCAAGACTCCGCAGACGTGATGGGTATCGATATGTAAACATGACAAATTAAATTTAAAAAGATTTTATGATTTTTTTGGGGGACCATTTCTAGTGTACTTTGAGTATGAGTTGATACAGCAAAAAAGGATTTCTTTGTTCACTTTTATTTAATAGGAGCTCGTGGCTAAGTAATAACAGCCGTATGGGTCGATCCGTCAGGTTAAGCTACGCTTACCGGGATTGGACCGTGGATGGGTGACCATCTTTGCATACCGAGACTCCTCCGTGCCTCAGAAAGCACGTTAAGCCGTTGGTCCCGGCTGTCATTCGTGGATCTTTGACAGTCGTTACGGGTCGTCGAAAGCCCGAAAGTCTGACAACCAGTCTTATCAAGGGTTATCGTATTACCCAGTAACTAGGTTGTGGTAGTCAGATAGGCAGTCGCTCCATGTAAAATGTGTGTATTCAGCTGCATCCGGTTAGACTGGAAACCAACCCCAACATAATTGGGAAAAGGCTAGGCTGATTGAAACCGATGGAGTAATAGTTAATGCTACTTACAAGTCATATGAATGCCAATAACACAACTATTCAATAATCACAATTTCTTACGGCACAGTACGAAATTGTAAACGACTCAGCTTAGATGTTTTGTGACTGAAGCGCCTTTGCTTTTATAGTCCTATAGGTAAAGATTTCCACACGATGTTTTCCTTCACCGATGTCAGTAATGTCCAAGATAAACTCAGAAAGTACATAATATGAGTTGAAAAAGTCATATTGGTACTTGCCCGAATTTGAACCCATGCGGCCATATATCATCGCTAATCTAAGTGACGTAACTGATTCGAAGAAAATTTTACAGGGCAAGCTATTTTTGTTTTCTTTTTTGTAAACTGTAGATATATCGGTCTCGATTTTTGCACTATCATACCGTACCGTAAGGCATAGGTACAGATAGCCCGATTAGACAGATCGATTCAACTTGCAAAATGTATCAAATTACTATAGTTAGGTCGGCTATCGGCTTAGTCCAAAATGTCAGATACGTCAGTTAGTTAAATTAGCGACGATATGAGAGGCGAGCCCTCTGGGCAACCACGAGGAATCGAAAAAAAATATAAATAATTGTCTTCATAATAATAAAATTAGACAAGTAATATGTTTTGTTTCCATGTTCTGCAATAGTCCCGCACCAACACAGGGATAATCGTCGGTTGGTGCCTCCTCATAATTTAAAATTGTCTAAGGGGCCTCTGCGAGTTGGCTTCGGCCCCTCGTACGCTTTCCAAAGGTCGGGGAGCCCAGGGTCCCGATATATGTCAAATTAGACAAGTATCTAATTCATGTTATTTTTACAGGCTTACAAACACATCCAATCAAGCGTGATGGCGTACCCGGGGTCAATGACCCGACCTGAGTGGTGGCGCGATGTGGTATACTGGCAATCGTACGCACCCTCCAAGCTATAAACTACCTTAACGAACAAGCAATAAGGCCGAGAATCAAATGTGCTTAATATTTTAGTCACAATTTTTTAATATTAAGAGTGGTATTATAAAAGTAGAATACTACTTTTCGAGAGTACAGGGGACCTAAAACGCAGCAATTTATTATGATTGTGCTATTTGACATTAAACTTTAATATAGCAATTCATAATTTGTGGACCATTTTACGATTCTGCATACAAAACTGTCAAAGAGATGAATTGTACGCAGATAAATTATGAATTGTCAGTTTGTTACCGTTTTACGATTTCAAATATGATTCAAAGATACCTATTATCCTATTATGATTCTGCCAAAGTGCCCGTTCTAGCCCCCCAGTACAGGCTACCTAATAGTGTTTTTAGCTATCAGTCTGTTATCGCGTCAGGGCGAATTTCACCAATGAAACTGAACGTTGATAACGTTCAACAGCTGCACGGTCAATATTCCACAGGAATGATGAAACTGACAGCTTTTGAACGTGGTTTAGATGCGTTGATCGCGTTCAGTTTTACTGGTGAACTTTGCCCTCAATGGTTAACCTTTTGAACGCCATGCGGCATAAACGTTTATAGCCTCGTCATGTGGCCAAAGAACAAAATTACAGAAGAAGAGTCTATCTTTAAAGCTCGTTTTTAATGTCGATAGGGCTCGTATTTTGGGGAGAGGAGCTCGTGGCTAAGTAATAACAGCCGTACGGGTCGATCCATCAGGTTAAGCTATGCTTGCCGGGGTTGGTCCGTGGATGGGTGAACATCTTTACATACCGAAACTCCTCCGTGTCTCGAAAAGAACGTTAAGCCATTGGTCCCGGCTGTCATTCGTAGATCTTTGACAGTCGTTACGGGTCGTCGGAAGCCCGAAAGTCTGACAACCAGTCTTACCAATGGGTATCGTATTACCCAGTAATTGGGTTGTGGAGGTCAGATAGGCAGTCGCTCCATATAAAATAGTGGTATTCAGCTGCATCCGGTTAGACTGGAAGCTGACCCCAACATAGTTGGGAAAAGGCTAGGCAGATTGATTGCTCGTATTCGGGGGCTAGAGATGACTGTAAAGCATGCCATAGGGCCCATATTCGGGGAACCGTTTTCATTGGTCGATAGGGAACGATTGCGGTATACGGAGAACCTGCACCGCACGTTTGGCGGTAGCTTTGAAAGGTCATTTTCATTGGGTGTGAATTACGGACCTCCCCAATTTGTATATGGATCGAGTTGTCGACTAATGAAAACGAGTCGTTAGGAAAAGAATATATTTATTTACGTATTTTCGTAAACCGTTTATACGACTGTTGACTTCTGGGCGTCTTTGTTTGACGTGTTAGTGGCGCTCAGAATGTTTTGTTAAATAATTGGTAGATGGTGGCAATAATAAGAGCAGCGTGGTCTGCTCCTCTGCTCTATACTAATATTCTATAGAGGTAAAATTTGTTTGTTTGTATGAAGGGGGGTATCTATGGAACTACCAGTCGGATTTGAAAAAATATTTTTCGCATTTGATAGCCCAATTCTTGAGGAAGGCTATAGGCTATTTAACATAATAATAATAAATAACCTTGGACATTTCACACAACGCCATCTAGTCCCAAGCTAAGCAACCTAATGCTTGTGTTATGGTAACGAGATGGACGATAAACTACTTATATACATTTTTTTTTGTAAATACATACATATTATAGATAGAAAAACACCCAGACTCGGAACAAATACTTGTAGGTCGTACAAATATTTGTTCCGTGCGGGAATCGAACCCGCGACATGCTGCGCAGCAGTCAATCGCTCAACCACTGCGCCAACCGTGTCGTCACACTACGACCCTTAGGAACCAAGCAAAAAGAACAAAAAGTCAGAAAGAACGCTAAGCTAAAACGAATTAATAGCGCGGGTGGGCGATGCGATGCGACGGGGTGGGTCGGGGGGACAAGAAATTTCTCGTGGACGAAGTCGCAGACAGAAGCTATTTGTGGTCAATATTTTACATGAAAGTGACAGTGTACACACAGCAGCAGGTCAAGTTACGACAGACTGTCAAATTATCTCATTCGATTTTGAACTTAACCGTCAACATTTTAATGTTTAAAATCATTTGGAGAAAATTTTAAATAGGTGATAGACATAAAATATGATTATATTAATACATGCCAGTGCATACTTAGGAGACCTCCAATAAAATATGTTGCCAGGGGCCACATGAGCGTTTTTACGTGCCAGACATTCCGATTAAAAGAACGGCCAATGTGTTATTCTAATATAATAAATTATTATAATATTTTGTAAGTATGCATAATATATTTAATTTTTATACTTTAGTTATTTGTTATTGGTGGAAATATTTTTATACAGGGTTTTTGTAAAATAAAAATTTTATACACAAATGTTGGTTACTTTTATTTAATAATGTTTAATCCCCCTGCCATAAAAAAAAAGTAATGACCATGGAGCACAAAATTGTATGGCTGTGAGTTTATGGGAGCATAGCTCCACAACGAGTGCAAAATAACAATGTATTACATTTTCTTTGATTTAGACAATTCGGCCACGTTCATTGCGTTATTTACGTTGCTGAGTACACGAATTTATTAAACCTATGAAGTAATGTATTAGAAATATCCTTCAAAACTCTCGGATTGTGATTGAAACTGTGTTACGCAATTATAGTGCTGGTAATAGTGGACTATTTTCTGATGAAAATCAACTATGGTCGGACTTTTAATTAGCTGTAGTAAACTGTCACTTCTAATGTCATTTCGCTATCAAATGGGAACATTTTTTAACGAAATGACAGATAAGAAGTGTCATTTTACTGCAGCTCATCAAAAGTCAGAGCATAGACTGCATGGCAGGAAAAACACTGGAAAATAGATCGAAACTTGATCGAAAACAGTTGTCGAAACGTTGTTGTGGCCTACGCCCCGAATATTGTTCTCCACAAGGTCCTATGTTAATGTCAAAGTAAGTATGATAAACCGGATGTCAAAAGTTCAGTCTGAGCTACGAAAACCGAACTTACCGCTACGAAATAAAGGCGCTGTCAATATCTAAATGTTGCCATATACATGCGACAGACTGTACAATCTACCCAACGTCCGAGAACAGTTAAATAAATTGAATTTGTTATTGGGAAACAAAATAGGGTTCTGTGATTGGGTTGTACATACATAATGAGTATGTCAATCAGACTGCACGAAGTAACTTAGAATCCAATTAGGTTTGAGAATCAAGTGCCTGTTTCATTCTTTAGTCGGCTGTTAAGTAAAGGCCACATGTTGTTTTATTCTTATTATTTTATTTGCGTGTCATTTAAACATGTTAAAAATACTTATAATAGCGAATCTAATCGGCGCGTGAGTATTTGTTTTATAATAATTATATTATTTAAAATTAACTAAAATAAGTGTCCGAATGCTTATTTCTTGAAATTACTGTATCGATATCGGTATTAGATAGTAGCTGTACGATCAGATAGTCTGTTAAGCGAGTCGTATCCAATGAAAAAGGATGCTAAAAATAAAAATCTTACATGTGTCAACACTGATATAGTACGCTGAAAACATGTTTGATACTTGAATTTTTGTAAGTACATAAAAAATTTCTTAAAAAAGTGCATTTCAGTGTATGTATTTATTAGTCACAATTAGAACTAAAATCAGAATCTAGAAATTCAATGCCTTCATAAGAGAAATCACTGTCAGTATCATGATCCACAAAAATGATGAAGGGTTCCAACTCCGTATCGGTTATCCTTTGGTTTCTACATGAATAGTGTGATCTGTGCATTTATCCATTAAATATATTTCTTTTCCATTAATACAAATTAATTAATTGAGCTAAAAGTATCAAAATGTTGTAGCTTAGTAGAACAGAAGTTGTGACAATCTGTTTGACAGATATTATTATTGCCATTATAAGAAATCAGCTAAATGGTCGTGGACACGACTCGCTTGACAGACTCTAGGCACGAAATTCGCTTACATACCTTTCACTTATTTTTACTAAGTAATACAATCCATACTTCCATACTATACTAATATTATAAATTCGAAAGTAACTCTGTCTGTCTGTCTGTCTGTTACCTTTTCACGCCTAAACTACTGAACGGATTTCGATAAAATTTGGCAAAGCTATAGATGGCATCCTAGGGAAGGACATAGCCTACTTTTTTTCTCAAAAATAATCCTACGGGGGTGATATAGGGGATGAAAGTTTGTATGGGAAACTCAGCATTTCTTAAGTTAGGAATATGAAAATTCTAATTTATGCTTTCGGTAGGAAATAAAGAAACATGCGATTAAGATTTTTTGAAAAATCATCCCCTAAGGGGGTAAAATAGGGGTTGATATTAAAATTCAACTGCACAGATTTCGATAAAATTTAGCAAGATTATAGATAGCATCCTGGGGAAGAACATAGGCTACTTTTTGTCGTAAAAAATAATCCTACAGGGGGTGAAATAGGGGATGAAAGTTTATATGGGACCCAGCATTTCTTAAGTTAGTGATATTTATGAAAATTCAAGTTTATGATTTTGGTAGGAAATTAAATATGTGGTATACACGGCTACATAACAAACAGCTCCAGTTTAAGGTGATCTCACATTGTATATAGTTTCCGTACAATGAGAGGTCAGCTTATACTGGAAATGTATAGCTTGATAAGTAGCTGTGTGTACAGCGTTTTTGAAAAATCATCCCATAAGGTACAATATGGATTGATTTGAAAATTCACAAATAATATTAAAATGTTTGTGTACCTACCTCTTTTCAAGAGATTTAAGTGATTGGAAATGTAGTCATAGTTCGTATCTTGACTTCTTGAGGTAACATTTAGTCTTTATTTCATGCGACTTTTTTACGAGGAATGGATTTTCATACGGTTTTCACCAAAGCAGTGATTCAGTGGTTATTTGTTATGGTTTTTTGTAAATTGTCTGAAATATGACGATGATTGTTGAAGATGTCGGAAAAAATCACGCTGACAGAGCGTTAAGCCCACCATACACGGCAACGATATATCGTAGCGATTTGAGTTTGCATAGTTATATCGGACGGCCCTATGTTTTCCACATGAACGTTCCCATGAGATATATTCCGACATCTACGCGGGCGAAGCCGCGGGCAAAAGCTAGTAATATTATAAAGGAAAGATATGCTACGTTCATACTGAGCGGCGGCGGCGTTCCGATATTGTTGCGTTATTATTACAAATGTACCTACTTAGATATTATAGGTGTACCTATAGTAGTTTTCAACTACGACTGCGATGGATAATACGGAACGTATGATACAGAAAGAGATAGTATGACATTTTAGATAAACTGTCAAGCCACGGACACGCTTATTTTCGCTCGCTGCTATTAGCCAATAATAATGTACTCTGTGCTATTAGCCGACTGAATGTAATGACTACAATAAAATTGTCTACATTTGGCTGCAACAATTTGCGCGCGCTAGTGCCATATCTACCTCTTTATTGTATAATATCATTGAAGTAATAGGTATGTTATGTATGTACAGTCAGCAACAAAAGTCGATTAACACTTGCAGTTTTTTAATCTTAATTATTAAACAAAATATTTAATTCAAATCGGAACAAAAGCACTTAAAAATCTTAACAGTAAAACGAAAGAAAAGCAGTTTATCGAATAATTTTGTGTTAATTTAGAATATGTCAATAAGTAGCAGTGTTAACCGACTTCTGTTGCTGACCGTACCTTCGTATTTATTTGAAAAAAATACTTGGATAAAACGCATTACAATTGGGGAGTGGGGGCTCGCTATGTCACAACTATAACAAACTACGTATAAAATTGGGGAGTGGGGGCTCGCTACGTCACAACTATAACAAACTACGTATAAAATTGGGGAGTGGGGGCTCGCTACGTCACAACTATAACAAACTACGTATAAAATTGGGGAGTGGGGGCTCGCTACGTCACAACTATAACAAACTACGTATAAAATTGGGGAGTAAGGGCTCGCTACGTCACAACTATAACAAACTACGTATAAAATTGGGAAGTGGGGGCTCGCTATGTCACAACTATAACAAACTACGTATAAAATTGGGGAGTGGGGGCTCGCTATGTCACAACTATAACAAACTACGTATAAAATTGGGGAGTGGGGGCTCGCTACGTCACAACTATAACAAACTACGTATAAAATTGGGGAGTAGGGGCTCGCTACGTCACAACTATAACAAACTACGTATAAAATTGGGGAGTGGGGGCTCGCTATGTCACAACTATAACAAACTACGTATAAAATTGGGGAGTGGGGGCTCGCTACGTCACAACTATAACAAACTACGTATAAAATTGGGGAGTGGGGGCTCGCTACGTCACAACTATAACAAACTATGTATAAAATTGGGGAGTGGGGGCTCGCTACGTCACAACTATAACAAACTACGTATAAAATTGGGGAGTAGGGGCTCGCTACGTCACAACTATAACAAACTACGTATAAAATTGGGGAGTGGGGGCTCGCTACGTCACAACTATAACAAACTACGTATAAAATTGGGGAGTGGGGGCTCGCTACGTCACAACTATAACAAACTACGTATAAAACTGGGGAGTGGGGGCTCGCTACGTCACAACTATAACAAACTACGTATAAAATTGGGGAGTGGGGGCTCGCTATGTCACAACTATAACAAACTACGTATAAAATTGGGGAGTGGGGGCTCGCTACGTCACAACTATAACAAACTACGTATAAAATTGGGGAGTGGGGGCTCGCTACGTCACAACTATAATAATAATAATAATAATAATAATTGCTTTATTTTCAGGCAACTAGGGCCCATATATAAAATACACAAAATAATCTTACAAAAATATAAACTAATAAATAATAAAAAACATCACTACAAAATCTATTTAGGTACTACGTTGGGTCGGCGACGTATTGCGCTGAGTCGTGGTGTCATGTAGCCTTCCGCGAAAACGCCGATACACGACACCCGTCGGCCAAAATTCCTCCTTCATGAAAGTCTCCAGGTGATGAGTCGGAACCCGCACCACAAAAGATTTGAAGTTAATCTTATGGCGCGACTCCAACTTCTCGACTCTCAAGGTGAACTTAGTCTTCATCCTGATGTACTCCACGACCTCCTCTACCTTCGTGGAGTGATGTAAACGTGACACGTACAGCTGCGTCGATGGAATAGCGGGACGCAGCAACATGTCGGGACCAGTCAATGCGGTACCGCACTGATTGCGACAAGCAGGCTTCTTCTTCTTCATCTTCTTCTCCACGCGAATGAAGCCTTCTTCATCGGCCTGCCCTTGGCTTTTTACCGGCGGACCCGGCGGTAACGAGCTTCGAACTGCTTCGGAGGGCCCCTGGGCACCCCTCTTATTATTAGGTTGCCGCTGATGATTTGCGGGAGCTTTAACAACGGCAGCCGAGTAAGCACGTCCCGGTGTTGACGAGCTAATATTGGTCGGCGTCCCAACAATGGGGGACGCGGGTAGGGCGGGGCGCGGTTGTGCATCGCTTGCACTGACGGCGGCCGGCGACGAGTCGAATTTTGCAGATTCGACACTCAGCGGCGATGCATTGAATGCGCCGTGACGTGTGTTGACGTTGGTAGCTGGCTCGCGTGACCTACATACCGTGTTGCGTAAATCTGCTACCTCAGAACGTAGATCACTGATGGTGGATTGCGATGCTTCCAATTTCAACTGCATCTCGACCAGGCTTGATCTTAGGGTTGTGATGTCCCGCAGCAACCTGGTGACGTCGACGTGGTCGAATGTGACGGGGGGCAGCTTGCGCAAATCCTTCGCCACGAAAGTCGGCACGTCGTCCGGATCGGTCTCCTTCAACATTTTTATGATGTCCTGAAGACTCCTCTCTCCCTTTTCATCCCTCCTGCGGGAAGGCATTCGGTCGGCCATTTCTAGCGACGTGTACAGCAGTGTTTTAGCTGCGCGTATCTCCTCTTCATCGAAGTTGGATATGCAGATCTGGATCACACTGACCTCATCCATGACATCCAGCTGGTACTGCAGGAATGCCAGGACCTCGTTCGCCACAAGTTCTTCCGAACGCATGGTGGCAGCGGCATTTGCCGCGCTCAGCGCAAAAAATAATTTCCGCTTACAGTGTAAGCGCGTCCGATTGCAACGGCGGATCGCACTGCACTGGATATCACTAGATCGCACTATAACAAACTACGTATAAAATTGGGGAGTGGGGGCTCGCTACGTCACAACTATAACAAACTATGTATAAAATTGGGGAGTGGGGGCTCGCTGCGTCACAACTATAACAAACTACGTATAAAATTGGGGAGTAGGGGCTCGCTACGTCACAACTATAACAAACTACGTATAAAATTGGGGAGTGGGGGCTCGCTATGTCACAACTATAACAAACTACGTAAAAAATTGGGGAGTGGGGGCTCGCTACGTCACAACTATAACAAACTACGTATAAAATTGGGGAGTGGGGGCTCGCTACGTCACAACTATAACAAACTACGTATAAAATTGGGGAGTGGGGGCTCGCTACGTCACAACTATAACAGACTAGGTACGTATAAAATTGGGGAGTAGGGGCTCGCTACGTCACAACTATAACAAACTACGTATAAAATTGGGGAGTGGGGGCTCGCTATGTCACAACTATAACAAACTACGTATAAAATTGGGGAGTGGGGGCTCGCTACGTCACAACTATAACAAACTACGTATAAAATTGGGGAGTGGGGGCTCGCTACGTCACAACTATAACAAACTACGTAAGTATAAAATTGGGGAGTGGGGGCTCGCTACGTCACAACTATAACAAACTACATATAAAATTGGGGAGTTGGGGCTCGCTACGTCACAACTATAACAAACTACGTATAAAATTGGGGAGTGGGGGCTCGCTACGTCACAACTATAACAAACTACGTATAAAATTGGGGAGTGGGGGCTCGCTATGTCACAACTATAACAAACTACGTATAAAATTGGGGAGTGGGGGCTCGCTACGTCACAACTATAACAAACTACGTATAAAACGACCGATGGTCTATTATTGTAGTTTCTGATAGTGATGAATATCACAAACAACTTGGGAAATGGTTGGATAAAATAAAAAACATAAATAATATAAAATTAACATGCATTAGTGTAATTCAGGTTTTTGCTGGACTATCAATACCGGGTCATGCTTTATACTTACAAATGCACAGACACAACAATATTCTGTGCATTTCATTTATATCATTTATGTGTCTAACTTTTGGCAGGCTGCCCGATTTTATAAGTTTAGATCATTATAAAATAATTGTGTTCATTAAACTTGATTTTATTTGTGATTTGTACTCGTTAACGCATTGCCTTAGTTTATGTGTTATTATATTTTTTAAAGTGCTGCAACTTGCGATTATTATGCTATCTATTAAACCTGTAATTAGTCCTCTTATTGGGTTATATCTTGAATGCGTCTATTGCTGTATCGTCAGAGTTCAGTGTTGCTGTATGCCTGGTGTCATTTTTATTTTAATAATTGATAAACATTATTTTTACTTCACTATTATATTTTATATTGAGCACTACACGTACAAATACTTGTTGTTTGAACTTGTATCGCTGGTAATTTTTATGTTAGTATACATATTATCTAGTGATGAGTAATAAGGATCTATCCATATACTACCAAAACTGTAGAGGCATCCGTACAAAATTACACACGCTTTACATGAACATTCTGAATGGTAACCACGATGTCATCGTACTGACGGAAACTTGGTTAGTTCCGGAAATTAGCAATAATGAGTTTATTGATCAGCGCTATGTTGTGTACAGGTGTGATCGTGACCGTATTACCACTAATAAACTGGATGGCGGTGGTGTGTTGGTGGCGTTTCTGCGAACACTTAAGTCATCTGAACTCGATATTTCTGTTATTCAGACTAATTCACAATCTCGCAATCTTATTGAACACATACTCATAGAAGTGCCTAGTGCACTACCGTCCAAGCGTCATGTCATTAGTGCCGCTTATGTACCGCCCAGAATGGCTACCTCTGTATATGAGCAACATTTTGAAGTCTTACAGCGGGTGCTGGGTGACCCTAGTGTTGACTGTTTCTACATAGTAGGTGACTATAATCTCCCAGAAATAACTTGGGTCACACTGGGCCCAGCAGGACCACTTATGGGCGGTGGGCTGGGTTCAGGTACTTCCATAACTTGTAGTCAGTTAAACAACTTAATGTCATTACTTGATGCTTTACAATATAATGTAGTGGCTAACACTAATGGCAAAATTCTTGACCTACTTATATCCAACCACCCATGTAGGGTATCGGCTGCGTTGTTTCCTCTGCTTCCAATCGACTCGTATCACCCACCTTTTATTTGTGACACAGGTCTAAATGTAGATGTTCAACCGATGAAAAAGCGACCGCTACAAAAATACAACTTTTACAAATCTGATTATGAGCACATTAACCGCAAAATTCAGGATATTGACTGGATGGACCTTCTTGCCCCTTTGGGATCCGAAGAGGCACTGAGCACATTTTACAATAAGATTGATGATGTCATTAAACAGCATACACCACTATCAGCATCCAGGATAGCTGGTTATCCGGTTTGGTTTTCTAAAACATTAATTAGCACACTTAATAAAAAACAAAAGGCATGGGTTAAATGGAAGAAATATGGCAACATTGCAGAATATGAAAAATTTTCGCAGCAGAGAGCCTTCTTTAAGGAAAATTGTGATAAATGTTTCTCTAAATACATTCAGTCGATTGAGGACAGTATACATAAAAACATTAAGGATTTCTGGATCTACATTTCCAACCGCAAAGACAAACCCGGTATACCGGCGAAAGTTCAATATAAAAACGATGTATCCAACGACCCTCAATCGATTTGCAACATGTTCTCTGATTTCTTTTCTTCCGTGTATGAACCTGCTTCATCTGCAATCTCTCAATGGGAGTTACCTTCTGAAACAGTGTCTAACGACATTGTTGTTTCTAACCTACACTTTAAGGAAGAATCGGTTTTGGCTGAACTGAAATCCCTTGATCCATCTAAGGGACCAGGTCCTGATGGGCTGTCTGCGTTTTTTCTTAAAAATACTGCTACTACTATCTGTAGACCCCTAGCTATAATCTACAATAAATGTATCACAGAAGGTGTTATGCCAACGGTGTGGAAGCAGGCTAATATCACACCTGTACACAAAAGTGGATCTAAGCGTAGTGTTGAGCAATATCGACCTATTTCTATTTTATCTACCTTGTCGAAGCTTTTTGAGAGACTCGTACATAACGAAGTGTACCCTATCCTACATAACACTATTATACAGCAACAGCATGGCTTTGTGAAAAAGCGGTCCACGACAACTAATTTATTAGTATTTTCTAATGACCTATTTAATAACATTGACAATCGTATACAGGTTGATGCAGTGTACACAGACTTTCAAAAGGCTTTTGACAAGGTGGATCATGAATTGTTGCTGAAACGAATAGCTTTCAATGGTATTCGTGGTAACTTGTTGCGATGGTTCATTTCGTACATCACTAACCGCTGTCAACGGGTTGTTATTAATGGATATCACTCTCATACTACTCATGTTACATCTGGTGTCCCACAAGGTTCTATTCTCGGTCCTCTTCTATTCATTATCTTTATAAATAATATTGGTAACTGTTTCCATCATTCCAAATTTTTGTTATATGCTGATGACCTCAAAGTATACAGACCTATTCGTAGCATTCAGGATTGCTATCTTCTCCAAGAGGACTTGGATCGACTGACGGACTATTGTTACACTAGTAAGCTCCAATTGAGTATTCCCAAGTGCAACTACCTAAATTTTACCAAAAATAAAAACATCATAAGGTTCTCATATTCACTATGTAATGCTTTATTAAATAAAGTTGACTCGGTTCGTGATCTTGGCGTTTTGCTTGACTCAAAACTCTGCTTGGATTTGCATATCAAACAAATTGTTAATAAAGCATATAAGATGTATGGATTTATAATGAGATCCACTCATGACTTTAAACGGGCCTCTTCGTACCTCTGCCTGTATAAAACACTAGTCCGCTCCCAGCTCGAATATGCCGTATCCATCTGGAACCCGTATTATAGTAAGTACATTGACATGTTAGAAAAAGTCCAACGTAGATTTCTTCGTGCAATGCACTACAGGTGTCACAAAACTTATCTGCAGTATAACCAGTTGCTCAGTAAATACAAGCTTTTGACGCTCAGCTCTAGACGGAAACAATTAGAGTCAATGACATTGTATAACATTGTTAATGGCAATTTCGATTGTATAGATCTAAATAATGTTTTGTGCTATGCAGTACCCAGAACTGTCCATAGACGGCAGGTGCGCGCGGGCAAGCTCTTTGCAGTAGGTACCTGCCGATCTAACACTGGTCTACGTTCACCAGTTCGGCGAATGGCAGCAACCTACAATGAAGCATTCGAACAAATAGATATATTTGCATGCTCTTTGAAAAGGTTTCGTAGCCTTTTGTATGAGGCACTTGAACTCGAGGACTAATTTGTTTGTTGCTGTTTTTTTTTTTTTTAATACTGTTTTTATAATATTAGTGTAACTGTCATACATTAACAGTTCACCTCCTAGTTATTAAGGTTTTATTTATTAATGGTAAACTGTGAACAGCGTTGTGGGCTACATTATTACTTAAGTTACTTATGTTTTTCTATTGTAATATTTCATTTTGTAGCTGTTTGTTGTTCCTATTTAATAAAATAAAAATAAAATAAAAATAAAATTGGGGAGTGGGGGCTCGCTACGTCACAACTATAACAAACTACGTAAGTATAAACTTGGGGAGTGGGGGCTCGCTACGTCACAACTATAACAAACTACGTAAGTATAAACTTGGGGAGTGGGGGCTCGCTACGTCACAACTATAACAAACTACGTATAAAATCTAGCAATGAGTGACGTCATGCCACATTTTAACTAATGCATTATAGTCAACATCCTGGCAATACTTACACAAGACTTACACAGTACTTTAATAACATTCTGTGCTACATATATTGTTCGATCAAGAATAATTTTATTTGTGTAACGTTCGGTTATCTATCTAAATAAAAAGAGAAGGACTGACTGACTCATCAACGCCCAGCCCAAACCTTTGAAGCTAGAAAGCTGAAATTTTGCACAGAGGTTCCTTTTATAACGTAGACAAGGATTTCCCGGTAGTACGTTCCCGCTGGATATTTAGCGACATTCACGCGGGCGAAGCCGCGCGGGAAGTGCTAGTAGATATATGATATTTAAGAAAACCGGTCAAGAGCGAGTCGGACTTGCGCACCGAGGGTTCCGTCCCGATTTCTGAAAAAGTGTGCTATTTAGAGACATCGTTTTATTTTTCCTGTAATCTTTACATAAACTTCTATCACATAGAATAATTTCAGATTTTTATCTTTGCAAACTTCGGAGTAAAGGGTGGGGGGGGGCGGGGGGAACGTTTACATTTTTCATCAAAAGTCGAAAACTGTGGGCCCTAAAAAAAATAAAAAAATGTTTGAGAATATGCAAACAGCGTTCTTTCATATGATACCCCACATGCCCTAGTAGCCCCACTTTGAATTTTAAAGACCCCCTTTCAGTCTCTGTTACAAAAAAAATATAAATATTTTTACTTCTTTCTTATTTGCAAAATAGTTGGGTAAACGTCATCTAAAATTGTTCCAAATTTCAAGTTGATAGCATTAGTAGTTCTTGAGATATCCAGCTGTGACAGACAGCACAACAGACAGCTGTGGCAGACAGACAGACAGACTGAGTCACACCATAAGGGTTCCTTTTTTACTATTTTGTTACGGAACCCTAAAAACTGAAGTGCCCACCAACACCACCTCCAACTAACGGCTTTGGTTTCAGAGTGAAACTCGAGTCGTTCTCCATCCTGAAAGACCTCCACGATCGCAATAATCTGGATTATCTCATAATCGACCTTCTAAATGTCCTGACAAAAGATTACGAGGTCACCTGCATAGCGATCATTTGCGATGAAGTTTACCTGAACGTGTTCGATGGGCCTTTGTTTAAAAGAACCGCCTCCGTGCCCTTCGTTATGGTAGGTACCTATTACGAAGTTATCATTGGTGTAGTGGCAAAAACATGAAAAACGGGCCAAGTGCGTGTCAGACCACTTACAATCAAGGGTTCCGTAGGTACCTAGTCGGTCCAGCACCACAGCCTACACTGTACCTGATCGATTGCCGGTCAATAGGACTACCTACATGACAGTACCTAATTCAAGGGAAGGGAAATTCCCCCCATGTTTGCACACCTTGTGCGTATCTCCTGACTAGTTGTCTTCTTTTGTATTTAGACCGTAGTTGAAGATTATGACGACCTCTTGTCTCCGAATTTCGTCACACTTGAATCTTTGAAGGCGGCGCGAAAAGAAGGATGCAACGTCTACGTTATACTACTTGCGAACGGCCTGCAAGCTGCACGACTGTTGAGGTTTGGGGACAGGTGAGCAATTACATTGTTGATAATGACTTATAATCAACTTTGGCTGCTGACCCTACCTAATGACTACCTACTCTGGATGTGCTCATTTCACAAATACTTATTTTAATTTGCTATTGGCTAGATAGAAATAAGTAACACTTTATTCCATCTTGCAGACATCGCATTCTTGACACAAGAGCCAAATACATAATGTTGAACGACTTCCGTCTATTTCATAGCGAATTGCACTACATTTGGCGAAGAATAGTCAATATTATCTTCATAAAACACCACAAAAAAGTAACAGGGGTCGCCAAAAGCAAGGCTTGGTTCGAACTGTCTACCGTACCATTCCCCAACCCTATCAAAGGCATTTTCGTACCAAGAAGGATGGATATTTGGAAAAACGAGAATTTTCACTACAAAAGACCATTGTTTGCGGACAAAACAAGTAACCTGAATGGAGAACTACTGAATGTCGTGTATTTGGACCACGTTCCGTCAGTGGTGGTAGTGAAGAATAATGCTAGTAATAAAATAAGCGGCGTTGAAGTTGAAGTGAGTGTTTTTACCGGTGTGTAACATTCCAGGAATTTTAAAAACATTGTGATTTGTGTTGAAACTGCTCTGACTGTCCTTGTTTTCTCTTATATTTCAGATCTTGCATACACTAGCCGAGAAAATGAACTTCAAACCGAGACCTTACCAAGCTGCTAACACCGATGCGCACAAATGGGGTCAGAAACAGTCGAACGGCTCTTTTTCCGGACTATTAGGCGAGATGGTGCATGGAAGGGCTGATGTTGCGTTAGGCAACCTGCAGTATACGCCGTACCACCTCGAACTGACGGACTTGAGTATACCTTACACATCTCAATGTTGGACCTTTCTGACTCCTGAAGCGCTTACTGATAACTCTTGGAAGACTTTAATTTTACCGTTCAAGTAAGAGTATATCTTAAATCTTAGCACGAACACGAAAGCAAGTAGGTACCGTGAACTTTCTTCTAAGCCCCTATTTAGTTTTACTAGCCCCTACTGCCTACGTTGAGCAGTGATAGCTCAGTGGTAACAGCCCCGACTTACCTACAAGTTAGTCGCAGCTTTGAAATCAGGCAGACATGCACTTAACATGAAAACATCACCACTGCTCTCAACACGATGAAATAAATCGTGAGGACATGTTTACATGTTCTCCTACCTACCAAAAAATCGAAGACATGTGACATTCACAAACAAACCCGCACTGGGTTCGCGTGTTGGATTCCTAACTTAGCTCCGTACGTACAGAATGCACTAGGAGTAGCCAGTAGGAGTCGTGTATTAAAGGTGTCGTATTTCGACGTTTCCGAGGGCGGTTACGCGACTCCGTGCAGCGAAATACGACAACATTGCGTGTTTAATTGCGGTTTTTATAAATATTATGTATAATAGTCTGTAAGGTATTTATGTGTTACCCGAAATAAATTATTTATTTATCTATTACATTATCTTATTACTTCTCTCCAGACAGACATGTATTTCGAGACAACCTTATATGTACCTACATTAGTCAAGTTATCTGTTATTAAAATGAATAAGCAACACATCACGCCTGTATTGTATTCCCCGAAGGGTTAGGCAGAGCCGCAGAGGTGAACCTAGGTATATTATGCCCATATTTGACGACACGGTTGGTGCAGTGGTTGAGCGATTGACTGCTGCGCAGCATGTCGCGGGTTCGATTCCCGCACGGAACAAATATTTGTACGACCTACAACCTACAAGTATTTGTTCAGAGTCTGGGTGCTTTTTTAGCTATAATATGTATGTATTTACAAACAAAAAAAAAAAAAAATGTATATAAGTAGTTCCATCTCGTTACCATAACACAAGCATTAGGTTGCTTAGCTTGGGACTAGATGGCGTTGTGTGAAATGTCCAAGGATATCTATATCTATTTCGCTAGTTATGTTAAAATTCCATGTAAGGGGGCGAGCCTATCAACCGGTCACAAATCCAGACTCCGGGCTGCTACTGAGAAATTCCAGTCGAAAAACCCTGTAACACTGCCCGACAAAATTAATACCTAATTAATTAATTTAGTTATTCACTAGGTTACCTAATATTTTCAGATTGTACATGTGGATTGCAGTACTCCTAGTATTACTGATAACTGGAACCATTTTCTATGGACTGGCGAAAAATCACATGAACCTTCAGGAATATAAGAAAAATCAAAGATCTAGCAAATTGAAGAATGACGATAACGGTTAGTTTCCACGGCCTACTTTCCCGTTAGAATAGGAACAGACGCCAGCAGGTCAACCCACCCGAAACTGTCAAATTTTCCCAATCAACCTTGAACCTAATGCTTTGACAATAAAGATGAAAAATCTATTAAAGAAGTTTGACAGATTGTAGTAGCTTGTGCTGTCGTCTGTACCTAATCAAGAGGGTGGTGAACTTGAACTAAGGTCGTCATTATTTGCTTGCAGATGAGAAGCCCGGGCTGTACCTGTTTGGAGAAATAGTGAATAGCATCCTGTACACTTACGGAATGCTGGTTGTCGTGTCGTTACCCAGGTTGCCCGTGGGTTGGTCGATTCGACTCCTGACGGGCTGGTACTGGCTCTACTGCATCCTCCTCGTAGTCTCTTACAGAGCCAGTATGACCGCGATACTCGCGAACCCAGCACCAAGGGTAACTATAGACACGCTCCGAGAGCTTGTCGATAGCAAAGTAACTTGTGGTGGATGGGGAACACAAACAAAAAAATTTTTCGAAGAATCTCTAGACGAGTACAGCCAGAGAATAGGCGACAAATTCGAAACCATCGAGGATCCTATGCAAGCTGCTGATAAAGTAGCCCAAGGCGTGTACGCATACTATGACAACTCTGATTTCTTAAAGTATATCAGTGTCACTAGGAAGAATGCTTTCAGAGATTCAAAGCAGAACACCACAGTTAACACAACTGAAGTGACTGCAAGAAAAGGCACGCAAAGGGATTTGCACATCATGTCAGATTGTGTGGTAAACATACCCATATCAATTGGATTTCATAAAAACTCGCCTCTGAAGCCACTAGCTGATATTTATATGTGGAGGGTAATTGAAGTTGGCCTTGTTGAAAAATGGCTCAATGATGCAATGTACTCTATACGGACTTTAGAAACAAATGAGGATGAAGTCAAAGCACTCATGAATTTGAAAAAACTCTATGGTGCTTTTATTGCATTAGCTATAGGATACACAGTTAGTGCCATTTCTCTGATAGGTGAATTAATTCACTGGCACATCATTGTTAAAAGGGACCCCAATTTTGATAAATATGCTCTTCATTTGTATTACAAAAATAAAAATAAAAAACACTAATATTTGCGAGCATCGTCGCCGAGGGAGGCCTAGGAAACGATGGCGTGATGAGCCGATGTTCGCACGGACGTAATAATATCGCCGCGATTTTTTTTCGGGCACTGGATTTTCAACGCTCTGCTTAGCGCCGAGAGTTGAAAATCCATCAGTGTGTTTTTCAACGCTCTGGGCTGCACTTTTTTGTTGTTAGGTTGGATTTTCGAAGCTCGGCTCAACACCGAGAGTTGAAAATCCAGTGCGCGATAAAATCCCGCCGCGATATTTTTACGTCCGTGCGAACGTCGGCTTACGAGTCGGTTATGGGAGATTGGCAGTAGAAGACAACACACAGGGAAGACTGGAAAGCTATGTGGAAGACCCATACAGTATAAATAAAAAAATATAAAAATGTTTAACCTATTTACTCAAAAATTATTTACATTCAACAACATAATTGTAACACTTGTGGAATAAATATTTGTTCAGTCATGTTTAGTCTTTTACATTTAATTTTATTGGTATCTTAACACTAACATATTATCAACCATGATTATTGAGCTAGAATTTAGATAATATCAGAAAAAATATATCGACGCCCCCCACGTAAAGTATTGAAACTGCAAAACCTCTACTTTACAGGAGAGCGATTTTAAGGTCTATGTTTTAGTATTCATTTTATGTATTTTCGATTTTGTTCGATTGAAAAATAGTTGAGGGTATAAAAATTGGTACATAATTTTTATATAGAATTGTACATCTCTATCTCTACTTGCTATTAGTGCAATAAAACGAAAATGGCTTTTTTGCAATTTCGATAGTATACGTGGGGGCCGTCGATATTCATAAACTGCTTAACTAACACAAGATTATGCTATTATATAGGGTGACTAGTAATTAGTGACGATACTTAAAGACATGATTATACTCATGATAACAAACAGCTTTTACTATGGGACCAAAACTGAAATTGTGAAAATAAAATCAGCTGCTCCCTACATTTTGACGAGTTATGCAAACATGAATGTCAGCTGATTTTTTTTCACGATTTCAGTTTTGGTCCCATAGTAAAAGTTATTTGTTATCATGTGTTTAAGTATCGGTCAGTAATTAGCAGTCACCCTATATAACAAAGAAAAATGAATTTCATAATCTAAATTCATATTAAACTATTAAGTATATTCAATCATCATCATTATTTCAACCGAAAGACGTTCACTGCTGGACATAGCCCTCCTCCAAGCACCGCCAGTTCAACCGGTTCTGTGCCTCCTGCATCCAGCATATTCAAAGTTAATTGTTATATTAAGTTCTACAAAAAGAAAAATTAAGTAGTTATTATTGTTTCGGATTCAAGAATAAGCTACATATACTATAATAAAGAAGATTGAATTTCATAATCTAAATTCCTATTAAATTATTATTATCATGATTATTGTTCTACAAAAAGAAAAATTAGTTATTTTTGTTCAGGATTAAAAGCAGGCGGCTGTGCACCTTCAGGGGCATTCTCTGTGATCCAAGGGTGTAGCAACACATGTGTCAGCGGCAGTCTTTTTTCTGGGTTGATGACTAGCAATCTGCCCATAAAATCCTTCGCTTTATCCGATATAAAATCAGGATACTTAATTATGACATATCTTATCTTCCTGTATGTTTGGTGGGAGTCTTTAGCATTAAAAGGTGGTAAGCCCACAAGTAACTCATAGCACAGCACTCCCAGGCTCCATATATCAACAGCATAGCTGTGCGGCTTCCCTTCAATCATTTCAGGAGACAAATAATCAAGTGTACCACATAATGTCATTCTCCTTGATGATGGTGAGTGCACAGACCAACCAAAATCTGCTATCTTTAGCTCCCAGTTGTGACCAATGAGCAAGTTTTCTGGTTTAATATCGCGGTGAATGACCTTCTTTGTGTGGCAATATATTAAAGCTTTAGTCAAGTCTCTGATATATATTGCTACAGTTTTCTCATCAAAACGTTCACGTTCTTTCAACAATTTATACAAAGAACCTTGCTTTGCATATTCTAAAATTAAATAAATTCGCTTTTCGTCGTGAAAGTATCCGTACATACGTAATATATTTGGGTGACGCAGTCTGCATTGAATTTCAACCTCACGTCGCACCTGGTGTTCAATAGCAGAATCTAAAATCTGGCTTTTAAAAAGGACTTTTAACGCGACGACGTAGTGCGACTCCTTTTCACGAGCCAAGTACACATTACCAAATTTACCTTTTCCCAGAGGCCGTCCTAAGTCAAAATCTGATAGCGACCATGACTTCTTTTTCTCTTCGCATTTTGCTGGTCCTTTATTTTGGCTTGCAGAATGTTCTATATTTTCGTTAACTTTACCGCAAAGCGGTCGGCTGACAGGAGCAGCTGGCACTTTGAAACTGTTCATCATTGGCATTGGCATGACTTGACCGTTGTTACAACCGCAACCGGACCCACCAGCAGTTGGCGGAACGTTTTCTTTACAACCACACTTATTAATGTTCATCTTCACAAATCTTTGGTTTCTTCGATAAATTTCAAAGTTTTCAATGAATTCAATTTCAAATTAAAGTTTTGAATAACGTATTTTTCGTTCACCAACCAACTGTCAATCAATCTATTTACCTGACAGGCTGACACTGGCCACGGGCCACTGCCACAAACAAACAGAACACTACCACAGAGTACTACGGCACAGAATACATAATTTGTACAAGGTACAATCTATTGTTGTTGTACTATCGATCGGTGATTGCGCGGTGTGATAGCCCGCGAAATTCAAATTCTAAGCGTATAGGAGTTACAGGTTACGACACAAAGTTGACAAAGTTTGAGTGCAAAAAACAGGTTCAGCTTGTGCATAATTATGGTAAAATGGAAAATCGTTTATCATTCAACTATTAAAGTATTCATCGTCACATATACACACACTTCTCACATGCATACTTACCCTCATCACATACACACTCACAGCTTTAACAACCACCAGGTTGCCAGCTCATTCAGCAGGGTTAATATGATACGTGGTGGATCTCTAATAATTGTTCGTAACAATATGAAATTTAAAGAACGTAAGGATATAGTGAGCCTCTCTGTTGAGCGAGTTATTGAAATAGCTTGCATTGAGCTTGAGCAGTTCATTGTAATGAGCGTGTACAGGCCCCCATGTGCTTCATATGATGTTTTTGAGAAATATATGGAAGAAGTATTATTAAAGACTTGTAACAGTAATAAAACAGTTGTTATCTGTGGAGATTTCAATATTAATATACTGGAAACATCACCTACTGTAAATAAGTTTATAACTTTATTAAAGTCATATAATTTGTACAATACTTTCTTTGAGCCGACTAGAATAACTGCCACTAGTGCTACCTGTATTGACAATATTTTTTCAAACTCAAGACCTTCTACCCACTTAATTATAAATGAGTTGGACTCTGATCACTGTGGCCAGTTAGTCACTTTCCCTCAGAAAATAGTCAGAGCTCAAAGAAAACTTGTTAGTTTTGTTCCGGTAAACAAAAGTCGCTTAGAACAATTTAAAAAGAATTTAATAGAAAAACTACCAGGTTTGCCTTATCACAGTAACCCGGATCAAGCTTATACTGTACTATTTAACCTCATAAATTGTGAGTTTAGGAAGGTATTCACATCAAAAACATTACCTGTTTGTGACCGCGTTATATTTAGTGATTGGGCAACACCAGGTATTTACAAAAGTAGGCAGAGGTTATATGAACTGTACCATGAAAAAACGTATAACTATGATGAAACTTTTAAAGAATTTGTTAAAAATTACTCTAAAACTTTTAAAAGAGCCTGTTCGTCAGCAAAAGCCATACACATTAAAAATAAAATAAAATATTCTGGAAATAAAATTAAAACAACTTGGAATATTATTAATTCAGAAACGGGAAGGACGACAGTTCGGAATCGTGACTTCCATCTAAAAGTCAATGATGTAGATATTGAGGCAGACGTGGAGGTGGCTACTGAGTTTGAAAATTTCTTCACTAATATTCCCATTTTAACAACCAAAACTCTGTCATCGTCGTCCTCCACTTCTGCTTACTCAATACTAAAAGAATGTGTACCAGAATGTGATAAACACTTTAAATTCGCAATTGTTACCGCTAAAGACGTTATAGATTGTTTTAAAGATCTCGAGGTAAAAAAAACTGCTGACCTTTGGGGATTATCAGTACATACCATGTCTTCAATAATTGATATTATTGCACCCTTTTTATCAATTGTTTTTAACTCTTGTATTGCATCTGGTGTATTTCCTGATCTAATGAAACTTAGCAAAGTGATTCCACTGTTCAAATCTGGCAGCACGACTGATCCCACTAATTTTCGACCTATTTCGATATTACCAACATTGAGCAAAATCTTTGAAAAACTAATTTTAAAACAAATGTTAGGCCATTTCAATACACATAATTTACTTCATCTGAAACAGTTTGGTTTTACAAAGGGTCGTTCAACTACAGACGCGGGCGTGGAATTACTGAAGAGCATATTCGAGGCCTGGGAGGAGTCGCAGGATGCTCTTGGCATTTTCTGTGACTTGTCTAAGGCGTTCGATTGCGTAAATCATGATACACTCATCAGGAAGCTGTACCACTATGGTATAAGGGACAGGGCTCTCGACCTTCTGACTTCTTATCTGAACAACAGAATTCAAAGGGTAGATGTTAATGGCAAGAGATCTGCAGGATCTGCGGTCACTATGGGCGTTCCACAGGGTTCAATTCTGGGTCCTTTCTTGTTTCTTATTTATATAAATGACTTACCTTATCACATAAGGGACAATCACAAGATTGTATTATTCGCAGATGACACATCCCTCATTTTTAAAATCAAACGTCAGTTAGTCAACTTTGAACAAGTTAACGATGCACTCTCTAGAGTTGTCCATTGGTTTAATGTAAATAATCTTCTCCTGAATGAAAAAAAGACTAAACTCATTAAATTCTCAACGCCAAATGTCAGGCAGCTAACTGCCAATGTTCAACTTAATGGAATGGAGTTGGACCCTGTTGAGTCGACAGTTTTCCTTGGAATAACCATTGACGGTAAATTGCAATGGGGCCCACACATAGAAAAATTGTCAGGAAGGCTTAGTTCGGCCGCCTACGCTGTCAAAAAAATTCGACAGATAACTGATGTGGATACAGCCAGAATTGTTTATTTTAGTTATTTTCATAGCCTTATGTCTTATGGGATTCTTCTCTGGGGAACCTGTGCGGGCATTAATACTATCTTTGTTTTACAGAAAAGGGCTGTTCGAGCCATTTACAATCTAGGTCCAAGGGATTCTCTTCGAGAGAAGTTCAAGGAAATAAATATTCTGACTGTAGCCTCTCAATATATATTTGATAATCTATTGTATGTACACAAAAATATATCCAATTTTAAGAAGATGTCCGATATTCATAGTTTAAATACTAGGAATAAACACAATCTTGCTGTCCA
The DNA here is from genome assembly GCA_905163495.3 of Cosmia trapezina. Classification (NCBI taxonomy): domain Eukaryota; kingdom Metazoa; phylum Arthropoda; class Insecta; order Lepidoptera; family Noctuidae; genus Cosmia; species Cosmia trapezina. The sequence continues at coordinate 26,936,191 of LR991028.1, forward strand.
TCGCACTCGTCTCCACAGAGTAGGCAACTCGTTCATGGGTCAATGTATATGCTTTTACAACAAACTTCCCGTTGAAATTCGAAACTTGCCCATTAAACGATTTAAAAGCTGTATTAAAACCAAACTTTGTAAAAAGGGCTACTATAAAATTTCCGATTATTTAGAAGACAAAAAAGCTTGGGTTTGAGCTATTCGCTCAACCTTGTATTACCTATATGTAATACCAAAATCATTATATTATGCAAAATGACAAACCTTTGTTTAAAATAATAATATATTTTTTTCTTTAATTATTGTAAATGTGAGCACTATGTGGATCTTTTTTTTTTTTTTCTTTTTTAGTTTTATTGATGGTCTGACATTTTTTGAGTAAGTACTTTATGCGACCTCCCCAAATGTCCTTTCTTTGGTATTGTTCGTCGAGTTATTGAGCTCCTTAAATCCTTGAGTTGAGCTACACGATTGTTGACAAATGCTTGCACTGACTGGACAGGTCCACTCAAATTTTTATGGTTCTTTCCTCAAAAGACCATTTCAGACATTGATCTACATGGTCCTCACATGATCTGACCAAGATTATGTCTGGACTTTAAAAGAGACTTTGACCCCTGAGTTTGTTTCGCCATTTCTTCTCAGGGTAGTCAGATAGGAAATGTCGACTTCATCTAGCTTATTAAAAAAAATATGACGTGTAAAAGTGATTTCGATATCCTATTTACAGAATAAACAATTTCATTTCATTTCATTTCATTTCATTTCATTTCATTTCATTTCATTTCATTTCATTTCATTTCATTTCATTTCATTTCATTTCATTTCATTTCATTTCATTTCATTTCACTCATTTGGTTACTTTTTAGTCCTATAGAATTCGCTTAAAAAATGTAATTAAAATCTCGATTATGATTGTAACTTGATTGTAAATGTAATTTGGCCAATCCCTAGCATCCGTGGGATGACACTGACAGCTCACTCCACGCAAGTTTTCACGGTGAGATTTTTACAGAATCGACCAGCTGAACCTTAAGTCACGTCCTGGGTAAAAAACAAGGTAAATACTTGAGAATGGGGAGCCACACGCAAAGCTGTTTGTAGATGGCGCTCTGAACGACTGTACATTGTTTTACAAACAAATCCATACAATTTGACAATCTTTCGTTATGTCAAATCAATGAAAAAAGGACAGTCGATCATGTGCCACCTAGCGTGATAAAAAGTTAGTTTTCCTCCCCGTTGGATGGCTTGGAAACATAAAAATACTTCATTAATACGTACCTATCCTATAATATCAGTCAATTAGTGAGTGCTGGCTGTGTCGTATTATGTGTTTGTTATACTTGTGCGCAATTTCTGGAACTGGAAAACAGTTTTTTAGTGAATCTGAAACGATTTGTCTTCAAGAGTAGATCGTAAAATAAATTAAAACTCGGTGGCAAGGACTATGGGGATCCCAGCAGTTAAAAAAGCTGCACGGGCTCGCCTAACGGAGGAATACAATACTATCGAAGAAAATTCAATTATTGTGTGATTACACACCTTCTTTTGCAGGTAAAATCTTATATACCTAAGCACTTAAGGTCGCCTGGACTCGACCGAGTTGTGAGTCGAGGATCTTTCGTGGCTACGACTAATTGAGAGTATTAGGATTTGAATAGGTGTATGGGTATAAGAGTCTCTGAGCTAAGCCGCGGACAGACGGACAGATAGACATACAGACGGACATTGGGCGATATGGGTTCCCTTTGGGTTCCTTGTTGAATACGGAACCCTAACAAGACTGTCCATGATAAAAGAATAACTGAAGACACAAACTTCTTAGATTGGTACATTTATTAACACAATGTAGATCACGTAACGTGTCGGGTTAGTACGGAAATGAAACAGAAAAAAAAATATACTCTGATCCCTCCAGCCGCAGCCGAGTAGCTCATGAGGAACTGAGCCTAACCTTACTAATTCCATGGCTCAGACCGGTTCAGTCAGACAGATGTCAATGGCATGTGTCAGTGTCAGTCCAGTCTGTCAGTGTCGTCATGTAATCGCACTGCTGTCGAGTCTCGTCTAAAATTTTCGTCATCGAGAAAAACTACAAAATACTGCAAGGAGAAAATCACGAATACTGAAAATTCTGTTTGATAATTTAACTTTTTGCCACAGTTAGCAATTTAATTGATTCATTTTAAGCAAGTTATCGTTTGATTTTTTTTCGAGTTGAGGTCAACAGCTGCAAAAAGCAAGTGTGTGCACTACTTGAAATAATAGTTAATTATAAATTTGAATTAATTTATTATTTAGGCCGTAGCAGAGTAGATAGATCCAGGTATATAATCTACGCGAATGTATGTGATAGCCAGATAGCTCAACGAATTTTTTTTATAGGTTATGTTTAGTTTTAGAGAATTAACACTGTCACTAAATATTTTCGTAGAAAATTTTATAGATTCGCTTATTAACGTGTCAAATTGTGTTTACACTGATAATAATGTAAGCTACTGGTTATTCTGGTTAGGTATTTTGCAACTGATGTAATTTTTGACTTTCTCTCTAATAATTCAATTTGCTTGGTAACCGTTTTGTGGTAAGGTGAATGGTGCAATGGTTGCCTTCGAAATTTAAATTTTCTTTATTGCATTTACAGTTCAGTATCACTTTTTATGTAGATCAAAATATGATTTGTGATTATAACAATTATTTACATATTTATAAGTTAAGGTTCTGGATATCAGAACAAATCTAACTTACAGAGATGTATTGATGATTCTTATAATTATAATTATGTAAATACATAATAGTTACAGTTGCAAATCATATTTTGATCAATATGCAACCTGACACTGACCTGCAAATTGCAAAAAATTAAGAAAATTTTAATTTTGCAGGCTACTATTGCGCATTCAACATATCAGTTTTAGAAACTGCATTTGTGTGAACTATCAACCCTCTATCTGTATAGAATAGGTCCCAGCAGCTCAAATTAAGTAGACATTTCTAAAGGAATCAATATAGAGGTGTGTAGGATACTCATGGATAAAATAAAACACTTACAGACAATGTCTGATGATGCCGAGTTGCAGACTGAGGAGACGGAGGTGCTGAAATCAATTTATGAAGGAGATGACAATTTCAAACAAGTTGATGCTAAAACTTATCAATACAAGGTAGCTTTTCTTACATTATCATCTGAATATTCCTTCTAAATATTGCTTACATTCAATTTCCTCTACAACAATTATTACAATAAATTATCTACTTTAGCATTATGTAGATGTAAAATATGCACATATCACAACACTAATAGTTGACTCACCAACGCACCACCGCTCTGGCGGACAGTCCGACCACGACTGCTCGCCCCACCACTCGGACCGGTATTTATAACCGAGCGACGTATGCGCCTGAGGCAACGTCACAATACTGTCATCGGCTCGTATTGCGATATAGTGATATCTACATACACTACATCCCTTCCTTATTTTAATTTATTTTATTTCTGTATTAAATATCCCCTGCATTAAATAATAAGGATCTTAAGGAAGAAGTGATAAGTTTTTATATTTATCATCTACATAGTATTATTAAGTTACAAGTACCTAGTCTTTATTTATTAAAGAACACAGCATATACATTCAACATTGGTTCAGTCTGCATGATATTACTTGTACTTTTCTGTAGTGGATCACTTATCTAGTTATTTACTAAATTAGGCACTTACCCAATTTAGGCATCTTTGTCAAATCAGTTTTTTAATCAATTAATACAAGTAATTGCTTTATATTTTTACCCCATTGTAATCAATATAATTTCCTGTGTACTTTGTTCAATATATTTCCTTCCTTCTTTCTTTCCTTTCTTGTGAATGATAGTCTGACTAAAATGTTCATGCAAGCTAATTGATATTATATCTTGATTATTGATGATAACGATGTTGTTTTGTATGTGTTATAACACGGCCAATATTGCTCATGAGGTGCAGTCAAGAGAGACCACATTTGCTTACTGTACATGAGGTGTGGTCGAAAATTTCGAGTTTGAGTGGCCCAGCCATTCTAAATAAGAGGTGGTTTCAATACCACTGTTCTCAACTATAACATCTAATTCTCAAGGAACTTGGTGATCAGGGATCTTCACACAATTATGAGGGTTTTCATAGCTTCGTTTATAGTTTAGATTTTCTTTGTAAAGGCGCTTGCTTACAAAGAAAATCACTTTAACCATAAGGTGGTATTTTCACCCTTCACACACTGCACCAGTGCATTGTTAGTAGCCAGTCCATTGGCTAAATAATATTGCTGCCGGCCCATTATCATAACCAATAAATTAATGATTTGCCTGCAAAGTTAAAATATTTGTTAATTAAATCAATCAATCAATCAATGAGCCTTTCATCCTGAACTTTTAAGACTAGTCTAAAAATATTGTTTTGCTTTACAGATTGTCTCTCAGTTCAGTGTGCCTCTTGGCATAGGCTTCCTCTAACATCTTCCATTGCTTTCTATACCTAATCGATCTTCTGCAGTTAGGTCCGGCTGTTAATCTTAACTCATCCTCCCATTGCCTTCCTCTATTCCTTATGCCATTTTTAGGTACCATTCAGTGATTATTTTACTCTATTTTTCTTGAGTACTTCGCAGTATATGGCCTATCCATCTCCACTTTAGTTGATCTATCTTTACTAGCACGTCTGTTACTCTAGCTTTTGATCTTATGCAGGTGTTTCTTTTCCTGTCCTGCTTTTTAACTCAAATCTTCTCCATGGCTCTTTGGCAGTGTACTAGACTGTTCCTGTGAAGTTTAGTGAGGGACCAGGTTTCACAGCCATAGGTGAGGTAGGGGAGAATGCAGGTATCAAAACTTTCTGTTTAATTTATGTGCTTGTTTCAGTGGATTCCTTTAGGGATCAGTATTTTTTCCAGCTTATTGGTTATTCTTTTGTTTATTTCGTTGGTAGATTGGTCTCTGTGAGAGATGATTTGTCCTAGGTAAATATACTCTTCTACGCACTTCGCGGTTAGCAAGTAGTTTGGTCTTGTTTATGTTCATGTAGAATCCGATTTTCTCACTTTGTTGCTTTAGGTCTTCCATCATTTTCCTTAGATTATGTGTTTGAGGTTAGTTAGTAATTTGGTCTTGATAATGTTCATGTATAATCCAATTTTCTCACTTTGTTGCTTTAGGTCTTCTATCATTTTCCTTAGATTATGTGGGTCTTTTTTCAATAAGACAATGTCGTCTGCAAAACTTAAATGGTTCTGTTAAATGGTTCCTTAAATGACTGATAATCTGCCTAGCCTTTTCCCAAGTATGTTGGAATCGGCTTGTAGTCTAACTGGATGCAGCTGAATATCAGTATTTTACATCGAGCAACTGCCTATCTGACCTCCACAACCCAGATACTGGGTAATACGATACCCATTGGTAAGACTGGTTGTCAGACCTTCGGGCTTCTGACGGACGACCCGTAACGACTGTCAAAGATCCATGAATGACAGCCGGGACCAATGGCTTAACGCTGCGCTGCGTTATGCTCCAGTGAGTCGGAGTGTACAGCTCTGGGTTGAGGCTGAAGGTGATGACCAGGAATGCGCGTCCGCTGCATGCTGGTGGTCAGGATACCTGTTGAAGCCGTGGATGCTGGCTGGATGTGTGACTCGCCGCTCGAAAGTTTTGAGGAAGTGATGCTGATGACGTCACGCTGATGTAGTTGCACGAAGGCTGCGCTGACGTTCATGCTCGGGGTCACCAATTTAGAGGTATGAGGAACAGGGTGTAAAGTTCACTCATTCTTCATAGAAAAGGTAGGATCCTCCGACCAGACGGATGTTGTGTCTGGTGGGCTACTGCCCAACGGTTGATGTCGGGACGTTGTATATATGCTAATCGCGTGGTAAACTCTAATTGCGCGATGCAGGTTTGCGTGACGTCATGTCATTGATGCGTAGTTCATATGTGGCGATGTAGATGCCGCCACATGCTTTCCGAGGCACGGTGGAGTCTCGGTATGTCTAGATGGTCACCCATCCACGGATCAACCCCGGCAAGCGTAGCTTAACGTGATACATCGACCCGTGCGGCTATTATTACCTAGCCACAAGCTCTTCACTGTTTAATGACCAGTATGTACTTAAAGGGTACCACTAATGCTGACCTATTTTTCTTTTTGATAACTGTCAATTAATGACCAGTAGGTATATTCTTCTGTTAATACCGTCGTTCTCTGATGACTTGTCAATTTAATGACCAGTAGATATATTCTACTGCCGTTATCGTCATACTCTGATGACTTGTCAATTTAATGACCAGTATATATATTCTACTGCAGTTACCGTCATTCTAGATGACTGTCAATTTAATGACCAGTAGATTTATTCTACTGCAGTTACCGTCATTCTAGATGACTTGTCAATTTAATGACCAGTAGCTAGGTTCTACTGCTACCACTGTCATTTCCCGACAACTGTCAATTTAATGACCAGTAGAAATGTTCTACTGCTATTTCGCATTGCGCACATTTTGCACATTTTCATATGGTAATACCACCCAAGGACTCCACGAGACAGGGTTGACCTAGTGTGGAGTTCATAAGCAAGGTATCCTTTGCGTCTTATTACATTTGTTTGGTTATCTCTTTTCTTAATAAACCTCAACTGTTTCTTCCTCATTCTTTTCAGTTTAGTTATATTTTTAATAACTTGTAATAGTTCAGTTTTATGTTTGTTTTCTTCTGCACGTTGTAAATACTGTCGCCGCCTCTTCTTTCAATATATTTATTTTTGTTTCAATTCAGCTAATATTTGTTTAGATAGCTCCTTTGTTTTCTGTAACTTTTGGCGTAATGCTTTTTTTCTTTTCAAAAGTATGCTTGAGTCCCATAATTTTATTTATGGTTGAAACCTTTCTTTTTTAGATTTCCAAAACTTTCCAAAATTGGAAATGCCTCTAATGGGTTCTGTTTTACTTGAAGATGTGTCGTGTTTACTGTTGTCTTCATCTCTGATTTTTAGCTATGGTTGATACTATGGCGAGAACTTTAGTATGTGTTTCTTCAACTAATCATATAGCATAATTCAAATAACTAAGCATGTGGTCCCGGGTTCGACTCTCTGGTCGGGCAGCGTCACTTATTTTCTCCATCACGAACCTCCGAATAACATACCGGAGTCTGAACTGTAGTCCATTTAATGGCAACAGACATGCCCAACGTTACTGGTGAAACGTGGTTGCACCACACATCTCTGCCTACCCCTTTTGGGCACATAAGCGTGATGTTATGTTTAAATAATTAAACCACTATTTTTTCCTTAATAAACAAGATAGTATTTAAATAGTTATGAACCATTCATTGTTTCCTCCTTTTATTTACCTCCTTTCATTTCTAATGAAAAACTCTAACGTATTTATATTCATAATTTGACGTTTGAAATCAAAGAGATTTAAGATACTATAGAGAGGCTATCAGAAGAAATGTCCCACAAAAACTGTTATACCAAGTCTCAGTGACGCCATCTAGCATAATACTCGTATAGCAAAATTACATAATAACCAAGTATGACATGTATACCTGATACACTTTTACCGACACCAACCTTTGATTTAGCAACCGTCAATACTCGATAAATTATAAAATAGAAACGAAAATAAACCGTAGTTGAATCGAGTCATTTCATCACTACAAGGTTGCAATACCACAATGTACAATTCGGCATATTTTCTTCGAAACTAATTTTCATTTGGTGGACACGAATTTGACGTGACATGCAGGCGTACCACACAAAACTGAGGGACTTTTGACCACTAGGACATAAGTATCGGATTACGATTTTAGAAAGAAAGAAAAAAGAAAGAAAATAGATTTATTTAGCACAGACTAAAAGGCACACACCATAATAGGTATAACAATAGGTACCTACTTAATAAAAAAAAAAAAAAAATAACACAAAATAACACAGCGATGAGTGTGTGCCCGACGGCTGCGCCAAAAAGGCCCAGTTCAGCAAAAATGCCAGACAACTAGTGCCTGACGCTGGTTTTCAACTGGACCAAGTGTGAGGTAACGGATGTAAATCAGTTTTAATAAATAAATAAATAAATATACTGCAACGTGTGTAATAAAAAATAATAATAAGTTTGTGTCAGATAATAATAAATAATATCGTGTACGTACATAATATAGTAGTGTGATTTTGAGTAAAAAAATTAACAGGTCTCACATACGCAAATGGGACCAAGCGATGCCGCGGATATCGCAACAACAATCTTCGGGCTGAGCCTTATGAGACATGACTGGCTCGCTGGCTCATGTCACATGAGCCAGCGAGCCAAGCCGAGCGTTAACATGAGCGAGAGCAATTCCCAGAAACAGCAGCTATTTACATTTCCGTGCAACATTCACCGACAGAAACACTGATACATACATACATTATATAATTGACACATTTAGTGTGACCATATCCAGCTTCTGTTGCTCTTCTATGAGGTACTGCCGTAAGCGTCGTCTAAAAGCACCTATCGTGTTCATTTCTCTAATCGGTGGTGGCAGGTTATTCCATATTTTGGAAGCCGCATAACGAAAACTGCCCCTAAAAGCGGCTGTACCCTGAGACCGAGTCGTGAGTTGTTGCGAGCAATGCCTTCTCCCGCATTCCCGTCTACTCGCCACCCAACTTAGCTTGTTGTATAGATAGTCCGGTTTCTGATATTTAATCACACCGAACAGAAGGCAAGCCAAGTGCAGTTTGCGTCTGGACTTCATTTTTAGGGTAAAGTGCCTGTTCAGAAATGGTGTTACATGGCTTCTGCGAGGAATATTGTAACAAAACCGAGCACAGGCGTTTTGTACCCTTTGGATGAGGCGGTCAGTACGAGCTAATAGGCGCGGGCCGTAAACCGTGTCAGCATAGTTCAACCTAGACAGAACCAGGGTTTCCACTAGCTGTTCCCGTAGCCTTTCAGATAGATAAGGCCTCATATTGTATAAAATCTTTAGGCGATAAAAACAGTTCCTTACCGAGTCTGCTACGTGTTTCTCAAAACGAAGGTCTTTGTCCATAATAACACCCAGATTCCGCGCTTCATACACTCGCTCAATTGGTTCGCCCATAAGTTCCAAGTCAAGAATCATAGGTATTCGAGCCAGCTGTTGTCTAGTGCCAACTACCATATATTTGGTTTTTGAAGGATTTAATGACAGGCAGTTCTCCTCTGACCAGGCAGCGATTCTCTTAAGATCGTCGTTTAGATCCTTAATGGCTATATCGTACTCGTCTGGTCTAAATGATATATAAAGTTGGACATCATCGGCGTAAATATGAAACTTGCATCTTTGGAGACATTTAATAATATCCGCACAATACAGAATAAAGAGAATCGGGCCCAATATAGAGCCCTGTGGGACTCCTCTTTCTACAGAAATAAGTGTCGACCTACGGGTAGTGCCGTCACCCAAACGCAAGTCAACTAGTTGCTCCCTATTACTAAGATAGCTGCGGAACCATTGCGTAGCGCTGGGGTCGAAACCATAATATTTTAACTTAGATAGTAATAGCGGGATATTTATTGCATCAAATGCACGCGAAAAATCGAGTAAAACCAGTATTGAGCACATTCCTCCATCTTGGGCAGATAATATATTATCAGTAACATCCAGTAAAGCAGTAGCAAGTAGATGTACTGCGCTGTTTCCTGAAACCCGATTGTAAGTCAGGTAGAACGTTACTTTGTTCCAAAAATAATGTTAGCTGGCGGCTAACAATTTTTTCTAATACTTTGGATAGACATGGTAATATACTTATAGGGCGAAGGTCTTTAAAAGTAGATGGATTAGAATTTTTTGGCAAGGGCCTAACAGAGGCAATTTTCCATAGGTCAGGAAACGTAGACGTTACTATGGAGCGGTTTATTATGTCCGTTACAACATTTAGTGTGTGTGGCAGAGTCATGTTTATCATATCTAGAGTAATGTTGTCGTAACCTTCAGCGTTACTTTTAAGGGTCGAGATAACGCGAGAGACGTCGTTCTCCTCCACTGGTGTTATTACGAAAATGTCTTCACCATGTCTATGATTTTCATAATAGCTAATAAGAGATACACTTGCCACGGGGTTACCGGGGACAATTAAAAAGTTGTTATTAATTATGTCAGGATCTGTAAAGTGCGACGGAAGGTCTTGTCTAGGCTTATGGGGCGATAAGGTGGTTTTTAGATTTTTCCATAACAATTTAGGATTTTTTATTCTATTATTTATGTTGTGCTTAAAATACGCTACTTTTTCACTGTACAACGAAGTAATCACTAAATGTTTTAAATCTTTGTAATATATTTTTTTTGAATCGGCTTTCGTTTTCCTATAGCTACTAAGTGCGTCATCACGTAAACGCATCATAACTTTGATTGTATCTGTAATCCACGGATACGACTTTTCCCTTACAGTACACGTCTTGATCGGCGCGTGAACATCAAACAGGGAAATTATATGGGTGTTAAAGACATGCACCATATCATTAACGTTGTCAAGCGTCGAAATAATTCCAAAATTTAAAAACGATAAGTCCAAATTAAAACCTTCCGTACACACATTTTTAAGAGGCCGAAACTTTACCAAGTATGGTTTGAACTTATCACGCTTAATATGAAATTCACCAACTACAATAGAATGGCCGTTGATTGCACCAAAAGGTTCTACCGATGTATTTCTTGCTCTCAGGTCAGTACATAGGAGATCGATGAGAGTTTCACTGGATGCTGTAAAGTGGGTAGGAGTTGTGACCAACTGTGAAAGACTGAGGCAATTCAAAAACTCATTAATATTTTTAGTTTTAATACCGTTCGTGTCTAGCAAATTGACATTGAAATCGCCAAGTAATATGTAGTGGTCGCAATTTCCCAGTGAACTAATAGAATCCGTTATGGCATCCAAGAAAAGAACAAGATCTTGCCATGGTGGTCGATAGGCTGTACCTATAGCGATTTTTTTGCCGTTTAATGAGATCGTCAACCACATTTGTTCGACCGATTCGAACCTTGGATCGACTGTACCGGTCCATGTACGCGCGCTCAGACCCCGCCGCAGATAAAAGCCGACGCCCCCACCACGTCCCGAGCGCACACTCGGCGGCCGCGGCGTGTGGCGCAGACGGTAGCCCGGCACCACCGGAGCGCGCCCCTCCTCGCCCGGACGCAATCAGGTCTCGTTAATGGCCATAACGTCAAAACAATGCCTATCGATTGCACCTATCAAGTTATCATGACCTGTACCCAATGAACCAGCATTAAGAAAACCTACTTTAAGAAACTGATCTCCCTTAGTCATCATTATAATAATGTAAAACAATTCCGCCACCTAGCAATATCAATACTATCAGTGCACATTCAGTAGTTTCAATTCTAATTTCATATAATAATATTATTAGTTTTAGTCCAATTGTAATTAAGTAAATATTTAATATAATAAAATGAAAATGGAACAAAGGTTTTAAGCTACGGTATATAAATAATAATAGTTTTGTAAATAATTGGATTGTCAAATTAAATGGTACTTTTGAAATAAATAGGTGTAGATAAATATGTGTGGTGTTATAAAACTGATTTACGTATAGTTGAAAGAGGTGCGCCGCGAGACACACACCTAACAATATAGTAGACAGCAGATGGTAGCAACATAAACTTGATACTTTTGAAATGCTGACACATGATATAAACAAACTTAATTTAAAAATCAACATGAGAGTATAAGAAAGTATGACCTTAACTAAACAAAAAATAAAAGGCACGACAAAATTATAAAAAACTAATGAAATGGTGATTTTAAAGTGCGCTATTTGCGCCGCCACCCGGTGCCGCCGCCGCCGGTCCGAAAGTGCGCAGTAAGTCAGCCTCACAGCGGATGCGGCAAGTGGCGTCTCCAGGCTTGTACCGGGCGAGAATACGGCCTCGTTTTGCCCATACAAACTGCCAACCGAGGCGACTGCCGGCCTCACGAGCGCTCCGAAACAACTCTCGATTCACTTTCGTAAGGCGCTCGTTCACATAGAAGCGCGTCGCAGGACCCGGCAAATCCAGGTCCGCAGTAGTTATGCCGCGTCGCACTCGCGCACCCTCCAGCAGCTCGTCACGCAGGTCGCGGCGCGCGAAGCGCACGACGAGGAAGCGCGGGCGGGTCTCCACCGGCGCCGAAGCTTGCGTCGCGTTAATGCGCCTACCTCCGACACGCTCGGCGCTCACTATGTCGCGCGCCTCGACTCTCACGCCAATTTTCGACGCAACCAACATCGCTGTGTGGATAGAATTCTCACCGCTGCTCTCGGGTATGTTTGAGATCTGTACGTCATTAGCGAGCAGCTCCTGATCGCGGTCGTTTATATCGCTCCGCAGCTGTACTATTAAATCGTTTACCTCCGACGATATGGGCAGGGTGTGTTTACTCTCTAACACAGCCACTCTCTCCTCCAGATGACTCATCCTATCGTTAGCTGTGACTAGAGAGGATCTAAGTTCGGACAGATCATCCCGTAGTTGCTGGAATTCACTCCGCACCGTCTTCAAAAATTCCTCCTTAAAAAGACTTAGCTCTGCCCTGAGGATGTCCAAGTTGAGCCCCTGTGTGGCATCTGTAGCTGTGCTGACTATGGTGCTGGTGCCCATCAGGCTTTCTTCGTGTGCAGCTGGCGCTGCTGTACGCGCCCTTACCGGCGTTTCAGCCCGGTTGTCCCTCACCAGGTTCTTAGTACACTCAGGACAGTGCCAGGGGGTCGATAAAGGGCCAGTATTCTGCATGCCCACGCATGCACGATGGTACCAAGTTCTACATTTATTGCAATTGGCGCCCTCTGTCGACGACAGAAACTTGCCACAACCACCGCACTTAGCCATGGTGAACTTGTTGATGTATTTTGTTAATCGATCAGTCCTACTAGTACACCGATAAGGCAACAGATGGCGCTATTATGAGAAACACGTCTATGGCAGTTTTTACGGTGTTTATGGGCACGGCAGGCCACCATAGGCTGAGCACAGTATGGGTATAAAGGTGCGCACACACTAAAGTTTGATCACCGACTGTTTTCCGATCACAAATAAAACACTGTTAATTTCCCTTCGTGTGTAGGTACTTAAATATTTCTGGAGATCGATAAAACGTTTTTAGAGTTTATTATATTTAACACAGCACATAAACACTGGAAAATAATGTTACTTGTAAGTTTCACTTTTAGATGTATTTCCACAATAAAATATTGCAAAACAAACTTGTATTTTTATTTATTTCGCGAGAATTAAAACAGAGAGCTTATGACTGATTGACATCCGTGACGTCACCATTTTGTTCGCTTTGTCCCGTCTATTGTTAAGTAATATTTAATGTCTTTGTTTGAAATGTAACAATATTTTGTATATTTCCTTCTGAAATATATTATTTAAATCAATCTATCTGTAGGAGATTATATTTTTTTCATCCATTAACATTAATATAACAGTCATGTTCCTCATACTAGTTTTTTTTTTTTTTTTTTTTAATTTTAAACATGAATAATTGTCATTATTACATTGATTTATTATTATAATTTGTATAATAAAATATAAAAACTCACGGTTTTCTCCTCGTCACCAATGTAAAATATGCACATATCACAACACTAATAGTTGACTCACCAACGCACCACCGCTCTGGCGGACAGTCCGACCACGACTGCTCGCCCCACCACTCGGACCGGTATTTATAACCGAGCGACGTATGCGCCTGAGGCAACGTCACAATACTGTCATCGGCTCGTATTGCGATATAGTGATATCTACATACACTACAGTAGACAAGTTGATTTTTGAGTGACCATCAGATCAAATTCCATGTATGACATGATTCATAAACTTGTTATGATCTAAGATTCTTCTGCATTAAAGTTAGGACTTAACATTTGGTATGAAATTCTAATATAATTAAATACAATATACAAGTTAACACTATTTACACTAGCTACTAAAGTAAATGACTAACTAGCTAACTAACTAACTAAATAAATAAATAAATACATAAACAAAAGGACACATATGCATCAAAGTACTCATCCGCAATCAATGCCATCCGGAAACGTGCCCAGAAGACTGGCAGCATTGTCACGTTTAGTGACAATGCTAATTCTTTGGCCAAAGAATGAGCCAGCCCTCTGGACAAGTAAAACATAGTATTTCTTGTTACGCATTTGCTTTACTCCTCAATGATTGAGAGAACCTATCCCATCATAATTTTCCTCAACTACACACTTGCACAGCCAATGGCGGATTTAGAAAGTATTATTGTGACCATAATTAAAAAAAAAAACTTTCTAAACCCGCCACGCCATTGGCAGTAAAGTCTCAACCAGTTGGCGAGAAATTTTCTGATAAGTTTACCTGAATTTATCAGGACAAACTATTAGGAAAATCTCTTATCAGCTGTCCACAAGCTAATGCAGTACTTGTTTTGAATTTAAATTATAAATTGCAGACCAATGAAATACATCAAATAGTTGCCAGTTTAATTTTTTTTTAATTTTTCAGTACATAGAAGGAGATAAGTCATTTATTCTGGAGATATCATGGGGCCCTACGTACCCGACAGACAAGCCTAGCTTTAATTTGGATATATTCTACAATCAGTCTTTGTAAGTACTAAGATATTATACTTACGTAAATGTGTAAGTGTGTTTGTTGGTTTGCCATTCTACATTCTACACAGCAACAGAGCAAGGGGCCAACTTGTTTCTTGTATTGTGATTATTTAGTTAATTTGGTGAGTGACAGTGAGAACCTAACATTTTTTAGGATACTTTTTATCCCGAAGAATGTTAGGTTCTTCTGGGCTAAAAAGTAAAGAAATCTTTTTATAAGTAACAAACACCCGTGCGATGGCCTATGGCACTGAAACATGGTCGCTCACAATGGACCTCATTAGAAGTCTGAAACTCACCCAAAGGGCGATGGAGAGGACTATGCTTGGAGTTTCCCTAGGTGATCAAATGAGAACTGCAGGAGAACCAAGGTATCCTACTTAGTCTAACTTAAGTAGCAGTGGGCAGGGCATATTGCTTGCAGAACAGATGGCCGATGTGGCTGAAATGTTCTGGAGTAACCCAGAACCTTTCAGGTGAAAGACGTCTATGTCCTTCGCCTGAAATGATGATGATGAACACCAAATTGTTTTTAGGTTACTTCCCGTAAAAGAAAAAATATTGAATATAGTGAATGCTGAAGCGGAGCAATGGGTTGGGTGTGCAATGACGTACACACTGTTTGAGTGTTTGAAGGAGAAAGTAACAGAACTACTGGATGAACAGACTGAAGAGGCAGTGGTGACTAGAGTGGAGAAGATAGTTATCGATGACCAGGTGAGCTAATGAGAGCACAGTAGAACTACTGTGTAACATTCCCTTCCGTAAGAGATGTGCTGAGCTACGTAGAAACGGATGTGTATGATAACAATCAATAGGATCATTTGATTTTGATAGTGTAGCTTAGCACATCTCTGGTAGAAAAGAGTTCAACGAAGCTAAGTGTTTTATATATTCTCAAAGCAGATCTTTATAACACATCTTATTTAGTCTGCTACACCACTCTCTGGTGGAAATACAGTCCGAGTTAGCTTAGCTGCACCACTTAGCACCTTGTGGTGGGCAGGCCTGATGCCTATTTCACAAGAGGACAAACTCTGTCAGCCGTCAAGAGACGAGAATGTTCATGCGAGACTTTTTAGCACCATACAGGGTCAAAATGTCCAATTCTCAAAATGTCCAACGGTGTCAAAATGTCCAAATCCCAAAATGTCCAATTCTCAAAATGTCCAATTGTCCAAATGTCCAACTCCCAAAATGTCCAATCTTTGAGAATGTGGTAAATGCATTAAATAATTCATCAAAGTGCTTTTTTTAAGACTTATGAATACTTATGATATGAATGACAAACAATAAATAGAAAATACTGAAAGAACTTGTAAAGGTAAATATATGTTATAGATATAATTATGACAGCATAGCTTATTTACCTTTACGAAGTTCTTTTAGTATTTTATTTTAACTTCATAAGTCATAAAAAAGCATTCATAATCATTTCCTCTTATTTTTGGCTTCTTAGGTGCGTTATTGTAATTTTAAATACTGTGTCTACACTGTATCTTTAACTTAGTAACATGTGGAAACGTCGTGGATGATTGTACATTAGCTTCTAATATGTTGGAATATTTACTGTAACTTCTAATGTATAATTGGTTGTTTTCCCTAAATAAATAAATAAATTTACCACATTCTCAAAGATTGGACATTTTGACCCTGAACGGTTAGCACTCATCAAGTACCTAAGTAAACTATTTTTAAGGTTCCATACCAAAATGATAAAAAAGGAACCCATAAGGTATGACTCAGTCTGTCTGTCTGTCACAGCTGGATATCTCAAGAACTACTAATGCTATCAACTTGAAATTTGGAACAGTTTTAGATGACATTTACCCAACTATTATGCAAATAAAAAAGAATTAATAATATTTATATTTTTTCTAACAGGGACTGAAAGGGTGTTTTAAAAATTCAGGCCGCATAGTTTTCGACTTTTGATAAAAAATGTAAAAAAAATACCATTCCCCCCCCTATCTCCGAAGTTTGCAAAGATAAAAAGCTGAAATTATTCTATGTCATAGAAGTTTATGAAAAGATTACAGGAAAAATAAAATGATGTCTCTAAATAGCACACTTTTTCAGAAATCGGAACCGGAAACTCGCGCACCGAGGGTTCCCCTCGGTGCGCGAGTCCAACTCGCTCTTGACCGGTTTTTTAAAATCATAGTGCAGTAAATCCACTGACAATTCTTCCTAGGAGTCTCGTATAGAAAGTACACCTCCGCCTACTCCTCATACACGCTTGATTTCATGTTGAAATTACGCGTGTTTTAAGAAAACCATCTTTAGCCCGTCTGATGTCGTATGATGAACCACAGCACATGTAAATTGTTATACCTATTAAAATCTAAGTTATCCTTTATCGAGCATGAGCTATAATAGTTATTTATGCAACTGACGTATAATAAGGAGTATTAAAACACGAATGTCGGTTTATGTATGTGATAATAGTATCACATGAGTGTTTTAATACCTAATTATTATGTACAGTTGCATACAAGACTTTATCTACATCCATGTTATCAATCCTCTATAAAAGGTTCTGAAACAGTTTTTTGCAATACTAATACTCGTATCGAACATGGCGGCCGGCGTCATAGTATAGGTACGACGTGAATTCGAATAAGTTCTTTTTTTAAATTACGGCGCTGTTGTAGTGAAACGCGCCTGCATTATAATGTTCTTTTTTTGAAAACGAGTTGCATTATGAAATTCAGTACAACATTAAAGCACCCGTTTGGATGCTATTATGGTTACCATGGTTACTATGACACTGGCTGTTTTAATGTTGGCAATAAGCTAACTGTTTCAGAAACTTTTATAGAGAATTTATAGCATGGGTGTAGATAAATAAAATAGTAATCAAAAAATATTATTATTAGATTAGAGATTTATAAATAATATATTATTTAACAAATTCCAGAATGAAACTAAGAAACCAATTGAAAAAAAGGAGCAGTTAACGAAAGCGCAGAAGCGAAGAGCGTGGGATAAGGCGGAGATCGGGCGAGCAGGCGAGAAGCCGCGCGGGTTTGACTGGATGGACATCGTCAAACACTTATCGCAAGCACCCCATCATCAGCCCGCCTCATGACCCTCATAAAACTAATATATATGTACATGTCACGGTAAGAATGTGAGAATCGTTAGTTTATAATATGTATATCGGTATTATTTCCGTTAGATTATAAATTGTCGAAAAATTGGTAACTGGATGAAATGGGTCAGGGGGTCTACTCCCTAAGTTCGTCCGTTCGTCCCTCCGTCTAACATAACAATCCATCAAAACAAGTGTAAAAGTTAAATTTTTCGGACGGGCAAAAACACATTAGGAGTAGGGACAACTGTGAAATCGTGTTGTCATTCATACTTCGTTCGGGCCCCGAATCAATCATCCATCCGTAGGTGATACGGAGTTGGAAACCCCCGTAACGAAGGCCGAAACTACGGGCTTCGTGCTTAGGGAGTAGACCCCCAGGTTAGGTTACAACCTCGCGAGAGCCGAACGAGCGTAGCGAGTGGTGACGCGGCGGGCGAACACTACTTCCAAGTTGCTCGCAACAGCTGGGCAGGCTATTTAGTATTAGCTCAAGGTGCGTTACATCGCAAGCAAGTTTGATACCAGTTCACAATTTGTCGGGTTTCCCATGGATACTTTATATTATAAACTATTAGTAAATGGGTTTTTTTGCAGTTCACAAATTTTTAGACAGTTTATAATCTAACGGAAATAATACCGATAAGTTATAAACTAACGAAGTTCATAATTATACGGTGACATAATATTTTAAATACCTGAAGCGACGGCGCCATGTAGACGGTCAATAAATATCGCGATACCGATCTCTTTATGGTGTCATTGAAATAACCCTGAAATCACCACAAGTTCTATACCTTGTGTCATCTATACACCTATACTAAAAATAAATAAAATTGAAGTGTCTGTTTGTAATGTCAAAATAATAGCTTTTTACTAAATGCTTATGAAAGTATATGCAGTAGGTACTTATATAACAAAAAACAATTTCAAAATGTTTGTGTCTGTCTATCTGTTTGTTCCGGATAATCTCCGAAACGGCTGGACCGATTTTTACGGGACTTGCAGATACCTGATGTTATAAGGAGTAACTTAATATGCTACTTTTATTTTAGAAAAAGAATTAGGGTTCCCCGCAAAAAAATAATAATTACACAATGATTTATTTTCGCGTTTTCAGGTTTGGTCTCATAGTAAAAGTTGTTCTTAATTACGAGTTCAATGACTCCTTTTCGCGTTTTGAGGTATTTCAATTACATCTTGTTTGGTATTCATGAAAGTGCGCTTACATGGGCAACTAATTGCACTATTCTTGGCTATTATGGTGTGACGTCACGGCAACACCGAACTTGTTGCTAGTTCACCACACCATATAAATAATAAATAAATAAATATCCTTGGACATTTCACACAACGCCATCTAGTCCCAAGCTAAGCAACCTAATGCTTGTGTTATGGTAACGAGATGGCTGATAAACTACTTATATACATTTTTTTTTGTAAATACATACATATTATAGATAGAAAAACACCCAGACTCGGAACAAATACTTGTAGGTCGTACAAATATTTGTTCCGTGCGGGAATCGAACCCGCGACATGCTGCGCAGCAGTCAATCGCTCAACCACTGCGCCAACCGTGTCGTATTGAGCGATATTTTTTTTTTCTTCGGGGAACTTAAAGCTAATTTAGCAACACACACTTTTGCTGCTCTATAACGAGTCATTTTGTTCCACTACCTCGGCAACTGTTGCCGGCAATAATTACTGGAAAAGTTGCCCGTGTATGCAGCTCGCTTTGATATCGGTCAGACGGTCAATAACTACTTATCACAATATTTTGCGATTGTAATCAATAAAATTATTGATGTTAAAACGCGATTTTTATTGATAATGAAGGTTGATATTTGGTGTGATTGATAAATAAAATATTGGGATTGGTATAGCGATATTTATTGACTGTCAGGAAGTAAGGGCCGGCGCACATTTGGCGTAGCGCGGCTGTCACAGCCAAACCAATATCAATGTTGCGTCTCTTAAAATAAAGTCGAAAATAAATAACGCGATGATGCGCTCTCGGGCTTATGGAAGTTTATTTATTTTAAATTTTATTTCAATTAGCACAAGGTTGCTATTTATTTGGCTGCACCAGCGCTTCGTCAGGTTTGCGACGGCCTCGGTTGGATGCACTCATTGTTAACAGCCTTTCCCCGCGGTCTTTGAACGGTGCTCGATCTGATAAAAGGGGCGTTCCAAAATAGATTTACTATTATGTATTTTGGGAAAATGGAACTATCCATAAACTGTTATTTGTTATAAACAGCGTCATTAAGAAGTTTTTTTTTTGTTGCATTTTATCGAGTTAGCCAAAATATTTTTTAATGCTCTTTTGATGTGATTAAAGTACTATGGGAATTTGTCACAACGATTAGTAGTATTTCTATCTGTAGCGGTTAGCATAGCCGCCGTAGTCTCTTATTTTGTTGAAAACTTTGTTGAATACAAATTGTAATGCAGGCACACCTCATATCTAAACTCAAGAGTGTGTGATTATTATTATTTCATATAAATTGTAATATATTTACAGATTATACAAATATAATGTCTTAAATTGAAATGTTTTATTATTTAGTAGAAAAAATCTCTCTAAGTACCTATGTTCTGATAGTGAGTATGTATACACAAGTAGCTTTAGCGGTACAATAGCGGTTACTGACCCATCTGCATTTTCTAGCATTCTATATTTCAAAAACTGAAATAAAGTCCGTTAATGTCCTGAATTAATATCTATCGTGATCTTCAACATGTTCCAATAACGGACAACCATACATAGTTTATTGTTTGGGTTCCTAAGGAGAGATATTAGGGAAATGGCAATGACCGCTATTGCCTTGCTAAAGCGACTCGGGTATAGTATTCTCTTTTACTGCGCGAGCAAATATGATTGCAACAAGTAAAAACGTCGATTTAAATGTATTAAGTAGGTACATGATATTTTTAAATGTAATAAAAATCAAAATAAAACACACGAAAGATAGTTTCATTGATCTAAATAAAATGTTAATATTTGTGAAATCTTAATTATTTCATTAAGTAGGTACCTAGTATAAAAATATCATTCAATTTATTATACACTTCGTCGAAAAGGTTCATGTTAAAGACTTGCATCTCTCTGGTCTAATCAATACACAAACAGGGATCTTGGCAGAAACAGTTTTCATCTCCAAGTTCAGGACCATGTGTCGGCGGCGGCGGATCTGGAAATAAAATGAAGGGTTAAGCCAAGTGCATATTCTGCCCTTCCGAACCTAAAGTGAAAGTGCAGTAATAGGAAAAACACGAATTCGAGAAATATACTTTTCTATTAAACTTTGAATGCAAGGTGAACAAAACTAAAAAACTAAACATTTTTGCGTTAGTTTAAAAAAAAATAAAACTATAAAATAAAATGGGGATTCAGAATCATATTGAACTGAAAACCTACATTACTGCCGCAACGCATTGGTATACAAACAACAGTGGTGCGGCCGGCCTCTAGACTACTTATCATTATGAACAACTTTTACCATGGGATCAAACCTGAAATCACGAAAAAAAAACAGCTTTCCCTACATTTGGACTAGCGAACATAAATGAAGGAAACAGCCGATTTTTTTTCGCGATTTCTAGTTTGGTCCCATACTAAAAGTTGTTCATAATGATGAGTACAACGACCACTTAGAAGATTTCGTGAATGAATAAATACACCTAACTAATATATCTGTGACCTATACATATTTGCGGATCTTTTGGCGCGTCGCATCTTGTTTTTTAGTACAATTTCACAAATCTTTACCAACGGCAACAACGTCTCCAAGTTAATGTCAATCAAGCGCCAAAAGATGTGCGTGTGGATTGAGAGATCTTTTCGAAAAACTGTTCCAATCCCAACGAAATTATAAGAGGATTTAGGAACTAATTGTGAAAACTTCATGGTAAGGTATAAAATTTGTGAAACCTAAACAAAGAAAGTTAGAACTCATTAACTGGATCTCTCAATCTGGACAACTGAAGAAAAAGCCATAACGCGTATCCAAGATTATACTGCCTATGTGTTTATAATTTGCATTTTAATTAATTGTGAAGGATTTGTGAAAGCTGCTAAACAAAATTTCGATTCGTTTCAAAGTCACGTTTAAGATTTATAACGGTTTATATGGATCACTCAGAGTGGACAATGTTCAATTGAGTGATCTTGTAAAACACGACCTAATACTGAAAAAGTATGAATAATTTCATGTTTATTGCAAATTATGCTTCTGGGAAAATTTGTGAAACAAAAATCGTGATTGAAATCTTACTGGATCAAGAGAAAATGAAAATCTTGTTTTTTGTCGATCGTCCCAACTGAGAGATCATTATTTTGAACTATGTTTAATAAACCAAAACTTATAGGTAGAAGGTAGATACATATCAGAAATTATGAAAAATGTTGTACTAAAATTTGACGAATCAGTCGTGTTATAGTCGTGTTAAGTGTTATAGGTACCTACTTAAAAAGATCATTTTTTGCAATCCTTAAGGAAAACGTTGCCACAAACTTATCTGACCCGGTGGCTTTAATTGGAACTAATGAAATCACTATGAAAAGTGACAAGGTTTGTCATATTTTGTTCACTGACATCGCCGCCGTTACCGAGTCGAGTCGGATATGTTTGTGGCCAAGTTTGTGGCACTATATTTACCTTCAGTCAAGTCATCGTTGTAGTAAATCAAAATGGCGGGTATGTGAAAGTTTTCAGGCAGCGCTACGTCGCTAAATCTATCCCGTTCGTCGGGTATACCATTTCCATCCAGAGTCTTCTTGAGGCAAAGGGCCTTGCCCATGTAACGCCATGTGTAGGACATTAAATGACTGTTGTGCGGTAGATATCTCATCATAATCTCGTAAATGGTTTCTTCAGAACATACTTCTAAAGTCACTGTGGAGCCTAGTAGAAAATTCTATGAACTTGACGTCATGTATTAAGTAGATAGAAGAGGAAGAATATTAGTTGATAATACACTTAAGGGGGAAGCTCCAGGTAGCCGCAAAATTCAAATTGTCTTACGTTTTTTTGCAATTTGAGTCAGTATTAGGTTGTATGTTGCTTATAGTATGATAAGCGACCGTAACTTAAATGTATTTACAAAATTATAATCATTAGTATCAGCAAGTATAATCCTCAGGGCCTTAGGCACCACTGTACTTTAACACCCGCGCGTCCGAAACAACTTATAGCGTGTTGATGTTGGTTGATGTCTTCGAGTAAAACACTCGCAAAATATTACACTCCGCAAACGACTAGTTTTTGAAAAAAAAAATCGGGCGTTAAAGTATAGTGGTTCCAAACTTCATGCAAGTAAAAAAAATACCGCACAAGACCAGTCAATCTTAGGAGAAAACATGGCAGATGCAACATAGGGGATAGATAACAAGAAAATAACTATAAAATAAACCAATATTTTTTTTTTATGCCAATAAAGAATTTATTTATTTATTTAAAAAAAATCTCGTGCATACGATGACCACCTCTGTAAGCAAACGTTACTATAGCGGATGAGCGCGGCTGCAAGCAAGAATAGTTAGTAGGTACCTACTTCCGGTGATATCTAAATGGGTGGTCCAATTCATGAAATCACTAAGTCCAAAAAGTGACTTTTGAGATAATGGCATTTTAAAGTTTTAATTGCGGGCTGAAATAACATGTGTTGATATAAATAAAAAATAAAAAAGTACATTATAGTGCAAAGTACGTAGTTTTATAAATTAAAAGAAACAAAAGAATAAACTTAACTAGAACCTTGTAATAAAATATTTAATTTTTTGGACTTATCTCTAATCCCTGGACATAGTGATATTTGAGTGATAAATGATGGACTTAGATATATTACTGCTGTACTCAGTACAATATTCAAAGAAAATCAGGTCCTTATTCAACTTCCTCTGCAGACTCGGGTTCTGGAGTTATGGGGTCGCGAGGATCTTGGAATAAGTCCTCATAAAAGTATCTTCCCGATTCGGGAACAAATTCTAGCAATCGCTTTATATTTTGAACTTTAGCGGCTTTTATAGTCAAGGGTGAATAAACCTGACTGAATGGTTTAATAGCCATTCCTGTTCAATAACAAATTCTGAATTTGGTTCAGAGTCCAGCTCAAACAAAAAACTTTCCTCATTTTAGCTTCATGCGTTTTGACGAAATGCTAGAAAATGAGGGTAGATGTGATGAATCTAATGTTGGTAACGTATCAAGCAACGGAAGAAGATGGCTGTTCACTGTACAAATTTACAGATACGTTTTCGAAACTACGTTGTACGAGGTACGTACGTACGAGAGTACGTTGCGGTACCTGAAAACTATAAAAGTAACTTTATATTACCGCTACTACATAACTACCTACCTACCTTATATACATAGTCAAATAGAATCTTCAAAAAAAGAAACCGCTTTCTGAAAGCGTTAAAGTTAATTACACAACACACACAGTAACTGTAAACTACCCACACGTAAATTATTCAAATAAAGTCGTTACAAAACCTTTTTGTTATAAAAATATTTTAGCATGACATAATATTGTTCTGTGTTGCCGTTAGGACCTATACAAACAAATCAAGGACTTAGCGATTTCTAACGAGAAAGTACGTTGACTTAGTGATTTCTTGGACTTAAGGTTTTTATGAATTGAAAATCCATTTTTTTATTTTTTTTTATAGTTTGAAAAGTACAGTTAGGGTTTTTTCCGAAGAACCTCAAATAGACCATTTGAAAGAGAATGAATTAATAAACAAGCCAGTGTTGCTAACTCAAAACTGTAAAAAGTGGACTTAGTGATTTTATGAATTGGACCACCCAAATGTTCGTTTCTCCGATAGTACGTGTGGTTGCCGGCGGCATTACCTATGCAGCCAAAAATCGCGCGTTATTGTCGTTCAGGGTCAAAATGTCCAATTCTCAAAATGTCCAACGGTGTCAAAATGTCCAAATCCCAAAATGTCCAATCTTTGAAAATGTTTCAATAACTCATCAAAGCGCTTTTTTAAGACATGAATGACAAACAATAAATACAAAAGACTGAAAGAACTTCGAAATATATAAAATAGATATAATTATGACAACGTAGCTTATTTACCCTTAACGAAGTTCTTTCACTACTTTGTATTTATTATTGTTTGTCATTCATAATCATAACTCTTAAAAAAGCGCTTTGATGAGTTATTGAACACATTTACCACATACTCAAAGATTGGACATTTTGGGAGTTGGATATTTTGGAATTGGGCATTTTGAGAATTGGACATTTTGGGATTTCGACATTTTGACACCGTTGGATATTTTGAGAATTAGACATTTTGACCCTGAACGGGTCTTGCCTTGTGGCATATATAGCATTTAGAATTCCCTGCATTCAGTTTAGGGTAATAAGCGCTTTACTTGCCTGTCAAAGTATTAGTGATCCTGATAGGCCTAGTTTTAGCTGAAGCTTTGCCCACCACATATTTGTCGCCACTCCACCACGGCTCATCTAGTGAGCGCCACCTAGGGGAAGGGACTACGGGGCGCCGGAAGGGATGGCCATGGATGCGGTGCGAGACCTGTGTACCGGTCACAGCATGGATCTTCCGCACCCATTCTCCATTTTTGAACCAATGGCTCAAGTCTTTGCCGGCGTACGCCACCACAGTCATGGCTAGCTGCAAATTAAAGAATATTTTTAGATATAGGTAAGTACTTCAATTCACCTTTGACAGGATAAATTTTTGGAACAAAAAACTGAACAAGCTCAATGTCCCTTCACCCGATCAATCGATCTGCCGACAAACTGTCTTGCAGTTTGGCAGGTTTTCAAAATTTGTAAGTATTTGGTCAAAATAAATGGTTTATTTAAAAAATCTCTAAATCTCTACTTAAATAAATACAAAAATCAATTGCTGTTCGTTTGTCTCGCTGAAACTCGAGAACGACTGGGCCGATTTAGTTGATTTTGGTTTTGGAATGTTTGTCGTAGTCCACGGAAAGTTTAAATGGTGAGAAAAAATGGAAAAGTTGCCGGGAAAATTGGAAATTCGGGAAAACTGAAAGTGGATTGAAATTGGGACAGGACAACGTCTGTCGGGTCAGCTAGTAAAAAATAAAAATCAACTCATATCGCAGTCCACTGCTGGACATAGGCCTCTCCCAGGCTGCGCCACAACACCCTGTCCTCCGCCTTCCGCATCCAGTCTGTCCCAGCCACTTTCTTCAGGTCGTCGGTCCATCTGGCTGGGCGTCCCACACTACGGCTCCACTGTACTAACACACCCGCGCGTCCGAAACTTCACATTGGTGAATCATTTGGGTTAGGTTAGAATAGTGACCATTACCTCTATTGCTGGTGAATCATTTGGGTTAGGTTAGGTTAGGTTAGAACAGTGACCCTTAACGCGCGACGGCGAGCGAGCGAAGCGAGCGGTGCCGCGGCAGCGGCCGCCGAGCGCCATATGCCCTCTATTTTTGGTGAATCGTTTGGGTTAGATGAGGCGGTGAATGTCTCGTATATTAGACGATGAAAGCCTCAGGGTCATTGACCTTGATTTCAAGGTCAATGGTACTCGTACTGTAAAATATTTTTTTTTTTCGGCGTCTATTATTTTGCGCACTTTGTTGTTTTCAATAATACACTAAAAAGGGTCTATTGTACCCAAAAAAAAATAGCTAGTAGGTACATAAAATCGCCGGGTGCGTTTGTAAAGTGGTTCCTTAGGTACTAACTCTTTTGCCGTCGCAATAGAAATAGCCTTGTTTAAAACAATGGCAATACTCCACGCAGTTGTTACAAAACCAGTTCTTGGAGGCACATGAACAGGTCTTGACGCACCTACAGTTTCGGAACTGATCTTGGAGCCAGCTCGTCACGTCGTACACCAGCCCGTTGACCGACACCCAGCAGTCTGATGAGTGGTTGTGGATAGCCACCTCTGCTGGGGTGTACCATTGCTGCTTCGTATATGACATGTTCTATAATTTATCAAAAGATTGTTTACAAATGGATTATGGTCTACTTTTATGTCATTTTTTTTTCGTTTACGAGACGTTTAATGTCGTTTAGTTTTTTCGAGTTTTGTTTACTTTGAATTGAAACCTTTTTGAGTTTGGGAAAAAGTGGGTTTATAATATAAAGCTGAGCGTCCACTGGTCCGCACCGGCCGCAACCTGGATATATGGATCATTTTTTAAATTTTTTATTATTTATTTATTTTATTTTACAGAAAGCTTACAGACTAATAGCTAAAATTTACAATATTTCGTAGGTCGGAAAAATTGCTAATGACAAGCTTCCACATAAACCACATATCTCCAGAATTATGATTTTTTCTCAATGGTGGCGCTAGTTGGCAGCAACAGCATATATATAATAATATATAGTTTTATTTTTTTAATAATTAATATAAGTAACGGGTGATTCATTTGGAGTTACTTTTTCCAAAACTAAAAAAAATAGGAATAAAACAAATTTATCGTGTAATCTTTATTATAATACAAAAGAACCATTCCTTACATTTACTTTTTAAAGATTATTTCTTTCAAATGTTGTCCGTAACTGCGATTAAGGTAGTCCATTCTGGAGTTCCAGTTTTCGATGACCCGACCGAGCATTTCCAGTGGTATTTGGCGAATAACGCGAGTAATGTTGGCTTCCAGTTGATCAATCGTACGCGGCTTATCCATGTAAACTTTGGACTTTACATAACTCCACAGAAAAAAGTCTAAGGGTGTGATATCACAGGATCTAGGCGGCCAACTGACTGGTCCGAAACGCGAAATTAACTGTTCACCAAATTTTTCTCGCGACAAAGCCATGGTTTCACGTGCTGTGTGGCAAGTGGCGCCGTCTTGTTGGTACCAAAAGTTCTGAAGATCACGGGCTTCAATTTCAGGAAACAAATAGTCCGTTATCATGGTACGATAACGGTCACCATTGACAGTGACGGACCACCTTAATCGCAGTTACCGACAACATTTGAAAGAAATAATCTTTAAAAAGTAAATGTAAAGAATGGTTCTTTTGTATTATAATAAAGATTACCCGATAAATTTATTTTATTCATATTTTTTTTAGTTTTGTACTAAACTAAGTATAATATTAATATATCTTCTGGAAAAAGCTATACCCATAGGCAGATGATGAGCCTAGATAAATGTATTTGCTAAGTATAGCTAAGTGTAGGTATTTGGATAGTTATACTTAGTTGCTTCATGTTAAAACTAAATATTACATATGTACTTACTCGTACATACTTGTGTGTGTGTATTTATGAAAACGAAATAAAAAAATACTTAGGTACAATAAAAAAAATGCCTTGCTTTAAAAAAATCGTCAACAAAGACATACACAGCGTAACCATGCATTCATTTATACTTTTTATACCTACTCTTGAAAGGAAACCATGCAATTATGCGGTGGCATTGCCATACAATTTGTGTCCCCCACGCGATATCGCTATTTCTAGTTCACAATACACCCGCTTATTTGCGTACTTATGCGCCGAGACCACCACGCATGCGCGGATTCGATAATTCCATCCACTTGTTGCCCTAAATTACAGCGACCGCAACCCCATGCAAAGAACTTCAATAAAAATAAACTGCCGCGCTTTTTGTGCATAGATAGAGTAGTGACGGGCGAGACCTCTATGGCGCGCGTGTGACGTATTCGTTTTTTAATTTATTCAGCTTTTAGCAAAGGACATTAAATTATACTAAAGTTCAGAATGAGTTTCATATAAAAGTGTTCATGTTTAATGTGAGAGCTATGATAAAAGTATGTTGTCTTTATTTTTGGTGAAGTGTGATGTGTTTGAGTGTATCTACTTATGATTTTTAAAAACGTTAAAAAGTAAGTTGTAACTTAGGTACATTTAGTTTGTTAACTGACCCGACAGATATTGTCCTGTTCATTCAGAAAAAAATCCCATAGAAAATGCACTTTCAGTTTTCCCGAATTTTCCAATTTTCCCGGCAATTTTTCCAATTTTTTTCTTCATAAGAACCTTTCTCGATCTTCAACGAATACTTATTTGAAAAAAAAATAGCCGAATTGGTCCAGTCGTTCTTGAGTTTTGAGCTTAGCAACACACTCAGTTTTATAATATGTAAGTAGGTAGATTAAATTGTCAATTTATATGAAGCTACACGTATACCTACCCCTCTTGCATGTATAGCACCTAACCTATTATTTTAAAATGTAAATTGGTAATCCGATAATATTTTTAGACATCGCGCTTAAAATTAAGGTATCAAAAAGTTCGGTATCCCCGGTATCCCCCACCGAACGAAAGACAAAGACATCAAAAACAACTATTGTGTTATCTGAATCGGAACATAGATAAGATGCATATCGAATTGTTCTATTGTCTATACTTGCCATAGATACCGTATCCGGTAGTCCAAATTGTAAATGGGAGGATAAAAAACTAAAACCTCATGTTCGAAAGGTTTAGGGTACCGTAGCCAATTGTCGAAAACGGACCTCTTATAATACGAGACTCCGCTCTTCTATAGTAATTAAATAAGCTTTTTTTATTTGTAAATGTTTTACTTATATTTTTCTTGTTTTAATATTTAAAAATATAATTTGTCATGAAATAAAGAAAATAATAATAATAATTGAAAAGAAGGTGTATTTTGTGCACCGCTAAACAATGGTGTAGTGTAACTACGAAAAAGATTTGTAGGCTCTTGGGCTGGCCGGTTTTTATTTAAATTTTTCTGGTCTTCATAAATTGTGATTCTTAAAAATGATGTTAATATTTATAAAAAACGTATTATGTTCCTCTCATTAACGTAAAAATTTAAAAGATAAGTAAATCTTTTGCTTTTTTTATTTCCAAACTTAATGCAAGTCGTAAGAAGAAAAAAACTGCATTGATAAACAAAGTTTTCACAAAGTGTCCTATCTGTTTTGATAATTAAAAGTAAATACTAATATTGAAAATAAATAAGTAGATAAAGCGTAAAATTAAAGTAGGTACTATCAATACTCTATAGGAATAAATATAATTAAATATTCAGAACTGCCGATATTTATTATTATTTTATGTTAGTTAGAAATGTCGTAACCGATAAAATGCTTGTCCTGAACAATTGACAATTTTCAAACATATTTTTGGGGACGCGGCCGGTAAAATAAATACTGTGTAGGTAATATGCGTAAATATTCATTCCGACCACGGAACCCTTCACTGTGCGTGGTCCGACACGGACTTGGCCAGGTTTTTGTCTTTTGTTTTGGGTAGTGATAGCGGCCGCAAGAGCAACTGCCGAGGGCCGAACGTGTAAATGTGACTCTCCTTAAAATGTTATTGAGTTATTCAGAAGAAAGAAGTTCTATGGTTATTACAATAGACTTAACTCAGTTTATCACCCGAGTATGGTTTTGTGCCCCATCTATACTAGACAGTAGGTAATGACGAAACTGTTTAGGGTTTTGTGTTTTGTTGCGGAACACTAAAATGCTACTAAAACGATCACAATGTCATCTCATATTTTTATATTATTAATTATCTAATTTCAGGTACCTACTTAAATCTACAAAATGGCGACGCTACCTATTTACGTATCTCTTAGCAGGTAAAATTAAAATTCTAGGTGTTGCAATTACTTAGATATTATTAATATTATTATAAATAACTGGCTGTCGCCCGCGACTTCGGCTGCGATCCACGATGAAAAGTAGCCTATGTCCTTGTCCAGGTTCCAGGCTACCCATCTATCTAATTTCATCAAAATCCGTTCAGCCGTTTTAGCGTGAAAGCGTAACAAACAAATAAACTCACATTCGCATTTATAATACTAGCTCTTGCCAGCGGCTTCGCCCGCGACGATGTCGGAAATTATACCACGGGGTAACCAGTCTATAATCTGTCTCTGTGCAAAATTTCATCCAGATCCATTCAGCCGTTCTAGCGTGATTGAGTAATAGGTAATCATCCATCAATCCAAACTTTCGCATTTATAATATTAGTAGGAAGTAGGATTAGATGTTTGGCACAGTTGCATCCATAGTAATATAAAAAATATATTACTTTCTATATGTTCACATGTTTACATCAATAATTTTTTATGAGCTTTTAACGGCTGTATCAGTATCTATGGGACTATGGCCCCCTTTTATCGAACAATGCCCTCAATGGGGCAAAGGAAGTGAATTATAAAAATAAATGACGGTAGTCTGCTATGAAATATATCTTGTAAAAGGTAATTGTCTTGTAAGCGAGGACGCTGTCACAAGTGTTTAGTCAAATCATTACTTTTTTACACAAAAGTATGTTTATTAAATAAAATGCTTTGCATTCTGAAAATGTTTTTGGCTAGAATTGTTGATAGATGTGCATGGTACGATTCTGAACTATAAATATAATTTTAAATATGTACAGTTTCTCAATAACGGTACCGAAGTAAAAATTTTCATTTCGGTACCGTTATTGAGAAACTGTACTTATCTAAAATTATATTTATAGTACAGAATGGTACCATGCACATCTATCAACAATTCTAGCAAAAAACATTTTAAGAATGCAAAGCATTTTATTTAATAAACATACTTTTGTGTAAAAAAGTAATGATCTGACTATACACTTGTGACAGCGTCCTTAAAGACATTATAACATTTTTGTCATGATTTGAACAGCAGAAGCTTCAAAGTACTTATTGGTAGATAGGATACCTAGGTATTTTAAAAATTCACAGATCTACCATGACCTTCAAATAGCATTGGAAATGAACTTCGGTAGTAAAAAAGAAAATAAACAAGTAGGAACATTTATTTTTATTTTTCAAAACATTTTATTTTAAGAGAAAATACAGGCTTTTCAATGTTCTACGGTTAAGTACGAACATGTATGTTTCTTATTATTTTTCAAACATGTGTATTATTATATAGGTACTACTAAGCAACATTAAATAATTATAAGTAGGTACTGAATAACACACTGTAACAACTTTATACTATGTTTAAAGCAAATAAATACTTACTTACTTACTTTTTTATATTTAGGTATTAATTAGGGTTCCGTACCAAAATGGTAAAAAAGGAACCCTTATGGTGTGACTCAGTCTGTCTGTCTGTCTGTCTGTCACAGCTGAATATCTCAGGAACTACTGATGCTATCAACTTGAAATTTAGAATAATTTTAGATGACGTTTACCCAACTATTTTTCAAATAAGAAATAAATAAAAATATTCGTATTTTTTTTGCAACAGGGACTGAAAGGGGGTCTTAAAAATTTAAAGTGGGGCTACTAGGGCATGTGGGGTATCATATAAAAGAACGCTGTTTGCACATTCTCAAACAATTTTAAATTTTTTTTTAGGCCGAATAGTTTTCGACTTTTGATGAAAAATGTAAAAAAAAATACCGTTCTCTCGTTCGTTATCTCCGAAGTTTGCAAAGAGAAAAATCTGAAATTATTCTATGTGATAGAAGTTTATGTAAAGATTACAGGAAAAATAAAACGATGTATCTAAGTAGCACACTTTTTCAGAAATCGGAACGGAACCCTCGGTGCGCGAGTCCGACTCGCTCTTGACCGGTTTTTTTTTCTTTATAATATTAGTGTGGAGACGCTTTTAGATAACATTATAACGTGCACATAATGCCATACACCTCTGCCTAACCTTTCGTGTATTACAATACTGGCGTTATGCTTATGTTATTTCCATACATTTTATTAGACATTGACGTCTATGATAATATCGTCACGTTATAAATTAAGCGCATGAACAGCAAAATCACAAAACGTTCCTGTTTGACGAATTTTGCTGATGGAACTTTTACGCTGTGTCGTAAAATTGTATGCCTGCATTGTGCGTAAAGTTTCGGCTGCCTGCCAGCCGTGGCATCCGGCTGCCAAAGCGCGCTTCCGGTGTCCTTATTAGGAAGTAAATACCAAGACGTGCCTACACCTAGGGCCACCAAGTAGGTATTAAGAATCACATCACACACAAGATAACGTGACGGCGGGTGGAATCAGCTTTGGCGCTGACGGGCTGCGCACGATTTGGGTACGTTGCCCAGTAGCGGCGGCGAAACAGCAATGCTATTCTGTAATCATCTCACCGTGAAAACTGGTTGATGCGCCAGGGTAGCCCGCGAAATTCAAAATTTGTTACGTTTTTTGCAATTTGTAGGTCAGTGTGAGCTTGTATGTTGATTAAAATATGATTCGCGGCCGTAGCTAATATGTAGCCATATTAGCATAGGTAGCTAGGGGATGGACGAAGCACATTTTTACAGTCATAATCGAGATTTTAATAACATTTTCATGCTATTCTAGTGATCATTTTATATTATTTCAAAGCTAGTATATAAGTGTCTAAACAATACTATTTAGGGGGTTTTTAAATAAAATTCCAAAACAGAAATTGACTTTTGTCTGAATTTCTATTTGATTTTTTTATTTTAAAACCACCTAAATAGTAATGTTTAGACCATAGACTTATAAAAAAAGATGGACTCCGCGCTGCGCATATCGAAAGTGAAGCACAGTAAGTATGCCGGGTCCGTTTGTACAAACACGCCTCGCGCAGACATTTACATCATAGTATGCCGACCGGCCGCCATTACGTGACACGAGCGACGGCGTCTTTGCAGGTACTCAAATCACGCACACATAGATCGGTAGGGTGCTTCACTTTCGATATGCGTGGCGCGGAGTCCATCTTTTTTTATAAGTCTATGGTTTAGACACTCTCTAGCTTACAGATAATATAAAATGATTATGTTATAAAATTAGCATAAAAAGTATAGATAAAATCTCGATTATGATTGTAAATGTAATTTGGTCAATCCCTAGCATCCGTGGGATATGACACTGACAGCTCACTCCACGCAAGTTTTCACGGTGAGATTTTTACAGAATCCACCAGCTGGTTACCGACGGGAGACGCCTACGTGTAGGATGAGCGTCAGCGAGTGTAAAACTCCTGTCACCCAGGGTCATGCAGTGCTACCGCTGCCTGGCTGTCCGGGCACACAGAAACAGACCGCAGCGACCTCTGCTATCGCTGCAGTCAGCCTGGCCATCAAGCCGCACAATGCACCCTAGAACCAAATTGCAGTATTTGTGCAGCTGCGGAGAATAAGTCCGCAGGGCACAGAATAGGCGGAAATTCCTGTGGCGCGCCCAAAAAACGCTGCTAACCTAACCTAACCTAACAATTTAACCTGAAAAGGGTTTGTTTACAGTTTCATCAGATACTTTTGTAACGGAACAGACAGACATTAAACATTTTTTGCGTGTTTAGGCTAGACATAAGTCTTAGGATGTTGATAAACAAACTCTAGTCATAACCAGGCAGACAGAGTTATTAAGTTTGTGTTAAGTAAACAGGCGACAACGGAATAAAGATGGGGTAGGTAGACGCAACGCTATACATTCAAGAATAAGCGGCCATTTTATTATGCCGGGGCTAAACTATGCGCTTTAAACGCTTTAAACATCGCGGTAATTGTTCCGATGAATTGAGTGGCCACACTTTGAACGATCAACGTCAATGCTCATTGAATTCACACCCCTCGTCCATAGGCCATAGAGTTGAGTGACTATTAATAAAGCCATCGGCAATGTGAATGCCGTTGTTAAATTATATCCGTAGTGGCTACAACTACGGCTATCGCCCATCAGCGCGATGATCAACGGCGATGTCCGTGTAGTGTAGTGTGTGTGTGTGTGTGTGTAGTGTGTGGCTACACCTACGGTTATCGCCCATCAGCGCGATGATCAACGGCGATGTCCGTGTAGTGTAGTGTGTGTGTGTGGGGGTGTGTGTGTGATTAGCGATGACAACTTAATTCGCGTAGTTTAGAAGAAAACGTGGTCACAGACAGACTCGAAAAGCGACCTATAAATAGATTTAAGTTCCTTGCACCTCTGCGTTCGCTTGCGCACCTTGCCGTCTGTCACTGTCAAAGCGGATCTTGCGTGACAGCAGCCACACATGCACATGGCTTCTAGCTGACTAATAGTAATCAGACTATCCATAAAGGTCCCTGGTCCATTCATACCTATTAGATGACGATTCTGGTAACGTGAGAGTTATCTACCACACGTGACACCCGTTTCTTCCGCGTTTCAACTGAATTTGCCTATCACTACATATGTATTTTTTTATGGAAGAGACGATTAT
Organism: Cosmia trapezina; assembly: GCA_905163495.3. Classification (NCBI taxonomy): domain Eukaryota; kingdom Metazoa; phylum Arthropoda; class Insecta; order Lepidoptera; family Noctuidae; genus Cosmia; species Cosmia trapezina. The sequence continues at coordinate 26,971,049 of LR991028.1, forward strand.
CACTATCACTACATAATATAAAACAAAGTCGCTTCCCGCTGTCTGTCTGTCCTTATGAATGCTTAGATCTTTAAAATTACGCAACGGATTTTGATGCGGTTTTTTTAATAGATAGAGTGATTCAAGAGGAAGGTTTTTATGTATAATAAACGCGGGCGAAGCCGCGGGCAAAACCTAGTGTAGTATATATCCTAATACATGCGGTATTAAATGACTAAAGATTTTTTTACTTTTTTTTTGGATGGGAAATCATCAAATGACTTCTCCTGCTCTGGGTGGAGCGGAAGGTCGTGTCAGACTTTTACTGACTAAGAACCCACCCGTGTTCCTTCAGTTGCATATGCCAGGGCCACGGTAACTCTTTCGAACAACCCGCGCAGCCTGCCTGGGTTCACTTTGTGTGGGAAACTTCAAACTCTTTGACGGCGCTTTCACCCGCATGGTGTCGAAATTTATTCCACGCGAATTTACTACCGTGATTAAAAGTAGTCCTGTCACCTAACCCAGATCAAAGTCTATCTGATTGCAAAATTTAATTGACATCCGTTCAGCCGGTGAAAAGGTAACATACAGACAGTTATTTTCGCATTCATAATATTAAGTCTATGTAGTCTGGATCCAGAAATAGCCTATAGATTGCGTTTCTCAAGGTCAAGGCGGTCAAACGCACCTACACTAATTAACTACGATCCCGAACGGTAATTGTTAACGTAAGGCAGCTAGAGTTGCGCCGGCGCACATCCGTTTAGGGCTGTCATTATCAAGTTCCGGCTGCAACTGGTTTGGCCGCCCTGTGTGTGATACAGTTAAGTCTCCGATGTCCTTTAGCTGGCAAATCTCCGAAGAAAATTGTATATTATAAATATGTAAGTAGTAGGTAATAATAATGTGGGTACATACTTAACATGTTTTCACGCATATACAGGGTGTAAGTGTAAACAGTGGCAATCTTTTAAGGGGTCATTGTACTCATCATTAATAACAACTTTTACTATGGGACCAAACCTGAAATCGCGAAAAAAAAAACAGCTGTTCAGATTCAGTTCGCATTAATTCGTCAAAATGTAGCAAACAGCTGATTTTTTTCATTCAGGTTTGCTCCCATAGTAAAAGTTGTTCATAATGATAAGTAGGTACAAGGACCCCTTAAAAGATTCACTGTTTACACTTACACCCTGTATTATATCCCGGAGAGGTAACGGAGGTAAATCCTATCTAATATTATAAATACGAAAGTGTGGCTTCACGCAAAAACGGCTGAACGGATTTGTATGAAATTTGGCACATGGATAAAGCACTAGGAAATGGTTCAGGGTGGGCGTTATGGGAGGGACTGTCTTATGTAATTTTGACATTAAAAAACTGCTGATTCTCAGCCTATCACAATATTGTAAAGACGAAAGTTTGTGAGTGTGTTTGTGTTTGTTACTTCTTCACGCTCAAACGCTGCCCGCATTGGATGAAATTTGGTTTATAGATAGCTTGTACCCTGGATTATCACATATAAGCTACTTTTTATAACGGTCTACGCGGGTGAAACCGGGGGGCGCAGCTAGTTTTGAATAAATGTCTTTTGTTTTTGCATCGGGATTGAAATTGCGTAACTCTTTCAAAAACAATCCGAAATATTTTGAAGGATATCCTAACCCACCTCCATTATGTTCGAGACATTCGTCTGCTGCCAACAATAGCGCAATGAATACCTATTGTTGAATTGTCAAAATGGGGCTCGTGGCTAAGTAATAACAGCCGCACGGGTCAATCGATCAGGTCGGTTGGTCCGAGTATGGGTAATCACTTACATACCGAGACTCCTCCGTGCCTCGGAATTGGTTCCGGCAGTCATTCGCGGATCTTTAACAGTCGTTACAAGTCGTCAGAAGCCCTAAAGTCTGACAACCAGTCTTACCAGACGAAGGTTCCGTAGATAGGCAGTCGCTCCATGTAAAATACTGGTATTCAGCTGCATCCGGTTAGACTGGAATCCGACCCCAACCAGTGGCGTGCCTAGCGGTCAAAATTAGGGCAAACCGACAGATCTTTTACGATTAAACATAAAATCATTACCCTTCCTTTTGGCTTTGCCGTAGTCAGGTAAACAGCCATCTGAGGGATTGGCTGATTTTCATTTGTTGTTCATGGATAAGTAACACCAATAGCCACTAGATGGCCGCCAAAATATCGATTTGTACTACTTACAATAATGTTAAATTACTCTACGCCTTGTTTTATGAATTTAGTCGATGATATAAATAAATAATAAATAAATAAATATCCTTGGACATTTTATAATACGTGTTTTTTTTAACATATTTTTTATTTAAGTTTGTTGTTGCGAATTATGATTTTATTAGGGCAAGCCAGGCTTTTTGGCTTCTATGAAGGTACCACCACGTCCCCAACATAGTTGGGAAAAGGCTAGGCAGATGTTACCAAAATAAAATGGGGTTGCAAAATTGTAAGAGTTTACGCAATTAGGCTGTAGGACCTGCACTCAGCACTGCGCTTGCGCCCATAAGATCGAGGCAGTTACGAGATCAATAAATTATTATAACTTGAGTCAATGCACTTGATGCTGTGCTTACACCCACGAGTTCACAACATGTTTATATTAATGGCACCTAAACCTTTCGTAATTTCGGCGAATTCTGGCCTTTGATATATTAATCGGCTGCAGAATATCGGATATGGTAGCATGCCCAATGTAACACACAACACACAACACACTTACACACACACGCACACACACACTCAACACACTTTCTAACACTAACACTAACACTACACATACACTCACAACACTTTTGCACACAACACTTTTTCACTACACCAATAATTCCCGTATTTATCACGTCTGCTCCGTATATCACTGCAGGGATCCAACAGAATATCAGCGTCAGGTATATTTCTGACACATTCTGAGCTGGACTCCGATTTGGTGCAACCTTGAGACGCACACCGCAGTGTTAATGTCCGTTATTTGATTTTAAGTGTATCGTAGTAATAGACACTCTCCGTCTTTAAAATAAGTTTTTTTAAATAACCGCATCAAAATCTGTTGCGCAGTTTAGAAGAACAACGCGGCCACACAGACAGACACGAAAAGTGACCTTAATTTTTAATATACAGATCAGCACCTTGTATTTTCTTTAAAATATTCACGTTACCTAATGTGTTATCTTTAAGTTGAAGTGTTAGGCTATTTCTTTTGTGAGAACCAAATAAATGGTTTATTTATCAATATTATAGTAGACTAGCTTTCGCCAGCGGCTTCGCCCGCGTGGGTATCGGAAAATATCCCATGAGAACGTACTACCGGGAATTCCTTCCTTATTCCTGGTCTACATTATAAAGGGAATATCTGTGCAAAATTTCAGCTTTCTAGGTGCAATTGTTTGGGCTGGGCGTTGATGAGTCAGTCAATCAGTCAGCAGGACTTCTCTTTTTATTTATACCCATACTTAGATAAATACATCTATAAGTATAGATATATTGTTTTACTGTCCAAGAGCATTTGCCAACAAAAGTATGACGCTGCAAACGAAATTTGGCAAAATATCCCTATTTTGCCAAATTTCGTTTGCAGCGTCATTATCGATGCTTCTAAATCCGGTGCTCCTGCTCGGTGATACTGATCTTAATACTCGTAATGTTAAGTGACTACCTCCTGGTCTGTTCTAAAAGAAACACAAGAATTAAAAATGTAAACAAATGGATCAGGAATTCAGAAAACAAACCTGTGGTGCCACTTACAAATTGAATGCCTCGATGTGATTATTTGAATACTTCAACTTTTATAAGTCGTAATTACAGAAACAATTATTGAGGAGCTCGTGGCTAAGTAATAACAGCCGCACGGGTCGATCCGTCAGGTTAAGCTACGCTTGCCAGGGTTGGTCAGTGGATGGATGACCATCTTTACATATCGAGATTCCTCCGTGCCTCGGAAAGCACGCTAAGCCGTTGGTCCCGGCTGTTATTCGTGGATCTTTGACAGTCGTTACGGGTTGTCAGAAGCCCGAAAGTCTGACAACCGGTCTTACCAAGAGGTATCGTATTACCCAGTTACTGGGTTGTGGAGGTCAGACAGGCAGTCGCTCCATGTAAAATACTGGTATTCAGCTGCATCCGGTTAGACTGGAAGCCGACCCCAACATAGTTGGGAAAAGGCTAGGCAGATTGAATTACAGAAACAATTAAAAAGTCATTGTGTTTCTCGTAGATCCGAGTTTCCGGCAGTCGAAGCGTTAAATCCGAAATTATAATTTTACTTAAACTTACCCTATAGATGTGAGGAGCTCGTGGCTAAGTAATAACAGCCGCACGGGTTGATCAACCAGCGGGGCGAGCACGGGCGTACCCAAGACGTTTGTGACAAGACATGATAAAACAATATCGAAAACGGGTCTTATCGCGATATTCTTTTTAACGTGGTAAGCAGGAAAAAAGAAAAAAAAGAAAATCGTTAAAAAGAATATCGCGATAAGACCCGTTTTCGATATTGTTTTATAATGTGTACAAATCGCGAAAGTTTAAAAAGTTTAAAGACATGATAAATTATTTCATGTCTTAGAATTTGTCCGGGTCAACCATGTGACATAATCTAGAGGCGCGACATGCCTTTCTTGTTGCTAAATTCATAGTGTGATACAATAAATAGAAAATATTAGAATGTTTAAGACTATCTGAATATGCGACAAAATCATTTTTTTTTTCTTTTCTTTTGCTTATAACTCGAAAACGGTGTGTCCTATCGCAAAAATAATGAAAATTTGGCCCCCTATATGAAACCCATAAATCTCTACATGTAGGTACCAAAAAAAAAAAAAATATTATTTTTCTTTTGTTTTTTGGTGGTTTCCACGCGCATACTATTTATATTTCTAAATATTGTACCTATTTTTATAAAAACAAAAAAAAAAACATTTAAAAAATATAAAAAGTAGTAATTTATGTGTTTACCAAATTTTTTTTTTCCACGCGCATTATTTAAATTTATAAATACGTATTTTTAAAACATAAAAAAAACCCTTTAAAAATATTAATTTATTTATTTACTTATTACAATTTTTTTTTGTTATCACGCGCAATTCTTCACATAAATAAACCACGGCCACACAATGCAAGAAAATAATTTATTGCCATTTGGTGCAGAGTAATTAGGAGGAAAATATTAGTTTTTTCAATTTTCAAATCTTATCACCACCTTTCAGAGGTTTTCGGATAATTTTATAACCTCAATTTTCGTCGCTGGATATTTTATAACCTCAATTTTCGTCGCTGGATATTTTATAACCTCAATTTTCGTCGCTGGATATTTTATAAACTCAATTTTCGTCGCTGGATATTTTATAACCTCAATTTTCGTCGCTGGATATTTTATAACCTCAATTTTCGTCGCTGGATATTTTTAATAAAATTTAATCATACCTATACCTATTCAAACAATAATTAATTGTTGGATAGAGTGCTGAGCCGTATAAAGTTGAAACCTAAATACAGGTGTCACTAATTTCCTTTAGTGAGTGACAGCATCAGAATTTTAATCTGAACAGGGTTTGTCTCATCGGGAGGCTTACTATGAGCTCTTACCTATAGCAGGGCAGAAGTTGAACGGTTCCAGTGTGAGAGAGAGTCGGAGCTATATACGACCTATAGCACCATCCTTTTTTCTCAACGGATTCATGATGTTTTTTCACGTCATAGTATGGCCCCAGATCCTTTTGGAACCGACTATACTCCTGCTGGGCCCAAGCAATATAAGCGTACAGTCCGCGAGGCGTAAGCTGAGCTTTGCATTTGTGTGAGTGATCACCAAATGGTACGACAGTCCATGACCAAAATTTTTGTCTTATCGTTTTACGTACCTAAGACGAAATCTTCAATCGTCTTATCGTTTTACGTTTTACAACGATGCGACATGATTTTGGTCATGGCCTTGTAACAAATCTACTCGCCTAATGGAATAAAAGGGGCTAAGGTAAGATTTGAAACATATATATTGAAAACTAAAAGATAAAAAATACAGACCAGTTTTTTAAAAAACACATCCTACCTAACACACACACTTATTTAGGAAGGTAAGCTTGAAGTAGTAATTTGAGTAAGTCTAGGTTAGGCAAACACGCACGAATAGTATGGAAGATGAAGATTTGGTATTGAATCGCTCCGTTAAATTAAATGGTTATTTTCTATAACCCTCCTTTAGGGATCAACCGCAGTCGGGTAAGTTTAAGTCGCTGAGTAAGTTTTCCCAGTTGACGAATAATAATTTTAGTTAGGAGATGTTTCGTTTATAGCTTCCGGAGCAGAACTGACCTGTCTCCGAGTCTTCCATACATCGGTTCATCAGCGTTTTTCAAAAACGTCTTCCAATTTCAGATCCTTTCCACATTTGAAGCTTTCCGTCATCAGAATGCCAAACGCCACAGTCAATGCTTGAATCTGCCAGTAATATACGTTGAAAAACCTCTGACCTCTTCGATGAATTTCAAGTGTGTGTGGATTAATTTTATAAAAGTAATTTATGATAAAGCTATTCAATAATAAATCAAAATTATCTATAAAATACAATATTTGACCTAACATATTGATAAAAAGAATTTAGATTACATAATTCAAAAGAAACGTTCATAGTCTATGCCCTTATGAAACTCTATGAAAGATAGTTAGAAGAAAAAGTAAAGACAGCCTGACGTAAGTGTCATAACAATGAAAAATACCTATAGGTGTTTTTATTTCAGATTTTAAAGAAAACGAATTGTTTTAGACCAATTCACAAGTTACAATGTAAATCTTTATAAAAGATAAATAAAAATGGATGCAGTGTAAGAAATTGTAGTAAGTGATGTAGTGAAATAAATAGATACTATATTTCCCCATCAACCCCGAGAAAATTTTCAACTCAATTGAAAATTTTGAAGGTTAAAAATATTACAGCATTCACAAAACGTACATACTTCATTCAAACACACCGACATCTTACGAAGTTAGGTCAGGTAGGATTCACATTCAATGATCACTACTCAACCTGATAAATCAATAACAGTAGGCTTATTTTCGGAGTTGTAATCCGCTCACGTCTAAAACCATTAATAAAATATATTTAACAAGGGCTTATTTTTATGGAGTTGTTAGCCGCTCCAAAAGATTCAAGGTTTAAGAAAAACCTCAAGTTTAAGAAAACTTAAGTTTAAGAGAGAAAACTCAAGTTAGTTTGAGTTTAGGAATAACCCAAGTTTAAGAAAAACTTAGTTTAAGAGAGAGAACTCGTTAGTTAGAGTTCAAGTTTAAGAAAGGCTCAAGGGAGACTTGAGTTTAAGAATTAGATGATATAAGAATACCTCTAAGGATAGAGAATGCATTAGGGGCTTGTTTAATGAGTTGCTACCGCTCAGAAAGAAAAAAAAAATTGCATTAGGGGCTTATTTAGGGAGTTGCTACCGCTCAAAAAATAATGCATTAGAGGCTTATTTAGAGAGTTGCTACCGTTCCAAAAAGAAAAAAAAAATGCATTAGAGGCTTATTTAGGGAGTTGCTACCGCTCAAAAAGAAAAAGGTGGAATAAGTTTTTACCGAATAGTTTTAAATGAGAGAGGGAGTATTTTAATGTTGAAGGGTGAAATAATAAGTTTAAAAAAAAATATTCAAGTAATAAATTAAAGAAAATATCTCAAAAGAGAAAAGATTTCTAAAAAGTCCTGGGAAGTTGTTTAAAAGTTCAAAGATAATAATTCTATCCATGGTTAAAGATTAATGTTAAATAGGATTAAAATATTTTAAAGGGAGGTAAGTAAGGGTTAATGAGTGCAAAAGACGACTCAAAGAGAGTGAGTGCTAAAGACGACTCGAAGGGAGTTTAAGAGGGTCCCTTAGCATTTAAGAGGTCCCTTAGTATATAAAAGGTCCATTGGTATATAAGAGGTCCCTTAGTATAGAGGAGGTCCCTTAGTATAGAGGAGGTCCCTTAGTATAGAGGAGGTCCCTTAGTATAAAGGAGGCCCTTAGTATAGAAGAGGTCTAAGAGGTCTCCTAGAGGGTTTAAGAGGTCTCCCAGAGGGTTTAAGAGGTCTCCCAGAGGGTTTAAGAGGACTCCCCAGAGGGTTTAAGAGGAATCCCAGAGGGTTTAAGAGGACTCCCAGAGGGTTTAAGAGGACTCCCAGAGGGTTTAAGAGGACTTCCAGAGGGTTTAAGAGGTCTACTAGAGGGATTAAGAGGTCTCCTAGAGGGTTTAAGAGGTCTCCTAGAGGGTTTAAGAGGTCTCCCAGAGGGTTTAAGAGGACTCCTAGAGGGTTAAGAGGACTGACGACTCCTAGAGGGTTTAAGAGGACTCTAGAGGATCCTAATTAATGATGCGACTTTAAAATAACCACAAACAAAAAAAAAGGCACAGAGGCACATCGAAAGTTGTATGTGTGTAAGAATGTAGAATAGTGAAGTATTTGTAAAAGGTGTTATATAGATATTAGGTTTGTATAAACGACTACAGGATATTCTCCTATAGTACGTCGAAGAGTAAACCAAACCCCAACTTGTAAGTGACCACGGATGGTTTTAAGAACACTCACAAGCGAAGAATGGGTACGATTACCAGTGGGTAACCGTAGTGGTGTGCAAGTGTGTGGGGTGCAGAATAATGATGTAGAAGTAGAGAGTTATGTGTAGGTGGTAACGATTATAGGATATTCTCCTATAATACGTCGTAGAGTAAGCCAAACTCAACTTGAAAGTGACCACGAATGGTTTTAAGAACACTCGCAAGCAAAGAATGGATGCCAATTACCAGTGGGTAAAGGAATGTGTGTGGGGGTGTAGTATAAGTTTGTTAAATATGTGCTGAAGAGGAAAGTAAGTTAGTATTAGACCTACCTGGAACCTAATACATGTTATATAAAAAATAGAGACTAAGCCAAATAAGAGTCCGAAAAGAAATAGTACTAGAGATAGTATATTTTAGAATTTTGAAAAAGATTTGAAAGGGCTAGCTTTGATTTTATATTGGGCGCCAGACTGTAACAAATCTACTCGCCTAATGGAATAAAAGGGGCTAAGGTAAGATTTGAAACATATATATTGAAAACTAAAAGATAAAAAATACAGACCAGTTTTTTAAAAAACACATCCTACCTAACACACACACTTATTTAGGAAGGTAAGCTTGAAGTAGTAATTTGAGTAAGTCCAGGTTAGGCAAACACGCACGAATAGTATGGAAGATGAAGATTTGGTATTGAATCGCTCCGTTAAATTAAATGGTTATTTTCTATAACCCTCCTTTAGGGATCAACCGCAGTCGGGTAAGTTTAAGTCGCTGAGTAAGTTTTCCCAGTTGACGAATAATAATTTTAGTTAGGAGATGTTTCGTTTATAGCTTCCGGAGCAGAACTGACCTGTCTCCGAGTCTTCCATACATCGGTTCATCAGCGTTTTTCAAAAACGTCTTCCAATTTCAGATCCTTTCCACATTTGAAGCTTTCCGTCATCAGAATGCCAAACGCCACAGTCAATGCTTGAATCTGCCAGTAATATACGTTGAAAAACCTCTGACCTCTTCGATGAATTTCAAGTGTGTGTGGATTAATTTTATAAAAGTAATTTATGATACAGCTATTCAATAATAAATCAAAATTATCTATAAAATACAATATTTGACCTAACATATTGATAAAAAGAATTTAGATTACATAATTCAAAAGAAACGTTCATAGTCTATGCCATTATGAAACTCTATGAAAGATAGTTAGAAGAAAAAGTAAAGACAGCCTGACGTAAGTGTCATAACAATGAAAAATACCTATAGGTGTTTTTATTTCAGATTTTAAAGAAAACGAATTGTTTTAGACCAATTCACAAGTTACAATGTAAATCTTTATAAAAGATAAATAAAAATGGATGCAGTGTAAGAAATTGTAGTAAGTGATGTAGTGAAATAAATAGATACTATAGCCTCTCGTACTAAAAATACAAAAGCCGATTGCTAAAAAGCAGTAATAAACCGGTTTTAAACCAAGCAAAGGACGAATCGCGCTCTATGCCGGATGTCACACCTATACTATCTATTTGCACTCACACAAATGCAAAGCTCGGCTTAAACCAGACTGTACCTACCTATCTACTGTCAATACGAAAAGAAGACGAAGCATAATTACGCCAAGATGTCGTGTCGCAAATAGCGTGTTGTCTTAAATACTCAGTTGTAGCATCTAGGTTACAATCAGCATTCCACCAACGTCCAATAATTGACGTATTTCTAACGTTAATTACAAATTACAGCGGTATTGTTTCTTTGGCATTAAATGCGGATACAGAGATAAACTAACGCGTCTATGGAAAGTGATTTACTTGAAAAAAGAAAGTTCGTAGTAGATCAATTCTAACGCATTTGATTGAGATTTTTCTGGGCATGTGGCGGCATCTACATCGCCACATACGAACTACGCATCAATGACATGACGTCACGCAAACCTGCATCGCGCAATTAGAGTTTACCACGCGATTAGCATATATACAACGTCCCGACATCAACCGTCGGGCAGTAGCCCGCCAGACACAACACCCGTCTGGTCGGAGGATCCTCCCTTTTCTATGGAGGATGAATGAACTTTACACCCTGTTCCTCATGCCTCTAAAGGCACACCAGTTATTAGAAACTACCTACCAAAATACATAATTACTTAAAATAACTACCTACCTACTTAGGTAAACAACGAAAAGAACAGCAGGTCTATACAGGGTGAAATTTTAATGGTTGTTTTCCTCTAAAAGGGTCATTGTACTCATCATTATGAACAACTTTTATTACAGGACCAAACCTAAAACGCGAAAAAAAAAAATCTGCTGCTCCCTACATTCTGACAGGTTTGAAGTAGATAAATGTTCTGAACAGCTGATTTTTTTTCGTGATTTTAGGTTTCAATGACCCTTTCAGAGGAAAACAACCATTCAACGCCAGTATTGTACCTTTGCCAACTCACTTCACCGATTATTTCACGGTGAGAATTTTATGTCCATGACATTTTATTGTTTACAAAGCCATGCCAAAATCCTACCATCTGTGATTTTATCAAATTATCTCTCAACCTTCCTGAGATAGTCTTTGGTTAGTATTAAATTTTCTGACAGACAGACAAACATCGTTGTTTAAACCCACTTTTGCGTGTGGTGACTTAATTAAAATGTTGACAAAAAAACCACATCCGATAACAAATTAATATTTTCGAAATTCAATGAAACAAAATACTTCCCACCGTCCAAATCTGACGCCTCCGCAATTACTTGAAACGCATTAGGATCTGCCCATACACGGCGTGCTGGATTACTGCATTCATTAGCCGTTTATTACAAAAACTTATAAGTTCTACAGGCACCTAAATCCTTTGTCTCTAAAGTTGAGTAATGGAGGATGATCAAAATTTATTTTGGTACAGACGCCAGCAGGCCAAGCCACTCGAAATTGTCAAATTGTCAAAAGGTTCAACCTTGAACCTAATGCTTTAGCGGTAAAGATGAAAATCTATTAAAGAAATTTGACAGATTGATATGCTGGCGTCTGCACCGCCCTCAAGATTCAATATATCTACTTGATTATGCAGTCCAAAAAACAAGTACAGAGCTTGAAATCCCAAGTCTTTACCGTGAACTTGCGCATACGTCTGTGTAATATAACGTACGGCACTTTGACAGATTGTAGTAGCTTGATGTGCTGGCGTCTGTACATTTGAATTTTTCATATCCTTAGCATAGACTTATAAAAAAAGGAGGACTCCGCGCCACGCATATCGAAAGTGAAGCACAGTAAGTATGCCGGACCGGTTTGTACAAACACGCCTCGCGCGTACATTTACATCATAGTATGCCGACCGGCCGCCATTACGTGACACGAGCGACGGCGTCTTTGCAGGTACTCAAATCACACACACATAGATCGGTACGGTGCTTCACTTTCGATATGCGTGGCGCGGAGTCCTCCTTTTTTTATACGTCTATGATCCTTAGCTTACCAAATTAATGTTAAGTTTCCCATACAAACTTTCATCCCCTTTAACTTTCACAAAGAGTTAGTTACTTTCACTTAGACATAGGCTACTTTTTGTTTGCTTTTTGCTTGGTAAAACGTGAAGAACCTTGAGGTACATTGGTAATATATAAAAATGGTACGCTTTTTCTGTTCGTATTCATTCTAATTACAAAGGGCCCTAAAAGAGAAAACTTTCAAGCTGAATTTCTCCTGTTCTATCAAAAAATCCTAGAATTTAATACATGAATCGAGAGGTAGGTACATTAGGAGCAGATGCGATCAGTATTATTTTTATGTATTACGAGTGCAGTATAGCCGGGGGCCCCGCTGGATAGATGAGGCGATTTATCGTGATTTCTATCAAAATGATCGAGGTACATTGAATCTTGTTGATAAATTCATGAGGTACATTGAACAAACATAGCACTACTTTTATGAGCCTAGATCGGGGGCCCAGCTGGATAGAAACACATGTCGAACAAAACCTGTTGAATGAAACTCAGTACTACGCTAGGCCAGTTGAAGGTCAAAATATTATCACCGCCGTGCGGTTGACTGTATACATAATAATAATAAATAATAATAAATATCCTTGGACATTTCACTCAACGCCATCTAGTCCCAAGCTAGGCAACCTAATGCTTGTGTTATGGTAACGAGATGGCTGATACTTATACACATTTTTTTTTTGTAAATACATACATATTATAGATAGAAAAACACCCAGACTCGGAACAAATACTTGTAGCTTGTAGGTCGTACAAATATTTGTTCCGTGCGGGAATCGAACCCGCGACATGCTGCGCAGCATTTAATCGCTCAACCACTGCGCCAACCGTGTCGTCAAACTGTACACGTATAAAGTATCATTATCGTCATTGTTCATGGAGGCTATTCTCCTTGCCACTAATTACCATACACTCATTCCTGCTGAACGCAGTCCGACGACAATGTTGTGTGCGGTCGACCGTGACGTCAACCTGCGCATTACGACATGGTTCCCTAGCAACCTGCGGTCAGTACCCAGGGTATAATGGACATGGAACGTCCGCTCAGCTGGAATTATGCCTGAGAAAATTGTAGGAAATCTGCTAGGAACCTACTATACCTACAGATTATAAAACGTGGAATACCAGTACATAAGGCATATTGTGTTTTATATTTTAATTTGTATTTAACTAATATTAGTCTTGACATTATGAAGTCCCAATAGTTTTGATTTTATTTACTTTACTTTATTTGACATTATTACGTATTATTATTTTTTATTTTTATGACATACAGGGTGTAAGGGACAGCCCTCCGCAAACTAACAGGGTGCATTCAGCTCCTCATTTTGAGTCATATTCCACCGGAAATTTTCTCAGGAAAATTTTCATTTTTTCAAAATTTTTTTCAGTTACATTTTCATTATTTCAATGTAAAATTGCATTGTGTGTTCGCAGCACTCCATTTATGTAAAAAAAAACTGCAAAAAAAAACCAGCAATGGATGTTGAATACTCTAACCAACGACGCGTGAAATCAGCTGTTCACTTTCTGTCTAGCGACAGAGTTCATCGAACTCACCGCATACCTATTACCTACCCCTCCCAACCAGTAATAGACGCTCCGATTTGTGCACAAAAACACAAACAAATCAGGTTTATTAGATTCCCTTAACGTTCCTGAAAAAAAATTATGTACCGGTCATCTTAGTATGACATACTGAATTCACCCTATCAGTTTGCGGAGGGCTGTCCCTTACAGCCTGTATAATTAAGACAAAGGCCATATTGTATTTCAATTTGTAAAACAAATATTTGTACGCCTCGTTAGGCAAAACATGTTTGTAAGCCCTAAACAATAATTTGAACATCCCGCATGCCTATTGTATGTAAACACATGTTTTTGACAAATAAATCAACTTTATCTTTATCTTTATATTTACCAGTACGAAAACGTTTAAAGGTCCCATCGTTTATCTTCGGAAAACCGAACTTTGCCGAATTAAATTTGACTGACTGGTCCAATAAGGGAGTGACGGAATTAATGCGTCAATCTATATAGTACTTACTTACATAAAAATCAATTGCTGTTCGTTTATCTCGCTAAAACTCGAGAACGGCTGGGCTGATTTAGCTGATTTTGAAATGTTTCTCGTAGTCCAGGGAAGGTTTAAACGGTGAGAAAATATAGAAAAGTTGCTGAGAAAATTGGAAAATTTGGGAAAACTGAAAGTGGATTTTCTATATAGGAATTTTGAATTATTGAAATTGGGAAAGGACGTCTGTCGGGTCAGCTACTCTTAGATAATAATTTAGGTGGGAATATAAATCAATTTCGATAGTCACATTTTATTCGGTATAAATCGGTTTTGAATTTTTTAATTTAATTCGAAGTTTTGAATTAAAATATCTCACTTCTTGAAGAAAACTTTCTTATATCATCTATGAGATAGCTAAAATGCCCTAAATGCCCCCTTAAATTATCAACATGATAACAGCAGCAAATAAATAAAATAAAAGTAAGAATAATTTTATGTATTATTCCGGTTAGGCAGATGCAAAGACACATACTCTAAGTAAACCAGAGAGTAATAACTATTACTTTATGTCTCGTACAATAAACACGACCAGAGATTCTCAAAATAAAACTTTTGTACAAAGATATTTAAAGCCGTGCGAATTCGCAACAATCTGATGAACACAATTGAATTCCCAATTAGCATAAAAATCTATCTGCGACGTTTGTTTACAGAAAATAACTTAAGTATTTATATTTACATAGAACAGAAAAGGTGCAGAACCCTTACAAGACAATCAAAACTAAATAGTAGTCGACTGTTGTAACACACCAGTATGTTACCCCGAAGGGTTAGACAGAGCCCTGTGTTTATACACCCACAGTATAGTTGACTGGTGTAATAGGGATGATGCCTGGGTAAAAAAAAAGAAATTCTATTTAGTCCGTCAGTCAGTTAATAAAAAAATATTAGACACGTATGTTTTGCTTTATCATATTAATAAAAAAATACTTAGCTATCACGCATTAAAGTTGGGGAGTGGGGGCTCGCTACGTCACTTGTACGTATAAACCTAGCTACGCGTGACGTCATGCCATATTTTAACTCACTGTATCGCCGTAATTTTTTGATTACGTAAAAAAATAAAAAATACGTGTCTAATATTTTTTAATAATCTCTATGACGGACAAAAAATAAATTTTTCACACCACCTGCTCGAAAATGTCAAATTATATGTCAAGCAACCTTAACCTAAAGTGAGTCATTAGTGGCCGGGGGCACAGCCGGTCAATAATGTTGTACTGGATTTCATTATGACCCGCTGGTCAATAATGTGATTTGAATTTGGAATATCACATGCTCAGCTAAATTGGCAGTATGGTACCTCTATAGTACTAACAAACACCCTTTGGTGCCAGAAAGAGGAAAGCTATTCTCGAAACCCTTACTACGCGTGGATGATATTCTCGATTTCCTACAAAATCATAACGACTGCTTCTTCATATCGTTGCCATGTTTACGAAGACATAATATTGTAAGAATAATTAGATAACTACGAACTTTTTTTTTTTTTTTTTTTTTTTTTTTTTTTTTTTTTTTTAATTCCACATCAACATCTATAAACGTACCCGTAAAATAAAAACTTAACTTTATCTTTGCACAACTGGATTAATGTCTCAAATGTTACCATTAACTTCAATTAATATGTAAGTGCACATAACTAACTAGTTCTAAATATGTTATTCTTGCTGTTTGTTTATTTAATAAATACTTTGTTTTTCGTACTATGGCTATTATTTTCTCACAGTAGGTGTAAAAGTAGAGTATCCTCCTCAGGGCTAAAGGTGTCTTTGCCTTGGGTTAGCTTGAATCCCTCGCTGCATTCAGGATTCTTGTATTAACTCCCTCGCTTCGCTCGTGAGTTCAACTGTTAACTCCCTCGCTGCACTCGGGAGTTAAATCCCGAATACTTCATTGCGCTAGAGATTCAATATGACGCCCGTGACATAATACACAACTTTAGCCCCTCGGTGCATAATCTACTATTTAGTCATCATCCCTATTGTGTTTAATTAATCATGTTTTATTCAAAACTGTTTCAAATTAGAAAGAAAGAAAAGTAGTAATTAATTAATAAAAACAGCGAAATATTTGACAACTACGAGTCTTTGCGACGTTGTCCATGCATTTTCCTCATAACAGCAATAGGCTCGCCCCTTATATTATCCGACAGATTTTTTTTTCTTCTTTCTTTCGAATTGCAATAGTTACAAAAATCACCAAAAAAGCACTTTCTGTTTTCCCAAATTCCTGGGTAGCTTTTCCAATTTATCATTCCCTACAAACCTTAATGGATGTATAAGAACATTAAAAAAAAATAACCAAATTGGTCCAACCTTCTCAAGTGAAAGTGATGTGCTTACCAACGAACAGCATTTCATTTATTGTTGTAAGTGTGCCTACTGAGTATTTCTCCTTCTTTATTTCTTTTAGCGTGCGTTTGTATGGTAATTTGTTTCACACGCCCATTGTCCAAACACTTAAGTGTAGTTTTAATTTTTAGTAAAGAATTGCATTAAAAACATTTATTTTTATTTATTTTATTATATTACATTTTTTAATTTTATTTAGCTATTTCACACAATTCAATTCAACAATTCCATGTCAGGCCGTGGCTATAGCTATGAATATAATTATAAATATAAATTACGGGATATCTAATTTTATATTTGTATTTATTTTTAGAGGAAAATACATTTTATTTTTCAAATTTAAACTTTTATTATTCCAGATAAAAGAAGTTTGGTAGAAAATCACCATATAAAAGATATAAAATTGAGAACTTTGCTTTTATAGTCTGTAGGAAATCATCAACAAGTACATGATGATGTACCTACTGTCTTATTTTATTTATTTTATTTATTTATTTATTTAAGTCAGACATAATTATTATCCATATTTTTGTTAGTAGATATACTTATGAGTTATGTTAGTAAATATTAAATTATAAATATTAAATTATTAAATTATATATCATGCAGAAGTACTTTAAATTCATTATAAATGTTGTAAAATCAACAATATTATTCACATGGAAGAAATTCATTATAATATTAAAATTAATTAAATTCATTAAAATAGTAAAACAACAAAATAATCAAATAATAAAACAAGTAAAAACAATCTACGTCCATAGATAGATAGATAGATAGATAGATAGATATATAGAATACTCTTTATTATGCACACCATAAAAATTAGCATCAGTTGCGGTTCTTTTTTATATGCAACTGCACACAATGCCACAATATTGGGCAGTCAATTCTGTCAGCAACAACGCTAAGAATGCTGTTGCCACTGCCGCGGGCACGACTTAGCAAAGATGCAGCTCTCTTTCTGAGGACCGCATGGAAGCCATCAATACGAGCGTCGGCAAACATGCCCGACGCGCTGCAGTGCCTCGGCAGCCGCATCAGCACCCTAAAGGCATTGTTGTATTGAACGCGCAGGGCGTTGATTGCCTTCTGCGTATATTTGACCCATAGACTGCACGTATAAAAAGATTGGCAAAACGCCCGAAACAATGTAACCTTTACTGCTTTACTGCAGCGTGCAAATCTACGAGCCAACATATTGCATCGGACAGCCAACGCCCTGCGCTCCCTCTCAATATCCTCGTAGTCTGAGAGGTCATCCGAGACCCAGTGGCCCAGGTACTTGAATCGTACTTACTTATAAACTATTTTTTTTTAAATTATTAAATTTTTCGGAATCCGGGACAATAGATCGAACTGGACACGGGACAAGACGTAAAATTCCGGGGCAATCCCGGAAATCCCGGACATCTGGCAACCTTACCTCCAACCGCGGATTTAATTTAGTCGGTCACCTGATCGGTGACCTCCTATGGCCTATTACCCTCTACTCTGCCCTGCACCACTAGATGTTCTATGGAGTCATTATTACGTCTCGAGACATGACCACAGAATTTCAGTATCCGAGACGAGACTGTACTAGTGCTGTTTGATTGCCGAGTCTTGGAGTAAGGAGACGTTTGTGCGGAATTATGTCCAATTATTATTGATCCCAAGCATTCTTCTCCAGCACCACATTTCTAGAGCGTCTACGTTTTTCCAGGGCCTCAAGTCTGCTATTAAAATAGTGTCAGAATGGTCTATCATTGATTTCATAATTGTTAATTTTGACAAGTTTGGTAATCTACTAATATAATGGCGTCATAATGACTTTCCAATGGTCAACCACTGACACTCCATTGTATGAAATTATGAATTTAGCAGATTACGAACTTTTAGCAAAATGACAATGCAGTGACAATGGGATCGTGTTGGAATTTTAAAAATAGCAGACTTGGGGCCCAGTTCTCGTAATGTCTCAGCTGCGAAGAGAATAATGGGGCGTACGAAGGAGCCTTTATCTTAGTGGTCTTGGTGATGTTGCGATTCCTCCATATTTTTTTTAGTTTGTCCACATAAGTCCCTCTAGCAATATTATAGCCATACGCCGATTCACCCCATCTACTGTCCCGTACAATGCGTTTCAACTAAGAATAGGAAAGTCAATGACCTCTAACTGTCAACTGAAGCTAGAAATCTAAGGCTTGCAAAGTTTTGTAGTGTTATTCTTATCCATTTTATTTCTGTTTTTGGAATTTGTTTTTGTTAAAATATGTCACTGACTTTGCAAATGTGTAAACGAGATGCTATTTTGCTAAATCTTCACAATATGGCGCAAGGTCATTCCTATTCTTAGTTGAAACGCACTGTACAAAGCTTCAATACCTGCTCGACACAAATGTATGGGAAGGCTGATATTTTTTTCTCGATTACGATGGTGGTCCCATGAAGAAAGTTGATTAGTTTGATGGTATGTACCACTCTTTTTGACAACACCTTTCTGATACACCTTGAATAGTTAATTTGTTTTGTTCGAAAAATCCTAAGATTTTCTAAATCCGGCCGCAAAACTGTGAGGAGTCTAAAACTCCTGAAATATCAGGACAAATCCTGAAGTATGGTAACCCTGCGTGCGCATCACACTAATATCATAAAGGCGAAAGTTTGTGAGCGTGTGTGTGTTTGTAAGTTTGTTACTTCTTCACGCTCAAACGTTTGGACCGATTTGGATGAAATTTGGTATGTAGATAGCTTATACCCAGGTTTAACACATAGGCTACTTATTATCCCTGTCTACGCGAGTGAAACCGCGGGGCGCTGCTATTCAACCAATAAACCTCTCCGCCAATTCCCACGGGTTTCTCTCCTCACATCACTTGTCGTAGTGACAGGTAGAAGTGGCGAATTTCCCCGTTAACAATGGTGCTGTATTTTGTATTGTTTACAACCATCCATGGGATTGTATCACCAAGTCTTTTGTTTACAATTATGTTGAGAATCTATGTACAGCGACGTGTAAGAAAGTTCTTTTTTATTGTACTTTGTATTGACAATCACAGCCTGTAAACATCGACGTCAATCGGGAGTCGTTGACATATTTTAGCTTCTTTTTCTTTTCATGTCGACGACGACGGTTTTCTTCTTCAAGAGCAGTGGTGGCCCAGTGATAACGGCTCCGACTTAGGCGTTGTAGGTCGTGACCTCTTGGGTTCGAACCGAGGCAGGCCGCCGGGGTCGCGGCTTGTTCGCAACTGTGAAACAAGTGCATAAAAAACATTGGTAGAGTAGGAACCTATGCTTTCTCTTTCTCTAGCGACTGTACTCGTATACTTCTCATAGTTTCACTTTATTCAAAATCTAGCTACCCTTCAAACAGGACCGCAACAAAGTAAGTTAGCGCTCCATTCCCAAGAACGACAGCTGGTACATTCTGATTGATCGTCAGAATACAAAAAAATAAACGGTCAAGAGCGAGTCGGACTCGCGCACCGAGGGTTCCGCTCCGATTTCTAAACAAGTGTGCTGTTTGGAGACATCGTTTTATTTTTCCTGTAATCTTTACATAAACTTCTTTCTATCACTATAGAATATTTTCAGATTTTTCTCTACGAAAACTTCCGAGATAAGGGGGAACGGTATTTTCTTTTTTTAATTTTTCATCAAAAGTCAAAAACTATGCGGCCTAAAAAAAGAAAAAATGTTTGAGAATGTGCAAACAGCGCTCTTTCATACGATCCTACTCCACATGCCCTAGTAGCCCCACTTTGAATTTTTAAGACCCCCTTTCAGGCCCTGTTGCAAAAAAAAAGTAATTTTATTTTTTTTCTTATTTGCAAAATAGTTGGGCAAACGTCATAATAAAACTGTTCCAAATTTAAAGTTGATAGCATTTTTAGTTCTTGTGATATCCAGCTGTGACAGACAGACTGAGTCGCACCATAAGGGTTCCTTTTTACCATTTTGGTACGGAACCCTAAAAAGCAAAGATTAAGTACTAAACGACATTGAACACCATCCCTGACAAGGTCGCGGGCATTCCTAGAAGTTAAACACTGTCTATAAATGGCGCTCGTCCACAGGTGCCTATCTGGTTGTAAGCTTGATGGATGAGGTTTTTGAAAAAAAATTGTCGGTGTTATTTATAATTTAATGTAGCTCTTGTTAGCCATTCGTTCGTACACTTAATAATATAAACTTCAACCAACTTACTCAGAAGTTAAGAGTTGGAAAATCCTTTCTAAAGCTATGGTTACGACTGTCAGTAATGATGCCAGCGGGGTTTGACTTTATGAATGATGGCAGGGTGTGTTTACACCAACTTTAGTTTCTTATACAGGGTTATTGGTAAAACACCAGCAACTTCTTCGAGGGTCATTGTACTCAACATTATGAACAACTTTTACTATAGGAGCAAGCCTGAAATCGCGAATCAGCTGCTTCCTACATTTTGACGAGTAATGTATCTGATTTTTTTTTCGTGATTTCAGGTTTGGTTCCATAGTAAAAGTTGTTCATAATGATGAGTACGATGACCCCTTAAGAGGTTGCTGGTGTTTTATTATGGCGGCCACCGCTCTTCTAGAATCTAGGAGACCGAAGCTTTAGAGCACTTCTACTTCTTCTTCTACAGAGATGGCTTTATTTATTTTGTTTTCTTCGGTGTTTACAGTGTCTTCATTCTTCATTAGACAAAAAGCTCCGTTAGAATGTTATCACATTTCTGTAAGAGTAGGCACAGGTACAATTAACAATACATCGCATGGGAACCTAAGACTAGTCATTGTTTTAATTTGATACGTAGCTGAGTAGCGGTATTCTATAGTTGGGCGCTGGTTAATAATAATAATAATATCAGCCAATGGCTTAATTGCCAAGAGCCTCGACCAACACCTAAGGAGGCTCTCGTTGGGCAGCTGGATCAAGGGCTTGATTCAGAAAGCGGTGCTTCTGGACACGGCCCACATTGTTAGGAGGTTCCTCTCTCTGGAGCCCTGACCGCCGGTAGCTTGGACCCTGTTCCCGATATCGGTGGGCTACTATTTTTATATTTTTAAATGTTTTTATATTCTTTTTATTCTAATATTTAAAAATGTAAACAGTATGTGTAAAATGAAATAAAAGAAATAATAATAATATCCTCGGACATTTCACACAACGCAATCTAGTCCCAAGCTAAGCAACCTAATGCTTGTGTTATGGTAACGAGATGGCTGATAAACTACTTATATAATTTTTTTTTGTGAATACTTACATATTATAGATAGAAAAACACCCACACTCGGAACAAATACTTGTAGGTCGTACAAATATTTGTTCCGTGCGGGAATCGACCCCGCGACATGCTGCGCAGCAGTCAATCGCTCAACCACTGCGCCAACCGTGTCGTCAAAAGGGAGGTTAGGGTTGATTAAGGGATAATTGAAACGGCTGTACCCACGTGTGAATGTAAAAGACTAGGTAGTTATAAGATCAAGAACAGGAATGCGTGATGATGGGCAAACCTAGATGGCTGATACTCAAAGCATTTATTTCAAACTAGCTGCGCCCCGTGGTTTCACCCGCGCAGACCGGGATAATAAGTACCCTATGTGTTAATCCAGGGTATAAGCTATCTACATACCAAATTTCATCCAAATCGGTCCAGCCGTTTGAGCGTAAAGAAGTAACAAACATAAAAATACACACAAAAACTTTCGCCTTTATAATACATATTAGTGTGATAAACCAATTATAAGGCAATGATAAGGCACTTTTGAATTGTCAAGGGGTCAGCCAGTCAGAAAGATGAAGATTCATTCAAATAGTAGTAGGGTGAACTCATCCAATTTCGAGATAAAACAAAATATGTAATAAAACTTCGATACTTTAGTAAAATCTTCTTTTTTATTTCATTTAGGAACATAAAGCAGTCTTTCTTTTACAACAAGTAATTAGGATAGTAAAGTTACTTAGGATTACTATTTTAAGACTCATAGCTAATTGAAACCATTTGTACAGTGCAAGCACAGCGCAGTTCTCATGCCAATATGTCAGCATTTTACCTGCCGGGCCGACTTTTATACCATGTTTTTAGCAAATAAATGATATTTTGATTTTGATTTTTGATTTTGACTAATTTAGTACACGAATATCATTCATACCGCGTGCACTCATCTATCATGCAATCATACTTTCACCAATAAATATCAATCAAGCAGTAATCAGTGTATAAATCAGCATCAACTCAAGGTGTAAGGTCCTTAACCATACACCATTGTTAAAACTTAACGAAACGGCAGTGGCGTAACTATACCGTGCGAGTATCGGTTTTTTTACTAAATAATAATAAATGTTGGGAGGTGGGATTCTCCTCTGACCGGGGCCCCTTTCGGCTGGGGGCCCGTGGCATTTTGCCGACTTGCCACCCTGTAGTTACGCCACTGCGAAACGGACTATCACGAAATTAGGACTATCATTTATTTGCGTGAGTTTACACTACATACCTATGGAGAAGACCGGGCAAGACACTGGCTGGCTTAATTGTGTTCTATACAGAAGTCAGGGTCATGTTACGTCGTTCCCAAGTAAATTGGAATACCAGCAGAAGGGCAATGATGAACCGCGCATCGTGAACTGAAAGTGTCTTAGATTTAAGGCGCAGATTTCCTGAAAACGATCAAAAAGGTGGTTTTTTAAAGCTGTGTATCTCATCAACCGTAAATAATTTTGACATGTAATAAAAATATATTTTCAAGTCCTTTTCACATACAGTGATGGAAGCCAAAACATAATTAAACATACTTTAATGCACCAAAAAAATCTTTAAACATACCTCCTAATAATCTTTAAAAGCTGTTTATCCCTTCATTAGCAATTATAATTTTAATTAAAAATATACCATGAAATGTCAAATTCCAAACTGCATCCAGTGATGGATTACTTTTTATGAAATAGTTGATTTCTAATTTTATACGATTTTATTTGCACTTTTACGACATAATTCCAGTGCGCGTGAGAATCTTCTATCTCGTGCGTCAAACTAGACAGCCATAACGCCATTTCACTTACACACCGAGCTAAACCAAGCTTGGAACCAGGTCCTTAAAATTCATCATTCATCAGTTGCATTTTCCACGTGAACTATGATAAATAAGACGGAATAATTGGCGCAGTAGTTGGCTTCTCTTGGAGAAAAAGGCATCTTCTATTGTCAGCTATAGTTAGCATTACAATCAATGAGCCACTTAGTGGCATAAAAACGTGAGCATTATTTTCTGGTTCATTCATTCGTTCATTCCGTTCCCTCGAACATCTTTGCGGGTTCAAAAGTTAATGAACTTTAAGTTTTATCAATGTAACTTTCTTCAACTCTCTACGATTTTTATTCAAGTCAAGATTTTTTACTTGAAGCCAAAGCATCAGGTCGATGGAGTATCTATGGTTTCTGATGGCCAAGGTCCAGTCAAAGAAACCCGTACTGCCAAAAAGCTAGTTTGGCTGAAGACACCAAAGCAGCAGGAAACCCTGGACGATGGATACACATAACCTTGGACCTGGTAGAAACAGGTGAAGGCAGCAGTGAATGATGATGATGCATAGAAGTTTGCAGCATTACATTATATATCAACACAAACTAAATTCAAATCATACTTTGAAGAATGGGGAAGCCAACTGTCAAAATGGCGCTGTCGTAGCTAGTTTCCAACACAGGGCGTGAGGTGATTTTATTTTATTTTTGCGAAAATGACGCGGTTTTGCGTTCTCAAATACTCCGAAATTGGAGTCCACCATTTCCCAAAAGACCTTAAAATTAGAAAATTGTGGATTACCTAATGCTATTCGTAAAGATTAAAAAAAAAAATAAAATAAACAAAGTTCGATACATTTTGAAGAAAGTGATTACGAGGAAATATTTAAGATTTTAAATTCCGACACTTTCCAGGTCAAATACTTTGATTAACCGAAAATAACGAAATAGTGAAATAAAAACAAACTCATGAATGAACGAAATGTCAAATTTATTATAGGCCAGGGACCTAGCTATGGTCACGCCATCTACAATTAGCTTTAACCGACCTTCCCCATTGGAGAGGTTATTGCGCCATTTGACGAATGACCTTGAAGAATTGCAACACAATTGCCATGTATGTGACCTGTCAGCTCTCAGGAATGCGGGTTACCAGTACTTAGTCACAGTCATTTTCATGGTAATTTAGAAGCAAGGAATTGTTTGTGAATGGTTCGCCTATTCAATGGGTAATGTTTCGGTATTTACTTAAGGCGAGTAGTGCCGCCAACTAGCGGCACCATTTGATTGAGAAAAAAAAAAAAAACAGTCAAGAGCGAGTTTGACTCGCGCACCGAGGGTTCCGTACCATCATTTATATTTAATTTTTGTTGATCATTTCTGAAAAAGTGTGCTATTTAGAGACATCGTTTTAATTTTCCTGTAATCTTTACATAAACTTCTATCACATAAAATAATTTCAGATGAAAACTTCGGGTATAGGTTGGGAAACG
The DNA here is from genome assembly GCA_905163495.3 of Cosmia trapezina. Classification (NCBI taxonomy): domain Eukaryota; kingdom Metazoa; phylum Arthropoda; class Insecta; order Lepidoptera; family Noctuidae; genus Cosmia; species Cosmia trapezina. The sequence goes on from LR991028.1 coordinate 26,995,982, forward strand.
GTATTTTTTAAAACATTTTTCACCAAAAGTCGAAATTAACAATGCAGACTAAAAAAAGAAAGAAAAAAATGTTTGAGAATGTGCACACAGCGCTTTTTCATATGATACCCCACATGCCCTAGTAGCCCCACTTTGAATTTTTAAGACCCCCTTTCAGTCCCTGTTGCTAAAAAACATATATATATTTATTTCTTTCTTATTTTGGTACGGAACCCTAAAGAATCATAAGTCTCGAAATATGGAACATTTTGAAATTTCCTATGCTCACATTTTTAATCAGACGAGGTAGGTCAGATGAGGTCAAAAAAATCTACACTAGATTAGCAGTTATGTTTGGCGTTCACTAGTAACTAACCTACCTCATCAGACTAATAATGTGAGCATAGGAAACAGAATGTTCCATAATCTCCAGACTTATGATTTTTTTGTCAATGGTGGCGCTAGTTGGCAGCTCCACTCGCCTTAAGCTGCGGTCAAAGTTCTTTGTAGTATAGTAAGTAGCCTGCTTTGAATATTTCAAAGAATGATTGTTTCACCCCGGACTACTCAAACGGTACTGAACAGCTTTACGAAGTATTTCTGTGGCTACTAAGAGAGTCAGAACAGCGTACGACTTGATTGAGTTGCGTGGATGAGTGACCATCTTTACATAAAGACCCCTCCGTGCCTCGGAAAGCACGTTAAGCCGTTGGTCCCAGCTATCATTCGTGGATCTTTGACAGTCGTTACGGGTCGTCAGAAGCTCGAAACTCTGACAACAAGTCTTACCGAGGGTATCGTATTACCCAGTAACTGGGATGTGGAGATCCGATAGGCAGTCGCTCCATGTATAATACTGGTATTCAGCTAGACTGGAAGCCGACCCCAACATAGTTGGGAAAAGGCTAGGCAGATGATGAACCTTCTCCAACAGCATAATTATATAAAAAATGCTGACATAACAGTAGTTATGTCAGCATTTTTTATATAATGAAAATAATAATAATGATGATTATCAGTAGATCATCATCATTACAGGCAATGATTAAAGCTGATCATCATAAAAAACTTAGTTATATAAAAAATAGGCGCTAGGTCAAATAAAACATAACAATATTCGCATTACATGCCGGGGTCATATTATACGTCAATGTCAATGCCCATAAAACGCTCGACAGTTAAATTCGGTCAAATTATCGCCGTAAGTGGTGGCTACACCTACGGTTATCACCCTTCAACGCGATAATCAACGGCGATGTCCGTATAATGTGGCCCCAATCGATCAAGAGCTGCAAAACAGAAAGAATGCAAATGAGCAGTAAACGCGATCCGTCAATAAGTTTGGAACGAAACAGCCCATTGTTGTTGGTTTACGAGCGTCGCGTGGAATGCTAACAGGAACCGAGCTGGTGGCTGAACGATAACAAACAGGCTTCCTGGGTCCTGCACATTGGTTTCAATCTGTCGTTTATTATTGTTTATTCAAGGAGAACTTGCTGGTAGTATTTTTTTGCCGTCATCCTCCATCTTGTCTGTATGTCTTCTACTTTCATGCTTATCTTTCAAGAGACTCTTGCCACCTTTTACTACCAGGACATCAGACCTAGCAGAATATTGTTAGGTATACGATTTATTTAAAGAAATATTCCATGGATTCTCTTTGGCTTTTGTATCTACAGTCCGCACGCGAGCTCCGAGGAATCGCGGACTGGTGAAGCGAGCGATTTTCATTTATTTATTTTATTATCTACAATATGTAGGTACACACAAGAAAATATACAGGGTGGAATTTTGTAATGCCACCTGAAGGGAAAGTACTCTTAATACTGTAGATAGAAGATTTTACTCAAAGGAAACATTTCTTTATTTTTGAATAGAAAGAAAACTGCATTCAAAGATGTTCGAAAATTCGCTTGCCACACCCGGGAATCGAACCGACTAAAATCTGTAAAAATGACACACTGTACTTTTATTGCATTGATCGTTAGGATCAATTATAAGGATGAAATCTCTCTAACAAACTTTATTCTTTATTCTTTTCTAACCTTTAATAACGTGTTGTGGTGAATATTATAAATCGTATTCTGAACTTCAACTTTTAACTCGTTTTCATTTGCATAAGATTTAATGTAAATTGGATTTTTCACATATCCCCACAAAAAAAAATCTAAAGGCGTGAGGTCTGGTGATCTCGCAGGCCATCTGATTGTGCCGTTATTACCAATCCAGGTATTAAAATGGTTATTAATGTAGGCAGTATAGTGATTCTGCTGTTATGCGCTAAAGAGCTTTGAGTTAAAGAGCTTTAACTTGACTTATTGAATTTATAAGTCCAGATTTCATGGTTTTCCTTTCATTTAATGTATCAAGTTTGTTAGAGAGATTTCATCCTTATAATTGATCCTAACGATCGATGCAATAAAAGCACAGGTTGTAATTTTTACAGATTTTAGTCGGTTCGATTCCCGGGTGTGGCAAGCGAATTTTCGAACATCTTTGAATGCAGTTTTCTTTTTATTCAAAAATAAAGGAATGTTTTCTTTGAGTAAAATTTTCTATCTACAGTGTTAAGAGTACTTACCCTTCAGGTGGCATTACAAAATTCCACCCTGTATACAGACTAGCGGACCCGACAGACGTCCTGTCTGAACGATCCTAGAACTACTAGAAAAAACAATAAAACAAACCAAAAAAGAATAAAACAGTTTTTCTTCTTTTCAGTTCTTTTTCTTTTCCACCTACTGGGTCCAATTGTGTTTTCAAACCATCCAGGAACCCGTTGAAATATACACACAAAAATTCATCCAAATCGGTCAAGCTGTGTATAAGGAGTTAGGTGACAAACACACGTACAGAAGAATTATATTAAGAAGATACGTCATACATAAGTATTGAGTAGGTACAAAGGTGTTTATTACATGCTCTACTATCTTCATATAATTATTTCATTGCCCCCGAATCCTCGGAGCTCGCGCGCGGACTGACAATGTAGTTTCCTAATAGACTACATTTTGAAATAGGCATTTCTTTGCGATTCAAATAAGTAATTAGACTACTTACATATATCGAAATACATGATTTATTGTAACTTTTTGTAGTGGATGCGCATTAGAAGCAGTTCCTCCGCTATGTGTTCTCAACCATGAACTCGAAAGTTTATAATAAAAAATATTTATAATAAAGCAAGGAAATATTTGACCGTGACATCATGAAGGGGTCTTAGCAAACTTAACTTTGCTACCCATTAAATACAAAATCGACCTTAAACTTTAAGACATAAAGGATATAGCGGGTGTCAAAAGGTGGTAAAGTTGAACATCCTGTGGCCTGCGCGTGCGCGGATGCGGTGTAGGCAGGCGGTAATAAAGCCATACTATACATAGGAGTCGATAGCCTCAAAATACATTACGTGGGTTATGTGAATGCAAGTAACAAGTTAAAGTAAGTTATTACGCTTATGTCATTTGCAGGAAAGGTGTTTGATTATTTTTGGTTCATCCTTTTACCGATATTGCTGCATGTGCCTTTATTTTTCCCATAACTTGTGTGCCTTTCTTTTTAGGGTTCCGTAACCAAAGGGTCCAAACGGAGCCATATTGCTGTCACTCACGAGTCCGTCTGTCCGTCGTTTGTCACCCAGGTTTTACAGCCAAACGGTAGGAGCTAGTCTTACAATTTTTACAGTATAAGTAAAATATTTTTTGACAATGGCTTTGGATCAACAAGATTTGTTGACCCAAAGCCATGCAAATTGTCAAAAAATATTTTGACCAAACCCATCGAGTGGGATATTGTTGCTTAGAGCTCGTTGAGTAGAAACATTCTGTATTTTTGTTTATAAAAAATATTGGAAAACAAAGGAATGAGAAGTCACCAAAGTCAGCTTATTTTTTACAAAATTTTGTTCCGACGAATTTTTTAACTTCCCATTGACCTATGTTTGGTTATAATGTTTATTATTGCGTATATTTTACTAACAAATACCAATATATTGATAAATCGGATTTGGTACGGAACCCTGAATGTGCGAAGTCCGACAAGCACTTGAGCGGTTTTTTATTTTTTACATGGTAAGTATGTATTTTTTCAATACACTTCCTCGAAAACTGGTTCATATCGCACTACGATTAAGTTCACAATGCAATGTATGTCGCACGCGTGCGATTTTTCATTTTCACAGATAACTTATACCTATACTTAGTCCAAATTGGTTCAATGCCTCTATTCACAACTCTCTATTCGAAGGTGAATGTTTTTTTTTAATCTCAGCAAAGAGATATGCGTCTTTAAGGCGTTAATATTTTTTGAATATTTAAATAATGTTTCTATATAGAATATTATCAAAAACCATGATTATTACAATAAAAAAAACGTTTATGAACAAATTAACATTTATTTGTGTTCTAAACTCAAAAATATTTGAATTTTGTAGTTTTCATATTAGGCTGTTTATCGGCTTTATACCTTTGCTTCTCTTTCAACCTGGCGAAAGCAAAGCGCGGAAAAAAAAGAAAATTTAAATCATAGTTCCCTATTAATTCATGACCAAATTATTTTCCGTTATTTTATGTGTTTTTTATTTTATTTCTTCAAAAGTGTATTGAAAAACGTCGTTTGATACTCGTGGACATTTGTTATTGCAGTTCTCGGCTTTCATATCGCACTACGATTAGGTTCACAATGGAATGTATTTCACACGCGTGCGATTTTTTATTTTCCCGCACGTGTGCGGGAATAAAATATTCCACAGTTAACTTATACCTATACTTAGTCCAAATTGGTTCAATGCCTCTATTCACAACTCTCTATTCGGAAGTGAATGTTTTTTTTTTTAAATTTGAATATTTATATAGTTCCATAATAATTCATGACAAAAATATTGTTCGTTATTTTATTTTATTTCATCAAAACTGTATTGAAAAACGTCTTTTGATACTCGTGGACATTTGTTATTGCAGTTCTCGGCTCAAAAACAAACCTCGCCTACGGCTCGGGTGTTAATTCCGCCTCGAACGCAATAACAAACGTTCTCCACTTGTATCAAAATGTACTGTTGTATGTTTGAGCGGTGCCCAATTGTTAAAGAGAGGAGAGAGATAGAAGTTTATGTAAAGATTACAGGAAAAATAAAACGATGTAGGTATCTAAAATAGCACACTTTTTCAGAAATCAGAACGGACCCTCGCGGCCTTGCCTCGGTGCGCTAGTCCGACTCACTCTTGACCGGTTTTTTTATTACGAGTGAACTGGATGTAATGTAATGACATTTACTAACATTTAAAAGTATTTTTTTTTTATTAACGCGAATACAAATCTGTTGATGTCGTTCTTTAGCAATTTAGAGTCTAAGTTACTCTGAATAGGCTTCATTATCTTTAAAGGCAAACAATAAAAAAAATAGGAGTGTTTGAAGCACTCAGTTATGTCATTAATTTTGAAAACATTAAAAAGAATTGGCCCCAAATGCGATCCTTGCGGGATTCCAAGCGTTGCTAGATAACTTTCAAAGAAATGACCGTATGAAACATTGTTCCATGTATGCATGTTATTCACGCTTATCAACGAATGGATCTTCATCGTTCTAACAGAGGTCAGAAAAAAATCACGATTAATCATCATGATGGGGGGATAAGGGAGGGGTAAAAAAGTAGCATAAAAACCTCACGTGATTAAAGGATGACCCTAATTAATATATCTTAAGCAGTTTATGGTTCAACTAGCTTTTGGCCGCGGCTTCGCCCGCGTGGATGTCGGAATATATCCCACGGGAACGTCCTACCGGGATATCCTTCCTTATTCCTTGTCTACATTATAAAAGGAACCTCTGTGCGAAATTTCAGCTTTCTATGTTCTAGGGTTTGCGCTGGGCGTTGGTGAGTCAGTCAATCAGTCAGTCAGGACTTCTCTTTTTATTTATATAATAATAATAATAATATATATAGAAAACCAGCCTGTATGGAGATGGCTCCTCAGTTCAGGAGTCGGACTGGTAGTGGTAAATAACCGGTAGCGAGTTCGATACCAACCCGATGCATATGTTCACGTGAAACCTAGTGCTGTTACAACTTACAAGCTTAATTATCTCAGAGAGAGGACTTAATTACTATTATTCTACAGAGCTTAGCAAGTTTTTGAAAGTCTATCAACGAATACTTAAAATAACTTTTCAGTTATAGTATTTATTTATTTAAACTGACTTGAAAAGCATTCTGTAGTTTCAACAACTATCTCCATCATTTTGATATCTCCTACTGATTGGAACATTTGGAACGAATGTGCTTCAGTAAACAATTGCCCCCGGTTCCCCTCAAGTTATCTACCCAAAACTACACTCAAGTACAACTAAACGTCCCAGCTACATTGTAACGAGGGTTCCCACCTGTTGTCTCTACTAATAAAGAGAACCTGTATAATTAGTCTTCAAACCGATCCATTGTTTGTCACTCGGCCAGAACTGACGCGAACGTCGACGGACCAACACGCGTACCGATCAACCGCTCTGACACACAGAGTAGTATCAATGAATCGATCTACACGCGAAATAAAACGGAATTAGAAAATTTGTAACACGAAAACGGAAAAATTCAAAAAGTGAATTGTAATTTTGCATATTAGAACGCGAATTTCGAACTTTAAAAACATCAAGTGCATTTGGAATTGGAAATTGTTTTTATTTATTTTCCGAATTTGGTTTTAGAATTATTATTTTTTTGTGACGGATTTGGAAAATTTGAAGTGAAGTGCCTTTTACGCAATGACCCCTGTCGGGCTTCTGTTCAAAGTAAACAGGTACGTCTCGTTTACATGTTTCATGTTGGAGAGTGTTAAATATTGAACATGGGATGTGTTAATGTGTGTCGCGGTGGTTATTTCTTTAACATTGTTATTCCACTGATGTTTCTATTGTAATGGTTTCGAGCGAGACTTTGAGACTTGGAATCTTTGGTTTAAGATTATATTGTTGATCAGTTCACTTGGTGAATGCATAAGATTTTTCTTTTCAAGTGTTGTATCTATAATGTTAACTATTTATTCTGTGTGTTTTTAGAGCTTTGCATGTTATTTTTGTCTTAAAAACAACATAAAAAGCTTAGATGAGTAGGTACACAACATGGATAGCTGATAAGTACAGTTCCACTGACTGTTATTTGGTTTGGGTTTGCCTGCATGCGTAGGCGTAGGTGGATTTGGTATGTAGATAGCCTATAGGTACCCTGGATTAACATATAAGCTACTTTTCATTCCGGTATTCGCGGGTGAAACCGCGGGTCGCAGCTAGTAAGGATTATTTTCCAATTGTGAAAAAAACACCACCAACCAACCATATCAACACCATACAAAGGAAAATATAAGGAATATAACATCGCACCTAACTTGCAATTATCTACAGATACCTACCTGTTAGCAACAGAGTAATTAATATTAATTACATGAATATTTACTTGGACAATATCGTCATTAATTACTAATTACATTATTAATTGCTTTGGTTGTTCTGGCATCAGCACTGCTCGTAAAATCTACTCATACATTATGTATTGAGTAGATTTTAACTTGAGTTGCATCCTGCCGTCAACGTCAGTCTACAATCACATTAGAACTACAAAAATCACCCTTACTGGTACGAAATAGAGGAGCAGTGAAAGTCAAATAGTTACAGTACGACAGGACTCAGAGGTTCCATGGTTTTTCTTCGGAAAAACCGAAATATAGCGAATGAAATGTGATTATCAACCAATAGAAATTGAGGTATATTCCCATCTAAATTATTATACACCACTATTTTTTAATTAGTACAAAAAAAAATGGGGCTCTGTCCGTACCCCTTACTGATCATATTTGTGTAGTCAAAAGTAAAAAAAACGAAATACCAAAATTGTCCACAAAAATTTGTCATAATTGGTAAGTTCATGATTATGATACGATAATAGCTGTTGGAGGCGGGGCAAGTTCGAGCGAGAGCACGCGAATGCGAGAGCGAGAAAATAAATACAACTATGAATAGCCTGTACAATATTTCCATACATTGAGTGACATTTTGGGATATCAACAAACGCCAATAACTTTGTTTATGAATATTATTTATTGAGACTTTACATATCTTATAACAAGACCTTCTCTAATAAGCCCTTTAAGTATTTGTACTAATTAAAAAATAGTGGTGTAGAATGATGCACTAATTCCGTCACTCCCTTATTTGACAAGTCACATTTAATTCGGCAAAGTTCGGTTTTTCCGAACGATTGAACTTTTAAACGTTGTCGTACCCATTGACGACCGGTTGACTGTACAAACAATACCTGTTGCATTTCAAGGTTCGCTTGCACCACAAATTATTAAATGCATTTAGCGCTAATCTTATTTAAAAAATCATTGTGTCCCTGTCATCTTATAACGATTGACAGAAACAGAACGATGTCTTAAATACGTTTAGCGCTAAATTTGTAGGGCAAGTGGCCTAAATTATCATTCTCCTGCCTGCCCTTATCCCAATTTATTTGGTCGGCGCAATATGTCCCTTTCTTCGTCGTAATCTCGGTAGTCACCCCCTTTCTTATTATATTTCATACAAGTCCATCCATCGTTTCTTTGGTTTAATCCACAACTTTCCTCACGACATTTTCCTCATTCCTCCGCATCACATACCCATACCATGACAACAGATTTCCGCACAAATTTTCAGTTATCGGTGCCACTTTCAGACTTCCTCCAAGTGGAAGTGGACCTAAATCTTAACATCTAAATATTTGTTTCGTGTGGAAATGAAAACCGAAGTGCTGCAGAAGATGTATGGATAGTGCTATAATAGCAGTCAACAAACTTGTTCTAGACCCACTTTAGACCCCTTTAATAGCTCAAGTTGTTTCCGTTCGTCACATCATGCTCTTCTCTTTAACTGTCACCTCAGTAGTCACCTCCCTTCTAGCCATATCATCTTTCACACAACCTAATCTTATCGTTTCTTTGATTTTCCTCTACAATTTTTTTTCTCATCTCAGGTTTTCAACTCCTCCGCATCACATGCCCATCTGACTTACAGACAACTTGGTTGTGGACTCTTAACTTGGAAGATCTGCCCCTTACAGGGTTTTGGCTTCTCTTTCAAACTCAAATCATAATTAGAAAGAAAATGACAAAACACTTATTTTAACTAAAGTGCACGTCTTTCTACATTGTTTAACCAATATACTGTAAAAATATTTTGTTTTAAAAGAGTGTCCGTGGAGTTTCTTGCCCGTTCTTCTCCATAGGGACATACTGCGCTTTGGGCAACTATATAGCTTCATCTTTCTGACTGACCGACCCCTTGACAATTCAGAAGTGCCTGTAATTGGTTTATTTAAAATAAATGCTTTGAGTTTGAGTTTGTAAAACTTTATTAATAAGGGGGAAACTGTCCCGCAACCATGTGAGTCAAAACTCAAATGTATAGAATTCTCTTGTATTTTAAAGAATCAATCAAAAATCATATATGGCTGCTGGACAGTTTGTTGCGCCACTTCTTCTTCCCAGCTAAAGCACTAGGAAGTGGTGAAGGGCGGGCGTTTTGTGGGGACTGTCTTATGAAATTTTGACGTTCAAAGAGTGGTGGTGAATAATAGTACATTTTGATACAAGTGGAGAACGTTTGTCATTGCATTCGAGGCGGAATTAAAACAGCCGAGCCGTAGGCGAGGTTGTTTTTGAGCCGAGAACTGCAATAACAAATGTCCACGTGTATCAAACGACGTTTTTCAATACACTTTTGAAGAAATAAAATAAAATAACAGAAAATATTTTTGTCATGAATGATTTAAATTTTCTTTTTTTTTCCGCGCTTTGTTTTCGCCAGGTTGAAAGATAAGCAAAGGTATAAAGCCAATAAACAGCCTGATATGAAAAATAGAAAATTCAAATATTTTTGAGTTTAGAACACAAATAAATGTTAATTTATTCATAAACGTTTTTTTTATTGTAATAATCATGGTTTTTGATAATATTCTATAAAGAAACATTATTTAAATATTCAAAAAATATTAACGCCTTACAGACGCTTAACTCTTTGCCGAGATTAAAAAAAACATTCACCTCCGAATAGGCTGTTGTGAATAGAGCCATTGAACCAATTTGGACTAAGTATAGGTATACGTTATCTGTGGCAATTTTTATTCCCGCACACGGCTGGGAAAATGAAAAATCGCACGCGTGCGACATACATTACATTGTGAACCTAGAACCTAATCGTAGTGCGATATGAACCAATTTTCGAGGAAGTGTAGGTATTGAAAAAGACTTTTATTTGATATGAATAAGGGGTAATAAGGGGTTGAAATTACTAAAAAGTCGGGGGCATCAGCAGTCTGCAGATCTAAATAATTGAAGATCTAGTATTCCCACGTTGTAGCCTGTTCAATCAGTTATAGTTAATAGCAATGATGGATGAGAGCAATTCGTCATGAAGATCACATTCGTGCGTGCAACACCGACTTTAATTGTTTCCCAACCAGATGTTTTGTTTTTTCATGTATTGAACTTTTTTGCATAAAGTTTTTGAGGTTTACAAATTCGTAATTTCTGAGTTTGTAAAAGTTCAGAAAAGATCTTTAGAGCCGGTTTCAAAGTGACCGGAAAGGCATTATTCACTAAATGAACAAAAAATGGTGCCTAGATAGTTTGTATGAAATTATCTACTTAGATAAGTTAATGTGTTAGATAAGAAACTTATCTGGAGGTGCTGATATGTCCAATAGTCATATCAATACATATTTTAAATTAAAATCGCTTTACGTGTCTGTCTGTGTGACCACATTGTTTGGATTTTGATGCAGTTTTCACAATCATTTAGAGAATTTATTCCGGAAGATTTACATGATGACCTTGAGTGGTTAGCATTCTGGCCTGAGCTCACGCAACGCGTCGTACGTCCAGCCAGTAATAGGACTCGCCCATCAAGGAGCGCTGTCCCAAATTAGACGCATTTTTAATTTATTATAACAAAAAATATACATGTTTTTAAAAAGTAACAAAACCAAATCATTTTCGTTTGTATTGCAAAGTAGTACATATTTTTTTTATATTCTTTTGATAAAAAATGAAGGAATAATGATTTGGGTTTTTTTTTCTTATTATGTGATACCGATAGAAAAATTATGGCTAAACCAAATTACGACTCATATCATGTAGATTACTAACAATTTTTTTCAGATGTAATTTCTCTGTAGGTTCCGGCGAAAAACTGCTTCATCTGCACGCTGTTTTTAAGCTTTTTTCGAAAGAGTAGCCTTAATAATAAACTTACTTGGAATAAAGAAATCTCGATGCTTTGTCAAGTCATAATAACGGAGCGAAGCAGGGGCTGGTCACTAGTTGTTTATCATTTTTGGTCCTATTTTGTCGTTGATGTAGATTGTAGACCACATTACGTCATAATCTGCTTAGCCTTTTCCCAACTAAGTATATTGGGGTCGGCTTCCAGTCTAACCGGATGCAGCTGAGCTGAATTTTACATGAAGGTGAAGCGACTGCCAATCTGACCTCCACAACCCACTAACTGGGTAATACGAAATCCTTTGGTAAGACTGTTTAACAGACTTTCGGACTTCTGACGACCTGTAACGACTATCAAAGATCTACTAATGACAGCCGGGACCTGCGAGGCATGGAGGGGTATGTAAAGATGCTCATCCACAAAATAGATCATTGAAAAATTCTTGAAATGAGTCCGTCTACGTTCCTCATTAAAGTCACGGCTTCACGGGGTGCTTTACCGCTATAGCTGGGATACTGCTCACCCCACAAAAAAGAACGCAATCGCATGAATACGCATAGAGCTGTTTCATGCTTTTTGCTTCTTCATGTATGAGCGTGAAGTTATTTTAAACTGACTTCTTTACAATTTCCATGTATTTGTATACTTGATTGGAGGGAAGATTAATTAGGGATGTCACAGATGTTGTTTATATGGAAGGCTTTTTTGAAATCGGATTGAAAGTCACTTTTACAAGTGTGACAGTGTCCGACGGACAGTGACACACTAGCTGATTGGTTGGGCACACCCCCACCCACGTCCCACAGTCCAACGGGAGGGCCAAGCTTACGGTGCGGCGGTTTAACTACAAGTACTGAGGTTTTACTAATCCTGCGGCTTCCACTGCTTTAAATTTGTCCCAAAATAATCAAATCAAATCAAATCATTTTATTATCAGGCAACTAGGCCCATAGATTAAATACATAAAATTATATTTAACAATAATAAACTAATACATAATAAATCTAATTAAAACTATAACTATACACGTATCGTTGGCGTCGTGTTCCGCTGCGTGGTGTCGCGTAACCGTCCTCGGAAACGTCGAAATATGACACCTTTCGGCCAAAAGTCCTCTTTTAAGAAGGTCTGTAGATGTTGGGTTGGAACTCGTACCACGAACGACGTAAAGTTGATGTTGTGGCGCGAGTCCAACTTTTCGACCCTCAGAGTCCAGTCGGTCTTCACCTTCAAATACTGCACGACTTCCTCAACCCTTGTGGAGTGAAACAACAATAACAATCTGATCCAGCCTGTCGCCTGCTGTCCTCCCCCCAGCGACGCCTTAAGCCGAGGCCCGTACCCCTCAGGAGGTGTCCTTAGTGAGTATAGTCACTTAGTTTATAAGTTTTATGCCCTGGCTGGAGGCCTTAATTTATTGAGGTACCCACAGGCAAGTCCGGTTAAGAGGAAATGTGGGTGATCTTTTCTCCATACGCTCTCGCCTGTTTTCTTTTTGGTTAATGACCATAAAGCAATGATTTTTTACAGAAATATAAATATCAGCTACTTGGATGCCCCTATTTTTTCCTTTTTGATGATATATTATTTTTATAAGAACTAGAACCCTCCAAAAATGCTCAAAATTGCCTATTCAGACCGCTGTCAACAGACGCCTAGTGTACCAATTTGTCAACTATTAACGAAAAAAAAAAACGTAGGGGCATAGTATATATCCTTCTTATTCAGTTTATGAAATATCCTTTAAATTGGTCCAATAATGGAGGAGGAAATAGGCGAGAGCCAAACCTCGAAATGTGACTTTTTACATAGGCTATTTAGTCGAATCTGCAGTTGTCCTTATCGCACGAATCCGAGGGCGGAGCGCTCGCAGAGCGACAGCAATACCTTCTTAAAATACCTAATTTTCAAAAGTCTGGCCACCCGCGTTTCCTCTTAAGCAGCTGACATCTCCTAGGTTGACCTGCGAGATGCCATTTCCCAAAAACTAAAAAAAAAAATCCTGTGGCTCCGCAAGAGGCAGGAGTACGATGAAGATTATTATGAATGTCTTCTGCTCTTATTCATTTTTTAAGGGATTGGGCACGGTAAGTTTTCTTTATTTACTTCTCTCTAAACTAGGACAGGACAGAAAATATAAAAATTAAGTAAAAAAGTACATGTGTACCTTTTCGAGGAACTCGTGTAGAGGAGGTCGTAGCTAAGTAATAACAGCCGCACGGTTCGATTCATTAGGTTAAGCTACGCTTGCTGGGGTTGGTCCGTGGATAGTTGACCATCTTTACATACCGAGACTCCTCCGTGCCTCGGAAAACACGTTAAGCCGTTGATCCCGGCTGTCATTCGTGGATCTTTGACAGTCGTTACGGGTCGTCAGAAGACTGAAATTCTGACAACCAGTCTTACCAAGGGGTATCGTATTACCCAGTTACTGGGTTGTGGAGGTCAGATAGGCAGTCGCTCCATGTAAAAGACTTATTTTGATCTATCTCGTAGGGTACAGCCAGCGTTTGCAATGTAAGCGCAAAAAAATTTGTTTATTTACGACATCACATTAGAAACCTCTGAAATTATCAGTGTTTCTCTAGTATATTATGCCATGTATTATACATATAAACATTCCTCTTGAATCACTCTATCTATTAAAAAAACCGCATCAAAATCCGTTGCGTGGTTTTAAAGATCTAAGCATACATAGGGACAGACAGACAGCGGAGCGACTTTGTTTTATAATATGTAGTGTAGTGATAGTGATTTGTAGGGATGACAGCCCTACCACAAGCAAGGCTAAACCAGGTTGTACATATTTATGCCTTCAAAGGCCTGTGGAGGAAGATCTAATTACTTGTCAGCTAACGGTTATTCGATGTTACTTAACTTGATATCTTGAACGTCCGCGGCGCGGCGCCATGTTGACGAAGTATCGACAGTTTGTGCCGTGGTATCAGCTTAATAAAAGTTCAAGAACACCATTGTAAGGTGGATGTATATTTTTAAACCCTTTTTAGTCTCTGAAGACACGCGACGTGGGACTTTTGTTCCCTTTTTAGGGTTCCGTACCTCAAAAAGAAAAAACGGAACCCTTATAGGATCACTTCGTTGTCCGTCTGTCTGTCTGTCTGTCTGTCAGTCTGTCAAGACCCTTTTTCTCAGGAACGCGTGGAGGTATCAAGTTGAAATTAATATCAAATACGTAAGTCTGTGATCTCTTGAAGTCCTAAAAATCTCAAGCTTCTAAGTCAATGCTATAAAAACATACGGCCATTTATGCGACATGTTTTGATACTCGCAAGTAAATCAAAACCTATAGGGTACTTCCCGTTGTTCTAGAATCATGTAATTTGGCAAGAAGCAAGGTCTTACAACACAAATAAAGGAAAAAGTCCGAAAATTGTTAATTTGTAATTCTATCACATAAAAAAAATGTTCAAGTCTGTCAGTCTGTCGAGACCATTTTTCTCAAGGACGTGTGAAGGTATCAAGTTGAAATTAATATCAAATACGTAAGTCTATGGTCCCTTAGAGTTCTAAAAAACTCAAGCTTATAAGTCAACGCAATAAAAAAATACGGCCATTTTGCGACACATTTTGAAACTCGCAACTGTCGCAAGTAAATCAAAACCTATAGGGTACTTTCCATTGTTCTATAATCATGTAATTTGGCAACAAGCAAGGTCATACAACACAAATAAAGAAAAAAGTCCGAAAAATGTTAATTTGTAATTCTAACACATAAAAACAAATTCAAGTCTGTCAGTCTGTCAAGACCCTTTTTCTCAGGGACGCGTGGAGATATCAAGTTAAGTAAGTTAATTTAGTCAAATATGTAAGTCTATGGTCCCTTAGAGAGAGTAAAAAAATCAAGCTTCTATGTTCACGCAATAAAAAAATGCAGCCGTTTTGCGACATATTTTGATACTCACAACTGTCACAAGTAAATCAAAACCTGTAGGCTACTTCCCGTTGACCTAGAATAATGAAATTTGGCAAGAAGCAAGGTCTTTCAGCACAAGTAAAGGAAAAAGTCCGAAAATTGAGAATTTGTAATTTTATGATATAAAAAAATGTTTTTTTTGGGATCTAATGTTAAGTTTGTTTTTGGGATAAATTCTTTTCAACTACGGAACCCTTCATTGTGTGTGGTCCGACACGCACTTGGCCGGTTTTTTTCGTCTGGGGAGAATTGAGGTTATGTCGGACTCCTAACGACTGCAACCCCGTGGTTCCTACGACTACCATAAGTCGAGGGCCTTGAAGATACCCGCACCTACATTCACGTGTACCCCCGACTGGTATACCTACTCAATAAATTTTCACACCACCTGCTCGAAAATGTCAAATTATATGACAAGCAACCTTAACCTAAAGTGAGTCATTAGTGGCCGGGGGCACAGCCGGTCAATAATGTTGTACTGGATTTCATTATGACCCGCTGGTCAATAATGTGATTTGAATTTGAAATCTCACATGCTCAGCTAAATTGGCAGTATAGTACTATCAAACACCCTTTGGTGCCAGAAAGAGGAAAGCTATTCTCGAAACCCTTACTACGCGTGGATGATATTCTCAATTTCCTACAAAATCATAACGACTGCTTCTTCATATCGTTGCCATGTTTTCGAAGACATAATATTGTAAGAATAATTAGATAACTACGAACCATTTTTTTTTTTTTCTTTAATTCCACATCAACATCTATAAACGTACCAAATAAAAACTTAACTTTATCTTTGCACAACTGGACTAATGTCTCAAATGTTACCATTAACTTCAATTAATATGTAAGTGCATACAACTAACTAGTTCTAAATATGTTATTCTTACTGTTTGTTTATTTAATAAATACTTTGTTTTTCGTACTATGGCTATTATTTTCTCACAGTAGGTCTAAAAAGTAGAGTATCCTCCTCTGGGCTAAATGTGTCTTTGCCTTGGGCTAGCTTGAATCCCTCGCTGCATTCAGGATTCTTGTATTAACTCCCTCGCTTCGCTCGTTAGTTAAATCCCGAATCCTTCATTGCGCTCGAGATTTAATATGACGCCCGTGACGTAAGACACAACTTTAGCCCCTCGGTGCATAATCTACTATTGTTGCATTACACTGTGTGACTTGAGATGGTTAATTTTTCAAAGACATGATCATTGTAGACCCGGGAAAGTAGGAGAGAGAAAAAGAGTGTATCAGCCCGCCATGCCATACCTAGCGGGACTCCCCAAATATTTCGTCCCCTTGGCTTTAGTGGATGTCATTTCTTAAAGAAGTTGCCTATCAGGAAGTCGGTATACCGGATGCAAAACTGTTATTTTTGCAAAAAATATACCAGTATCGATCTATGAAGCCATGCATCCGTTCAACGGTGTTATAATGAAGTTTTTGACCTCATTTCCTGGGACTATATAGACTGTCGCTGAGGAGCTCGTGGCTAAGTAATAACAGCCGCATGGGTCAATCCGTCAGGTTAAGCTACGCTTGCCGGGGTTGGTCAGTGGATGGGTGACCATCTTTAGATACCGAGATTCCTCCGTGCCTCGGAAAGCACGTTAAGCCGTTGGTCCCGGGTGTTATTCGTGGATCTTTGACAGTCGTTACGGGTCGTCAGAAGCCCGAAAGTCTGACAACCAGTCTTACCAAGGGGTATCGTATTACCCAGTTACTGGGTTGTGGAGGTCAGACAGGCAGTCGCTCCATGTAAAATACTGGTATTCAGCTGCATCCGGTTAGACTGGAAGCCGACCCCAACATAGTTGGGAAAAGGCTAGGCAGATTGATTTATATAGACTGTCGCTGATAGAGTGAAACTGAGGCAGTAAAACATTGGGGTAACATGGGCCACATCAGTAATACGAATTGACCTGTGGCTTTCCCTCTTCAGGGCAAAGGCCTCTTTTCATACAAAGCCTGTCTATCCACAAAGTGAAACGGCAATAGTGGCCGGCATTATTATCGTTTCTCGTTCTGGCGGTTCATCAAAAATAGCATAATACTTACAATAGGTATTTGGTCAGAGTGGCCGGGCCATTTTGAAAGACAACTTATTACAGCCATGTGTAAGCACAGCATAATCAACCTATAATGTTCCCACTGCCGGGACACAGGCATTCTCTCTTCGAGAGGGAGTGGGACTGTAATCTACCATGCGGGCCCAGTGCGGGTTGCGGATTGGGTTTTTGATACAGCCACATATTACAATATGGCCTCTTTAGAAGCGCCTTTACGAGCGCACACTTGAACAGTTCCCACTCCCAGTGCTAAAATATTAGCACTTATGTACAATCACGAAGTATTTTTTTCTACAACACACCTAGGCCTCTGCTGATCCACCGTGACTAAAGCGCAAGTCATGCGTTGAATATATAGTTAAATGTAAGTGTAGGTATAAATTACACACGCCTTTTTATTACAAGGCGAACATGACTTTTTAAAACGTTCTTACCATGTTCTGAAAACGTTGGATATGAATAATTTAATAATTAAACTTCAAGGAAGAATAGTTTTGAATATCTCAGCTCAGGGCAGAATAAAATGACAAAATACATATTCCCGAATGTATATGAGGTAGGTATGTGAAAATTAAAGTAATTTTTCATTTTGATAAAGAAGAAGAGAGAAGATTCTACAGTTTTGAATGGTATCTACGCCAAGATAATTTTACTGAATACAATAAATATTGTTGAAGACCGCAAGTTCATTAATAGTGGCGTAGCTAGTACTTTAACAAAATTGGTTGGGGGCCCTTTTTAGCCGACTGCGACTAAGCTCAAAAAGAGAGTATTGTTTTTTTTACTAAATAAATAACCCAGCCAGCACAAACCTTCTGAGTAAGTTGTGCTTAAAATCAGTCATAGGAACTAACTGCTGAATAAGACTACTGTAATTAGCTGATTTGGCGCTTACTCAGACGCTATTCAAGCAATTTGGGCACAAAATTATGCTGCTAATAGCTGTGTAATAGCAACGTAACAGATGAATAAGTTTTGAATAATTGTACGACAAGCTGAGTATCTTCTGCATAAAAGCATTTTGTTCTTATGTACAAGTGTTACAGCTCTGTTAGCCAGATGATGAATGAATGATGAGTGAACTATGGTTAAGTCCTTCTAAGCTCAGATATTCAGATGATACACAGCGTTTAGCTTATTTCAGTATATTTTATCAAGAAGTTAATCAAATTAAATTGAAATTGACAAATCCGAACACCCGCGGTATGCGTTTGTTGGTGAACTGCGACATTGAAATATAATATGGCCAAATTATATTGCCTATCGTCAGTAAAGTTTACCCTTATTGATGCTTAGAGAAGGAAATTGTAGGTGCGCATGCAACTTTACTGTGTATTTATATATACATTTTGTATAAAATTTTCACGCGCTACCTGATAAGCCGGGTTTTGGAGAAATAAACAACATTTCGTCTATTGGTTTGTTTTTACGTGTGAAATATTTTTCATGTTTTATGGAGTTTAAGGGTTCAAAATAACCTTGTAATACTTTTATAAGAATATCATACCGATTTCGTTATTAAAATTGAGTATTTGAGTATAAAATCCCATAAAATTGTAATAGGTTATGTTATTCGATATGGCGACGCTCATTCTGAATAAAATCTGATTGCACAGCGGCTTATTGTCTTATGTCTGCTTAACAGACCTTACGTGTCCACTTATTAAGTTGTTCTCTGGTTAAAAGTGGTGCACTCAATATATTTTCGATAACTGTTCTATAATCACACACATTCGTACTGTAAATTAAACAATTAGTGTCGAAGAACTACATACCTAACTGATTGTAAACGTATAATTAAGTTTGATTGAAATACCTACATAAATAACAATGAAAGTAGTCATAGATATAAGTAAATTGTACCTCTCAGTAGGTATAATTTAGGATTAGGAGGATAGGATTAGTTTACTAAGATATATATAATTATGTTATGTACTAAGGTATGTAAGGTGTATAGGGTAGGTAAACCCTATACACCTTACATACCTTAGTACATAACATAATTATATATATCTTAGTAAACTTGATTGAAGAATGTCTACTTTTCGTGAATACCCAGCAAACTTCTGCATAATAATCTGTTACTATTGTTTTTACCGCATTTAGCTGCAAATGACGGTAATTTCGTACTTAAAGTGGGATAAAGCAGTTATAACAGCTATCTTAATTTCTGTTAAGTTACTATATGCTTCATAACTAGAGATCGGATAATCGGATGCATATTAACCTAAAGTTAATATTTCGCTAACAAAGTATGGAAGCGGCTTCTTAGCATTATTTTTCTTACTATAAATCCCGGGATTTCAGAAAATGTGGGAATGCACAACTAATCGGATACATGGTATGGAAACGGCTTCATAAATAACGTGGTTTTATTTATTTGGAAATACCGGCAAATCGGGATCACATAAATATTCCGTTTGTTACACGTGATCCCCGCGAGAAATACAAAGCTGCCGAATTAAAATGGTTGTCCCTGGAAGGTACCGTCACTGTATCGGTGGGGTTGTTTCATGGGTTTCGAGAATGTTAAAGCCGATAGTGACGTGAAAATGTAAATCCAAGATGGCGGCTGCGAACATTTTCAAATTTTTCGTCATGGGTGTCGTTTTTATGCTTTTCGAGGGTGTTAAAGCCGATAGTGATGTTAAAATGTAAATCCAAGATGGCGTCTGCAAAATTTTCAAATTTTTCGTCATGGGTGTTGTTTTCATGCTTTTCGAGGGTGTTAAAGCCGATAGTGATGTTCAAATGTAAATCCAAGATGGCGGCTGCCAACATTTTAATTTTTTTATCATGGGTGACGTTTTCATGGTTTTCGGGGGTTGTAAAACCGATAGTGGCGTTAAAATGTAAATCCAAGATGGCGGCTGCGAACATTTTCAAATTTTTCGTCATGGGTGTCGTTTTTATGCTTTTCGAGGGTGTTAAAGCCGATAGTGATGTTAAAATGTAAATCCAAGATGGCGTCTGCAAAATTTTCAAATTTTTCGTCATGGGTGTTGTTTTCATGCTTTTCGAGGGTGTTAAAGCCGATAGTGATGTTCAAATGTAAATCCAAGATGGCGGCTGCCAACATTTTAATTTTTTTATCATGGGTGACGTTTTCATGGTTTTCGAGGGTTGTAAAACCGATAGTGGCGTTAAAATGTAAATCCAAGATGGCGGCTGCAAACATTTTCAAATTTTTCGTCATGGGTGTCGTTTTTATACTTTTCGAGGGTGTTAAAGCCGATAGTGATGTTAAAATGTAAATCCAAGATGGCGTCTGCAAAATTTTCAAATTTTTCGTCATGGGTGTTGTTTTCATGCTTTTCGAGAGTGTTAAAGCCGATAGTGATGTTCAAATGTAAATCCAAGATGGCGGCTGCCAACATTTTAATTTTTTTATCATGGGTGACGTTTTCATGGTTTTCGAGGGTTGTAAAACCGATAGTGGCGTTAAAATGTAAATCCAAGATAGCGGCTGCTAAATTTTCTAACTTTTCGTCATGGGTGTCGTTTTCATAGTTTTTGAGAGTTTTAGAGCCGTTAGTGGCGTTAAAATTTAAATCCAAGATGGCGGCTGCGAAAATTTTCTAATTTTTCGTCATGGGTGTCGTTTTATTGGTTTTCGAGGATGTTAAAGCTGATAGTGACACTAAAATGTAAATCCAAGATGGCGGATGCGAATATTTTTTAATTTTTCGTTATGGGTGTCGTTTTATTGGTTTTCGAGGGTGTTAAAGCCGATAGTGACACTAAAATGTAAATCCAAGATGGCGGATGCGAACATTTTTTTAATTTTTCGTCATGGGTATCGTTTTCATGGTTTTGGGGGGTATTAAAGCTGATAGTGACATTAAAATGTAAATCCAAGATGGCGGCTGCAAACATTTCGGTCGGTTTTACAACCCTCGAAAACCATGAAAACGACACCCATGACGAAAAATTTAAAAATGTTCGCAGCCGCCATTTTGGATTTACATTTTAATGTTACTATCGGCTTTAAAACCCTCCAAAACCATGAAAACGACACCCATGACGAAAAATAAAAAAAATTGCATACGCCATCTTGGATTTACAATTTAGTGTCACTATCAGCTTTAACACCCTCGAAAACCAATAAAACGACACCCATGACGAAAATTAGAAAATGTTCGCAGCCGCCATCTCGGATTTACATTTTAATTACTATCAGCTTTAACACCCCCGAAAACCATTAAAACGACACCCATGACGAAAAATTAAAAAATATTCGCATCCGCCATCTTGGATTCACATTTTAGTGTCACTATCAGCTTTAACACCCTCGAAAACCAATAAAACGACACCCATGACGAAAAATTTGAACATTTTCGCAGCCGCCATCTTGGATTTACATTTTAATGTCACTATCAGCTGTAACAGCCTCGAAAACCATGAATAGTACCCATGACGAAAAATTTGAAAATATTTGAAGCTTGGATTTACATTTTCAGCAGCTTTCACTATGGGACCAACTCTGAAATTACAAAAAAAATTACGATGTTTGAAACAAAAGTTCAATACCTACTCGACCAAAATGTATGAAACAGCTGACTTTTGTTTCGTGATTTACGGGTTGATCCCATAGTGAAAGTTGCTCATGAGTAGAACACCCTATTAAAATTTAGTGATAAAAAAGTTACCCTTTCAAAAAATACTTAATTTATCAATTCCGGAATCGCGACATTTTGACGACCGACACAAAAGTGCATTCCTTAATAGCCAAAACCTAAACGTAAGTAAATATACATTCGATTCTATAATCAGAACTATAAATTTGTGAATCCCGGGATTTATTTAATACAAAAGTACAATCCATATTAGCCAACACCTGAACGCAAGTACCTAACTAAAACATTCGATTCCAAAATCAGAACTTAAAAATTTTCTTTCCGGAATCCCGGGATTTTTTTTCTTTTCAAGTGAAATCCATATTAACTAACATCTGAACTTAAGTAAATTATACATTCGATTCTATAATCAGAAGTCAAAATTGGCCGATACCGGAATTCTGGGATTTTTTAATCCAAAAGCCCACTCCATACTTAGCCAACACCTCAACTTTAGGTTAATATGCATCCGATTATCCGATCTCTATTCATAACAGAAACAACGACTATTTTATACAGCAGCTGAATAACTGTCAAAATGTGGTATTTAATAGAACTAAGAGAGAACAGAATATAAATTATCCACTATCATGCTTGATAATGGAATTTTATACCAATGTTATACAAAAGGTTGCACAAACTCTTGAGTAACAGGTCTTTTTATGATGATTATTCAGTTTTAAGAAATAAAATCCGCAAATTACAAAACTATCTCAGCTAATAGCATTATTATAGCAAAAAAAATCATTAATACAGAATTTCGTGGTACACACAGCTTCTATACATATAGAATAAAGCTTAACCCTGCATAAGGTTACATTGTTGGCCAGTTATATGACTTGTGTGCTTAAAACAGCATCCTGAATCGGTTAAAGCTACCATAGTGAAAAAGCAAGAGCGAGCGAAGCGAGCCCGAAAATTTGAGCATTCTGGACCGGGGTAGGTTACGTTATCATTGAAATTGAGTTGAGATATACGAGGCGAGAAATTGGAGCATCCCGACTCGAACAGATTAATCTGCCATTGTCATTTTACTAAAAATATTGCGAAGAGCGAGCGAAGCGTGCTTGAAAATTAAATTAGATTTTGTGTGCGATTTTGGTATGCAGATTTTCACCAATAATTTGAGGTGTTGGATAATATTTCACGAATTTTTGCTTACACACGTGGGTAGGGTACCGCTGTAGCTTGGGTGCTCCGTACCATTGATATGGCTGATACGGCGGTAACTATGCCCCTGTTAATTAACATGCAATAAAATTATACCTCGGCCTGTCGTCTGTCCCTCTATTTCATGCAGTATTCCGAATAGTTCGACTGTCATCATGACTAAAGATTTCCTAAAGTTTGTAGAAGTGGACGGCTAATGGTAGACAGTTTTACCAAAACAAGAAATTCACCATATTAGGTATGGATGAAGGAAGCCCCGGTTCCTGAACAGGCCTAGTAATTTATTTGTCCGGGACATTGCGTTACTTAGTTCTATTCCGGTAATGATAAAGGTTTTTTTGTGGAAATGCTAGTTCTGGCGGATGGCCCTTAAAACCTCTCATGATATCTTAACTATCCAACGTTTGTCATTCAACTGTTATATCTCAAAGTTAAAGTAGATACCCAAAAGGCATCCCTAGAATTTTTCATTTTTCTGCATAGGATCTGATGAAATCTTTGCATTTAAAGAAAATTATAGTATTCTTAGTTTATAATTTAATCAAATTACCCGCACAAAACATTATTATTCGAAGTTCAGATTAATTCACAAAAACATGAAAAACCCGATCTTAAATGTAAACAAACTGCCACTTTTTCACACTACAACAAAATTTATGAATGAAAAGTTTACATGCGCGTGAGTCGATTTTATCATAACTTGTTGGTACATGCGTTAAACTAACTTTGTACATAACCGCTAACCGCATACCTTCGAATAGTTATTTAACACTAATACATATTCACACATTCGCTCATTAACTGAGTTAATAGGCTGTGAACATTGCTTTATGATTTATTGGTATATGTTGATGTTATGTGATTGACAAGCAATAAGTTTTATTTTCTTTTGCTTTTCTGAAAGTAGTTGGAAGTGTCCAACTTGGCAAGTAACCATGAGACTTTTTGTGAGTTCTGATTTAGTCTTTTCTTGCACGCACAATGGTCCACATGAAGGACTAAGTGCGGACACCAAATCCATAGAACATAGTCTTTTCTTTCTTCTTTCTAAACTGATTTTTACGAGATGGAGAGAGGTCGTGAGTTCGATAGTCAACCTTTAAGGCTCCCGCAGACAGGAGCGACGCGACTGTCTGCGTAGTATAGTCTTCGCCACTCAAGTTGGCAAAAAAGTGGAGATTCCGATCCTCACTTTTTGGGACGCAGCCCACTTTTTTGGTGGCTACTATCTGTAGTAGAATAATTTCTATGAAAACTTCATGAAATTGTTCTACTTACTAGAATCGCTTCGCACCGTCGCACAGTGTAAGATTTTTAAAATCTAGCGGTACAAAATACCTATAAAACAAGAATGGAAGTTGGACGTAAAACCCCTTCGTAATTAAAGCTAATTAGCTTATCGATGCGACTATCCAAGTATAGGAACAATAGACGCACGTTTTTTATTATATTTACCATAAACATAGGTTATGATGTACTTCTCTCATAGCGGATCTGCAGTGCTATTCTGTACAAATGTTACCGTGAACACTTAGGTGAAGTGAGCGTGGAGTGAGCAGCTGTCAATAGTGTCAATCCCTAGCCTCAGGTAGAATGACAACTCGCTTCACGTAGGTTTTCACCGTGAGATTTGTACAGAATAGCACTGCTGCAGTTGTCGCCCTACCGCTTCTTTATGAAGGTTGTGTTGTGAAAATACGTGCATAAATTACTTTTTTTTTGTAATGGAGCAATGACTTCAGGTTTGTAGAACACATTTATATGTATTTTATATTACCATAATCAAAATTAAATGTCAGTAGGTAACTGTGGAGTTAACATAGTTATTTTACAAAATCTTTTTAAATATGTACCTAGTTGTATTCTTCTGGTGCGAAAACTTTCGTACGCCTTTGTACGTCATGAAAACATTTTTATTATGTCAATAAGCCCTTGTGGGATTAAACTAAAGTAGCATTAGCTGCGTTCATTTGCGTTTTTGAAAATTATGTTCGTTTTACAGGAACACAACTGATTATGTCAAGAAAAGAGCTTTTAGAAAAGTTCCAACTTATTGAAACTTTTTAAATAATCACAATCAGTGGCTGAACAGCACTTTAGTCTCTAGCAACCAAGATTTACCTGGTACCAGTGGAGAACAGAGCACAAAGAAAGCTCGAAGACCAAAAAAAGATTTTAATTCAAGCAGCTCTTGTCTTAGAGCTACAAAAGTAAAAAAAAAGCTTGTTTGAACAAAAAAATATAATTATTCGATATTTCAAGACAAAACAATTGTTTTATTTTCAACATATAATTTTGTCCGGCCTGATTTGCAAAATCTTACACTGTGCGTCGTCGCGTCACGCATGTCTGTGGGAGGCTTTAGGCCCCCATTAGACGTATTTAGTGATTTATGGTGCAGGAGGACCTTAAACTGTTCAAGGCTCACAACATTCACAACCTACTGCAAGTTTTGTTCGGTTCTTCCTTCATTCATCTCGTAGACTAATATTATCCTCTTTCTGCTTACCCCCTTAACTCTAAAGCCGTGACACAGTCGGTAACGCGATACCCCGATACTGCTCGATGGACAGCCGCACCGCAGTTTCCCATCTGTATCGCTTACAGCTCCCATACCAACAGACCTGTGTTAACTGTTTACAGCCTTGTTTTGTTGTTACTCTGCTGGTTTTTAAATGCAGTAGGTAGATATATTGACTAGGAATTTACAATTTTTTTTTTTTTGACCAATGGAAAAATATTGGCCAACTTAGATATGATAGGCTTTTGCTTGCATTGCTTTCTGAGTGTACTTTGTCTTTTTTTATTTTGTCTAATGTGCGTTTTATTTGTGCAGAATAAACAAGTTTTCTTTCTTTTTTCTTTTTTTTTAATTTAACGATTTTGCTAATGAAGGCAACCACGGGCGGTTTTCACGACGATAGGAATATGAAGCCAATTCATAGTTCTCTAATTCAAAATATTTTATTTCACATAAACCATGGTACACACACATGGTTAGGTTTTTATGAAACTCATAAACTATTATGTGAACGGTTCCAATAAATTGGTCGTTCCCTATGGAGAAGAGCCGGCAAGATACTTCACGAATATCTTAAGTTATCGTTATAGTAAGATTCCAGAATCAATGTTAATACATAATAACATAATATACAGGGTGACTGGTAATTAGTGACCTAAACTTGAACCTGAAATCCCGAAAAAAAATCAGCTGTTCCCTACATTTTGACGAGATATGTGAACATAAATGTAGGTAACAGCTGATTTTTTTTGCGATTTCAGGTTTGGTCCCATAGTAAAAGTTGTTTGTTCTCATGTGTTTAAGTATCGGTCACTAATTATCCAGTCACCCAATAAAGACAAAACATAAAAAATAAAAGGAAATACCAGCTCTTTATTTATTGTGCACCACATAAATTAGACACATGCAGCAATGTTTTGTTTACCAATTTTATTGAAATGGGAAAGGTTATTTTTTTTCGCCCTCTTATGAGGGACTCACTAGAGGTTCCCTGCAATTTTTTTCACATGCTAATTTTACCCTATTTTTTTAGTGACCTACTTTTTATATTTTTTTGCGTACCTACAGTTGTATAATATTTCGCTTATATACGTATTTGAACACATGAGGTAGCAAATACCAATAATGTGATGCTGCAAAGAACCTACTTCGGGCATCACTAGCAAGAATGTGTCTCATAAAGATTTTACCCTAAGCATTTCGCAGTCGATTTCAATCTTCGAATTAAAATCCCTATTTATACTCGATTTTATCAAAACTAACTATCGATTCAAAATATCTGTCGACTAACTTCTCCGTTGAAATCGCTTTTGAATAATAAACAGCTTAGATTTTGTAACTCATATCAGATTATGTTTTATACGCAAAATTGTCTAGACGTAGTTTATATTCTAGTATAGCAGTAAATATTGTGCTAAATTGATTTAGGTTGGCTGCTGCGGCGGGATTCGAGGCATAGTCTGTGTTTTACTATTTACTTATAATAATATAACATACATACTTACATAATAATATATCGGTTTAGTTTTCGAGTAATTGCTATTTAACTCGAAATTCATATTATTAGGAGTTGAGTCGATTTGGTTGCTCGCAAGTGTAGTAATTTTACTTTTGATCAATGCCCATCTTTATACTAGGTACCTAAATATTGTACGAGAAAAAGCATTTTCCTTGCAGTGAAATAATTAAAGGCCATTTCATTAACAGCCACTAAACGTATCTAATTATACGATCGTTAAATCTGGAAGTTAAAATGTATCCGCTATTTATCTGAACGCGTTAATTGCATTAAGCTAACCGAGGGAACTTAGCGGTGCTTTGTGAACAATAAGATTACTTCATAAGAACTTATGAGTAGTTTGCACTGTTTTATTACCTTCAGAAGATTACTAGTACCTACCTATTGTTAGGATACTTCAATCAACTCAGCCTATCGTGGTTCAGTGCTGGATATAGGCCTCTCCCAGGCTGCGCCACAACACCCTGTCCTCAGGCTTGGGGGTGTGTGTCAGGACTGTCAGGAGTCAGGAGTCAGGATGGTCTATGTAATGAAATTTTTAATTATTTCACTGGAGGAAAACGCACTGTCTAAACCGCATCATTTTATTGGAAAACTCATCCCTTAAGGGGATACATCGATAATTTTGTTTTTTTTTAAATACCTATAAAACCAAAAGAATATTATGGTTAAATCATTGGGATTTCCATATGTGTTATTTGATTATATTGTCTACTTCTGGACTTGCTTACACCGAAACATTTCACCAAAAAATCCAAATTAGCGCCGATTTTTCTGTTTTATTTAATCTGCAGTAAAATTTGCTGTAAATCGAAGGTATTCAAATAATTATGTAAAAAGAACTTACTTAGCTAAAAATTGATTTAAGTATACTTAGCATTTTGCCATAATCTACATTTAAACGAAGCGCGTTTAAATTCCGGTGCGCGTGAGAGTCTTCTATCTCACGCGTCAAACTAGACAGCCATAACGCCATTTCACTTACACACCGAGCTAAACTACGCTTCGATGTAGGGCCATAAGGGGGTTAAATAAGGAACGATTGTATATTGTATGGAAGTTCGTAATTTTTGAAGTTAGAAACGTGGAAGTGGACTGTACTCTTCTGTTTTATCATTAAGGCCGAACTATACGCCAATGACCTTGAGTGGTTAGCTTGCGCATTCTGGCCTGAGCTCACGCAACGCGTCGTACGTCCAGCCAGTAATAGGACTCGCCCATCAAGGAGCGCTGTCCCAAATTAGACGCATTTTTAATTTATTATAATAAAAAATATACATGTTTTTAAAAAGTAACAAAACCAAATCATTTTCGTTTGTATTGCAAAGTAGTAGATATTTTTTTTGTATTCTTTTTAAAAAATGAAGGAGTAAAATGGTTTCATCTTAACGATTTGGAGGTGATTTGGGGTTTTTTTTTCTTATTATGTGATACCGATAGAAAAATTATGGCTAAACCAAATTACGATTCATATCATGTAGATTACAGATGTAATTTCTCTGTAGGTTCAGCGAAAAACTGCTTCATCTGCACGCTGTTTTTAAGCTTTTTTCGAAAGAGTAGCCTTAAAAAGTTAGTTGCATTTTCGATTTTTGAAAACTCGTCTCATAAAGCTCCTGCAAAGAAGTTGCCGATGGGACATCCCGGGACATCCCATCGGTCAACAATACTAACAGGTTGTCAAACTCATAAATGTCAAGTGATCTGATTGGCTGCTCTTATTGCAATCAGCCAGCAGTGACAATCTGTGTGCTAACCGTTTCAGTTCCACAATGACTTCCGATTCTTTGTATTTGTTTGCGCATGACAATGCATGATCCCACGCATCCGACACAGCAAATTTTATTGAGAATAGATAAACAATCGACTAATCGTGTGCTGTGGCACATCACTATCTGAATCCCACACGCATCGTCTCAGAGATGTAAGTATGTCAAATGTATGCGTCTGAATTATGTATTTGACTACTGCAGTTGCGACATAAACACATACATAATGTTTCAATGTATACTGTATTTGAATCGAGAAAATCAATTTGATGGTAACGGATTTAAATTGAATACTGTTTTGAAGAAAATTGATTTCCACTACGCGATTGTCAATTTGTTTAAACGTCATTCTCGTCTCTTTTATTTTGTATTGATGGATAGACTCTAGGAAGTAACCGTTTGTCTTGGTATGGGCACAGAATAATACAGATGGGACACTCCGCAGTTTAGGTATGAAGCTACAAATACGCGGCGGGCTCATCTCACTGGGTCAATTCAGTGTGGGCTGCCGCGCCTCACGCGCCTCGTCGTAAAAGAAGACAACCCTAACGATTCAGAAGGTGGAGTTACGCGATAGAAAGAGAGGCAACTTGTTTCGTGGGTCGTCAGAAGCCCGAAACTCTGACAACCAGTCTTTTACCAAGGGGTATCGTATTACCCAGTAACTGGGTTGTGGAGGTCAGATAGGCAGTCGCTCCATGTAAAATACTGGTATTCAGCTGCATCCGGTTAGACTGGAAGCCGACCCCAACATAGTTGGGAAAAGGCTAGGCAGATTGATTTTGACACTCCTAGGCGGGTTCGCGCGATTTGGTCTTACAGGCGATGGGTAAACCAAAACTATGATAGTGGCAGCATCGGATTACAGCTAAAAGAGCCTTTATTGAAAATTTAAAGGGCTCCTCAAAATTACTTAGTTAAACAGTTACCCACAGAGCATGTAACTTTAGTTACCATCATATCAAGAGCACGGCAATGCATAGTGGCACTTGTTTGATGAAGGTTACGTATGCGGGCCATTGCGGGCACAGAAATTACAGGCATCAGGCTCACGGGAAGTTTCAACTTCGTCTTTCGGTAAATCCCTGGGCGTTACATATTATTATTGCATGCAACCAGAAACAGTGTTATGGCTGTCTAAAACAACATTAGGTATGTTACCGTGACGCAATAATTACGCATATTACGGCTAGTCGGAACTACCAACAGCGGTTGGAAACTAGTAACTATAGTGAAGGCGTACATAACGCCTAGTAACCGTATGTACAACATTGATGCATAGTGTTTACATATTGTTTAGGAATGGCGGCTAGAGAGCCGTTAGTATACCACTTCTTACAATGTTGCGGGTGCTTTAATGTACGTAGAGTAGGTACGTACTCTATCAAGTGCTCCTAGACCCAGGTTCTGTTATGTACGTGATCTACTCATCATCATCATTTCAGCCGAAAGACATCCACATAGGCCTCCTTCAAGCACCGCCACTTCGACCGGTTCTGTGCTTCTCGCATCCAGCGGATTCCTACGGTCTTTACAAGGTCATAGGTCCACCTTGTGGGAGACCTTCCAACCCAACTCCAGAACCTTTCAGCCCCATCGGCTATCTGTTCTGCGAGCAATCTGCCCTGCCTACTGCCACTTAAGTTTGGCAATTCTTTGGGCTATGTCGGTTACTTTGGTTCTCCTGCGGATCTCTTCATTTCTGATTCGACCACGTAGGGTAACTCCAAGCATAGCCCTCTCCATTGCCCTTTGCGTGACTTTTAGCCTTCTAATAAGGCCCTTTGTAAGGGACCACGTTTCAGTGCCGTAAGCCATCAGTCATACTGATCTACAATAATCATTTGCAGGGCAGTGATGTGCAGGCCAGTCAAGCTGACAGTTAAGTTGACACTCCGCATGACACTTGACTTTTGATGAGTTGAAGTGCTGAGAAGAACTGCAATACCTGTATGAAAGACAAGGGAGTGAATGATAGCGTGACGGTTGACAGGGGAGAGTGGAAGAAGAAAACGTGTTGCGCCGACGCCAAGTAACATGGGATAAGGGCAGGAAGATGATGATGAAGTTGAACTGCAATAATAGTGTAATGGATTCTCCAATGATGAAGTTGAACTGCAATAATAGTGTAACGGATTCTCCAGTATTAAAATGACACATCGAGTGATAGCCAATATCCACAACTCGATGGTAGAAGACGTACCTTTCACCACTTCAAAGTAGAGAAGACCTATAAGTTCGGTTGACTTTAAGCTAAGTTTTTGTAAGAAAGCAAACCAACAATAAGCAGATTTAAAATGCCCAATGATTCCAGAAGGCGAGAAAAACTAACATGGCGGTCCATATGCTAATGTTAAATTAATTAACAAACAACTTTGTATGCTCACAATCGAAATAAGGCGAATATTTCTTTCACACGCTTGTTAAATGGTTTAATTATGTGAATAACATTACGTGGCACAATGATCGCCTCTGTCTGCCCGTGACGTCACAAGACGAGGCGTGATAGTGCATCGAACTAAACGCACGCTATTTACATGTTTTTCCTTGTGCGAAGTTGTTGATTTATATCGATTTCTCTTTTTAACTTCGATAGTGATTTTCTAGTGAGAAGAAAATTTGTGCCCCAAGGCTGTGGGTAAAGTTATGAGTTTCCAGCGGTAAAGTGTACTTTTCTCTAGGGAAATGACTTTCTCTCTGGTTCTCGAAATCAGTTCCATATTTCAGTCGTGTACCAAGTAGACCGAAAACCATCTTGTTCAATTTCAGCGTAGTAAAGTAATTATGTGTATAATAACCTACACACAATTATGTAACGGTAGTAGTGTCATCCCATTCCTGCACCATACTGAGATTTGCTCTTAATATCCCAGAGGTTCCGTTGGGTGATTAGTGATTTTGAGCCAACCAAGGCATTGGATGAACTGGAGAGGAACTGATGGACGCTGATGAAAGCACCGAACGTGTAGTGACATACTAATGTAATAAAACACACGCTTGCGAGCTCTTACTTTAATAACACAAGATAATCCACTACACGATAATCACTAGAACAATTTACTCCAATTTCCTCCTCTGATACTCTAACAAATATCTTCGTTGAACGACTACGCCACCAATAAATCGACGCAACTACACGAGCCATTGCATCGATTATACCGATTATTAAGCAAAACACTCGAACGGAAACATCGAGATCATCACCCAACAAAAACTGCCATATCTCATGCGCGTGCGCATATAAAGAGACGCGCTATATAATTTTCTTCGCATTACCGACTAATTACAAACGTCAAACGAAAAAATAAACGTTTTTATCGTGAAGAACTACTGTACATCGCGTTTGGATTAACAAACAAAGGAAAACCTACTTTAGCAATACTTAATAAAGTTGTTTTTCAAATAAGTAGTGTTGGCAAATCCAGCATCTTTGGCGTTAAGCTAATTAGACACGATCAGGTGATAACAATATGGTAAGCAATTTAATAGTGAGATGATTTATGGCTTTCTATAAGAAGTTGTTTGTTCAGAAGTTAAAGAAGATCACGATAGGAATCATAAAACCTTCAATATGAATGATTAACGTCATCTTCTCACGTCAAATAAGAAGTGTTGCAAACGCAAGAAAAGCGATACAAAAACTGTTGAATGTTTACGATTTTTACATGCTACAACTGCAACCAACCTTGAAATCCAGAAGTGTAGTTCCACGGAAGGTTCCTACTCTAACATAAATTTAGGAGATGAGGATTCAAAGCAAAATCCTGTGGAATGGCCAAAGTTTTGATATGGTAGAGAAACCAGCAACATTTCTGGTGTAAAAGTTTTACATTAGTCAAACACTTTTCTATTGTACGAGTATAGGCGTTGTTGACCACTATCTCATTTGTTAAGCGGTGATGTTATTTACGTTGGTGCATGCTACCTTAAGAGTAGATAAACTCATTATACTTGAAGACTCTCAGGTTATTAATTTGGGAAAAACAGACTCGCAGTACCTAAGTTAAATTTGAATTTTAGTAGTTTAAAGTTTTCTTGAATCTTCATTCTCACGTTTCTCTGGCTTATCGCCAGGCTCCGCTTGGTTTACTGTGAATGCTCCATTATAATGATGTAGTAACAGAGACATATATTTTGATGTAGTCGTATAGAATCTTAAACAACTACCTACGGTATTGATATTTTTCAAAAGACATGTTCTTCTTCTTCAAATTCTGTTGACCCAAAACTTCGTCAGTTCCAAATACG
Source organism: Cosmia trapezina (assembly GCA_905163495.3). Taxonomy (NCBI): domain Eukaryota; kingdom Metazoa; phylum Arthropoda; class Insecta; order Lepidoptera; family Noctuidae; genus Cosmia; species Cosmia trapezina. Next base: position 27,029,052 of record LR991028.1, read on the forward strand.
TTATTGGTGCAGCGCAGATGTCACTTTGGCTGCATGTTTTGAGGGCAGGATAGGAGGGGAGCATTGTTTGTCAGCTCCACAGCCACACCGAGAGTTACGAGGTTCTTACTTCCCACTTGGGTACGGAAACGGTTGGACCACGGAAGGTACACCCTGCAGGAAGATGCTCGTTTGGTGCTAAATAGTGTGTGGGTAGGGGAAGGGTATCCCGCCACAGTTTGGAACGGGCAAAAGAGATGTGCCTGCTTGCATAATGGGGATGTGTTCTTCACGTAGAAGAAAATCTGGATGGTAAAATCTCTAGTAAATACATTTTAAGATTAGCTTGATCATTTCGTCTGTCTGTTGTTGTTTAAATTGTTTGCAATTTGCATTCACAGAAAACGAAATTCGTCACTAAATCTCTTACCGGTTCCGTTCCAAAGTCCGCCTGCATCCAGATAGATGAATCAATAGCTATCAGAACTTGACACTATTTTTGTAACAAAATACTATGCAATCCATCATGGCATCACTATGCAAACGTATTTTATCGCCAGACAGTATCCGTCTGCTGTTCCGGTGATTATTCTCTGTGGCCGGCACTATTAGCAAGTAGTATGGTCGTGGAAACAAGTGTTGGATTGATAATATATTTCTGACATGTACAGTTCGATTCCTAGCTTTAATAGTTAAATGTTTGAAATTGGCATATGAAATGGATTTAGCTTATGCTTTCGACATGGTCAGCTGTATTGCGAAAGATGGATCTTATGGAATATCTATAATGTTTTTGGCTTAAAATTGTCTGCTTCTGGTATTTCAAATTAGTACAGAAACAGATTAACTATAACTAGCTTAAAAAGATAGAATAATCTTGTATTCTACTATAAACCAACTTTGTCAGAAAGATCTGTCGAATTCAAAACACTTCCGATTTCAACTGTACCTGTCAGTTAATAATTGCTATGCCGACGGCAATCTCATACGATAGTGTGATATAATAATTGTTTATTACACTATATTTTTAACACTTAATTGTTCTTTTAACGGCATAATATATATTATTACGTGTTAACGATAACTGCCGCAGTTTATGACAAAAATGTAACCTTTGGAATAATGTGTCTGTTACGAATTTTAACAAGGCTATATTTAGTCAAGATTTTAGTGTTTTTTTTTTAACAGAATTTGCCAGTATAAGTTAGGTTAGGTGATTAGTGAGCATAATTTTAAAGTAGAAACAATGGAGGTTAACAAAAAAGAACTGATATTCAATTAAGTAGTAGATATAATATTATGGTGAGGCTGAAAGCTTACTAGCATTTCAGTTTTTGAAAAGAATAACAACGTTGAAAATACAATTTGAAAGATTGCATTATAGATAAGTGATAGAAGAGATCTCTGGTGACGTAAAGCGAAATAAATCGTCCCAACAACCACTCCTATTAATGAATAATGCAGATTTATGTGGATGTTGTGTTTAATATATTTTTATTTGTCTTTTCTTTGTTTCAGCGAGGGACTGTTTACTTGTCCGGTTAACGCATCTCCTGTAGATTACGCGAAGGTAAGTTTCCAAACTAATGATGTCTGTCGTTTTTGACGTTTGTCATTGGTAGTATGGGTTTGTTTTGCGTATTGAAATATCTTAGAACGTACAGAATTACAGATATATCAATTGGTTATCCATGTTATCTTCTAAAAAAACATAATATTTTGATGTAGCCGTTAGTACGGTACTTCGCATCCTACATGCATTAGATTCAATTAGATTCAATTAAGTACTTAAAATATTTTGTCTGAAACAAGAAAACACTCCTGGATATTTAAATTGACACATGATAAAACACTACGCACTGTCCATAAGCTCTAAGCTCAGTGCCTCCATCAATCGCTATTAAACTCAATCGCGGATGCGCAGTATGCGCACGCGCCGACGCAGCCCGTGGGTGGTCGCACTCACTACGTGGTTCAACCAGCTGTGGATAGATGGCGCTGTTTACAACTTGCGGTCAAACATCACTTGTTACATACGAAACTTTAAAACTTATTTTATTGACTCGTAAAACTACGAGCTTTCTTAGAATGCGCTTTATAAACAATTTTAATTGTTACATAAACTGATTATGTAGCTTGAACAAGCTTTGGTTAGTCTACAGTCTACACTCGACGTTGTGGTAAAAAATCTTAGAATTTGTTAACTCTCAAAACACCAACAAAACAACGATCTTTCAGTAATTGCAAATAACAGGTTAACTCTACAACCGTAAATATAAATTCATGTGAAAACATTCCACTGCATCCATTTCAAAGAATTTATTACTTGAAATTCTTCGTCATTACCAACCCTATACTATATTACCGCCGCCGTGAGTATATTCAATGTTCACAAGAAAGAAAATGAGCAATAAAATTGCAGTTATCTCAAGTAGATCGGAGTTGCGCGCGCGCAAGCTCACACGCGGTCGATTTCAATTTCAATTACTTGAATTACTTTAGAAAATGGTAATGAATGTTATGTCTCACGTAGCGGAAGTAGTTGTTGATAATGTTTTGATAAAAATGAATTGAGACTTTGTAAATAAAATATCTTGAATTAATAACTACCCAGAAATAACAACTTTTGCTTTTTGAGTTTTTGATTGATTTATGGTAATTTGTTTGGCGATGGGTGTGAATTACCTGAAATAAATTGAATGGCACAGCAAGTGGCGTAAGTCTAGTTTTGTTACGGAGTGTCACTGGCTGGTGACACTCACTTTAGCAGAGCGTCGCATCGATGGTGGTGTGGCGGCTGTCTTCTGATTACAGATGATGTCAGGGGAGCCCTTTCGTTCCACGACCACGATTTTCACGAGGAACTGCTATATTCCAGCACAACTCTGATGATATTGAAGCTGCTGAACATTAAGGTTCAAATTCAATGTAAACTAGAGCAGACATCGCGAACAAAATTTTTGAGTCGTTGTTCTTGTCCGGGAGTCCGGGACAGCAAACGTCGCGCGGTACCTAATACTTATGTTTGGGACAACAAAATTTTGCACAAAAATAGTGTGTTTAACCAAAATAATAAAAATAATAATATACCATTCCACATGACGAGAACCTCGTGAAAGCTGAGAAAGAGAAACAAATAAAATATCTCGACTTAGCTCAAGAGGTTGTTGACATGTGGAATGTGAGCTCGGCTATCATTGTGCCGATTATAGTAACGGCCAACGGCCTGATGGCCGAAAGCCTCGATCAACATCTCTTGAGGCTCTCGTTAGGCGATTGGATCAAGGGCCAGATTCAGAAGGCAGTACTCCTCGATACGGCTCGTATTGTGAGGAGGTTCCTATCTCTACAGCCCTAACCACCAGTACCTTGGACCCTGCTCCCGACACCGGCGGACTTCTATTTTTTTATATTTTTAAATGTTTTTTTTTTCTACATCTTTTTGTTTAAGAAATATTTAAAAATGTAAATAAATAAGATAAGAAATGAATAAATGAATAATAATAAAAAAATTGTTGGCGGTGTCTGCTGTAGTTTAAATTGAACAAAAATGCTGCTGAACCACTAATACGATGACCACTTGTGGTAAATGCTGCCCTGTGCCGTTAAATTAATTAATTATTATTTATATACCCTGCATACCCGACTAGTCGGTGTGTAAACGCATGTTTTTTGACAAATAAGTTATCTCTATCTCTATCTCTCTCTCTATCTTTAAATCGTACTTAGTTAAATGATAGAAATAGTTGATCAAAATATTATTCTACAAAGTTCATTGAATAACAATTTCTTCAGGAATAATAATAGATTCTCGTAAACATTGAACACGTGTCTCTCCCACAGACTGCCATAACAAACGATCCTGGGGGATACTTGCGATAATCTCGATAAACCTATAAAACCCAGGGTTCTAGGAGAGTCAGGGACATTACAACGTACGAGTAGATGGTTGGAAGTTAAGAATAAATAAAAATAAAATAATAAAAACGTTTATTAAAAAAAAAAAGAAAACCAGCGCGTTTTTTTTTATTTTTTTTTATTTATTTCTTTTATTTTTTTTAGAATAGAACGGAATTTAATATTCTTCACCATTTTTAAAGGATATTGAGAGAATTGCCTTGAGAGAAGTTAGTCAATACGCCACTGTGTTATGTATGTATGATCTATGAATTCTATGATGCACCAAGCGCGAACTATTTGAAGAAGATAAAGTTTTATAATTTTTATTTAGCTTTGTAGATTGGAAAGACTGGCAATTCCTTAGTTAAATATACTTACTTTTTCTTTGAATTATGTAAATAGAAACACCTAAGTATGTAAAATAAATACGACATTTTAACAAGAATAGGTTCAATGTTTATTAATTATAATTTTTTTTACATTTTAAATTAAAGTAATTCGGCTAGTGAGAAAATCATCACAAATTGTTAACTGTATTATTTTTTATTGATATATGTACATAATATATAAACTAACACAAATTCATTCAAATTCACCTAGGTTCAATCATCGGATTAGTTAGATTCACACACGCAGAAAAAAAAACACGGCAAAAAATTACACAACAAAACAATGTCTTGTAGCCAAGGAATTATCAAATTCGTCACAGCATCCAAATTACAAGCACCGCACATATCGCGGCGAATCAACCGTAAGCGATCGTTTAATCATCGATTAAACACCAATTGTGCCTACAAAATCAAAACAAGATGATTTGGCACGCAAAATGCGCGGACGCACTATCACTACATCCAAAACGAATTACAACCATATTTCTTAAGACTTAAAGTCTAAATTAACAAAAACAGAGTCTTCACGGATTGGTGTCACTCACCTCTTGCGACGACCTTGCAATGCTAACCAGTCACGCGACAATGTTTTTGTCTCTCTCTCCCGGATAATGTCCGGTCGTAAAGAGGTGTTGCTATCTCCTTCTAACAGTGCAAAGCTATACGGTTGTTCACTATGCGTTTCGAGCTAAGGGGCATTGCGGACGTCCTGTGTTTAGTTCAAGCTTTTGAAAGTAGATGGCGCTGCATATAAATTGAATTAGAAATATGCAAATTGAAGCGTTTGACTTGCGTAATTTATTTATTGTTAATCATTTATTATGGTACTGATCAATTACAGTATATAATTAACAGAAATAAAGAAAAAGTTATACATAATTATTGTTGAAAAAATAATTATAAGTATACATAGTGTTTCTATTAAAATTAAACCAAAATTCTGCTATCCATTCCCTTATTTTTTTCAGGCGCTTTTCTTAATGACATACAACTTTATCGTAATATCAGGATGACCGATATAATAAATTACCTATTTTAATCTACAACGTGTTTTTTTTTTATATCCCATAACTATTATGTTATGGTTATGGGACCGAACATGAAATCGCGAAAAAAAAATTAACTGCTCTCTACATTTTGACGAGTTATGCGAACATACATCTAGGGAGCAGCTGATTTTTCGCGTTTTCTGGTTCGGTACCATAGTAAAAGTTGTTCAACATGATAGTTTCATTAAAATACCCTAGAGATATGGAATATAAAAAAAACACGTTGTACCTAGGTTTATGATACAACAGTACAGAGAGTTTCTAAAAGTAGACTTTGACTTTTGACTTTGAAATATTAACGCAATGACACAAGGAATGTTTCAGAGTGAAGACAGTGCACGACAACTGTCATTCTGACAAGAACTTTATCCTATTGAGATAAAGTTTAATTTTCTTAGTTGTTGAGATAATTTTGAAGTCTGTTCGTCTCGATATTTCTGACGCTGACTGTACCAAAAGAACCAAAGCAAACAAAATTTAATCGCAACTTGATAAACAAGTGCTATTTTCGCTATAAAGCTCCAATAAACGAAGACAAAGTAATGTCCGTCTTGCCTCCGTGTGTCGGACCGGCCAATCTTACGGGTGCGCGGGCGCAGGGCGTGAGAACCGGCGCGAGTGAGTGCGGAACAACGCCGCGATCTATGATCCATTGGATATTTAATAACATTGCTGACTTGCTGCTGAAATTGCACGGGTACTTCTACTTATCTGACTTTTTATAGTGGATTATGCAGGAGCAGATGTAGATTGATATTGAATTACAGACTTTGTTAAAACTCTGGCATACTTATGTATAATAATAATGTTATACATATCATGATGATATCTTCCACAGATAAAGCAACGTTTCAAGGATTTTTAAATTTAAAGAAAGGTCACCCTGTATAACTTAAACATAACTTTTGCGTAAAAGTCCGGGGATTTTTTCAGGTTTTCAGTAGGAATGCATGGTTTCATAATTTTATGAAACTATACAGTACAGGTTTCATAGTTTAGTCTTCTGTATTTTTTCGATAAATAATTCATAAGCTGACTGACAGCTTCATAGAACTAGAAAATTCTGTGAAGTTTAAATCTCAGGAAATTTTTAAGCAATTAAGAGATCTGTCGTATTTTGTCACGTCTCCCGCTCACACGGGACCAAATTTTGAAGAGTGTTAAATGAAAAGATGCTTTTTTGAAAAATTTAATCTATTGGCGAAATAATAAAAAATATTGATTTAGATAGATAGATAGAATATCTATTTATCTATCTATCTATTAATTTAATAGGTAATTATTCAAAACACATTTCTATTGTGTTAAATCTAACAAATTCAGCTCAAAAAGTATTATGACCGATTTTTGAGACGAGTTAAATAAATAATAATAAAATCATTTGTCATTAATTATCAACGTCACAATAAAAATGTCTTTTTAATAATTACCTACCTAAAATTATATTATGTACTAATTGATTACATTTTTCAAAAAAGCATCTTTTCATTTAACATTCTTAAAAATTTGGTCCCGTGTGAGCGAGAGAGGTGACAAAATGCGACAGCCCTCTTATGTCGCGGCCACATTATTGGGCCGCGACATAATTGACACATTGGGCGCGGGATTTGCCGTTGATTATCGCGTTGAATAGCGTTAGCCGTGGGTGTAGACACCACTTACCGCGATAATTTGACCGAATTTAACTACCGCGATGTTTAAGGCGTTTATGGGCATTGACGTTGACGTTAATGTGGCCCAGGCATTAGAGATGTTGGACAAATTCTTTTCATAACAATGCGTCGAACACATGTGGCCAATATGCTCGTCAATACCCATAACATTGCTTTTTGAGTTTGTCATTGTAAAACGCAGTTGCGCAGTGGTAATTATTGTTTTATGACATTACAAAGACCAATAAAAGTCACCACAGTCACAGACAGACTCACAGATATGTCACGCTGGGAGTGGCACTAAATCTATGGAATTTGTAACGGAACGTATGTGAACATGCTGTATCTATTGATTCTGCTTCATAGAATAGAATAAAATTATAAAGTAGATTCCAGAGACTTAGGCTCGTATTTATAATCAAAGTAATTACTTGAGTAATTACTTGCTACTAAGTAATTTCATACTTGAGGGTAGAATTCTTAAGTAAAGAAAATGGTGACTATTACTTGGCTAAGAATTCTAAGCTTTGACAGTTCTAACTCCAAGTAATTGCTAAACTATAGAAAGAAAATCATTGCTTGAGCAATTACTTTGACTTAAGTAATTACTTTTACTTGACTATAAATACGAGTGTACCTAACACTATTTAGGTGCCTCTAAAATATAGTGTTAGTCTCTGGAATCTACTTTATCCATAAATTAAATCACACGTTAAGGACAACAAAGGGGGGTGGGTCGTTCTTCTTTTCTACCGACAACACCTCCGTCACATTAGACGTACTTTTCTACCGACAACACCTCCGTCACACTTTTGAATACTTATTATGTCAGAATTATTTTGTAAAAAGCAGTAATAACAAAACGGAAGTGTTTAAGATTATTTTAATGGTTGTATTATCAAAAGATTTTTTTGTGAAAAAATAATTGTGACACTGAATATTTAGGAAGAAAAAAGAGTTTTTTTTCAGAGGGTACGGGTACGAGTCATAAGCTGCCTGTCGTCACATGTATAAATGTAAAGGATTAAAACTAACTTCAACTCTAATGAAGAACTTTAAATATAACCAACTCTTTTGATCAATAATATTAGCAGGTTTAATTTAAAATTGCAAAGTAACATGTGGCATCACACTAGGGGCCCATACATCATGAAACACTTGACGTAATTAATGGATGGACTCTAAAGGAAATTCAGGCAGCATTCGTTTTTAAATCCGGCGTTACCCTCGATCGTCCTTTCCGAGGCAAGGGTCTTGAGTGTAATGAATATAATTGTAGGGTTCACGTACAATGTATTAAACTGCATACGCAGCAACCTACTTACTTCATTCTCTTATATATTAGCGTATAACATATTATTTTTAAGTTAGTTGACAAATGACTACTAACGCGAGCGCTGCGGATTAGCATCCAATCTTTACTTGTAACTCGGGCTACTTAATAAACGATCAAGTGTTACTAAATCCGTGGTTTCCGTCAACTCACCTAACCTGACTTTAACTACTTCAAGTGAGCGAACTATAACTTATTGTACAAGTGTGAGGTGCCTACTACTTCCGGACCTTACAAATACCTACCTACCGTAACCAGTCCACATACTGAAGATCATTGATCGCACTACGATCGCACACCTATCGTGATCGATAACATGAATTCGTGAATCATCCACGACCACGAGGTCCTTACTATCAATGTCAAAGACCGCTCATTCTAGCGGTCAAATGGAATCCCTCGGCACTTCGGCAGTGTCTGGGTTCCGTACCCAAAGGGACCCCATTACTAAGGGCCGGTTTCTTAATCCGTAGTTAACTCAATCAATGGTTAAAAATAGTAACTAATGGTTGAATTTTGGGTAAATGTAGAAGGAAAAAAACCGGTCAAGAGCGAGTCGGAGTCGCGCACCGCGGGTTCCGTTTGATTTCTGAGAAAGTGTGCTATTTAGAGACATCGTTTTATTTTTCCTGCAATCTTTACATAAACTTCTATCACATACAATAATTTCAGATTTTTATCTTGGCAAACTTCGGAGATAAGGGGGGGGGGGGGGGGAACGGTATTTTTTTTACATTTTTCATCAAAAGTCGAAAACTATGCGGCTTAAAAAAAATAGTTTAAGAATGTGCAAGCAGCGCTCTTTCATATGATACCTCACATGCCCTAGTAGCCTCACTTTGAATTTTTAAGACCACCTTTCAGTACCTGTTACAAAAAAAAATTAAATATTTTTACTTCTTTCTTATTTGCAAAATAGTTGGGTAAACGTCATCTAAAACTGTTCCAAATTTCAAGTTGATAGCATTAGTAGTTCTTGAGATATCCAGCTGTGACAGACAGACAGACAGACAGAGTCACACCATAAGGGTTCCTTTTTTACCATTTTGGTACGGAACCCTAAAAATTAATAAAAATTAAAAAGGTTATTTATGAATGAAGCTCATTCAAGTTAAAAATAGTAAATAATGGTATTTTGGCAAACACATTTAGCCAAAATTCAACCATTACTTACTATTTTTAACCATTGCACATTGGTTGACTTAACTACGGATCAAGAAACCGGCCCTTAGACTCCGCTGTGCGTCCGTCTGTCAGTATCTTTTGAACCGTAACAGAGTAACACTTGACAGAGTGTGTGTGTACTACTTGGCCGCTATAACTAAATAATAAAAATAAAATAAAATAAAAATTAAAGGGACCAGCCCCTTTAATTTTTAACTTTATTTTATTTTTATACCCCCCACACATACAGCAAAAATGTGTGTTTTTTTGGAAATTTTTGCTCGATCTTAATAATGACAATAATTTAAAATAATACTTAGTTAATTTAGAAAATAATAATTAACTAATTTAAAAAAAAAATGTAGTGTTAAGTTAAAATATTCTACGGAACGGAACCCTTCGTGTGCAAGTCCGATTCGATAAGTTTATTGCGGAGCCTTAATTTAATTTGGCACCAAGCGAAGGCATGTCGTCAACCTCCTAGTAGGTGGACGACTGCATGAACCAAGCATGAACCCATTTCAAGAAGGCAAATAAAAAATATTTGCCTTTTTGAAATGGGTTCATGCAGTCGTCCACCTAGGAGGTTGACGAAATGCCTTTGCTTGGTGCCCAAGTAAATTAAGAGGAAATGGGGGCGAAAAATTAGGTATTTTAAGAAGGTATTGCTGTCGCTCTGCGAGCGCTCCACCCTCGAATTCGTGCTATAAGGACAACTGCAGATTCGACTAAATAGCCTGTGTAAAAAGTCACATTTCGAGGTTTGGCTCTCGCCTATTTCCTCCTCCAATATTGGACCAATTTAAAATATATTTCATAAACTGAATAAGAAGGATATATACTATGCCCCTATGTTTTTCTTTTTTCGTTAATAGTTGTTAAATTGGTACACTAGGCGTCTGTTGACAGCGGTCTGAATAGGCAATTTTAGCATTTTTTGAGGGTTCTAGTTCTTATAAAAATAATATATCATCAAAAAGGAAAACATAGGGGCATACAAGTAGGTGATATTTATATTTCCGTAAAAAATCATTGCTTTATGGTCATTAACCAGAAAGAAAACAGGCGAGAGCGTTTGTATCTTTTTGTATGGAGAAAAGAGAACCCACGTTTCCTCTTAACGCTCCGCACAATAAACTTAAAAGCCGATACGAATCAAAGTTTTTAATGGGATCGGTTTGTAAAACATGTTGATTGGTATGGTAGAGGGCCCAGGGATACCTACTCGGCAGTTCCTAAAACATCACGTAGGTATTTGATTCAAACATGAAGCCTCAAAAACTACTATTTACCCACGGAAAATATTAAATAGCCCAGTAGACGATATAAGGTATAATTACAAACAGATTATGCGTATTCTTTTGTTATTATATGCCTGCCGACTTGTTTTGCTGATCGACAAACTTGAACATGATACGATGGATGGATATGCAGTTTTATATCAATATTTTTTCTGTTTATACATAGGCTTTACGCGTTATTTATTAATGGGGCTTAGATTACTCAAGATGATGTACCTATATGAGATTGATTAGGTATATTATAGCCTCTGGTTAATAAAAAATCAATAAATTTCGTCCGATGTCACATACTATGTTTATTCAAAATCCAAGCTTGCATCTCTCTCTTGTTTCACTTATAAAAGAAATATTCTGAATAGATCCCAAATGACGTTTCCTTCGTCACACAACGAAACCGAATATTCTAATTCCCATGGACATCATCAGAAAAAACCCTATCAGATCAGATCACACGGTTATTAAAATTAAAATCAAAATAATAGATATACTACACAAAAGAAATTTGACCCACAAAGGGATAGCCATTACGTACAATAGGACCAAATAGTTCTCTATTCACCCCTTTCTGAGTTTGAAGAGGCGTAATGATGTTCAGTTCAGTATAAACTTGATTTTTAATCTATCAGCGATGCGTGAAAAGGAGTTGTTTTGTTTTGTGTTATCTCCTTCCCTTATATACATGGGGTTAACGATACTTCAAGCAATGTTTAGTGACTGAAATAAATAAATAAAATAAAATTTATTTATTTTCTCCCACAATTATTAATAAAAAAATAAAATAAAAAAATACATAAATAATAATAAAAAAATAAAAAAAATAAAATATAAATGAATGGGGTGGATTTGAATGCAAGTCAAAGCCCTCTTCTCACAAAGATAAACAGCTTTGATCACCAAGATTACTCAATCCTTGATGGCGATTTCAGTCAGTTACAAATACTTACAGGATATCTCATAGGTAATAGTTTTCTATCCTGAGACAACATAAGTACATGATGCCAGATTTATCTCTATTAAAACATTTTTAGTATTATCTATTCTTTGTATTCAACACAAGATCGATCCTCGAATGCATACGATGCATATCTCATAAGTCATAGAGACATGCATTCTCAAGCGATCACATATTATAATATGCGTTCTATGGCGTTTTGTATAGCAGCATTTAAATTAAAGATTAATCTGTGTAAGAAAATAAAGCTCGCAGGATCACTGACCTCGTTTTGAAAAGACCCAATTTGGACATATTCAAAATGAATAAGGGTTAGGTTACATTAGGGTGCTATGTTCCAGATTGCATCATTTTTGTAATCGAGGCTTTAAATTAGGTAATATCCTGTTAAGGATTTGTGATGTTATTGCAAAGTATTTCGCAATATACTTAAGATTTTCTCCTTGTCAATGAACTAAGGTCGAATGTCAATGAAATACGAATAATCACGATTGATATGTCGTCAGTGGATTGCGCCAATCTTGTAATAATTACTTTTATTTATATTCTACATAAAATAGACGTCTAGGTAATAATATGACGTTCTGAACTAAAAAACCTCAAATTGAAGTTTATCCGACGCAAAATAAAACCTAGGATCTAAAGGAAAGCGACCGCGCATGCATCCCGAGTGATTGGATCAATGACGTAATACCTATCTATTTGCCTGTGTACCTATGTTTTTTTAGACTACAATTTGATGACAACTTAAAAATAGCTTCGAATAAATTATTCAAATATTATGTACCCTTTGCATTTTATTCAATGGTTCTTATAACATAGATCCAATTACCCATTCATCAAACAGTTTTTTTTTACCGAAATTACATACGTTACACCCCAATGTAACACAACCTTTAACTTCCTTTTCATAAAGAGGATGTTAAACGATATAAAACGGGTCCCAGGACATTATGATGTAAAGTAGGTGCTAACAATGAAGATAAGATGTCTCGTACGTGAGGGAACGTGTGGTCACCCCACTGCGACGGAGGGGAGTTAGGAGGATTGTTTCTCTCTCTAGAAGCAATGAGTCATACTCTTAGTAGATGATATACTTACTCAGTTCAAATATAGACACATTAATAGAAGTTGAGTAACGCCGCACACGCAAAGTTCATGCGGAGTAGATAATGTTTAGTAAGCCATCAGCCATGTTGGTGTGAATTTTTCAATTTATATGAAGAGATTTTTCAGTGTTCTGAAGATGATTGCTGACAGAGTGGACTGTCCGTACACGGGGTGGTCCAAATAGTGACGTCAAAAAGAAAAATCTGAATTCCTCATATCCAGGGGTATTCGAAAATACCCCATGTATGTTTCGCGATTTTTTGTAGTCGTTGGTCCCGGCTGTCATTTGCTTTGACAGTCGTTGTCAAAGAAAATGACAGCCGGAACTATTGGCTTCACGTGCTTTTAGAGACACGGAGGAGTCTCGGTATGTAAAGATGGTCACCCATTCACTGACCGACCCCGGCAAGCGTAGCTTAACCTCATGGATCGACCTTACAGTTTTCTGCCGGTGGAGCTTCAAAATTCATATCTTTTTTTGTAGTGTGTATTTTACAGTTTTTTTTGTGACCGGAAAGTAACATTCAAGACAACAATTTTACAAGTCTTAATGGGGTCCCTAGATGGTCAAATTATTTGACAAGCACGTGATTTTGTTCGTGCTTGTCAAGCAATTTTTACCGTCCGTTATGCAAGTATTGAACACATGCTTAGTGGTTTTTTTTTTGTCAATAAACCGTTTAAGGTTCCCATCAGGATTTAGCGACCGAATTCGGTCGTAAAGCAATCGCTATCTATATGAAACTGCAGCCCCTGGCTGTCTTCAAAAGCTTAAAGACTTTCATATAAGTAGACCTGTGAAGTAGATCAGGGAAACACGCGTTGTTTAAATTTTCTTTTTGTTTTTATGTGCGGATAAAAAAAACGCTTTCGCGACATTCAGCTTTATTTATTAGCTAAAATAGGGATGATGACTAAAAATTTATTTTTTGTCCGTCATAGAGATTATTAAAAAATATTGGACACGTATATTTTCTTTTTTTACGTAATCAAAAAATTACGGCGATACAGTGAGTTAAAATATGGCATGACGTCATGCGTAGATAGGTTTAATACGTACAAGTGACGTAGCGAGCCCCCACTCCCCAACTTTAATGCGTGATAGCTAAGTAATTTTTTATTAATATGATAAAGCAAAAAATACGTGTCTAATATTTTTTTATTATCTGACTGACGGACTAAATAGAATTTCTTTTTTTTACCCAGGCATCATCCCTATTCAAATTCCTCGTTGAAAGTGGATTATTTCAATCAGTATCAACTCAAAAGACCCAAGATCTTCTCATTGACAAAATTAGAAAGTATAAGGAACAAATAATGATACTAAGAACCAACACAGTTAGCCAACACCAGTTTAAATGCCGGTATCACTATGATGCAACACTAATCTCACTTTGAACTCAGTTCACAGAAGTTAACAATAAAGTTTATCTAAATACAGCATTAACGGTCATTTGACGTTATCTCGACTTTCTCACGTTAGGAATTTTATTTGTCATGCGCGTACGCATGGGGTGAAAGGCATTGTACTGACCGCCGCGTAGATTAGATATACATATTATGTTTAGGAGCTTATGAGAGATGTGCTCTGATTTTGTATTGTGGAGCTGGTACTTATTATTTTAATGTATGTTTTTGATTAAATTAATGTTTTGAAATACTTATGTATGTACTTGTATTAGGGTTTTAACTGGGCAAGCATAAAGATAGTCTTTCATAATTTTCTATTCAAAGTTTTTGGAAAAACATCGCATCAAAATCGCAAAATACTTACATTGGATAAAAATACTTTTTTTAAAATTTTTTTCTTTTTTATTCATGTAAGATTATTGATGACTTCTTTCAATAGAAATGTAATAGGAGTTAATTATGCCAGGTCTCTATTTTTAATTAATTAATTAAATTAAGTATCACCAACAGTTGTTACAGATATTTATACTGATAGGAACATATAATTAATTCGGTCTAGTGAAATAATGTTCTCAGTATATTTTTAACAATCTATCCACAATGTACTTACCAACAGTGTATGAACAGTGCATTCCTTAGACAGCATACACCATAGACTCATAGAGCAACGTATTGACTGTAAATCATGGCAGTCATAGGTCACACATCTATGACCGTCTCGTGTCTTTGGGATATACAGAATATTTGATGGGTTATTCTGTATAAGTATGGTAGCAATGTTTATCGAAGAAAAAAAGTAAGTTCAAAAACTAAAACCCGACTGCTGAAAAATCACACTCTAAAAAGTATGAAACAAGAAAATATTCTCATCTGAAAGAAAAGACAGTCAAATTCAAAATCCAGCCGAAGTCACACGTAATCTGTTCGATTCATGTGCAATACCGCCTAAGTCTCACAAAACCGCCTAAGTCTACAATACCGCCTAAGTCTTACAATACCGCCTAAGTCTTACAATACCGCCTAAGTCTTACAATACTGCCTAAGTTTTACAATACCGCCTAAGTCTTAGAATATCGCCTAAGTCTCACAATATCGCCTAAGTCTCACAAAACCGCCTAAGTCTTACAATACCGCCTAAGTCTTACAATACCGCCTAAGTCTTATAATACCGCCTAAGTCTTACAATATCGCCTAAGTCTTACAATACCGCCTAAGTCTTACAATACCGCCTAAGTCTTACAATATCGCCTAAGTCTTACAATACCGCCTGAGTCTCACAAAACCGCCAAGTCTTACAATACCGCCTAAGTCTGACAATACCGCCTAAGTCAATGAACATTACACTGAAACACCGATGGCGGACTGACGACAAGCAGTTGTGAGTTGTGAACTTGTATGTGACACAATAAACGACTTGCGCCCGCGCCGGTGCCAGAACTATTCGAATAACGCACTGTGATTGGATAGGTAATTTTGAAAGTTTATAGACGAAATTTATCCAATGAAGTATAAAACGTCACATAACCAATTTTCGATTTACAAGAATTATTACTTAAAGAAAGAAAGAAAAAGAAAAGAATGAAAAAACGTTTATTTGCGATAAACATGACGCAAACTACAACAGAGTAAAATAATTATTTAAAAACAATTTGGGGGAAAATATGCGTCACATCTACACATACATCATAAGCGACGAGAGAGAAATAAAGTTTATTCCAAATTCAAAACCTAAATCCTACTCACTTACTATAACTAATATAAAAATATGAACTAGTCTGTCAGTCCAGTCTTTAAAGAATACCCCTAATCTCTTTACATTTGACACTGCACTCATTTTTAACGGCCCCAAGTCTATAACACATGATGGATTATGATTACAGACGATAAACGTAGTACCGGTCACCTTCTCACTTGACAATGTGATATATCCCTTTAAATATTTTATAGCTCTGCTCTTTATTTTGATTGATATTGTGTCGTTTTGGAGATGGGCTTGTTTAATAACCAATGGTTGAAGTGAACAGTTTTATAGAGGTTTGTTGTCTACGAAGAAAATAAGTGTCGAAAATAGTTATAAAACGTTTTATATAAAGCAATTTTATAGTCTTACAGGCCGTGTCTGGTGGGGTTTCCCATTGGATAAAATAACTAACTTCCATACAAACTATCTGCCTAGCCTTTTCCCAACTATGTTGGATGCAGCTGAATACCAGTATTTTACATGGAGCGACTGCCTATCTGACTTCCACAATCCATTCATTGGGTAATACGATACCTCCTGGCAAGACTGGTTGTCAGACTATCGGGATTCTGACGACCCGTAAGGACTATCAAATGCATGAATGACAGCCGGGACCAGAGGAGTCTCGGTTTGTAAATATGGTCATCCATCCTCTGTTTAACTAAGATTAAATTATTTTTTATTTTATCGTGTTTAGATATCGATACCCATCACGCCTGCGGATTTTCATTATTTGGTTCTGTATAAGGATAAATCTTTGCGAGAAAAACATGTAAACTTTAAAAAAATTATGACATGTAAAATATTGTGCTTTTACGTTAAATGAGTTATCTAATAAACATTTCAAAAATACACAATAAGATTCTACTACAGTCGAATATTAAATTATCGAATAATAGGTAACAAAAAATCACCTTTTCCGAAATATCACGTTTTTCTCGCAAAGAGGCGAACTGAACTCTTTTGCGAAATTGTGTGCAGACCCAGCCGGGTAGGTTGTGCGTTGTCTGTCAGTGAATTAATTGTAGATAAGTCCAGATACCTACATCAAAATACTCTGCTTGGAGTGCTTGAACATTTCATTATTAAATACTGGCAGTTGCCCGCGGCTTAGCGCGCGTGGATGTCGGAAATTATCCCACGGGAATCTTCTACCGGGATGAAAAGTATCCTATGTCTTAATCCAGGTTATAAACTATCTGTATACCAAATTTCATCCAAATCCGTTAAGCCGTTTTTGCGTGATTGAGTAACAAATATCCAAACATCCAAACATACAAACTTTCACATCTTAAATAAAAAGGGAAGTCCTGACTGACTGACTGACTGACTCATCAACCAGCCTAAAGCCTTGAACCTAGAAAGCTGAAATTTTGCACAAAGGTTCCTTTTATAATGTAGACAAGCAATAAGGAAGGATTTCCCAGTAGCACGTTCCCGTGGGATATTTTTCGACGTCCACGCGGGCGAAGCCGCGCGGGAAGTGCTAGTTTATAATATTATTAGTAGTATAGTAGGATAAAATTATCATTGTTATAGTCAAATATAACAACATATTGCAAGGTAATCAGACCAGTATATCCTTCATTCGTATGTAGGTCCTGAGTAGAATCTTCCAGCTTGCATGAGATGACAGGCAGGTGATGTATTCGTACTTCGTTTTATTTTCGTATCAACAGGATCAACCAGATGGTTCCAATAAAATCAAGAAGTTGACGGACGAGTTACGGATATTGTCGAAATTTTTGTTCGCCTGGAGATTGGTTCTACATAATTATAAGCCTTTATTTTCATGGCATAGCAACTGCTGGAACTGAATACCTATAGGTACCTACCGACTATTCATATTCATCCTATACTATGTCTGAGTTTGGCTAATTTTAGACCCGAAACCCCAGCGAGTGGGGAGGGTTGGGGGTTAGTTGCGAACCCCATAGGTTCACAACTTCTGATGATGATATGTTTTCCATCGGATGATGTTTTTTTACGTTTATATATATGTGATCTAAGCTTAAATACCTATTATGTAAAGTTTTGTCCTTTTGCACACTTCGGGTGCATTAGACACTCTGGGGGGGAGGGGGGGTTAGCTGCGAACTCCATAGGTTCACAACTAACGATGATGATTGGTTTCCATCGGATGATGTTTTTTTACATTTATATATATGTGTGATATAAGCTTATATACCTAACAAAAAAAACGTTTTTCTTATGCACACATGGGATGCATTCGACACTTGAGGGGTTAAATGAGCAATATTTGTTTATCCTAACTAATATTATAAATGTGAAATTGAGTTTGTTTGTAACGCTTTCACGCTAAAACGGCTGAACTGATTTGAATGAAATTTGGCGCACTGGTAGACCATGTCCTGGAGAAGGACATAGGCTACTTTTTATCAACACAACACGCGTGCGAAGCCGCGGGCGGAAGCTAGTATAATTTTGTCATCAGGTTCTCGAAAACTGCTCTAACGATTTCGATAAAGGAAAATTCGTTTTTATCTATTTTCAACCGAGCAGAATTCGGTCACCCAGATACCGTTCTCCAATTAGGATAGCGTGATATGTACCTACTTGCTAACATTTTTTTTGAACAACAAAATAAATATGAAACATTGAGTCAATAAACATCGTAAGAAGGTCTGAGGCTTTGTCTTCCCAGGTTCAATCCTACCAAACACAAAAGCTATCCTAAATAAGACAACACCTGGACTTCTACCCACCCCATAAACATAACAACACAAAAACTTTAACAAATGACAAGAACTCAAAATTCAACTGAATTATTCATTACTGGCTGCCGAACAGAATGCAGTAGACGTTGCTAAGAAACTAATGAAAAACGTTAGAGGTCAAACAGGGTCACACATATCTATGGATCTAGATTGAGGATTGTAATGCTGATGTAAGAGGCGCAATGGAAATTAGGAAAGTAAATCAATGTCATTTCTAAGGCAATGAGCGAGTGACCTCACCTAAGGGCGAGCGCGCATTGCGGTGCGTTTTTCTACCGCATAATCTGTGAAATATGGAATGTCTTTGAAGTGCGCGCACTGCGGTCATGCGTTTTGTTACTGTAGGCCCCGCCCAGTGCGGCAGAACTAACGGAAACGCACCGCAGTGCGCGCTCGCTCTAATCTGTATAAATAAAAAGAGAAGTCCTGACTGGCTGACTGATTGACTGACTCATCAACGCCCAGCCCAAACTCTTGGACCTAGAAAGCTGAAATTTTGCAGAGAGGTTCCCTTTATAATGTAGACAAGGAATAACGAAGCAATTCCCGGTAGTAGGTTCCTGAGGGATATTTTCCGACATCCACGCGGGCAAGCCGCTGGCAAAAGCTAGTGACGGATAAATGGATCACAAAGATCCCATGAACACAAACATACCGCCTCTTGTTCTCTTCAGTGAGTGATTCAGGCGAAACACACTTTCTTTCATAATCCGAGGAGCTCGTGGCTAAGTAATACCAGCCGCACGGTCGATCCATCAGGTTAAGCTACGGAGTTGGTTAGTGGATGGGTGACCATCTTTACATACCTACCGAGACTCCTCCATGCCGCGGAGGCCGTTGGTCCCGGCTGTCATTCGTGGATCTTTGACAGTCGTTACGGGTCGTCAGAAGCCCGAAAGTCCACCAACCAGTCTTAGCAAGGGGTATCGTTTTACCCAGTTACTGGGTTGTGGAGGTCAGATAGGCAGTCGCTCCATGTAAAATACTGGTATTCAGCTGCATCTGGATAGACTGGAAGCCGACCCCAACATAGTTGGGAAAAGGCTAGGCAGATTGATTGACTTTCTTTCACAATCCGAAAGATTTTGAAGGATATTCCTAACCCATTGCTTCATATGTTTGTAAAATTTGTTCTCTCGACAAAATAAATAACGCAATGAATGTTGTCGAATTGTCAAAATGAAAGACAGCAAATTGTAAGTGTGTTACACAAATTACCATTGCAGATTCTTTACAAAACTATGTATGTAGATGTCGAGTGGGTAGACAGGTACTACACGCTATCTCACCCGTGCTAGGTAAAGATGTTAGCAAGGGTGGTAGAAGGGATGACGTTCAAAGGTGCGAAGGACGTAGTGAAGTAGCTGTGTCGGTAGAGAGTTCTAGGCTGCTCAAGGGTGGCCCGATATAAAACTATGCTGGGCTCGGCTTCCAGTCTAACCGGATGCAGCTGATTACCAGTGATTACCACCCATCCATTGACCAACCCCGGCAAGCGCAGACCTGACCTGGTAGATGGACCCGTGGTGCGGCTGTTATTACTTAGAAACAAGATAATGAGCATGTATAAGATCTAAATAAAAAATTGGAGCGTTAGGAAAATTATTATTTCACAAATCACCATTGTTTTTGTGAGGCTCGATAAGCATACGGGCGCGGACCCACATTATTTTAGCAGATTTTTATTTCCGAGCTTTTGCAGAGGACATACCATAAAAATGTATTACTCGCAAATAAACTTTTGATTTGATTTGATTTGACAACTAGCTGTTACTCTTCCAGTGTCAGTAAACACATGCCCCTTTAAAGTATTGATTAGAAATTCAAAAGCTTTTAAAATAATTCGAAGATCATTCAGCGTAACAAGAAAATTGTTACCTAATTATCTCAAATTACGTTAGCATTCAGATAAAATCAAGCCTTTTAAAATGCTAACAGCACTATTTGCTTCTCATAGGCCCAGATTTCCTGAAAACGATCAAAAAGGTGTTTTTTTAAAGCGGTGTATCTCATAAACCGTAAATAATTTTGACATGTAAAAAAAATATGATATTTTCAAGTCCTTTTCGCATACAGTGATGGAAGCCAAAACATAATTATACATATTTTAATGCACCAAAAAAATCTTTAAACATACCTCCTAATAATCTTTAAAAGCAGTTTATCCCTTCATTAACAATTATAATTATAATTAAAAATATACCATGAAATGTCAAATTCCAAACTGCATCCAGTGATGGATTACTTTTTATTAAATAGTTAATTTCTAATTTTATACGATTTTATTTGCATTTTTACGACATAATTCCGGTGCGCGTGAGAATCTTCTATCTCGTGCGTCAAACTAGACAGCCATAACGCCATTTCACTTACACACCGAGCTAAACCAATCTTGGAACCAGGGCCTTAAACACGCCAATTATCGGGTTTGAACAAAAACTGTCATTTAAGCAACCCTAATGTGAGTAAAAAGATTTGGGTAAAAGCAAAGGTGCAGAGCGTTGCGGCGAGATTTTTAAATGTTTATGGTCGTTGTGCGCAAGCGTGCTGGTTGGCGGTGCAGCTGCGCCGGCGCACCTTGCGCAGATGTGGCCGCACGTGTGGACCGAGCCGATACTTTGTTTTATTTTTGCCCTCAGCAGCGCTCGCTTGTCCCAAGATTGGTGCTTCCATGATTTTATAGGATAGAATTAGTGTTGTTATTTTGAGGGGACGATTGTGTGAAATTGTGAAGGTGTGTCGTGAAGACACGATTGGTATTATTTTGGCGGTAATTAAAACGACTTATACAGGGTGTTAGGTTAAACGAGGGACATACTTTAACGAAGTGTAGTACTCATGAAAATGAACAACTTTTACTATAGGACCAAACCTGAAATCGCGAAAAAAAAATCAGCTGTTCAGTACATTTTGACGAATTATGCGAACAGAAATGTACTTACTGAACAGCTGATTTTTTTTCGCGATTTCAGGTTTGGTCCCAAGTCCCATAGTAAAAGTTGTTCATTTTCATGAGTACTACACTTCGTTAAAGTATGTCCCTCGTTTAACCTAACACCCTGTATAAGCGCCGTAACTACTCAAAACTACACCATGTCAGTCCTCCATGTACCTACTGAAATATAAAAAATACAGATACCTATGTACACACGGCTACAGATCAAGCTATACAGTTCCAGTATAAGCTGATCTCGCATTGTATAGGATTTCGGTACAATGAGAGGTCAGCTTATACTGGAAATGTATAGCTTGCTATGTCGTGTGTACATTAATAGTCATTGTAAAGAAGTATCAGCATGGAACGATATATAATTAACACACACGTACCCATCACACCATCACCTACACTCTCACTGAAACTCACACACCCACACATACTCACCCCCAAATCATTAAGCCACTTTTGCCACCAGATTTGTTTTTACTTTCGCTTTTAATTATCCAATTTTTCATTTTTGGTATTATTAATTTGTAATAATGTAATAATATGTACAACCTTTATGTTGGTTTAATACAGTCATAGGTCATTAGTGAGTTGTCCGATGGAGGGTAAGCCTGGTGATCTGTAATACAGGTTTTACCTACAACAGACACCAGTCTCTAATAAGTGTATAAAAAAAAAAAAAAAAAAAAAAATCTAGTATCTAGTAGTAACTAGAGTTGCCGCGAATAATGGTATTGGCGAATAGTCGATTAGCGATTACTCGCATTCCCTATGGCGAATAGTCCGTTTATTCACCATAACTATTTGACGTGAAAAAGATAGGTACTACTATCTATCACGTAAATATTCTAGGTAACTATAAAAAACCGGCCAAGTGCGTGTCGGACTACGCACAATGAAGGGTTCCGCAGTTGGGATTAAATTAATTATCCCACGAACAAACTTAACATTATAGTTGAAAAACGTGTTCTTCCATACATTCCAACAGTAAATGTAAGTTTGTACTCACACTATTGAGAGATTTACCATGTTATTTTAAGACCACAAACTTGTTATAGGTTTTCCTGTAATCTACGTGTATAGAACTATTTTCTGTATTTTTTTTTCAAAATTTTAGGCTCAGTAGTTTCGGAGATAAAGGGGTAGTGGTCAATTTTCGTATATATTAAAAATATAATTGAGACCCTCATAGTATCCTTTCATTTGATATATCACACAGTACAGTTTGCAAAACAAAATATTTAAAATTCGCTTATTTACTTTACCCGTCCGTGTTTGCATCACAAAAATTCATGTGTAAGTACGAAATATTAATATTGTGACATCCTGCATGCATAATTTGCATGTATACGCATGTTGTAACAAATAAAATAATCTTTATCTTTATCTTTAAGTACACCAAAGACTGCGACAGACACACAGACACACGAGTGATCCCTATATGGGCTCCGTTTTTCCTTTTGAGGTACGGATCCCTAAAATGGCGAATAATGTCGAATATCGAATAATAGTGGCTAATCTCTAGTAGTAGGTAACTAACAATGAGTTATTGTGGAGTCACAATCGTTATTGTCTTTTTGCGTTTCCAGAGGGCTTGGCATTTCTAATAAATGTCTGTCTAATACAATACACACTTACCTACATTTTTAATGTAAGGAATGGTAAATGATGAGAAAATAGAACTTAAGGCATTCCAGGCACTTTCTCTATAACCCTTGTTAACCAATATAAAAAAAAAACCGGTCAAGAGCGAGTCGGACTCGCGCACCGAGGGTTCCGTTCCGATTTCTGAAAGTGTGCGTGTGTGTGAAAAGTGAGCTATTTAGAGACATCGTTTTATTTTTCCTGTAATCTTTACATAAACTTATATAACAGAATAATTTCAGATTTTTATCTTTGCAAACTTCGGAGATAAGGGGGGGGGGGGAGGGGGGAACGGTATTTTTTTTTACATTTTTCATCAAAACACGAAAACTATGGGCCCTAAAAAAAAATAAAAAAATGTTTGAGAATGTGCAAACAGCGCTCTTTCAAATGAGACCCCACATGCCCTAGTAGCTTCACTTTGAATTTTTAAGACCCCCTTTCAGTCACTTTAAAAAAAATATATAAATATTTTTACTTTTTTCTTATTTGTAAAATAGTTGGGTAAACGTCATATAAAACTATTCCAAATTTCAAGTTGATAGCATTAGTAGTTCTTGAGATATCCAGCTGTGATAGACAGACAGACTGAGTCACACCATAATTTAAGGGATCCTTTTTTACCATTTTGGTACGGAACCCTAAAAATTTTATACTACTAGCTTCTGCTCGCGACTAACTTCTGCGTGAAATTTCTTGTTCCCCCGACTCACCCTGTCGCATCGCATCGCCTGTCCGCGCTATTACTTCGTTTTCGCTTAGCGTTCTTTCTGACTTTTTTTCATTTTGCTCGACTCCTAAGGATCCTAACATCCTAGCGTGATGTTAAATAGCCTGCCGTTACACTTACAAACAAACATACAAAAAATCAAGTCTTTTCTCTATATAATATTAGTTTAGATTTACTACTACGAAATGAGGAGACCGTGGATAAGTATTAAAAATAACAGTCGCACGGGTCGATCCGTCTCGTTCAATTCCGGCAAGCGTAGCTTACTACGCTTGCCGGAATTGGTCCGTGGATGGATGACCATCTTGGAGCGCAGCGAGACTCCTGCGTTCCTCGGAAAGCACGTTAAGCCGTTGGTCCCGGCTCTCATTCGTGGATCATTGACAGTCCGAAAGTCTGACAACCAGTCTTACCAAGATGTATCGTTTTACTCTGTTACTGGGTTGTGGAGGTCAGATAGGCAGTCACTCCATGTAAAATAAGTACTGATATTCAGCGGCATCCGGTTAGACTAGAAGTCGACCCCAACACAGTTGGGAAAAGGCTAGGCAGATTGATTTAGACTACGAAATCTAATGTCACGTTTTGTTTTAATAACAAACGCTGCTTCTTCTAATTGTCATCTCAATTCAATTCAATATAAATAAGCTTATTTCCATTAGAATATATAAGAGAGTAACTTGACGACACGGTTGGCGCAGTGGCTGAGCAATTGACTGCTGCGCAGCATGTCGCGGGTTCGATTCCCGCACGGAAAAAATATTTGTACGACCTACAAGTATTTGTTCCGAGTCTGGGTGTTTTTCTATCTATAATATGTATGTATTTACAAAAAAAAAATGTATATAAGTAGTTTATCAGCCATCTCGTTACCATAACACAAGCATTAGGTTGCTTAGCTTGGGACTAGATGGCGTTGTGTGAAATGTCCAAGGATATTTATTTATTTATTTATTTTAGCGTAAGTAACGTCAACATGGACACATAGTAATTGTTGACTGTTGTTGAGTTGAGCTGCACGATTACTGACAAATGCGTGCACTGACTGGACAGGTCCACTCAATCTGTGTGGTTCTTTCCTCAAAAGACCATTTCAGACAGCAATCTACAGGGTCTTCACAGATCAAGATTATGTCTGGACTTTAAAAGAGACTGAGACCTCTGAGTTTATTTCGGCCTTTTTTCTCAGAGAAGTTAGATAGGAAACGCCGACCTCATCTACAAACCTACTTACAGAAAATAAATCATTATCATTTATCATAGGTACTTAGCTTCTAACTTCAAAAGTTGTCACAATATCCAACATTTATAAGAAAGACTGTTTGCAAGCACTCGTCCCAACATAATTCTCCGAACAAAACCCATATCCATAAAAGTGAGCGGTCCATAAAATCTAGTTTCAAAACGACACTAATCTTTTCCCAGACAGATTCTGATGCGGTGCGTTGACCCGCTCAATCCTGTTCAGTCTAGGTCGACGCAAGGTCGTGCCTAACAGGTATTGGACAGTAGACACGTCACTACCTGTCCAAGGACCGTTGTTGGGTGTGTTTATCGGTTTATCCTAATTTGATTTGGAAACGGAGCGGATATGTTAATTTGAGGATATCGAAAGAGCATTTAGCTAAGAGGGTCCATAGGAAAGATAGACTTACATTATAGTAAGTTAAACAATTAAGTACTTAATCTAATAAAACTTCTCAGGTAGTGAAAGATGGATTGCAAGAGGAAAGAAAGATATTGATAACTAACTGCGCCCCAGGGGGGACAAAAAGTTAGCCTATGTGTTAATCTAAGGTATAAGCTATCTACATACAAAATTTCATCCAAATCGGTCCAGCCGTTTGAGCGTGAAGAAGTAACAAACATACAAATACATACACACACAAACTTTCGCCTTTTTACAATATTAGTGTGATTCTGATTCTTGCACCGATGAAGTATCAAGCAATGCTAACATTTGGTTGGTACTTCGGCGATATTTACCTACACACAAGAAAACAAGAAGTGAGTTTTAAAATAAGTGCTAGGTATAGCTAGAAATGAACTGTCAAAAAGCTGAAGATACTTACCTACTCTTTTTAAAGAAAAAGCTTTGGTAAGATTATCAAATCTAGTTTTTGTTTTTATCAACTTGGTTATTACTCTTGCGGCAGGGTTGGTGGCGTATTATTATTGTATCAATAAGACCGTTAAGCCAGTTATAAAACCTTTTAATCCGGATCCCGACATGTCATGACATGTTCAAGGTATATTTGGAGCCATACGATGGCCTCGGCGACCGGTATCGGCAAAATTATATTGCGTCGTATTGTACAAAGAGTATTTTATATTCATGATGAAGAGATAATGGTTTCTCTTCCCAATGCACCATTAATAACAATTTGTGATTCTTTAAGCTTTGTTTGAATGTTTTTATAGAATTATGTGGGTGCTTCGTCTTTATTATACTAGCGTTTCTACTAGATTAGGGACAACCATTTTTAAAGATTAGCACTATAAGAACTAAAAGTTTCGGGATAAGCGCCATATCTAAAGCACTATAAAATTATCACTGGCAGAAAAATCGACGACTTACTAGATCATGTTTACTCCCAAAAAGAGAAAGTCCAAACTACATTTAAGTATAAAAATCTTGCAACTCATCTAGAGACCAAGTTTCATACCAGAATCTCTTCGTCATCCCAACGTTCATTCAACACATTGACCCTAGATTACATCTAACCAAAAAATCATTCATCATCAAATTGTAACCGATTCAGTCCCAAGTTCCACATATTATAATCAGCAAGGCCGTACATTCGCCTTTGACAACCAGTCACCTAGACCCCTGACCAATGATACAGCACCCTTTCTTTCATACTAAAAGTTGGACCAACAAGAGGCGGGGACGGCCATCTCTGGCTGGTCAGCGAAGTCATAAAAAGAGGCTGTATGCAGCGGTTCGCAGTTCGCGCAAAAACTGACTCGATTGAAGGATCGTGTTACTATAATAAATAGTATGCTTCTAGTGATCTTGTCCAGCAAAAAAATGGCATATTTACTGCTGAGATAAAATTAATGTAGGTAATGTTAGCCTGGTGTGGCTTCTTGTATGTGAGTAAAAAGTTAAATACCTAATGATATTTGGTAGGTATATTATAAATATTATTTGTGTGTTTAAGATATATGGTAGACTGTATGCTACTTTAAATGGTAGGCACAGTCAGTCAGATTCATAGGTTTCATAGTCAAATACAAAAGTACAAAAGCAACAAAACAAACAACAAATTGCAAACAATTGCAGTGGTTACATTATTGCAACCAGTTTTTGTGGTGATTTATGCTATCCAGAATTTTAGGGCTTAGGTGAACGTTATCTATTGCGATTGGAGCACGTCTTCTTGTATCTAATGACTTGCCTTTTGGTCAGAGTCAGGACGAGATTTTTTACCTTCTTTAGTCATAACGAGTCGACCCCGTATTGTAAATGAATCCTTACCTGCTTTTCTTATCTGAGCTTCCGGTGACATGTGGTCATCAACAAGCTCAATAGCACACAATTATTGACATGTTAAAACCCCTGTTTGTCCATCAGCACTATACCTGTTGTGACCTGTTCCTATTAGTTGCTTACTGATACTGAAGCAGTAAAATACAACAGAGTTACTGACTTTATCTATCGTCTTTCGGTTCCATGGGAAGTCAAATAGTGTGTGGATAGTCTTAAAATTTTTGAGAGTAATAACCGGCCAAGTGCGTGTCGGACCACGCACAATGAAGGGTTCCGTAGTTGAAAATAATTTATCCAAAAACAAACATAACATAGTAATCCCAAAAAAAAAAATGTGTGTGATAAAATTACAAATAAACAATTTTTGGACTTTTTCCTTTACTTGAGCAGTGAGACCTTGCTTCCTGCCAAATTTCATGGTTCTAGGTCTACGGGAAGTACCCTATAGGTTTTGATTTACTTGCGAGTATCGAAACAAGTCGCATAAATGGCCGTATTTTGTTATTGCGTTGACTTACCAGCTTGATTTTTTTAGGACTTTAAGCGACCATAGACTTACGTATTTGATATTAATTTCCACTTGATACCTCCACACGTTCATGAAAAAAAGGGTCTTGACAGACTGACATACTTACTTGAAACTATTTTGTTATGTGATAAATTTACAAATGAACAATTTTCAGACTTTTTCCTTTACTTGTGCTGTGAGACCTTGCTTTTTGCCAAATTTCATGATTCTATGACGACGGGAAGTACCTATAGGTTTTGATTTACTTACGAGTATCAAAAAATGTCGCATAAATTGCCATATTTTTTATTGCGTTGACTTAGAACTTTGATCTTTTTAGAACTCCAAGGGACCATAGACCTACGTATTTGATATTAATTTCAGCTGGATACGTTCACGCGTTATTGAGAAAAACGGTCTTGACAGACTGACAGACAGACAGACAGACGGACAAACAAGTGATCCTATAAGGGTTCCGTTTTTTTCCTTTTGAGGTACGGAACCCTAATAACCTAATGTGGCTGTATTCTTAAAGTATATTCAAGAATGAATTTCGAATAAAATCTAGATTTGGGTTGACTAAAAAATTCATTCGCTTTAGGTAGTTCTAGAATATAGGATTCTTGGATTAGGATTAGGAATATAGGATCTGCAACTAGCTTTTGCCAGTGGCTTCACCCGCCTGGATGTCGGAAAATATCCCACGGGAACGTACTACCGGGAATTCCTTCCTTATTCCTTGTCTACATTATAGAGGTTCTATGCAAAATTTCAGCTTTCTAGGTTCAAGGGTTTGGGCTGGGCGTTGATGAGTCAGTCAATCAGGACTTCTCTCTTTTGATTTATATTTTATAAAACACCTTTTAAGGCAGGAGATTTAGCAATCCAATGTTGATTTATATACCAGCCAGGTGCTAAGCCAAAAAAAAAGAAACAATAAAAAAAGTACCTACTTCAAAACCACTGTTCCATAAATATTGTCATCTCTAATACAATTGACAACAGTTACAGCAAATAATTCATAATCAGTTACGTCACTACCCAGTAGTAACAGATTCCATTACCCTATTCTCTTCTTCAAAATTAGCTGCCCTTTTTAACCGACTTCCAAAAGGAGGAGGTTCTCAATTCGTCGGAATATTTTTTTATTTTTTTTTTTATTTTTTTTTTTTATGTATGTTCCCCGATTACTCGAAAATGGCTAGACCGATTTGGATTTTTCTTTTTTTGTTCGAAAGGGTATACTTCCCAAGTGGTCCCATGATCATCAAATCAGGATCTGATGATGGGATCCCATGGAAATCGAGGGAAACCCTCAAATTTTATGGGCACACCTATATCGATTTCGGTATTTTTTATAGTAACTCGTGCATTTACTCTCGGAAAGTACCATTCGGTGAACTGGAACTGATGATGAAGACCACAGAGGGACATCGGAAATACTCAATTATATCTAAGTATATAACAGGTTGCGATTCGATTACTTTAATATGGTTTATGCTCGTCAAAATAATGGTAATGGTGACTTCACCATGAGCTCCATTTCTCCTGGTTCTTACTAGGAGAACTCCTCAACAATTAACGTCCCTGCATCGGGAAAAGCAACATTTTGTAAAACGTGATGAGCAGTTGACATTGGGTTATTGTAACTTAGATAAATTACAAACTGAACCACTAAAAAGTGAAAAATAAAAACTTTTTTACAAAAACAAAAACCGACTTCCAAAAAAAACACTACAAAGTGAAAAATAACTTTAATTTCGGAAGTCGGTGGCAAAAAACTAAAATACAGATCCAAAGACACCGACTTCCGAAATTAAAGTTATTTTTCACTTTGTAGTGTTTTTTTTGGAAGTCGGTTTTTGTTTTTGTAAAAAAGTTTTTTATCAGAAGTTATAGTACCCTTCAATGTAAACCGATATATTTCTTTATTGACTATAATGACATTTACAGGTAGGCAATTAAGCCGTAAAGATGTTATTGTGATACTGTTTTGTTTGTTGAGAACTCCTTGAAGAATGGAGGGTGGGCTGAAACTGCTGAGGGTAAATAAAGAGCTTGATGAAAACAAACGGGAGTCGAAAGTGTGCCAGATGAATGATTTAGGGTACATAGGAAACGGTAGTTTAACTTTGTAGGGAGAAATTGTGGACATTGCTCGTGCTCTTTAGGGTCGTCCAATCCTAGATGTGTTTCTCTTCAAAGATTTGACTTAAGGTCTCATGGCTTCCGAGTCTAGAATTGTGGACATTCCTATGTTGCTAGCTCGTCCTCTCTAGGATCGTCCAATCCTAGATTTGTTTTGTTTTAATTTAGCTCTGATTTCCTCTACCATCTCATAAATATCCATTGCTGACTACGACATTTTGTCGACGGAAGAATAGACAAAACTACAGATTGCCATGCTTAGACGCGTAGGATGCGTACAAATATTTCTACTATCTGCCATTTTGTCTATTCTTCCGTCGACACCCGTTTCTATGGCGGGCATCCTAAGCGTGCTGAGCTATTGTTATTAGCAGACGAGAGTAGGTCCACGGCTGTCCATTTTGTTGAGGAGTACTTACCTACGTCTACGTTGAAATGAATAGTCCTTTCTGGCGGCCTGGGGCCGTATTACGACGTGTTAAAGCCATCATTGTTCCAGTGTGAAAGATAGACGGAGCTATGACGACCGATAGCACCGTCCTTTTTTCTCAACGGAATCATGATGGCATTAACACGTCATAATACCGCCCGTGGTGGGTTTACCAGAGCTGTGGTGGCCCTTTTGAGCATTGGTGGCCCAATGGTAACGGCCACGTCTTACGAGCTGTATATCGTGGGTTCGATTTCGAACCTAGACAAGTGCTTTGCTTTATGTGATTTATTTCATCACCACTGATTTCAAAACGATGAAGAAAAACATGGTGAGGAAACCGGCATGTCCTAGAACAAAAAAATCGAAGACGTGGTATAATTTACCAATACCAATCCGCACTGGGCCCGCGTAGTTGACTACGGCCTACTCCCTCTCACCGAGAGGAGGGCTGTGTCCCAGCAATGGGAACATTTATGCTGACTATGCTATTGTAGTTAAAACACTTAAAACTAGCAGATATACGGGGTGGTCAAAAAGTTGTGGATCAAACGAAATAGGGAGATAAATGAGGTCATTTAAATTGCCCTAAAAATTAATTCCTCTTGGAATTTGGTACCCAGAGCCGCAATTAGACTAATTAAAAAAAAAATGTGATAAAAAACAATAAAACAAACGGTGTTTTATTATTACTAGATAGTGTATCAGCACTACAAAAGTTCTATTGCGGCTCTGGGTACCAAATTTCAAGAGCAATTAATTTTTAAGGCAATTGAATTATGGCCATGCTGTAGAAAGATTTATTTGCCTATTTCGTTTGATCCACGACTTTTTGACCACTCTGTATAGAAACACATCATATAACGTTATGAATGTTCAACAAATTCTACAACACAATTTCAAAGACGTTCTCAACTTTTACTTCTGCCAATCTTTCTCTTTTCTAGCCTACCTCAACGGTTACA
Organism: Cosmia trapezina; assembly: GCA_905163495.3. NCBI lineage: Eukaryota > Metazoa > Arthropoda > Insecta > Lepidoptera > Noctuidae > Cosmia > Cosmia trapezina. Next base: position 27,060,632 of record LR991028.1, read on the forward strand.
CAAAAATTGCGTATCAAACACAATAGAACTACTAAAATAATAGCTTTGTCTTCACTTTACAATAAGAAAGGTGTGACGAACACGAAGGATTATGTTCTTATGTTCGAATGCGGTTCGTTCCGCAGTTTTGGAGATAGAAACTGATAAATGGATGTATTTTGTAGTTGATGGCCGTGATGTGGCGTTGTTTGGGGTAAAATAGTTAATTTAGTAAGGAGTTGTTTACAGGTAGGTTTATTCAATTCAATTCAATTCAAATCTTTATTTCGGAAATCATCCATATTGTATTAGTTAGTACCTATATATAAAAAAAAAATGTTATGTTACAAACTATGTTAGTACATAATTTTTATGGTTTATGCATGCAAATTTAAGTTAATTTATATTTCTTTTTGCTTTTGCTTTAGATGAATTACCTAAGTAGATACAAACGCAATGCAATGCAACACACGATGCAACTTAAAACTTTTTTTTTCATAGCACATTATCCATACTAATATTATAAATTCGAAAGTAACTCTGTCTGTCTGTTACCTTTTCACGCCTAAACCACTGAACCGATTTCGATAAAATTTGGCAAGGCTATAGATGGTATCCTGGGGACGGACATAGGCTACTTTTTTTTTCAAAAATAATCCTACAAGGTGTGATTATATGGTACAGCGTTTTTAAAAAATCGTCCCCTAAAGGGTACAATAGGGTTTGACAAATATTTGTGTACCTACCTCTTTTTAAGAGATTTAAGGGATTGGAAATGTAGTCATAGTTCGAATCTTGAGGTAACATTTAGTCTTTATTTCATTCGACGTTTTTACGAGGAAATTATTTGAACGAGTGGACACTCGGACAAAAGTTATTTGTTATTAGAGCGTGACTGACATAATAAATTTTAAGTAATTAACAAAGTCCCCCCGCCGCGTAAGTCTGTCTGTTTGAATGCGATAATGTCAAAAAGTACCGAACGGATTTTCATACGGTTTTCTCCAATGAACGGAGTGATTCAATGTAATTAATTATTTTTTGGTTTAAATTGGCTGAAATGTGACGAAGACTGTTGAAGATGTCGGAAAAATCATGCCGACTGGTAGCTTTATGCCTACTATACACGGTAACGATATATCGTAGCGATTTGTGTTTGCACAGTTATATCGGACGGCCCTATGTTTTCCACATAAACGTTCCCATGGGATATTTTCCGACATCCACGCGGGCGAAGCCGCGGGCAAAAGCTAATACATAATAATGAAGCTAATTCAATCTGTAATCTGCCTAGCCTTTTCCCAACTGTGTTGCGGTCGGCTTCCAGTCTAACCGGATGCAGGAATACCAGTATTTTACATGGAGCGACTGCCTATCTGACCTCCACAACCCAGTAACTGGGTAATACGCCCCTTGGTAAGACTGGTTGTCAGACTTTCTGGCTTCTGACGACCCGTAACGACTGTCAAAGATCCACGAATGACGAGGCAGGGAGGAGTCTCCGTATGTAAAGATGGTCACCCATCCGCAAACCTGCGGCTGTTATTACTTAGCCACGAGTTATGAAGCTAATTATAAAATATACACTGAGTATTGAGTATAATCACAAAATAATGAAATATTTAGCCACGTTAGTTGACTCTACCAAAAACAATTCGTAGAGCTTACTATAAATAGGGGATTACTAAGATAGGTACTAATTTACACTGGAAATAGCTAACAGTATCGACGAGAATCTAGACTCCTATTTCAATTTTTAGCTTTAAAACCGACAGTAATTTTAATAAAAACTTTATAACAAAAAAAAAACCGACTTCACTTGTTGTTTTTTATTTACTTTCTTTTTGTGCCACCGACTTCCGAAATCAAAGTTATTTTTCATTTTGTAGTGATTTTTGGAAGTCGGTTTTTTTTTTGTTAAAAAGTTTTTATTTGTCGCTTATTAGTGGGTCTGTTTATAATTTGTATATAAGTTACAATAGTCTAACGTCAAGTAATCGAATCGCAACCCGTGAAATATTTATAATTGAGTAGTTCCGGTAGCCATCTGTGGTCTTCATCGTCAGTTCCACTTCAGCAAGTGGTGCTTTCCGAGAGCAAATGCACGAGCTACTATAAAAAAATACCCAAATCGCTATACGTGTGCCTATAATATTTGAAGAGTTCCTTCGATTTCTCCAGGATCCCATCATCAGAACTGGATTTTGACAAAAATGGGACCATTTGGGAAGTATACCCTTTCCAACAAAAAAATATTTTTTCAAATCGGTTGGCAAGCGACGGAGTTATGCGCGAACAAACATAAAAAAAAATACAAACATCCGAATTGAGAACCTCCTTCTTTTTTAGAAGTCGGTTAAAAAGGACCATAATATAAAAAAAACCACCATAATATATATTTGGGAATGGAGCTGTATGTTTTATCAAAATTAGTCACCATCCAACACAAAAACCTGTCGCATCGAATGCGCATCCTTTTATTATCAGAACACCTTTCTGCCAACAGCCTTCATTACCAAGAACCTGGAGACCTCCCATTACATCGGCGCAAACAAACAAACATACTATCTATTGGATTTAGTGGAAATATCTCAATCGAGCCGCTTGCCTCCCTGCTGATATGGCGGCATAATACCACCCTTGATTTTGATGGGGAAATACATGGCAAATAGTTTTGGACTTTCGATCTATTGATTGAGAGTCTAAAATTCGTTGGCTGATTTATTGTGGCATGTTTAAGGAATTTGGACGTTGTATTTTTTGAAACAAGGTTGAGTCTCAATTGGGTTGAAATGTGGTGTGGTAATAAGGTGTCAAGCAACGATTTACAGGTTAATGGTAGAACACCATAGTTGAAGATTACAAATTAAATAATACATTTAATATGGACTTTATGTGTTTAGACATAAGGGTGAAAAATAAGAAGGTGGCTGCACCAGTTATCAGTCAGTCGGCATCGGTAATGCGAGTAAAGAATCAATCGAATGTTGACAACACGTAAATTATGGTGTTTGTCGGTAATTTTGATTTTAGCGACAATATTTTTTTAGCTTTTAAAACAAATTGGCCACACATGCTTTCGGGATTACTGAGAAATGTGTGAAATGTATGTGGACACACAGAGTGTGAACATTATGGTTGTATTTATTGCAATCTTGATAGCACATTTTTTTTTGTGTAAGTATTTATTTATACTTAATAAATATTTCCCGTATTTAAATTAAGCTACCAAGTTAACAAGTTATAATTTATTAGATTCTATGAAATTATTAATTTACGGTGTTTATTGAAACCTGTAATTGGCAGCTATAGATATAAATACATACTTAGGTAACTTGTCACAAATATTAAAAAGCCAAAATTGTTATCAAAAACAAAACCTACTTATCTCTTTTACTGACAACGTTTCATATACCTACCAACATTGTACATAGGTGCTATAGTTTTCAATCCACCCGTTATCTTTACCAACGACATTCCAACATAACATGCAACAAATACATACATACGTCATAATGTATGAAATAAAACCGACCCATTTGTTCATCCATCAACAATTTTATAGGTACCAATAAAACATAGTATTTACGATGTTAAACGTCGATGTTTGCACATACATTTCGATGTTCCCGTAATGAGTCATAAAGATGCCGCGTTAAAATTATAGTGCCGGTTATTGTCGCTTTTACCCTACAAAGGGGCCGGTGTCGGTGAAGTCTACATTGATATTTGAAAGTGCGTAGGAGTGTCGTGAACTCGTGATTAAAGGCTAAATTACTAAATAGTCAGTATTAGTCGGTTTGATTTAAAAAACCGGGCAAGTACGTGTCGGACCACGCACAATGAAGGGTTCCGTAGTTGAAAATAATTTATCCCAAAAGCAAACTTAATATTGTAATCTCAAAAAAAATATTTGTATTGTGATAAAATTACAAATTAACAATTTTCGGACTTTTTCCTTTACTTGTGCTGTGAGACCTTGCTTCTTGCCAAATTTCATGATTGTAGTCTAGCTAGGACAACGGGCAGTACCCGGTTTTGATTTACTTGCGAGTATCAAAATTTCAAAAATGTCGCATAAATGGCCGTATTTTTTATTGCATTGATTTTGTAAGAACTCCAAGTGACCTCCACGTTCCTGAGAAAAAGGTTCTGATATGGGTGGGAGATATTCAGCTGTAACAGACGGGACAGACAGACAGACTGAGTCGCACCATAAAGGTTATTTTTTACCATTTTGGTACGGAACCCTAAAAATACGTCAAGTTCGAAATGTTGCTAGTTCAACAATACAAGCAGAACCGGTGGAACTAGTGTATGGGAGCGGCGAACAGCGGAACAGCTGTTTTTGAGACCAGTTCGCGGTAACGGACAGACGGAATCATTTTGTTATTGAACCGGTATTCATTGACCTTTCGAATACGTTATGGGGTTATGGTGATGAGGGAAATGATTTTGAGGTCCTTAAAACAAAGAGTGACACGATTGATTGGTTTAATCTTAGCATGATATACAGGCTGTAAGTGTAAATTATGAACAACTTTTCAGCACATTTATGCTGTTCAGTACATTTATGTTCGCATAATTCGTCAAAATGTAGGGAACAGCAGAATTTTTTTTTGCGATTTCAGGTTTAGTTCCATAATAAAAGTTGTTCATAATGATGACCCCTTAAAAGATTGCCACTGTTTACACTTACACCCTGTAGACTGATCTAATTAATAATTAGCTTCTTCCCGCAACTCCGTTCGCGAGGAAGTCATAAGATAGGTACAACATGACATGATATACTAAAATAACAGCCACATTTTTATAAAATTCCCTCGGCAGGGATCACATCGTCCGCCCGCGCTATTACTTCGTTTTCGCTTAGCGTCCTTTCTGACTTTTTTCTTTTAGCTCGGCCCCTAAGGGTCATAGCGTGATGTTAAACACCCTATAACCTTCCTCAAGAATTGTGTTATCAAATGCAAAAATATTTTTCAAATCCGACTGGTACTTCCAGAGATTAGCGCGTTCAAACAAACTTTTCAGTTTTATTATTAGGATGGAACAGATAATATAGATTATAGAAAGATATAGATTTCAATAAAACGCTGAATTCTTAAGGGCACGCTAGTCGCTCATTCTTCCATTCAAACGTAGTGTGGTGATTACTCGTCTGTTTAACGGTGTATGTACGTTCAAAACTAAAAATTATTGTATTGCCATTATCTAGCCATGTATGGTAGCAGAATTGGAAAAAAAGTACCTATTGGTTTGGAAGTAATGAGCGTCGAAACTACACTAATTTTAACGCTTCTTTGGCCGTAAATAACTACCTCCCGGAGTATGACAATGGAAAAATTGTTATTATACAGGGAAAGATAGATAACTTTATTTTGGATAAATACATCCAGTAGTTTTTTCATAATATCTATACCTACACCCAAAGGTCTGTTCATGAAATTCTACACGCTCGTTTTCTTTAAATCATCGTCTATTTCAATAAATACATAAAAACTAAACAAATAAAGTAACTAAATAGTATGCATAATAGCCACGCCACCAACGAGTTCGAGCCGCCGACTAGTGGCCCCACGAATGCATGGCCAGATGCATTATCATGGGCGAAGGCAGAAGAAGTTCATAAGAATTGTAACACCCTCATGTATGTATTGTAACTTTTAAGATAATGCTACTTATCTTAAAAGTTATAAATTTATAATTTACAATGACCCCTTAAAAGATTGCTACTGTTTACACTTACACCCTGTATGTATATTATTATTACAGACAAATCTCATTAGCTTTACTATTAGTATCTTTAAAATAACCTAAGTAGGTACACTACATTACGAATTCTTGCAATCAGTGAATTGTTTATTTTAAAAACATCACTATCACTAATTGTAATGAATGACCGAAGTCTAAACATTAAGCAATTTTTATTTATAAACTAGCTTTTGCCCGCGACTTCGTCCGCGTTTCCGTCGTTTTTCGTAAAAAAGTACCATATTATATCCTTCCTCACGGTTCAGTGGTTTTGATGTAACAGACAGATTAACTTTCGTATTTTAGTAGGGAAATATAATATGTCAATCCACAATACTGTTGAAAAATATCGCAATAAGGAACCGCGGAATATTATTATTAATAGCTGTGCCCGCGACTCCGTCAGCGTGTAACTCCTTGTATGTTATTAAGTTAATGTATTGGACTGCTAAGCTATCGGGAGTTACACGTGTTATTGTGAGTCAACCATAAAAGATAGACATATGCTGTTGTGGGATATTTTTTAGATAATTTTATGTAGAACATTTCCGTCATAAATGATTTCTATGTAGCTTTAACCATTAAGGCTGCACACGCGACGGAAGCTTAAAAAATGGAGCAACTTCTCCCGTTTTCCCAACATTTCCCTTCACTGCTCTGCTCCTATTGATTGTAGCGTGATGAAAAGTATACTATAACCTCCCCAGGAGTATGAAGAATAATTGTACCAAGTTTCGTTAAAATCCGTCGAGTAGTTTTTGTTTCTATAAGGAACATACAGACAGACAGACAGACAGACAGACAGACAGACAGACAGACAAAAATTTTACTGATTGCATTTTTGGCATCAGTATCGATCACTAATTACCCCCTGATAGTTATTTTGAAAATATATATCATGTACAGAATTGACCTCTCTACAGATTTATTATAAGTATAGATAACTGTCCGTTAAATGAGTCATCGTTGACTAGGTAAAACATATTTGTAACGGCCGAACCCAAAAAAATACTAATAAAAGACAGATCGCTACTGATGATAGACAATATAATTCGATCTGTTCGTACGTTCCTTTCGTTCGTTCGTGTTCTTTTGTTTTAATCATAACTTTATTTCAGATAAGTAAAATACATCCATAATTGTGTTAGTGAGGACTTAGGATCTATGTTAGAACTATGTTAGAATTAGAAAAATGAGAGTCGAGACACATGGAGTGCGATCCAGTGCCTATGAAAAGGACCGTCTAACCGGTCCGCTTTGTTTCTTTTGTTAGGGTTCCGTACCAAAATGGTGAAAAAGGAACCCTTATGGTGTGACTCAGTCTGTCTGTCTGTCTGTCTGTCTGTCTGTCACAGCTGGATATCTCAAGAACTACTGATGCTATCAACTTGGAATTTGGAATAGTTTTAGATGACGTTTCCCCAACTATTTTGCAAATGAGAAAAAAATAAAAATATTTATATTTTTTTTGCAACAGTGACTGAAAAGGGGTCTTAAAAATTTAAAGTAGGGCTACTAGGGCATGTGGGGTATCATATGAAAGAGCGTTGTTTTCACATTCTCACACTATTTTTTTTTTTTTTAGATCGCATAGTTTTCGACTATTGATGGAAAATGTAAAAAAAAATACCGTTCCCCCCTTATCTCCGAAGTTTGTAAAGAGAAAAATCTGAAATTATTCAATGTGATACAAGTTTATGTAAAGATTACAGGAAAAATAAAACGATGTCTCTAAGTAGCACCCTTTTTCAGAAATCGGAACGGAACCCTCGGTGCGCGAGTTCGACTCGCTCTTGACCGGTTTTTTTTATATCTATCTATCTATCTATCTATCTGCCTAGCCTTTTCCCAACTATGTTGGGGTCGGCTTCCAGTCTAACCGGATGCAGCTGAATACCAGTATTTTACGTGGAGCGACTGCCTATCTGACCTCCACAACCCAGTTACTGGGTAATACGATACCCCTTGGTAAGACTGGTTGTCAGGCTTTCGGGCTTCTGACGACCCGTAACGACTGTCAAAGATCCACGAATGACAGCCGGGACCAACGGCTTAACGTGCTTTCCGAGGCACGGAGGAATCTCGCTATGTAAAGATGGTCACCCATCCACTGACCAACCCCGGCAAGCGTAGCTTAACCTGACGGATCGACCCGTGCGGCTGTTATTACTTAGCCACGAGCTCTATATGTCTTATGTCTTAAATTATTGGGACGTTAAAACCATAGATGGATAGGTTTTTCTATCTTAGTATGCCAAAATTGGTGACAGATGATAAGTTATTGGGTTCGGCCGTAAGTAAACAATACCTGCCGTTTGTCTGTTAATTATTGATAAAAGGTATTGACTATGCTATGAGCATGACACTAGTAATGATCTTACGATTTGTTATCATTTGTGTAAACGTAAATATACAATGTTTACTTTTCGTCTACATAATCGCTTATCATGACAAAAAAATATCCTACATAGGTTCAAAGAAAACAACCAAAAAAACGTCACAGAAAAAAATTTTTAATGATATTCCGTTGCAATGGTTGAAAAGAAAGCAGATAACAGCGTAGTCAGGGGAATCTAGAACTAAACAGTAGACTTCACTGGTTACAGACCGTGGTTACTGATAGCCTCTAGGAAGTTCGCTGACGGGATACTTTAGGTCCCAAAGTTTAGTTCAGTTCTTTAGGTTCATCTGTGAACTCCCTGTGGCTGTATCCTAGATGCACAAACCATACTCACAAATATTTTAATCTTAAAACTTCTCCGTTAGTACAGACGCCAGCAGGTCAAGCCACCCGAAACTATCAAATCTCAATCAACCTTGAACCTAATGTTTAAGCGATAAAGATGAAAATCTATTAAAGAAGTTGTCAGATTGTAGTAGCTTGATGTGCTGGCGTCTGTACCAATGATAAGTAAAAGATATATAGCCACATTTTCGTTGTCTTGTCTCTTTTTTGCTCCCGATAATTATGACATGCCGTCCACTTGTCATCTAATAGTTCGGAAAAATGTGCCGTTTTTGAACATCGAATGCTGGGTAGGTAACCTATCTACGTCTTTTTACTTAAAATATCCATTAACAATGGTTAGTACAGAAGCACATCAAGCTACTACAATCTATAAAATTTCTTTAATAGATTTTCAGCTTTATCGCTAAAGCATTAGGTTCAAGGTTGATTGGGAAAATTTGACAGTTTCGGGTGGCTTGACCTGCTGGCGTCTGTACAATCAACCAAGCTTTAAATTTGCTAAAATAATCAAGTGGAAGTAAAGAAAACTTTTAGAAAATCAGTTATCAGAATATCAGAAACAGAATCCTTGCTTATTTGCTTAGTTTGCTTTCATTCTAATCTCCTAAAATCAATATTCATTCATTGTAAAACATCTCTCTTATACTAGTCATAATCATAACATTATCCTCAAATTCGTTTCAACAACCTTCGAACATAACTCCTTTTCGGCTTATTCCACCTTTTATCCATTGATTCGTATCTAAAACGAGCCGACAGATTCCATTAATTCCAATAAGTTTGGGTGTAGAGACTAGAGACAGACGATACAAATATTTCTAATGTAAACAAGGTCTGCGTGCCTCGAAAAAAAAATATAGGTAACGATATTCTGATCCGGTATTTGATTGTGATCTTCTTGTTGGTTAAAGGTCGGAAACTGTTTATAAATGTGAATGAAGATTGATTTTTTTATGCGGACTGGGGAGTTATGGAGATGGCTTAAAAATACGACGAGTGGTTTAGAACATACATAATCAACCGCCGTAGTCAAGTAAAAACGCTAAAAGATTTTGCACATTGACTTTTATTGGCGGTAGTGAGTCGAATTCTACCTCCAGTAAAACAAAATGGATGTCCTAATTTAGCAGTTTCAATTTATCATTGTGTGAAATTGGAACATCTCTATATTATCAGTCTCGATCAATGATCGTTTCAATAGTTCCTTATTTATTTCGTGATGAGACATTCAAATCTTTAAGGTATGCCATGACATCAATTTTAACTTTGACCACAATACTGTGTCCGTTCCAATGTGTAGCTATTAGTAAAAAGACGAGTGTATATTGGACAATAGAAGCATCGAGGCGCGAGGTTGTTTTATGTGAGGAATGCGCCCGCGCAGTGCCGTACGTCATATGACACAGACGTATGCACAAGTTCACGGTAAAGACTTGGGATTTGAAGCTCTGTATTTGTTTTTTTGTACTGCTTATTCAAGTAGATATATTCAATATTTAGGGCGATTTACTATAGGCCCGTGTCTGGTGTTAAAGAAAAAAAGAAAGAAAGAAAGAAAAAATGTTTATTTGCGGTAAACATGACACAAATTACAATAAAATAAAATAACTATTTAAATACAATATGGGGGAAAATATGCGTCACATGTTAGCTCATATGTCTTCGCAGAAATTATGTTAGCGAAAAATTTTATTTAACAAATCATAAATTTTACCTGCAGTAGACGTTGAGGCGTTATAATTTGTATCCCATATCGGCTGAGGTATTGAATTGCCAAATGAGCATTATTCGTGACAAGGATTGGAATATATCTAAAATGTGTATGAGGTTCACATTTTAAAGAAAATTCACGACAGAGAAAGTTCTAGGTCGTGGAAATTCCATCAGTTCGATTAAATTCAAATTTGGCGTTCTAAATTCGAAAAAATGCCAGAATATAATGTCATTCTTTTTTTTTGCGTATGTTTTTTAAGTTTGGTGTTTCGGACACGTTGTTCGGACAGTTATCAATTAGCCCTAGAATATTTAACTTACATTTCCCCATATTTTCATAACTTTGGAACTTTTATTCAATCATTTTAAAAGTGTTCAACTTAGCAACAGTTTCGAGAGGGCCGTCCTCCGTGACATAATACGGTAACTGACATATTCTAATTGACGGAGGTCGTACGGTGCCACGGAACAACAAAATATTCCCGACTATTCCCTTTTTGGACCACCCCGGGTTACACAAATAGAACTTAATTGGGCCAGAGATTAGTCTGAGATAAAATGCCGTATTTAATATGTATTATTTAGTTGTTGACAATAGATGAAGTTTTGGTTATTTTGTTAAAAAGTTTGATGTGTTTTGATTTTTATTTAAAGAGCCGGTACCTAACTAAGAGCATACATTCCTTCATTGTTCCATTAATCCAAAGATCAGACCAAGGCCAGGCATTTTGTACAGTCGAGTTCATTAATACATTGGCACTGTCAAGGATTCAAAATAATAATGTGAGCGTTGGAAAGCTCAATAAATTCTATAGAACTTAGAGATCAAAAATATGTCCTCATGTGAACGGTTCAATAATATACGAGTATGCTGAGAATAAGGAGGAAGTACAGGATAGGTGCAGTCACATATTAATGAATCTAAATCTTGACCACAATTTAATGATGCTTATAGTTGTCACAATATTATGAACTTTTTTGACGTTCATATATTTTTGAAGCCTGAAAGGACCATTATATTAATGGACTCGACTGTACTAACACATTTCTAATTCTGAGCTGATTAATTTTCTCTTCAGAAAATTCTATATTCAAATCAGATGGGCGATGATTATGTACCTATATGTATATCCGTTAAGCTTAATTTGTACTAAACAATTTTCTGAACAAAAATACCTTTGAAAAAGATCATCGTATTTATAAAGTGAGAGAAGAAATTTGTTTTGGGCAGAATCTGATTATATTTACATTTCAGAAACTCCCAAAGCTGTACTTATAGGTGGGAACTGTGTACTGTCTGTCAGTCATTGACAAAATATTTGGCCCAATCGGCAGAGCAATTTGGAGCCGATAGATCCCTAGTCTTACTATGCTCCATTCTTCCACTAGTCCCAAGACCAGTCTATGGTCAGGCATTTTGTAGTACTTAATACATTTCTAATTCTGAGCTGACTGAGTTTTCTCTTCAGAAAATTCTGTTGTTCTCTTTACCCGACCCGGAATCCGAACCTATTATCAAAACTGTTAGCAGTTCAAGGCCCTCTTATTCTGGTACGATTATTGTGATACCCTTTTATACCATTATTCCTGCTTTCAGTTGACAATAAAATTCAAAGCCCCACATAGGTGTCCACTTTCAATGTAATAACCAGCAAATCAAAGATGGCGGTGCACAGCTGATAGTTGACAGTTCGCATTGTGCAGCGCGCGCATCTGTCGCCGCCATTGTTGCAGCCTGCGCGGGAGTCCCTTTGTTGAAGTCCTGGCGATATTTCCAGCTTCGAACGAATTGTTGGCAGGATTATGTATTGAGTTAAAATTGTGACGCATTTTCGGAGCTTTTGTGGTATTTCTGTGTGACAGATATATCGTTTGAGGATCTTCTTGGTATGTTCATAGTTCTATAAGACGTATATTTATGCAAAAACAATAAAAAATTGTAGAATCCATTTCTCGTTGTGTAGATAGTCTTGTCATTAATTGTCTCTTGTCTTTAATTTGTCTTTAGCTTAAGTTACTAACAATAGTATTTTAAGTTCTAATCCTGTTACTAACAATTTATGGATCTTTAGTTAAGTATTCTGAAATAAAATGATTTTATTCATTTTTATTTATAAATACTCTACATACGTTTCGAAAATATAGAACAATGAACCTCTTTTGCTTCAAGAAGTTTACAGCACTATCCCAAACAATCTCATAAAACTTGACGTCGTTAACGAAACAATCCAAAATGGTCGCGCCAAAAATATCCATTTTAATAGCCTTCCACGCTCGGTGTTCGAAATTTTGGTCCAAGTTTTACTACTTGACTCCCTTCAGACAGTATGACGACACCCTTTATATTGTCAACATTTAATACATTAATTTCCTTCGTTTATGTGTTTCTAGCCTGACTCCAGAGTCTACTTTGTTTGTCTTCCCCCATAGCCTACAGAATTTTTGTCTTGGGCTATACATATTTTCGTAACATGTTTATTACTACCCTTTTGCTTTTTGCTGCGTCTTATACTGAATCTCCATTCTCTTGGATTATATCTTGTCATGTATGTGGAACATTGTAGGTTTTCCATCACATCCACAAAGTCTAGCATTACAAACGAATTACATATTACATAGAGTTTGTAATCTTTTATTACTCCCTTCTGCGTTCAGAGGATGATTGAGAGCCGTAAAATTTATTACCCAAGGACCACAGCTGATGAAGTTAATTCATCTACCCACAGTTTATTGAACTACATAGTACTCTTATGCCACTTCCACATAAACTGGTATTATTAACGGACGCTCATTCATATAATATTGACCGGATATTGGCTCTTGGTCTAACCGCTTCTTCCGGTAACTTTTAACTGTAATTTAATCAGCCGGTAGACGGTTGTAATTGTAACATTAAAGATTAATTTAATTAGGTACGATCATGAATCGTGGGTAGAGAAAGTTGATGACAAATCGGGTGGACGATTGATTATGTATTTATATCCGTTTTGAGCTTATTTTGTACGAAACAATTTTCTGAATAAATAGACCTTTGAAAAGACCGTGGAATTTATAAAGCCGAATTAAATATAAATTTGTTTTAGGCAGAATCTGATCATTTTTAGAAAGCCCCCCAAAGCTGTAGGTGGGAACTGCGTCCGTACCTATTGTCTTAAAGTCATTGACAAAATATCTGTCTTAATCAGTAGAGCAATTTGGAGAGATAATTGATGGACCCCTACAAAAAAAATTATTTAAGTACCTACTTCAGACAAAAAAGTCCATAGGCAAGGCAAAGTTGTTAGTAACAAGAGTTTTGCTTCTAACTAATGTTAATAATTAAAAAGTAAAGGAAACTAAACACACCGTCTACCCCTGCACAGCAGGCTCACTGGAGTTCAGTGAACCTACTGAGCAGAACAGTATCAGTTCTCTCGCCAATCATCCTGGACGAAATTCGGGCTCAGCCGTCCTCGTCGTCTAGAGTCTTATCCCAAAACTTTACGTAGCTCAGTTACTTTGGAGTTGGTACCTACATTGTTATATAATACAGCATTAATTTGTAAGAAAAATGTCGGTACAGACTCTACAATATTATTTCCACATAAATTCTTAATTTAGCTCAGTCTGGCGGTCTTGCAATTTAAGGCATTTCCTGTTATTGTATACATATAGGCAGCTCATCAGGTAGCCCGAGGCTATGTACCGTGTATGACTCGATCAAATTGACCTTCATTAACATTCAGCTTAGCAACAAAACTATAAATGACTTTAGTAAACTTTAGTAGAGCATTTAGTAGAGTATTTGATGCCGATTCTTTTGTCTCAAATCTCTAAACTAGACTAAAAATCACCAAAATTTAGTTTATTCCTGTCAAACGACAATTTCCCATTCTGAAATTGAGTAAAGTGACACAACTTTACTACCTATATTTTATTTTGACAGCACTAAGATGGCACTGAGTTATTAATTTAGTGAAAATGGCAATTTTAATATTCTGAATTTGACGTTTTTCACCTAAAATTTAGATTGTCAATATTTTTAATCGCGATTTCACACCAACACCTCGACTTCGGCTGCAAAAACAGCACTGTACGAGTGTAGGTACCTAATCTAGGTGTCTTACGTGGTGTGTCTTTGGATTCCACCTGGGACTAGGGACACTGAAAATCTGCCTGTAACTTCAGCTGCATCCATGGTCTTTGAATCGGAACACACCAAAACGCTTCGTAACAAATAGGTAAATCTTTGATTTCAACCCCCTTTATAATTTCTATAAACCCCTAAAACTCAACATGTAGGCAATAATGTCTCATATTTTCCATACAAAAAGTGAAAAATTCCTAAGTATAAAACACGTTGAGGCAGACCATCCTGCGCGCTTCCGGCTCTAAAAAAAATCTCGGGGTAGGACAAACCCCAAGTCAATTTTCAAGCCAAGTCGATTTGACTGTCAAATTCAATTTTAGTTAAGTATGTCAAAATTGTTTTTAAATTTAGAGAATTTTTTTTTGCAGAATTGTTTTAAGAATAAGAATAAGAATAATTTATTTGCACAAAATACAGGTATTACCAGATGTAAAATTGATGGTGTAAGCACAGTCCATATTTTGCCTGTTTAGGGCATGCAAATCGGTTATTAAAATAAGTAGGATTTACAACATGTAGGTACTGTAGAGGTTTTATATATACAAGCCAAAGGATAACTGGCTGTTGTTCGATCATTCAAACATCGAATTTTCTTATAAAAAGTGATGGTCACTTTTTATAAGGATTGTCAGATAGCAGATAGCTAGGGCTCCGCGTAGGAGCTAGGGAGTGAATAATTATAATTTTATTTCTATTTTAATATAGCGGGCTTCAGCCCCATTTCTTCAGTACACTACTGTCTTTTATTATAAAGTAGTTAGCCTCCCGCTGTGAGGTTCGAGCCCTCACATTTGGTGGAGGCGCCGCCGCCGCCGCCGCCGTAGCTGAAGCTGCACATCGACCGCGCGTACGCCCGCGGTACCTCTCGAAGGTTCTTTGGAGTGCGCCGAAACGGCCGCGAGTTTTGCAGAGCGAAGTATTTAAGAATTTGTTGGTGTTTGGCGTAGAAGTTATTCCGCCGGACGCAAGACGCATCACTATCGCACGCCTAGCGATATGAGGAGCAGTGGATCCCCTTAAACAGACTAAGTGGTTTTGAATATTATTATTATTAGAGAGTGTTCAACATGGTGCTGATGTTGGATTATTATTTCACGGGCATCGACGCCCGATGTCTTGAAAAGTTTATTGCCGATTTTTTGCGAATAGCCAACATCAATGGATGGCGAGAAAGCGATTGGTCGCTAATTTTGGGTGCGTTTCTTGCAAGTGCTGCAAGATCTTTTTACAATTATACATGGTCGGACGGTATGTCCTTTGAGGCACTGTGTGACGCATTATGGGCAGAATTCCCATGTAGATGCCATAAGGGAAAGATTTTTAATGGTGCGCCACAAGAGGCGGATGCACAAGAAAGGTCTGTTGAAGACAGACAGGAAAATGTTTTATGTGTAGATGATAACATGCAATTAATTTCTAGTGAAAGAGAGCAGGAAGTTGATGTGTTAGAAAAATGCAATGCAGGCAGTGAAGTAGATGAAGATGAAGTTGAGGTCATTGCTGAGTTCAGCAGCGCGGCAATGATGACCGAAAACGATGTACAGACAGACGAGGTGCTTATGAAGGAAGACCAGGAAGCACTGGAATATTCGGGTCTGTCCAATCCTGTTATTATGTCTAATATGTCTGTGTGTCAACACGATCATGTTCACGATGTGGAAATCATCAAAAATAACATCGCGTGTGAAAAATTTGATCAAGATAATTTTAATTTAAAATCTTCGATTTCAAAGGAGAATGCCCATTCCAGTCTGTCGACGGAAACAAAGGAGATTGGTGATTTTTGTCTTTTGGAAGTCGATTTAAAGTTAGGTGAACAGAATGTGGAGTCATGCGCAGTCGAGACAACGGTCGATATCGCGCAAGTAGAAATTAAATATATTGAAAAAAGTGGTGATAGGTTCCCTAATATCCCTTTACGACACCGAAGTGTCATGTATAATCCAAAACGTGTTTTATTGAAAAAGAAAAAGAATTTATCTATAAGGAAGATAAAATGTAAAAGATTGGTTCCTAAAATAAATAATTTAAAAAAGGATAAGAAAACCAATAATTATTTTTTAATGAAGTTTTCCATTTCAAAATATAAGTTTTGTAAATTGTATAAAAGGAGGTTGAGAGATATTTTTGAAAACTATATTGTTAGATGTAAACTTTTTAAACCTCTTACATTTATTAGATGGAAACTTTTTCTTTTAAGAATTATTTAATTGTCATCGTTCTTATTTTCAGTTTATCATGTCACTGCATTTATGACATCAGCAGGGCATGAAGTAATAATGTAAGTATTATATTTTCTAATGTTCTAATATTGTGTTTTTTGTGTAATATTTCATATGCTGAGACATCGGACGCAACCAACAGCGTGTGAGGTTACGCTACCCCACAACGCTGACCAAAACAATGAAGAGCATGAGGGAGTGAAACCTACGACAACGTCGGTTCGTTACGGGTCGATAGGGCCGGTTAGCATGAACATCCTCCAGCATTTAGTATGACGTATTAGGAGTAGGTAGTGAATGTTTTGAGAAACTGTGAATACCTTCTAGAGGGGGGGTGACTTTGGTATGAGTTGTAACCAGCTTTGCTGACGGGACATAGTCCTTGCAAAGTGTGTTGAGTTGACACAATTGGTGCAGTTTATATCAGAGGATCCACAGTTTGGTCAATATGGACCAGTAATAATACGTAAGGGTTCAGTGTTGACATTACGCGATATTTTTCTTTGAATTTGCTGGAGATTGAACATGAGTTAGGTTCTGCGTTAGAATTTTGACTTCCTGGCGCATTCCTCCCTCTGGCTCGATACTGTCTGATGGATTAATGAATCACGATGTTGAGTTCTTTAGATTTTCAACCCCTTCTGGGCTGATGTGAATTGTCACATCGTATTGTTTTGTAGGGGGTACGTCATTCTTTTCCCTCTGGGTTTTGTCTGACGGGGCTCAGACTGGATAAATGCGATATTTTTGGGTGCACATTGGCACACTTTAATGTTAACTTATCTGACACTTAACATAGTGTTAGATTTTCGCGTTTCGTTTGTCCAGAGCTAAGCCTGTATATATAAATACGAAACCCCGAATTGTCGCCGTTTTCCCGGAGTTAGGTAGGGTGTCTATTTTTAGGTTTAGGTAGGTTTTGTCTGTATGATCGAATGTCTTGGTCTGAATAAAAGTTTTATTTGGAAGTTGACTATGTTAATCCTTTTATTCAAGGGTGGGCGTAGCTCATGTAGAGGTTTTATATATACAAGCCAAAGGATAACTGGCTGTTGTTCGATCATTCAAACATCGAATTTTCTTATAAAAAGTGATGGTCACTTTTTATAAGGATTGTCAGATAGCAGATAGCTAGGGCTCCGCGTAGGAGCTAGGGAGTGAATAATTATAATTTTATTTCTATTTTAATATAGCGGGCTTCAGCCCCATTTCTTCAGTACACTACTGTCTTTTATTATAAAGTAGTTAGCCTCCCGCTGTGAGGTTCGAGCCCTCACAGTACCTACTAATTTAAATTACAGTAGGAACACACACTACAAAAGTATAAAATATACCTAGTCTAATATAAATTACAAGATAACCTTAACATAACCATAATTTATAATCTAATAAAAACCTTAATATAATCATACACACTACCTTATGATCTAATACAAAATTACAAAACAACCTTATCATAACATTTTTTATTAAATTTAAGATTCTCATAGCCAAAAGTGAGGAGTTTTAGTGATAGTTTAGTTAGTTTAGTTCGGTGTACAAGAGAATCGGCACCACTGTGAAACTAACTGACTGCCTCGTTGGTCCAGTGGTCGCGCTAATGCTGAGCATGAGGTCCCAGGTTCGATTCCCAGGTTGGGCAAAGTGTGATTGGGTTTTCCCAATCAGTGGCAGCCCGAGTCTGGATTTGTGCCCGGTTGATGGCAATCGCCTATTTCATGGGACTGTATAACTGACGAAATGAGGGTGTAGGTACTGAAGAGTACACCTCTGGGCCCTCTGGCTAACCCTCCGGGATTACAGGCTTGATGTTATGTTTATTGAATCTAGAAGCAATAGGTGAATATTACGTCACAGAGATTGGTAGTGTTACCCTCATCAATGCAATTTTATGGCACCTTTTTCAAGAAGGAACTTTTTATCTGACTGTCGAATATAGAATACCTCTAAGTTTTTCATAATCTTTGTACCACGAAGATTACAAAATTGTATTGTCCATAAAAAAATACATAATAATTCCAAAGTATTTTTTAATGCGTTATGAACTCGGCCAGTGTCAACTGTTTAAAAATAAAATAAAAGATGTAAATGTTGGCGCCATAACTTGTCGATGGCATAGTGAGGCGCATTACCTCGATTACGATTATGTCTCGCCTGTCCGACGAATTAGTCGACTTATGTTCCGAAATACACTGTCACCGCATGTAATTAGTTCAGTTAAGCCAATAAATGTGACTAAATATAAAAGGGGATGTGTTGTTTTCTTTGTTCGTGAGGCCGAGTTGTTGAGTTTTGAATTTATTGGTTCGTTAGTCTATAAAGGTAGTTTATATACAAGTTCTTATTCATACCTTAGTAGTAAGAACACCTGCTACGAATGAGCTAACATCGCCTAGTTACGTTGCATTGAAACTAGATTCTTTAGTTACACAGTGCACTATTAGATTTTATGCCAATCGTAAATTTAATTGACATTTGTGTTTGTGACTCAATCGTTCTTATCAGATAATTTAGTTTTAGTTCAGTTTACAACAAAAAAATTTAACTGTATCTATTATGCTTCTTGCTTTATGTCAGACAAAAACTTATCGTTATGATGATGAAATAACATATCGGATCATGAGGGTGTTGTAACCATAAAACCATCGACACAAAGACTCTAAAAGACCCAATTTAAATAACCGATAACCCAACAATACTTTTAGAAATGTGAAAGTTAAAATCCGGTAGCGCATCCATCTGTACATACACGCATTTAGCTTATCACAAATTAAGGCTCAAAACTTATGAGCTGTCAGTGGTAAGTACCATCGAATGACAGGTCTAATAAATGTGTCACTGCCTTTATTTTTTTTTTCTTACGTCAATGTCGCCTCACTATTCCATGATTTAAAAGTTCCATGCCCTTTCTTTGTTTGAATTTCGAATTAGTGCGTAATGGGATGAAGCGGTTAAGCCGTTAATAATTTTAGTTGTAATGATTGATGGAGCGATGTAAGTAGACGAGATATTTAATTATTATTGTTTATTTGTGGCATTGGGGGATGGGTTTTAATCGAATAATACTAACTCCTTTGCACGGGGGTTAGTACTATTATTTATTCTGTGGCAAGGGTGTTATACGATTTACAAATTCTTTTTTCGCTGGCTCCTTTTGAAACAGTTGAATTCTTTTATCAGCTGCTTAACCTGCTTCGTCAGCCGAGAGAAAGTGTGCCTTACTTACACATTGCACTTGTCGATAAAATGGCATGCAATCTTCCACTATGTCAATTGTCACTTTATTGTCGATTTCATCAACTTTATTTTTTGTTGCAAGCCCAGTTTTAACTGCAATTTTACTATCACCCATCATTGTCAATCATTTCTAAAATTGAATCTGGCACATATTGCCTTTAAATGATGTCTTCTGTCATAATTAATTAACCATCTATGCCATCAAGTTTGTCAGTTCACTCCAGTTTCAAGTGCCCTATCGAACACATCCCGGATCATTTACAACATTTAATTTTATGCACATAATCTGCGAAAATATGTCTTCAACATCACTATATGACCCGTAAGTCTTGTCCATCAATGACGTGGGAGTGACAGTCAAATATCAATTCAATATTGTTAGCGTCTTGCACAAGACTACAGGCTACAGCCGTGCCGGATGCAAACCTGTTCTAGAATTGTACTTAAATGGACTAGGCTCGGTCAGGTGACGAAAATGGTGGCTAACTGGCTAGTGGCTAGAGGCTACCTTGTTTTGAAGTGTAGTTAATTTGTGTGAGAATTAGGCTGTTGGTTTATTTTCTGGGGGAGTTAGATCAATAAAGTTGGGCGAAAGAATTATCGGGATATCTGAGTCAGTTGCAAATGTTGTATGGATGTAGGTGTGTGCAGGAGTGACGCAATTAATTGATACATTTTGAAATAGACGATGCTGTTATGATGTCGATTGGAAGGTGTAAGGAGAAGTAATATTATTGACAGGGGTTATACAACATTCAATAAATAAAACAAGTAAGCCAGGGGTAGCGCGGTAGCGCCCTTGGAATATACTTCGCGTCGTGTAAGTTTGCCGCTCTGAAACTAGGCTTTCCAATGCATGGCACGTTGCTGTTTTAGTATAGACTAGCTTTTGCGGCTTCGCCCGCGTGAATGGCGGAAAATATCCCACGGGAACGTACTACCGGGAATTCCTTCCTTAATTTCTTGTCTACATTATTAAGGGAACCTGTGTGCAAAATTTCATCTTTCTAGGTCCAAGGGTTTGGGCTGGGCGTATATGAGTCAGTCAATCAGTCAGTCAGTCAGAACTTCTCTTTTTATTTATATAGATAGATAGATAGATATTGACTACCGCGCAGCCATTTGTAGCCTACTTCAGAGCGGCAAACTTAGCCTAATATCATGAAGATAAATGTACCTATTGTGATTTTATGAAGTATGATTATTTACGTTACATTAACGAATCAAACAAATTCAAAGTAAAAAGTTCAGTCACGTATCGGCGTTTGACGCGTGAGCACGTCCGATAGTTTGACGAGACAATCAAAAATAAAATGGCGCCAATGAGGTCATATTGTAATTGTTAATAATCAGTTCTCGGTACGCTCGTGTGGTGGGCACACGACTTTTCCTATTATGTCATATTTTATTGATACGTTCAGGTGTTATGAACGGATGCGCGATATGAAGGGACACACAGGTTGATTGAAGCCCTTGAGTTTAGCATTCATGACTTTACGCTACATTCATATTATGCTCAAAGGGAACTCCGGCCGATTCATGAATGAATAATCGTCGATAGCCTGAATTCTCCAAGTTTGGAACGGCTAGCAATATCGGTACAGAACCAGATTGACAATTTGACAGTGTTTGTCAAAATATTATCTTCGAATTGAGTCCATTTTTGGGTGAAACACAACATCTGCGGAAGAATGCATTCAGATCTTGACAAAATATTTCCTAAAGTTCCATAAATAACGTACAGGCCTCAAAAAGCAATTAGAGGACCAGAAATGTGTTTTAATTTCCTCCTCATATTACCAAACCTCTTCGACCCGTATGATCTAGCAAATTAAACACACTGCTTCAAAGGCTACAAAATTTGGGTCACAAAAATTTAACATCGCCACGTGTGCCATCACCAAAAAAATCTGGAACACAATAGACCAAAAAGGTCTATTTGTCCACATGTGGCTAAGATACCCGGATTTCTTCAACGCCATATGGGATCGGTCATTTGGCTGAACTGTTTTTATTAATGCTTTGGTTCGTGCCACATATGGCCTTTGACTGAAGGGCAGTTAGATGTTACAATTCTTACAATGGCTTTAAAGGGACCACTTGCCGTGCCGTGTGGTGTGTCTTTGTTTGCTTCTAATTGATTTTGGCAATGTGGCTTCAGTTGGCAATTAGTGCCTTCACTTTGTCTATACTTTTGGGCATTTAAATTTATTTATAGACATTTAGCTTGCGTTGTTGTTGGGTCTTCAAATGCTGTCTTTCCCTATAGTTGAGCTTTTTGATAAGCAGCATTGTGCAAAAGCTTCAAATTACTATGCATTGGTTTTATTCAGCTCTCACGTAAACTTCCCAATTATCGTGTAAATTACTCCCTATTTGCTTTTCCCATAGAAATATTATTTTATTAGGTGCTTCCAAAATTTTATTGTATATCGCATAAAACATTCCCCATAGAATAACACCATCATCGTCTACGAGGGGTGCCGATGCACGTGGGGCTTAGAAAACAAAGGCCATACAAACGCATGGAATTAATTGAAATTCCTTTCATACATGCTTGTTGTCACGGTTATGATGGTTTGTATGTGAGCGAAGTTGTTAATTACTGTCTAATGCTATTTTATATAAGTAGAAACTATAGCGTTCAAAGCAGGGATGGGATCCCTGCTTTGAACGGTTTTTACGACTTGACAAAACATGAAGTTTTCTGTATTATACATGTTAAATAATAATGTATACTATACACATAAACCGGAATAAATTTTAAAAACCGCATCAGAATCCGATGTGCAATTTAGAAGAACAACGCGGTCACACCAACAGACACGAAAAGCGACTTCAATTTATAATACGTATGATGTATAGATATAATTATATATACATAGAAAAACATGATTGATAGGTTCAACGAGTCCCGTGATTTTGAAATACGCAGAAAACTCCTTTTTATATTGCCCCGTATTTTGACAAGGGTATTGTAGTACCTACCAAAATCTATAAAGGGTTTTCAGTTGGTCCTAGTTTTAGCTCTACATAAAATTTCTTCAATAATATAGGTAAGTTTGAGAGAAAGTTAAAGAATTTATAGTTGATATTTAAAGGACTAATGGCATTAAAACAATAAACTCTCGCTCTCTTGTAAAACCGTAATTACTGCATTTCCTTATAGATTTCTTGTAAATTGGTAATTCTAATTACTAATTAGTTGATCATCTGAGTTAAATTCGCACTCCGATGGTTTATACATAGCAATACTATTACGCTGCTTCCAAGGGGCACAGTTTTATTACCTAGTATTACACCCAATTATAAAATAGGTACCTACATAAATACTTGATTGAGGTCTTATTAGAAAGAAAGAAAGAAAATACGTTTATTTGCGGTAAACATGACGCAAAGAACAACAAAGTAAAATAACTACAACGTGTAACGTTAAATGCGCAAAACCTCTTAAGGGGTCATTGTACTCATCATTATGAACAACTTTTACTATGGGACCAAACCTAAAAACGCGAAAAAAAATCAGCTGTTCAGTACATTTTGACGAATTATGCGAACATAAATGTACTGAACAGCTGATTTTTTTTCGCGATTTCAGGTTTGGTCCCACAGTACTACTACAGTACAACTATTTTTTTATATTTTTCATCAAAAGTCGAAAACTATGTGGCCTAAAAAAAAGAAAAAAATGTTTGAGAATGTGCAAACAGCGGTCTTTCATATGATACCCCACATGGCCTAGTAACCCCACTTCGTATTTTTAAGACTTTCAGTCCCTGTTGCAAAAAAAAAATAAGGTATTTTTGTTTCTTTTTTATTTGCAAAATAGTTGGGCAAACGTCATCTAAAACTGTTCCAAATTTCTAGTTGATAGCTTTAGTAGTTCTTGAGATATTCAGCTGTGACAGACAGACAGACAAACAAACAGACTGAGTCACACCATAAGGGTTCCTTTTTTACTATTTTGATACGGAACCTCTAAAAAGACGTTGATAGGTAGTGCCACAATTATCTGACCCTGTAACGGCGCCGATGTCGGTGAACAAAATATGACAAGTCTTTGTCACTTTTCATAGAGTGTTCGTTAGTTCCTTAAAGCCACCCCTGACTTTACCTACCCAACATTGGTTCAACAACTCGACGGCAAACGGCACACTATCGAAGTAAATGATGACAAGTGGAAGTACCTACGATGTCGTAATTATCGGGAGCGATAAAGAGACAAGACGACAATGTGGCTAAGTAGCCAGATTCCACCAGATTGAGACGTGCCACTTGCGGAGAGTGTATAACCTATACCTACCTCTTTTTACTCATAATATCATTGGTTAGATGATAATGACATGGATGGTACCTATACAGAACTTCTCTTTATAAAAGAAAGCTGATAGCTGATGCCGTTGAATACCGCCAGTTTTTTTTTTAAATTATTTCTTTTGTTGTTACCATACATATCCGGCTGTTACCAATCAATCTGCCTAGCCTTTTCCCAACTATGTTGGGGTCGGCTTCCAGTCTATCCGGATGTAACTGAATACCAGTATTTTACATGGAGCGACTGCTTATCTGACCTCCACAACCCTGTGACTGGGTAATACGATATCCCTTGGCAAGGCTGGTTGTCAGATTTTCGGACTTCTGACGACCCGTAACGACTATCAAAGATCCACGAATGACTACCGGGACCAACGGCTTAACATACTTTCCGAGGCAAGGAGGAGTCTCGGTATGTAAAGATGGTCACCCATCCACGGACCAACCCTCGCAAGCGTAGCTTAACCTGACGGATCGACCCGTGCGGCTGTTATTACTTAGCCACGAGCTCTTTTGCCGTTACCAACGCTCCCAAAAATAGGATGTCCTACACTTTTCCTGGGATAACATTCCCACGGATTCACGCCCTTGCCACATTAACCACGTGGTATTCCCAGCACCCTAATTGATATTTTTTGTAGCTTCCTTAATGAGTAATTATTCTGCGGGCCAAATCGATTACTGTCTATTGTCCTTAATTGAAAACTGGCCGTTCTAGCAGGAAGTGAGTCCTCACCCTTATTTTACGGAATGAGGTTAGTGGAGATAAGGGTATTATGGTTATAATCGGTTTTGGGTAATATTATTGATATGATGATGTACAACACGTACGTGTTTGGTCACGCATGTGATCATTGGGTTTCAATGTTTTAATGGCGTGAATATACAGGCTGTTTCTTTTAAAGTGTCAAGCCAGTGCGAGTTGATAGCAGAGTACCATACCTACCTATCTATTTAACCCCCATGTATGTTCTACGATTTTTTGTAGTTTTCGAGTTATTTTGGATCCCTCATTTCATATCAAGTAGGTATAAAACTTATGTTTTTTATTATCAACTGAGCTCTGCTTCTACGTAGAGGAATAGTAAATATCAGGATTGACAAAAATATGCAAAGATAAATAATAAATTATAAAATATGAAAATCACAAGATTTCAGATACACCACTTTCAACGACCGATTTCATCAAAGAATGCCATATTTAGTACATTCTTGTTCAAAGTTGGCCCCAAAAAAAAAAAGATATAAGTAATTTTTTAAAGTCATCATCTCGTTGAATCAGGAAAAATATCATAAAAAAATATAACTCGAAAACTACAAAAAATCGTAGAACATACATGGGGGTTAAATCGATAGGTATGATACTCTGCTATCAGCACCCTAATTGCGTAACACGTTATCAATCGGAATCGGTTTCATTTTGACAGTTCAACAACATTCATTGCGTTACTTACGTTGTCGAGCAGACACATTTTTAGAACATTATGAAGCAATGTATTAGCAGTTTGTTTCAAAATGAAACCAACTCCGATTGATAATGTGTTACGCAATTAGGGTGCAGCTCGCACTGGCTTGACACCTTCAAAGAAACACCGTTTATATCAAAATTAAGGTAATGAGTGAATTCGTTTATATTTGTTACAGAAGCGTAGAGTAGGTAGGTAAGTTTTATTCATGGGGATCAAAAATAATGATGATTTAGATGATTAAACATTTCAGAAAAAAATTGGTTTACATTGTTTGTGGTAATAAGGTTAAGAGCAAAAATAATTAGTGACGTGTGAAAAGCTTCCGAAAAAAAATAAAGTTAGTAAAATTATTAAACACTAGCTGCGCCCCGCGTGGACCGGTATAAAAGCCTATGTGTTAAGCTAGGGTATAAGCTATCTACATACCAAATTTCATTCAAATCGGTCCAGCCGTTTGAGCGTGAAGAAGTAACAAACATACACACACACAAAAACTTTCGCCTTGATAATATTAGTGTGATTTTACAAGTCCATTTGTACCTAAATGCTCCATATTCTAGCTCCACTTATCAGCTGATTTAACACTAATAACTACTTTGATTGAACTCTTGCAAACAAGTAGAGCGCGTTCAAAGTTAATTTCTTACTTTGCATTGGTTAGCAATTTCTACCTACTGGGTATGCAGAGTGTGACAAACAAATCATACACTACTCTAATCGATAACGATTATATCGATAGATACCATACGCACTTTCGTGTACATTTGCGGTGAACCGCTTTTCGACCTTATTACAAAGATAATAAAGTTCAAAAGTGGTTATCCGTAGCGCAACATGTCAACACGAAAATACTACTTACCTAAAATACCCATGCTTTAGCCAAAAGTAGTTTTTATGGATGCCTGACCAGGGTATGCTGTCATCATCATTTCAGCCGAAAGACGTTCACTGCTGGACCTCCCTCAAGCACCGCAGCTTCGACAGGTTCTGTGCTTCTCGCATCTAGGGCTAGGGGCCATAATCGCTACGCTTGACAAGTGGGTTGGCGATTGCAGTATGGTGTTTTAAAATGCCTAAAGAACGCTGCTGCCCATCCTCTAGTAAAGGCTTCCGAAGACAGGCGTGATGCGACTCTTCATGGAATTAGTTCTATCAGAATCGCGTCAATAGGTACAACAGTTCTGAAGTGAAGTGCTTACATACATTAGGCAATAGGGATGATGACTAAAAATTTATTTTTTGTCCGTCATAGAGATTATTAAAAAATATTGGACACGTATTTTTCTTTTTTTACGTAATCAAAAAAATTACTGCGATACATTGAGTTAAAATATGGCATGACGTCACGCGTAGCCAGGTTTTATACGTACAAGTGACGTAGCGAGCCCCCACTCCCCAACTTTAATGCGTGATAGCTAAGTATTTTTTTATTAATATGATAAAGCAGAAAATACGTCTCTAATATTTTTTTATTATCTGACTGACGGACTAAATAGAATTTCTTTTTTTTTACCCAGGCATCATCCCTATTGATTTTTATTTTTACAGATTTAATCCACAAAAGCACTTAACTTTACATGCAAATAACCTTTGTCAGTGTCCTTAACCAATATTTTCATTCACCGAAGATTATTTTAACCAACCGTTAGTTTAATTTTCAGTTTGTTTAAAACGGGATACCCAATCAATCATTCATCTATTGGCTAAATCACTTCCAAATATTCTAAATAAACTTTAAATAGAGTTTAAAGCAAACTAATTAACTTGACACGCTTTTGCCAAAGTATTTTACGGTGTTAGAACGTAATTTACGAGGTACGGGAATAGCTAGGCAGATTGACAGAGAACTAAATTTGTACAAGCGTTTAATAGTTTTTAATAATAAAGGAACCCTCGCCTAACAATGTGTGGTGTGACTGTGCGTTTTGGGGTAAGTGGGATATTTCCTGTACCCTAATTGCGTAACACATTATCAATCGGAGTTGGTTTCATTTTGACAGTTCAACAACATTCATTGCTTTATTTACGTTGTCGAGCAGACACATTTTCGAACTTATGAAGCAATGGATTAGAAATTTGATTCAAAATGATACAAACTCCGATTGATAATGTGTTACGCAATTAGGATGCTGATTGTTGTTGCGTTGTTACTATTAAAAAATGG
Organism: Cosmia trapezina; assembly: GCA_905163495.3. Lineage (NCBI taxonomy): Eukaryota > Metazoa > Arthropoda > Insecta > Lepidoptera > Noctuidae > Cosmia > Cosmia trapezina. Next base: position 27,088,362 of record LR991028.1, read on the forward strand.
TGTTGGATATTGCGAAAATGTTTTAACTGTATTTGTACAAAGTTAAATGTTTAACTTGTCTATAATTTTCTTTGTTTTTCATAAATAACGTAGGTTTTTGTGGACGTTGGTACGGAAAGTTGAAAGCTTTGAGAAACGCAGTGAACATTTAAATTAAAGAAAAACGTCATTGCGTGCGGATAAGCAGACGTTTCTTAAGTCTTGCAGAAACAATTGGTTTTCCCTATCTACGGGTTAAACCAATATCTGCAATATTATTGCTCTTGACCCTTAAAAGTGGTTCGATAACAGACAAAAATAAGAATATATTTAAGCCGAGTAATAACAAAGATTAAATAATAATAATTTAATTATACAACGTGTAACGTTAAATGCGCAAAACCTCTTAAGGGGTCATTGTACTCATAATTATGAACAACTTTTACTATGGGACCAAACCTGAAATCGCGAAAAAAAATCAGCTGGTCAGTACATTTTGACGAATTATGCGAACATAAATGTTCTGAACAGCTGATTTTTTTTCGCGATTTCAGGTTTGGTCCCATAGTAAAAGTTGTTCATAATTATGAGTACAATGACCCATTAAGAGGTTTTGCGCATTTAACGTTACACGTTGTATAAAGTAAAAACAAACCACCATTTTATTGACTACAAATCCTATTATTTTATTGTTTACTTTTACATTGGAATGAAGGAACCAAATATTTATCGTTTTTAATTTATGTAGGTACAAAAAAGCTGGATTAGAAACCAGTCTTAAAATTATAGTCACCATACTTTTCACGAAAGCGCGGATAAATCACTTTGACATTTTACATGTCTTTGTTTTAACTTGAGATTAAGTTTTTATTTATAGTTACTTTTTTACTGGGCAAATTGTCTTAAATAGTCAATAAACGTCTGTAGTACAAAACGTGTGCATATTAATTAGTGACTGTTAACTTTAATTCCTTACGAGGTAAGAAAGCAGTAGAAAATATTTGTTCAAGCCATATGTTGAGTTGAAGAATTGCAGTGTTCATTCGTTCTACGTCTTCATAAATTATTTTGACGTTTTCGCTTGTTTTTCAAGGGGCAATCAAATATCAAAACAGTTGAAGCCATATTTAGCAATACGTCCTTTAGTTGTTTATAAAACAATGTTTAGTGTTAAGTTTATTTTTCATTAATACTCTAAAAATACGCATAACGTATGCAGCTATGACTTGAAATGTTTTTTATAACTCTTTTGCTCGAAGAGATATAACGAGTAGGTAAGTAATCGAATAGCTCTTCTGGTTGACAACTTTCTAAACTTTATAAAAATCACAATTAATTTTGAAGCCTTACTACCACTTTTAAGTACACCTATATACTACAAAGTATTCCATGCTTTCTCGGGTTCCCAAGCCAGAATAAGGAAGAGCAATAAATAAACGTTTTAAAAGCCAACAAGCGTCTACATATAAAATGGTAAAAAGGAAATAAATGTCATTTGATTTTGTTTTGATTTGCGCAATTCATTAGTTGTATTTCAAGACACGTACCGCCATATCCGGTACTCAGAACTATTGTCTATAACGCAAACTCTTTTGCCTATTGGCTATATTACCCACTGTCTATGCCTATTATACACATTCTATGACTCATTTTGGTCACAATTTTATGGTACGCTTTTCAAATTCTAAAGCATTTGATGTTGTCACCTTGGGTATCAATATTGTGGACAATGATATTTGAACAGCCACGCGCGACGTACAGACAACAGCACATCAAGTTATACCAAACTGTAAAATTTCTCCAAATGTATTTAAACCTTAAAATGTTGACGGTTAAGTTCAAAATCGAATGAGAAAATTTGACAGTTTGTAGTAACTTGACCTGCTGCTTTGTATACATTTATGTCTCTTTGATCTATATCAACTTTTGGCCGACTATTGACTCGTCCATAATGGTTCAAAATATGGGGAAAAAATGTGCAGTTTTTGGGCCCAATCTTAAATAGTAATAGTTAATTTAGTTACCATTGTATAGGCCTTTTCAAGAAGACCATTACTTCATTTGATTACTTTTGGCAATCTGGTCTGCAATCCCAACTCTTCATCAATCTTTATCCTGCGTTAGCGAAGTACCTATACAACTTTAAATTAAGATAATGTTTATTAGAAACGAAAATTTATATTAAAATCAATCTGCCTAGCCTTTTCCCAACTATGTTGGGGTCGGCTTCCAGTTTAACCAGATGCAGATGAATACCAGTATTTTATATGGAGCGACTGCCTATCAGACCGCTTCTGACGACACGTAACGACTGTAAAAGAGCCCGGAACCATTCCGAGGCAAGGAGGAGTCTCGGTATGTAAAGATGGTTACCAATCCACGGACCAACCCCGGCAAGCGTAGCTTAACCTGATGGATCGACCTGTACGGCTGTTATTACTTAGCCACGAGCTCTATTCAAAAAATTATATTCAACAAATAAGTATCCTACATAAAACGTTTAGAATTGACCATGGCACGTCCCTTTATGAAAAGACCTGACAAGTCTCGTGAATTGACCACAACATTGAATGTCAACATTTCTTGAAATTTCTTGTTTCGGAAACATTCCTCTCAGTTTCGATTATATTTCATGCTACATAGTTTCTGACTCCCTCTTATTCAAACCACGTGTTTTCAGGTCTAACTGATTGATTTGATGAAATATACAAAAACCTTAACCATGTAACGATTGCCAGACGCAGTAACAGCAGCACCTGTCCTGCAAGCCTCTGAAAGGAAGAATGGTGCAATTAATCCACGTGACCAGTCAGCGAAAAATAATTTAGGGGTCCTGCTTGGGTCAACACAGGTCACGCTCTTCTCCACAATAGTGAAAATCTTGTATATTTACACATTTATAAATACTGTGATTTGTTGAAAAAAATTGGGTCGTTTTTCAATCCGTGTATTTTATGATTACTGAAATAAATGCGGTATTCATGCCCTTATGCATAACGAATTTGCCACATTTTAACTAAATACTGGATATCAAAGAACCGTCAAATTTAGCGCCAAATGAAAATGGTGACCACAAAAAAGTTGCTTGCCCACCCTAAGTATCTCTGTATTTAGAAACCCTCAACGAACAATCACGTTCATACATAAGGGAAGTATCGTAATGATGCTTACACTTTTATCTCAAACAACATGCCCAAACTATTGTAACTGCCCTTATATCGAACCGTGCCAACATCAAGTACGTAAGCACTCTTCAAGTAAGAACTAGCAAGTAGCAACCCTATCTGAGAACAATAGGATAATGGGGTTGGGGTGGTCCAGGGGCTGATTGAGCCCCCGCACTTATAACGAGGGGCAGTAAGGACCCCTTTTTTGCTCAAGACAATCTTTGGTGCCTGAGCGTTTTAAAGTAAACAGGGAGCTTAGCTTGTCAGGGAAGTAAACAGATTGGGTATTCATTTATTTATAGCTTAGTAATGTCATCACTTCATCAGTGATTTCTTTAAATGAAATGTTGATTCAATGCCGATCAAAAGTAGGATGATAACAAGAAGCAAGAAAAATTATTGTGACACTTCTTTACAAATTGTATTTTCAAATTGTATTTCTTCAAAAACACAACTTGTATTTTCCGTGTCTATGCTTGCAAGCCCGACAAATACAAAACGAAACGAAGGGTCGAAAAAAATTCGAAGACATCTTTCCCCTAACCCAAGAGTCGGTTCCAAAGGATGTAAAAACAAAAAGTTCTTACTATTCCACTCACAGTTTCCTTCGAACCCTTCTTTATGCACTCAGCGCGCATGCGCTGCGGGCGTCAGCTGCGCGCGCACGTGGCTTCAGGAAGTTGCGACACGCAATCCTGCGCACCCATTGTATCGATTCGCGTCTTTATGCACCCTCTTGTTAATCACGAACCATAAGCTCCAAGTTTTTTTAATCAAACTTTTAACCAGCCATCCGAGACGTAGTTTATAAAAACTTGGTCGAGTTATGGTTTGTGGAGTAACTAATAGATTATGAAGAAGTGCTTTGATTATGTGAATACGAAGTTTATGCCGACAGCTTTTGCTCGAGTTTTTGTACTTTCTGTTAAAGGGCAACACTGCTTGAACCTTGAAGTAGCTTTATTTATTTATTTCTTTCCATTCTTGGTTACATGAAAAATTGATTGCATACCCCGAACAATACGCGTAAGTCGCATTTAAAACCAGTCTATATTTGCGCTCGCTCATATCTTGGAGTTTTCAAAAAGAGAGGAGGGTGCCACCCTCGTTACTGCAGTTATTTTCTGCGTTTATAGGGCGTTGCTAATTCAAATGAATGTGTGAGGTAGGTATATGGGTTTGTACTCTGCGTAAAATGCACTTTTGAGTGGGAGAACTAATGGGCTTTTTGAGAACTAGTTTTTTATAATCTGTCTCAAAGGCATTTTTTAGAATCTTAATTAAGTTTTGCATTCCTGTATAAACAAGGATAGTAAATTCAAAAATGTTTAAACTAAAGTCAGTTATAATAAGTGAAAGGGTAAGTAGTAAAAGTAGATATTCCATTCAACAAAAAAACCTACTTTGTGCCTCTCCTATAAAACAAGTTGGTGACTAATCAGATTTATAATGAACTAAATCAACGCAACAAACTGTAAATTAACTGCCAATTCATTACAACTCAAAGATGACCGTTCGAAACTTTTTTGCTCCACGAGGTAGCCGAGGCGATCCGATAAACAAAAGAATATCCGACCCAAAACCCATAGGTGGCCGGACTCCGGACTGCATCGACGCACACACCGCCACCCTACACGCGCTCCCCTCCAGTCGGTCAAGTCGCAACTTGTGCACAGGCTGTACGTTTTGTTGTCCTCTTCGATTCCTCAATCGTCATTCGTCCGCGGACCGTGTTAGCGAGCGCGCGTGTCGCTCGTCACAAAGAGTTCAGTGAACGAGTGTTGTGCTTATGAACAGTCAAGATGGTGCGTAGCTTATCGCAGTGGACGAAGACCCTCAGCTTTCCAGCGAGGCTGTCTCCCAACCGCACTTCTAAGGAGAGCGTCGGGAATGGCCCTTCCTCCCCAGGAGTGTCGCCAACTCCCAGCGCCTCGTCGCTCCCCCACAGCTCGGATAAAACTATCACGCCAATTCCTATCACAGAGATCAGTCAAATCGTAAGTCTCTCTTTTTGATTAGGGCAGGTCCCTCCGATGAATTATTTCTTAGAGACGGGACATTTGTGTAGTTGCAGCTGCAACTCAAGTATGCGTTTTGCATGCCAAGTAGTTCATTATGTACGAAAACTTACGGTTAGCTATTTCGCAGAAAAGTGACTCTAAGTCTATTTTACGAATACATAATAATTAAGAGATGGTAGGTATGTAGTATTTATTTTGTCAAAAATTACAAAACATCTTTAATAATGCTGTATAAATTTGCAACACATAACAGGAATGTCCTTGTAAGCTCTATGAATTTGGCCATCATACACGCCTCAGTTGTTTAATTGGGCTGTTTTAACGAAAGAACGTCCTTGAAAAATCCGCCAACGTAGTTACCCTACTTTAAAACAATAAGATTACAACCAAGATTTTATTACGTGTTGACAATATGGTTAATGACACAACGATGTAACAATACTTATGAAATACCTACCACATTAGTTGGGGAAAATTACTCTTTTACAGACTTACCTTTGTTTACAAATAGCAGAGCGAATGCCTAACAGTCCCTTACCTTAATAAGGCTAGCAACCGTTACCTAGCTTTCCCATAACCGATGGTATACGTGTATGAAATTTGAAGCATTACTTTATGGGACAGAACACCATATTAGACGGTCATTAAGTACAACAGTATTGAAAGGAAGTGTATCAAAAACCATAATTCATTTCCGACGAGGCACGTTGTTTGATCGTGTACATTGCTGTTTATGTTGTGTGGCACGTACGAGGTATAGTGTGGGAACGTTCGCTGGATGCCAAAGTCGGCGATGGTGTATGAAAATTAATGTTTGTTGGTGCGCGGGGGCCGGTGCGCCAGCGCACCGTTATGTCCCCCTTGCACTCACCTTGGCAAGGCCGCGACGAGATGCGAGTTTTTTGCGAAGCATGAAGGCATGACTTTCACCTTTTAAGACGCCTTTCTAAATGCTGAAGTCTGTTTCTGATTCAGGTCTTAGGTTTTAAGTCTTTTAAGTACTGTGTCTGTCAGTGTTGTGTTTGGGTAGTGTAGCTTACACTTTGTATGAGTAACTTTGAAAGAGACCGTTTCTTTGAAGTATCGCTGGTACCGTTCAGTAGTCTGTTGACCCCAAGAAATAAGTATTATACCGGTCAAACTCCGTCAAACATACCTAACTTACCATCACGGATCACCGTAATATTTTGAATACTCAAAAAAACATGATCTACGTGTAATGCTGCATGTCTGTCACTATTATCAGTTTCGTCTAAAGTCGCGATACCGATAATTTTCTATTAAAGTAGGTTACTAGTTCAAAATGAGATGGAAGGGCAGATTACAGCACCTATCAAGTGTACCTATGTACTGAAATAACCTAGAAAATACTAAATGACTTTCTCTAGGTTCCCTAAGAAGATTCATTCATCCATAATCATTTGCATTCATTAAGAATAGTACCTATTTCGTCTCCCTGGCGCAATTAATAGAATTCATGATGCCTACAAAATATTTATGAAATTTTGACATACCTACTTGGATAAAAATTTTATCCAATTTTTCGATGAACAATATGTGTAACCTAGTTATCAAAGATAAGTTATCATGACTTTATCAAATATTATGCAAAAACCAGCGGCAAATATATGCAGAAATACACGTATTTTAACGGTATGCAAAGAGCATTCAATTTTACTTAATTTGCTTTGCAGATGTTGCAATATTTACTGTCGGGTTGTGTTAAGAATTCCATTTGAGGATCAATGTGCAAAGCAGTGAACTCGGAATGCATTTCATAATGATAATCGGATGTTGAAGATATAGTAAGTAGCTTTGACATTCATAAAAACCAGCCGTTTATATATATATACTCCAAAATAAAGCCTTCGCCACTTCAAACATGGGTAAATATGCAGGGACTAAAAACATAATAATATATTACAAAGGGTGAATTCGACCAAACTTTTAAACCCAGTAAGGGCCTGTTTCACCACCTACAATTAAGTTCCTACTACAAACACATTTATACAAACTCTATTCCATTTTTGTGTTTATTCGGTCAGTAGTGGCTATTCGGACATCGTGAAATAGGCCCTTAATCTTCGAATAAATTTTGAATTTTTGACAGGTTCTCCACAACAGTCGTCAATTTTATTTTACGGATAAAAGATATCGCGACTTTGGTCAAATTAGCCCTCAATAGTTAGTCTTTTGTTTTCCCAAAACAAATAAATAATCTACAAGGAGCAGGATTATCAAGTAAATCCTAGAGGGACGGAATAAATTGCCTATCAACTGAAGTACCTAGTTCTTCTCGACCCCAATAAAAATGATAAATAGGCACTATCTTCATTAATCAGAGACAATAAAACTGATTTACAATTCATTGCGAAACTTAATACTGGTTGTAAATCTCACCATGTTAGGCCAGCATAAAATGTTAACGCTTTTAGTGATTTTTGACAATTTAATTGCAGCAACACCACTATTTTAACGTGACGTTTGGAAAACATGATTTTTATGTTTTATTATAAAATTGCAGTTAACCTACATGTTTTTGAGGTGTCACCTTTTTCGTGGTAATAAATTCAAGAAAAGTAGAGAAATAATATAGTTTAGTTTTTTGAGTTTTAGTACTTACTGTTTTTCAGCGCAAGGTTTTTTTCATCTTGGTCACAAATGGCCTATGCCCTAAAATTGTGACTCGCTTTTTCCATGTGCAAAAACTTGACTTAATGTCTTAAAAGACATCTTAAAAATTCATTGTATTATCACCATTACTTTTTACCGAGGGCCATAAACGAATTACTGTGTCATTAATGATGATCGACGGACGACAATTCGCAATAAAAATCTTTTCGTTCATGCTTAGTGTTTCCAGCAACAAAATGTCAAACTGCTATGACCCACGTCATAAAAAAAATACTCGCAATAAAAAATAATCGTAAAATAAATTGATGGCTTTCTTTTTGCGCCATTTTCGATTTACAGCGCGCTTTTTGACATGTTCCAAAATTAAAAGTCATTTTGACAGCTGAAGTTGTAAACTTTTTAGTAAAATAAGAACATTATTTTGTTTATAGTATTTGTGTTAGACGGGTTACAAAAGAGACCATCGTAGGCGCGGAGCTAGCAACCACTTCTGCAACCACAGAGTACTTTTATATATTTCTGCAACTCAACAAGTTTATGGCGCCAAAGTAATTTGCTTTTAATATGGCGTGAAGATACTTATTTTATTACCGGTAAATAACGTAAGAATTAATTTAGTGTAATTTCGAAGTGTGGATTGCGTATGATTACGTACTTACAACGTGGCCCTCGTTTGGCGAGGCAGGATTTTACACATTCCTTGCTCGGTTGTTATGTTTTTAACACTTTTAAAGTGTTATAAAACGATTAAGTTGGGTCATTAAAAATTGTGGTACTTATAGGTAGGCATATTTTTTTTCATAATAATTTGCAACTGTTTTTGTCTCGCTCTTGTTTTATTTGGTTCCACTTTTCATTTGCTGTCACTTGTCATGCTTGGACCTACTTTTAGTCTTAGGTTGACATAAACTACCTTTCTCTATTTTGCTCAATTTCTTGTCAAATGTTTCTTTGTATTGTTGAGATACATGATAAATATTACCACTCTCATTTTTATTAAGTACCACGTTCTTTAAAGAGGTAATAACATAAAGCCACCAACATTATTATTTCTCGTAATCACACTAATATTATAAAGGCGAAAGTTTGTGAGTGTGTGTGTGTGTGTGTGTGTATGTTTGTTACTTCTTCACGCTCAAACGGCTGGACCGATTTGGATGAAATTTGGTACGTAGATAGCTTATACCCTGGATTAACACATAGGCTACTTTTGATCCCGGTTTATGCGGGTGAAACCGCGGGGCGCAGCTAGTGTAATATAAATGTCATAGACTTATAAAAAAAGATGGACTTCGCGCCACGCATATCGAAAGTGAAGCACAGTAAGTATGCCGGACCGTTTGTACAAACACGCCTCGCGCACACATTTATATCATAGTATGCCGACCGGCCGCCATTACGTGACACGAGTGACGGCGTCTTTGCAGGTACTCAAATCATGCACACATAGATCGGTACGGTGCTTCACTTTCGATAAGCGCGGCGCGGAGTCCATCTTTTTTTATAAGTCTATGATAAATGTCCTAAGGGCCTATTTCACGATGTCCGAATAGCCACTACTTAGGGCCTGTTTCAACACCTACGATTAAGTTCCTTTTAACTTACCTGGCTGATAATTTCATACAAATTCTGTTCCATTTTTGAATTTATTCGGTAAGTAGTGACAATTCGGACATCGTAAAATGGGCACTTACCGAATAAATTCCAAAATGGAACAGAACTTGTATGAAATAATCTACCAAGTAAGTTATTAAGAACTTAACTTACTTACTACGATTAATCGTAGGTGGTGAAACAGACCTTAAGCTAAGACTAAAAGCTTGTTGATTTTAGATCAATAGGTCGCAGGTTAAATCGACTCTATTGAACTTTTGTGGTGAAGCCGAAGACTATTTACCTACTATTTCGTTTTTTCCTTAGTTATATAGGTTGCGTAAAATATTGCATTATTATCAAGTTTCTTTTAGCTAAATATTCTAGTATTTTTCAGAGTATTTTATTTTATTTATAAGTCCCCGAAAACAGATACTAAGTATATCTCTACTTTTCTATACTTCTAAAGTTATGCAGGTAATCTTTTGCCTAACTACTCCAGCAAAACAACTAGGTATACTTTCATAATTAAGTCTTAAGTTTAAGGGCCTATTTCATGATGTCTGAGTAGCCAGTACTTACAGAATAAATTCAAAAATGGAACAGAATTTGTATTAAATTATCTGCCAAAAGTACGTTTAATAGAACTTAACGTAGGTGGTGAAACAGGCCTAAACAACGCACCGGTTGAATTTAGTGCGATAGTATTTTTAATAGAAAACTATCTACCAATATCTACAAGTCTAACCAATATGATGCTCGGTAGGTATAAAACATTTCATATGGGGCTTGACATTTCGTAATGGAATGATGATATTTCCGAGCGCATAGTAATTCACACGCGCATGCGCTAATGGATGTCACAGCTTTCTCATGTTTTTTTTTTTGGAGATTAATTTGATGAAGATTTGATTGGAAAATATAATTCACTTTTTGCGATTATAAATATTAAAGAAAATAAATGTAATCGCGAAATTTGTTCGTAATTTAGGTAGGTATTAGTTTTACAATAAAAATACAATTTAAAGTCACACATGATATTGTTTCATGAAATTAATAAATCATTAATTTAGTAACTTTCTTTCATTATAATTAATGGTTAGCGCAAAACAACACCGACAAAATAATTGCGTGATAAAACTGAAATAATTTTCTAAAGTGCAAGTCGGCCATTTTTATTAGGTATTTTATTGTGTCAGTGGCGGAACGAACATCTGCGTGTCAAATTCCTGTGTGCCATGTGCGCTGTGCAGGCTTGGGAAACGAACCGTGCACATGAGGCGGTGATAAAAACGTTGTTGCTTATACAATGATCCTGGCCGGTTAGAAACATGGGTTATTAGAAATTGAATTTGAATCGAAGAACGTAGACAATAGGGTATTACAACTATTTTGATTAGATTATTAAAAAAAACAAAAATTTTATTCAATCGATAAAATGCATTTAAATTTTACATTTTCAAATTTCGCGCGAAAACGCTGTACGCAGCGGACGCCATATTGCTCTGTGGTCATGACGTCAGTTGGCAGTGTAAACAAGCACTTTGTCTATGCTGATCAGTATTGACATTGACACTTTTAATTTACAGTGGTATGACGTAATAAAATAACATGGCGGCTACTTTCATGGTGTTAGAAAACAGATTAAAAAAACTGAAAACGTTGAATTGAATTTTAAAATTTATATTGTTATTTTATGAAAATGTTAGTTTTAGACATTTTCCGACCGCTTTTTGCCTAAGCTATCTAAATAATATATTTTTAGATTTTTCCTCCTATAGAGTAAAATACCGTATTATACACAACATAACATCATTATCACCACACCTGTAATTCAGGAATGTACTTGTTGTTAATTGATTTTATGTAAAAGGGCTTGGCATGTTACCATACAAAATTTACTGTTTTCCAAAGCATTTTTTTATTCAAATTCCAAAGCATCACTTGAGCTAATAATAATATTTCCAATAAAGCCAGCACAAAAGTGTGCTCAACATTGAATAGTAACCATAGATAAAGGAAGAGGGTAGTTTTTGTAGCGTCAGCTGTTACTGAACTCGATACCCGGGGTGTTTTGTACAAAGGACGCAAATAATAGAGATTTCAACGGATCTCTATTTTTTTTCATCGATTTTGTTTTATCCTATGAATTAGTATGCCAAAGGTTTTTTTTTTAAATTCAATGTAGTGGATAATGGTATGTTGTAGTTAAAAGGGGGACTTTTCAATTGTTTTAAGGATACTTTTTAAGGGTGGAATTTGACCTATGAATGAATTTGCATAATTATTCTAATTTGTGTTACTTAAATAATTTATAACCACAATAATTTTGAAATGAATGGAAGACATTGCAATTTCTTTTGAAGTAAGTACCTAATTATATGCAGCAAATAAAAAAATAATAGGTAGTAAGTTGTACGTGTAAAAATTGCAATACAAATTCCTCGCAACTTTCTTAAGTTAAAACGCAAAGCTAAAATGATATTCCCAACAATAAGCCACAAGACTGCATTCGCCAGGCGGCAGTTCTACGTTGTGAGCTCTTTCATTTACAGAAACATTGCTAAAAGTATTCAATTAACTAGGCTAAATCACCATGAAGTCAGGGCTAAGGTACAAAGTTGGCTTCAGGATCAGGACTACGTTCGAACAGAAGAACTTCTCCACCTCCGGCAGTAGCCGTACAAACTTCTTCTACCCATTTTTATCAATCGCAATCTCAACAATATCAGCAAGACACATAAAAATACTAACATTACAACATATACCTATACCTGAGAATACATACAAACTCAATCATACACACACCCTTACGCACACTTACACCCCCTCATACACACGCTCACACAATAACACATGACACACACAAAACAAACACATTACTACTCCATTTAATAAATTCCTTTACTCCTAGTTTAATCATTTGAAGTAATTTTTATTGTACCTTCTAAGCTATTTTTTTTTTGCCATGTATACGATATAACACATTTTTTAGTATGGTTTTTGGTATCATAGTGACAGCAGAACACTGACTCCTAAGTCACAGGATCTCCTAGTTTGGGAGTCAGAGTTTACTCTATTTGTATGACCTTTACTCATGAAATTCATGCGACCTAGTTTTTAAGCATTGTTGAAGGTTTTCTTTGTATAAAATAAAGATTTTTATTTTATTTTATTTATTTTATTATTCGCAAAAGTCTTGATGCTCGCCATTCAATCTCAATTTCATTCACAGTAATTGATACACAAGACTGTCCTTATCTTAATAAAGATAAGCAGAAAGTCAGCAGAATCATCACCAGCCAGTATCGGATATCAACTAAACGGATATGACATCCGATATCCGAGATATCGCCAGTAATCGGTATCGGTACACAAACACATCGATATGAATCGAGTACGGGATGCGGATGCGAAAAAAGTGGACTGATAAAATGACATTTCCGGTTATAGAAAGCAAATTGGTTGAAAGGATGTTATGGGAAAGGATATTATTTTGCGGATATTGTTTGTAAAATTGGTCTAAGGATTGATGTAGCTCACACGTCTAAACTACCTCCTTTATTATTTAAATCCTTTGTGATGTTAATAATATTCTTACTTTTTATCAATCGTCATAAAAATAACATCCTCCATCCAATTTCCATAATTAAATGTCATACTAATTGATATTAAAGCTCAACGATCAAAATAAGTAGCAATAAAATCCATACGTTTACAATCATAAAACGCGTCCGCCTCTTTCAATAATCAGGCAAAAAGTAATGGTAATACATGGAGTGTTCGAAATTCAAAAATTCCAGGGCAGCACCTGCTGGCGCAGATGTTCGGATACATTAACGTTTCAAATTGTATGAAAATTTCGGGATTTCGAATGCGTGCACGCACTCGAACAGCTGTTGAAAGTTGCTACCAAAAAAACTTTTACCTGTGCAAAGAGGAATTACTGAGCATAATGGAGGCCAATCAGCTGATCTGATTCCGACACATGGCAGGATTTTCTAAATATCCGTATTATGTTTGACAAGTTGAGTTATTTATAGCCAACACACGACAATCGTTAATTTTAGACATAATCGCTTTTGTTTTTCTATTTATTCCTTTCGATTCCAGTAGGCCCATCACAAAAACACTCCTAATTTAAACTTTTTTTCACTCTTATTTGAATATTGTACAAAAACTTTTTATAAATATTCCAATATTAACACAAAGGAGGTCACTACTTGAAGGTTTATTTATAAAAATGTTCTAAACAAAGGGCCCTTCGTGCGAGAACGTCTGTTTTCTGTCTAGAGCCCTACTGTTTATTGCTACGTGTCCATTGGGAGTAGTTTTGCTTCCCCCCACACAGTCTTTGAGCCCAGCCTTTGATAGTGTAGGGATCGACTGTTTTATTTAGTTAAGTCCCTCACTATTCTAAGTCGATTAGTTTGAATGTTAAAGAAATAAGGCTGAATGTTGTCAGACAAATTATAGTGATTGTACATGACAGTGTCGTGTTTTTCGTTTTTAGATAAATATACGACTGGGAAATAATTATATGGCTAGAATTAGAACTGTCTTGTTGCTTAACTGGTAACAGACGTAATTGAGCATAATGATAAATAATTGGATATAATTTTATTCTAAAATCTTTTCAATTGAGAATGGCACTGCAAGAGTAGGTAATCATTTTCAATATACATGCATGTGAAGATAGATTAGTTAGTGAATTGTAAGACACCGAAGCTACTTTCAAGCTATCTCCTATTCAAACAAGCTTGCTATTGTAGTCTTATTAGAATACAATCATGAGAAAAACCCTTATTAATACCATCACTTACATTAATAAGCTCAAGCTTGAAAGTGCCAATCATTCAATTATTCAAAAGTAACGGTCAATAATTCGAATCGAACATTACCAACCTTAGGACAATTAAATCAAAAATATATGATTACCATCGATTCTAGAACGTTTTTCAAAACTGAACGCATCAATTACTGGCTGTCAGAGTTGCCATATTATACGATTGTAATAATTATACAGATCTGATGGATGGATTTGAAAAGAACCTTTTTTGATAAAGGTGTTTTAGTTGAATTGGTCTTTGTGGAATCTTATAGTAATTTCCGTTTTTTTAGGCAATTTAACAATGTTAATGGTTGCTTAAACTCTTAAAATATTCGATGCTATTGCAGTCCTAAAAATTACAGTGGGAGCATTTTGGAATATAAATTATATGTTAAGCTCGGGCAGCTACAATACTAACTTTAAGAACATGATTGAACATATTACAGCCATGTTTAGTTTGCTTTTTAATATTTTTTGACGAGATTTAGAAACAGACCCGAGCGGTCTTTTACAATCCCTCAATTTCGACCATCCTTGTAAGGAACCTGAGAATTCCAGCGACATCAAAATGTTCTTCCGGGCTAGTGTTACTCATACTTGTCCCTCCATACCTAACTGAACCGATCCCTTTAACTAATTAAAACAAATTAGCCCATCAAATGTTATCTAAAATCTTAATTATTTAGACATCACGGAAGCTTTCATTCTCACCATTATCTGATGCACAATCCTATTACGGTTGCATGTTGAGAATACTTATCACCGTGTTTTAACTAAATGGATTGTCCAGTGAGCTTTTTACAAAATTTGTATTTGATGCTCGCATTAAATTTTGATTACTTAGTTTTTATGGTAGTGGTGTCCTTAAATGGAGTTAAGTACAGTTTATTAGCTTGATGTTCTTTGAAAATGGTGGTCTTCAAAGGGACGTACAATAATTTTCATATTGTTTTATTTAAAATTATTTATTTCTTTTTAGACATTGTTAACAGTTACACTCTTTCTATCGGAACGAGAATCGACCCTTCTTAATTAGTAAAATCGACACTCAATTGACCGGATGCGCGGCCATATTTAAACTCTGATCGCGATCCCAATAATCCAACCGCACTTGATTTCCGGTGGCCTTCGAGTTTTTGCGCAACTTACTTTAAGACTTACTTCCTATTTATAGAGTTGAAATTTGAATGTGTTTTTTGAAGAAGTTGACAGACAAATAAGTATGTATTTATTCGTGGGAGAATTTTTGAACCGTAACTTTTATGGAACGTTTTTAACAAGTCTGGCTGAATTGAATACTTGACAAATTCTATGGAATCTTTAAAGATTGTATGTCCTAATTTAGTTTGTTAATGTTATGGTAATGGGGCTCTTAAGGGCAATTTCCTTCTTATGTGATTTCACGGTTAAGTGAGCAAGAATGTTATGTGTTATTAACGACACAATGATACTTTGAACTTGAACTGTCTTTTTTGGGAGCTTTGGGCAAGTAGTTGTTTTTTTTTTGGATAGTTTTTTTTTTTAAAGTAGACTTATTTTTACTATGACGGTAGAGTGTCGTCGAATTAACCGTCCAAGTTATAGAAATCCTATGTATAGTTTTGAAAACAAATTAAAAGATATTTTAAGAAAACTTCTCAAGATCAAAGGTAAACATAAAGTTTAAACTTATTTATTTTCGATATACCTACGAACAATTAATTAGTCCAATAAATCTTCAAAAGTAAAACTAAAAAGTAACCAAAAATTATTAAAGAACACGGTTATTTACTAAAAATCTGAATATTTTGCATTAGTCACGACAAAAATCAGGTTGTACGAGATTGCACGGCCGATGCGATGTTTAGTCATCGTTTTGTAATGCGCACACGCACCGCGACTCTTAATTTATTAGACCTATATGGTTGTTCGGGCTTGAATCCGAAATTCTCGGCGCGAATCCGATCGTCTTTATCGATTCTCAGGACGAAAAGCGGTTTCAATGTCTTGGCGAATGCAAATCAGTTGTGTTATTGAACTTTGTGGAAGAATATTTGGGATTGACAGAATAGCTCTCGATTCGTTTACATTTTAAGACTAATTGGTTCGTTTGAGGCGAATAGTTGTATATTATGTTGAGTTGAGTCTGACCTCGAAAGGATTATGCTGCGACATTTTAATAATACACCTTAATTCACTTGTCAAACATTATTCTTGAAAGTTAGAAGTTACACGACCTCTAAAGAAATAAATATTTTGCTACACAATTTCGAAACATCTTTGTTTGGATTCAGCACAAATATTATCCGTGAAAAATCGCTACCTCCTCTTGATAATAGAACCGTATCGAAAAGACGTGACTGGTTCCAAAAAATAACAATCTGATTTTGCGTTTACTGCTGTAATTACATCCGCCATATTTTTTTCGCAACAAAAAGCTGTTGCATTCGCATCGCAACACCATTGTGTTGAAGTTGAATATGACAGCGTAATATTAAAATTAAATTATACCGTACATATATTTAAGATCGTCCGAATTTTTCGCAAATGGTAACCCCGGATAATCGTGTCGATTAAATACTTTTTATTGTTCCAACGTTCCCACGGACGGTGCACGCGAACGCGACCATAGCTTTTTTATATTTTTTTCAACGCATCCGTGCCTCGGGCTTGATTCTGAAGGAGCCAAACTGTTTTCATTTGAATCTCGTTTGATTGTCGGTTGCTGAGGCAGCAGTACACTATCATTAGTGTATATTAACTGTGGTTTCGGTGCGTAAGCGCATTTTGACGTGTGTAAGTAGCGTGATTTATTATTATGTAACCACCTTTTGTGTGCATCTTGAAATTGAGGACTTAAGTATGATCTATTTGGAACTTTTCCCGCCTTACTTTTTCGTTTTAAAGCTGTCGTCGTGACGTTGTCACTTTTTTTATTGCACCTGTACGTTATAATCTACAGTCAACTTAGTTTTTTTGTCGCCGAGAAATCGCAGTACTGCATGATGATTACTAACACTGTAGCTGTATTTTGCAAGCCTACTTTTCAAACCGGTTTTGACGATGATTCGCGACTTACTGGTGCCGATTTAAATAAGTTATTTTCCTTCAATATTTAACAAACACTAGAATGACAATTAAAATTAAAGTTACATCTACTGGCTTTTTAGCCGACTTTATTTGCAGCTTTCAAATTCGAAAGATTCATAACAGGAGTAAGACTTTCGGAATAAAATCTGCATTTTTTTCCACCGTGTCAATGACACAGATGGTAGACAAGAAAAAACGGCAATGTTAATATTAAATCTGTTGATTAGTATCCATATATAGATAGGCAGGTGTTTAAAAAAACGGCGTAGGCGCATAGGTGTGGTAACCTACCATAAACAAATTATCTTTTGCAGTTGCCACTCCGACAACAGACTTTGTGCAGTGAGGTCTATTTAGTGAAGTTTTTTTATTTATTTAATTTGTCACTACGATAATGAGTTACGTGGAATTCCTCTACGATTTGCTAGAGGTAAGTTTTTTCAAGTCTAACGTTAGCTGTTGTATATTTTGTAAGTTTACATATCTAAGCAACTATTGATGTTAACAGTAAGATAAGAATAAGTATGATACTTTTTTTACTAAATTATGTTTTATGGTGACGTGTTATAGAGTCCAAGTCCTCTGGCTAGAGGCCTCTATCATCCTTGACTATATTACGGATGCAAAACAAATGACATTTAAAACTATCCTCTACCAATATTGGCACAACGCAATTACGCAACCCAACATCATATAGCAATGTTGCAAGCTTTAGGACCAACGTTGGTCCATAAATATCCTTATTGCACATCCCAAGAAATAAACAGGTGTCCATTGGATGTCGAATTACATTTTCTGCTCAAGATATGCTCTTCTAAGAAAACATTACGTTCGACGTTCGCTGTCGTAACTGCTTGTGTTCCGAGTGAAATGCGCTTATAAAGACATCATATAGAATTAATATATCACAACGTTCAGCGTAGTTAATACAAGAAAATAGGAGTGGTTTGTGAATAAGTACTGACAAAAAAGGCTTTAGTAATGTGCCCCGTGTCTTTCAGATGACTAAAATCGACAGTTTCTTCTCGTTTGTTTATAATGTTAAAGATCTTTTTCAGAGCACTTAGTTGTCAGGCAAGGCAATAAATGACAATAATCCATTAATTAATATGATTTTAACAGCTAGCAGCTAGTCTTTAGCCAATGGTTATGCTTATTACGATCATCTATTTTGAATTCCTGCTCATTTACTAATGACTTCAATAGGTCCAGTAAATTGTCTTTTGTCTTGAAACTTGAAATGGATCATTCATTATCATTAGGCTAATTAGAAAACTATCATTGTACTTTATGACTGCCATAATGGCTCATTGTGTAGATAAGTCATTAAATAACTCTATAAGGTCATGGATTCCTAGTCCTTGCCCTCGTTTCTCAGTAGTCCTCAGACTTGTCGAAACATGTTCATAACGGGTTACCAGACCAGAATGGTTAATGGCTTGATACTTCCTAAAGAAGACTTTAATTTAATTCATCTTTGCTTCTTGTGGTGATAAAGTTTGGTTATAATATTTTATTGTTTCTCAATTGGCAACACTTTTTAATGGTGATGCGGTTTATAAGGTAAGTAGGCATGGTCCTTTATGGTGGTAATTAACGGGATCTCCTATTTCATGCATGAGAAATTATACTAACTGTGCCTGGGGGTTTCTAATCATATTTTACTAATTAGGAAAATACCTACCTACAGAAAGTTCGGTGCTTTCTTTGCTAATGGGGAAGACAACTGTCAAAAATTAGTTCCGCGTAAATGGTCTTAGGTAGTTTGTTATTTTCATTCAGCTACCAATGGAGTTCCTTGATCTCTTCTGTGAGATGACGCTAGTGTTTTGTCATATCGTTGATAGGATCTAGGATCGCTCTTCATGTAAGTAAGATCAGTTTGACAAGTGACGGACAGTGATCTCTCGCAGGGAAGCTTCCTGCAAACAACCTCATTGAAACCGATTTACTACATTTCGACGAAAATAAGAAGTTTTTAGCTCTAGTTCTATAAATCCTGCAGTGCAAAAACCGCACCCTACGGTCTAAATTATTGCACTACTTCTTCGCTTAGGCACTGCCACTAACGTCTACTGAATCATTCCATAAGCAGTGTTGCCAGTAAAAAAACACATGCCTTCCGAACAGTTACAAGTTACCTACAACTTTTTACACATTACCATAGATGCTCAGATAAGTTGACGTTCCTTGCGAGATGAAATGAAACGTGCTTGCACAACCGAATTAAATAGAAATACTTGCCTTCTAGGTAATCTAGAAATCTGTTTAGGAATGTAGTCTTTAGTCTGTTAAGTGTTAAGCTATGGGGTCGACTACCGACTGGTATTTGCGTACCTAATTTGAATTTATTTTGATGGTGAGAAATAGTATGCGTTGGTTCCTCTTTTCCTGGGAATTTTATCAGTTGCCAAATAATTTGATCGGCTTTTGTTGTTTTGGTCGACAACGACATGAGATTTACAGCAGATTTACTGATCTGGGACATTAAAAACAGTCTCCTAAAATTGAGATAGATTTTTTCACTAGGAAACTAATCGTAGCGTGACGTTTACCGCCATCTAGTTACATAATTGGAAAACTTTCTCCCGATCCATAGTTTCAACCACTTTTGTTGTTGTTAATACTTTTTGTAACAGTAACAAATTATTAAATGAGATTGAAATAATTTCTTAGCACTTTAGATTTTCACCTAAGATACGATTATTAAGTTGTCACTATAATTAATTACTTAATTCCTTGTCTACAGCTTTGCTGCAAGCATTTGCATATTCATCTTTATGCTAAGATACAGATCTTTTCTCACAGCATCTAAGTAATTCCTCGGTTTTATGTAAGTAATGTTATTGTTTGTATAGACCTTACTCTAGTGTTAAATAAATTTGTATTGCATTTTACTGCGTACCTAATTTGGTGATTACCAAATTATTTGGCAATCAATTATTTACACATGGAATTAGCCAATGCTGTTATTTTGTTTCACAAAAATTACGTGAAACATGATTTCGAATACTTATTCATAATTTTTATCTTCCAAAAATAATAACGCACGTTTCAGATTGCTTGTAAATAGAGTACAGTCGATTGCACGTTAGTGGTTAACACTATGACGTAGGTACGTAGTACCAACGAAGTTTCTATCGAATACGAGGCTAACTTATACTGGTTTCGGTACTATTAATGTGCACCCTACTGTACTTTCTTCCTACTAACGGCTAAGATACCAAATTACTATAAACCAGCCCGTAAAGAGTTCTTTATCTAATCGTCGGTCATAACGACTCAGTCAACAATAACATTACATAATGTAGCATTCCGAAGATGACAGATAGCACTGTGAGAAAATGTTGTATCTAAGTATCTCAAATGACTAACAATTTTGTAAGTTTGACGTTTAGTATATGTATACAGTGTGACCCAGAATAATGTGCTCAAACTTAAGGATGTGGTACAGACTATCAAACTGAACAACTTTTTCCCGGGGACCAACATCGTAATCGTGGAAAAAAAATATAAGTAGGTAATGCGACGAATTGAAAACCTCCTCCATTTTTTTTTAAAAGTAGGTTGAAAAACAATCGTTCCTTACAAAATTTCAATACCTACCTACTTGACCAAATGTATGGGACGACTGTTTTTTTTTACGATTACGATGTTGCTCCCCGGGAAAAAGTTGTTCAGTTTGATGGTCTGTACGACATCCTTAAGTTTGAGCACATTATTCTGGGACACACTGTATAATAGGAACCTATTTATGTAACAGACGAACTGTACGTATAGCTTGGAAACTTCAGCTAATTTCCTAGTAGATAACCCTATAGAAAACATTAGTCTAACAGTAGCAAAACAGTACGTATAAAATTACAGCCTCTAAGCTTTAAATGAAATAGCCAATATCACTGGTACATACCTACTCAACATTTGCACAATAATTCAAATACAAACAGAGATGTTCGGTGTATAAATAAGTTGCACAACACAAACACACTCAATATAATAAGCCCATTTGGTGACTGACAGCATGGCTCACATAGAAACTGTTTACAAAATGCTTACACGTGGGCTTTACGCTTTGATTACAAGGCAGAATTCCGATCTATGTAGTACCTACCTATTAAACTATCATTCCTTAGATGTTTCTATTTAGGTTAGAACGGGTACATATTTGTCAACAAACACAAATTTTCAAGCTACAAAGAAGTATTTTACTAACTCACCGTTTTTCACTGCCCAAAAAATCTATGCATACACGATCTTTCATTCATTCTATACCTGCACATAAGAAAAAAACACGGTCTTCCATTGCAAGCATTTAGATGTCGAATTTTAGTTAAAGGCATCTTGTTAGAGTGGCTGAAATCAGTCCGTACCTAAGTAATTTCTGCAATTCAAGAGAGAAATGTATTCACCAATAAGAAAGTACTTAATAAAAATGTACACGAACACATTCATTACTCAAGTAAACAGTTAATATAACCGATAAATTCACCATAAATCAATAAAGCGAAGGCGCCGACATGATAATCTTTTGCGGTAACTTGCGCGCGCGCATCCCACGATAACGCTACGTCACTTCCGCTTGGAGGCTGCGATATCCGGTCAATAAACTCGTCATTTTGATTTAAATATGCCGTTGATTGTAATCTTTACTCAGTGCTATAGTTTTATTTGTACGAGCTTATTTCAATTATTATTCATAATGTCACTTATTATGATGATTAAGTAATGAATAGTCGTCCATGTCTATCTTGTGCTCGCACCAATGTCATGTCCGTTTGCAAATAGTGACTCAACAAAGCGAACTTATCAATGAAATCAGAAAAAATATGAATCATTAGGAAACAATAGGAAACTATCAAACCAGCTTATTGAAAACAAAAAAGAACATAGATAGACCGAACGAATTTTAACTTCCAGAGACCAAAGCTCATTAATAAAGAAAAAACCGGGCAAGAGCGAGTCGGACTCGCGCACCGAGGGTTCCGTTCCGATTTCTGAAAAAGTATGCTATTTAGAGACATCGTTTTATTTTTCCTGTAATCTTTACAAAAACTTCTATCACATAGAATAATTTCAGATTTTTATCTTTGCAAACTTCGGAGATAAGGGGGGGAACGGTATTTTTTTTTACATTTTTCATCAAAACACGAAAACTATGGGGCCTAAAAAAAACATGTTTGAGAATGTGCAAACAGCGCTCTTTCATAATTATGATACCCCACATGCCCTAGTAGCCCCACTTTAAATTTTTAAGACCCCCTTTCAGTCCCTGTTGCTAAAAAAATATAAATATTTTAATTTATTTCTTATTTGCAAAATAGTTGGGTAAACGTCATCTAAAACTATTCTAAATTTCAAGGTTGATAGCATTAGTAGTTCTTGAGATATCCAGATGTGACAGACAGACAGACAGACTGAGTCACACCATAAGGGTTCCTTTTTTATCATTTTGGTACGGAACCCTAAAAAGGAAACAAGAATGTTGCACCTTGCACCTGCTACTAGCCGAAATGTAATTATTAACAAAATTAGCAATTCCAGCTAGTAACTGGGTTGTGGAGGTCAGAGCCCGTCAGACAGACAGTAGCTCCATGTAAAATACTGGCATTCAGCTGCATCCGGCTATACTGGAAGACGATCCAATCTTAGTTGATAAAAGGCTAGATAGATCAGTAATTTATCATTTAAAAAATGAACGGTAAGGGCATTGAATGCATTAACGTAAGGATCCTTTTAAAATAAACTAAGCTTAAAATGACCTAAGCTCGCACGCACTTACACACACGCACACCATAAACAATTTTTCCCATGCCACGCATGAAATCATACCAATGAGCAAAATGCCCATAAAATTGCAAGACCTAGTAACCCGCATCATAGCAACAGTATGGCAAATATCTGCCATTCTGTCTGAGTCACGCCATTATTCACTCTACTACTAAATGGTTCATTGATAAGTCGAAGGTGCAGGAGTTATGCGCTGGCGCAGCTCGTAAAGTATGAAAAATGTGAACATTGAATATTGGAACAGAGATTTTTAGAAGACGCAAAATTCTTTGCATTGAAAATGTGTAATTCAAAGATGGAAACTGGTAATTTGATGGAATAGGCATACATCCTCGAACCATAGATAAATCAATCAGTGCTCAGCAAATATTTGCTGCGGTTCATGCATAAAATTCTTTACATAAATAAAGCCGACTTTTCATTAGAAGCACGAATTAGTTCCATAACAAGACCGCCCATTTGTCATTTTTTATGGCCAAATACTCTTTAGTCTTAATGAATTAAAAACATGGATCATTCACACCTTATGCCTCGCCTCTTATTTATTTCTTAACATAAAAGAACCCGTTAACTATTTCAAATGAGTTATCCGTACCGTAACTGAAGCATTAAGTCTTTTAACGCGTTCTATTACTAGATTGTTATACCGCAATGCGTCATCGCCGCCATCTTTGTATTGTGCTCACTTTCTAACATATGGCATTAGAAAGAGAGGACCGTGGAGAGTGTAAGAATGAGTTTTATGTCTATTTACGTGTGCCTACTTATAGTTCGGTAATTAAAGCTTGTTTTAAGGTATATAACATTTCTATTAAGGTTTCCTGAAATATTGAAGTTTCGAAGAGGTGGCTGGAAAAGGGCAGATTTAATTGCATTGCTATATAAGCCTTTTTCATTCGCTATCATGTACAATTTTGTCGTGGTTTCATGTTTGATCTCTTTAAATGGAAACGATCGTTTAGAGCTGTTAAGACGATAAAATCAATTGTAGGTTGCTAAAGGGTATAAGAGTTATCTAGACAGGACAAAAATAATCAAGCTTAAAAGATATAGATGATTCCCAATATGAGCAGGCACTTAAACTTCAAAAATAGTATTGGAAGATCACGATACTTACAACCACACAGACCACAGACATAGTCAATAGTACTCACTATAAATGGATGATATTATGATACAGGTAGGTACAGTTTTTTTATAACTCTTCGAAGTATACCACTATCCACAAATCCATGATTGGATCGACCTAACATTTGGAAATAATAACCTCCACAGCTCCATTTTTATCAACTTTATCACCAACGTTTATCTAGTCCTAACTAATCCTACCGCGGCCCCAATTAGGTCAAGGCAAATTCTCGTCATTCACATGATGGCCAAATCTACAGACATTTTTATCGTGTCCTACATACACATTCGTAAGATCAACGGCCTGTAGCAGCTAGCAGCCAATACAAGGATTGAAATCGCAATGTCGTGGCCGATGCCGATCCAAAATGGCTGTTTCCGGTAATCGATCAATCTGCGCTTGCGAACGCATTACCCTTTTACTCGCAGCATTATCCAATTGAGCTAAGCGGTTAGTGACTTCAATTGGGGCTGCACTTGTTAGGGCAGAGTTATGTGGAGTGATTGTTTTCGCAGCTAGGTCGGGTGTAACACAGATTGCAGTAGATTGGGATCTGTTAAATTGTTTCGCCACAACAATACAAGCAGCGAATGGGTCAATAAAATGGATAGAGCAATAAGATCTTGAGAACTTTAAGCTGACAATAGGCCGTACATCAATCCAAGGAAGGAGAGGGTAGTTTCGACAGTTGTAAACTTATGCATGATTTTCTTAGTCATTAACAAAAATCTAACACAATTGCAATTTCTATCCCTAAAATGGTTCATTTGCGCAATTATGCATTTGCAAATGCTCATAATAAAATCTGAGTAACACGCAGCTACTAACTTAACTATTAAGGGACCATATTGTCTACCAATCACAAAATTGTTAATTACACAACAACAATTGAGTTCAGTTAACGATTGTTAGTTGTTACGAAAGCTATCGTTTGATGCGCGCGCATGATGGCTGACACCAGCGACCTCTGCCGCTTCCGGTGCGTCTGCTTCAGTGATTTATTGGCATTTATTAGTGGAATGGTACTGTTACTGATAACGACTGATTGACATGATTTTGACTTTAATTTTATTTTCTGGTATTTCCGATCAATTGATGTAACAAATAAGTTTTCGGGAATGAATAAAAAAATCTTAGTCTAAGTCAAAAATGAACCAAAAGTTACTTGTTTTAAAATTCACGGATTTGAAACCCCAACCTTTTCTAATTTTCTATCTGTAGGTAGCTAGAACTATTTCATCTAGAAATACCTAGAAACATACATGAAACCGACGATTTATGTAGGTTTTAAACTTTTATCATACTTAGTCCGTTAGTCAGATGATTCTTTTCTCCGATTCCCCTCAATATGTATATTTCTAACGGTGGTCTCTCACGAGAACGTACGTGTCAAAATGACAGTTTGGAAGCGTGTACGCATGCCTGCGGTTTCTTCTGGAATTTGTGGCGTGACAGAACGACAGTGGTGACCGTAGGTATTCGGGAGATGCGAATGGTCCTAGAATTTATCTTTAGTTTACATTTTAGGACGCGGTTTTGGAGTATTTTATTGGCATGTCTTGGTTAGTTGACGTTGATAAAGTAGGATTTCAATTCTGAATGGTGGTGTCAGTAGGTATTCGATGGATTTTTTGGAAGATTACACAAACAGCTCTTTTAGTTTCCTATTATAACTCGGGATGACAAGAAACGAATACTGTATATTTTTCTTTCTTTCAATTAAAAAGAAAACTCGGAGATACTTTCTACATTCTAATTCTGTGTTCCCCACAACTCCTATTTCAAATTAATTTTAACATCTAAACAAAACAAACTATGAATTAATGTATCCCAAATGGCGGGGTAAGTTTTAGAATTGAATTCGTCGGCAACCCGACACGTTCGGGCGATGACAGACAACCTAATTGATATCGCGTTCCTTCTAACGAAGTGGTCTATTTTGAAAAACACAACAACTACTTAGAAGTATAAGATTGTAATACGCTGTTAGTTGCTACTGAGGCTAATCGGTTTAATGAAATTTAACACGGCTTCGTCGGGTGAAAACAAGAACTTGTCAGTTTTTGGACTTGCTCACCATTTTGCGTCTAGTGATTATGTTTTGGTCTGGTGGATGAGATAAAATAAATTATGAATGATACTAAGATTACACCGAAAGTTGTTTATCATGTGCTTTCTAAAAATTAATTGACTACAGTGCATATTTCGACATTGATATCAAACATTTTTTAATCAATGCATCTATAGATCCTCACACCCGAAGCTGTGACGTTGCGTAAACAATAACAATCAATGCATTAGCGTTGTTTGATGGATCGATGTGATGCCAGTCCATTGAAGAAATCCGTTTGTTTATCAATGAAGTTTAATATTACTCCCACATTGGTACAGAAACTGATCTACGAATGAGATAGTAGAGAAGAATGGCCAAAGTCGGGTGAAAAGTCGTAGGTTTAAGGTGGGTAGTTGAAAAATGATGCAAAAGAGAGTCCATCATTGTTATGATAACACCTTAGACGTAATTGACTTTCTAAATTGTTAGGAAGGCAGCTTGTGTTGTCAAAATCTAATAAAACTGCACATGCCATGCGATTTGCTTTAATTTTTATGGAAGCAAATAAAATGAAACCACTTACAATAACTCACCAGGAAAGTTTATCCGGTAGCAACTCAGCAGAAAGATTGAGAATAAAATAACTGCTAATTATTCGAAGATTTATTGGAGATTTACGAGATATAAAATGGTAATAAGTACCTACTATAACTTAAATACTCTCAAAGGTGTTTTCATAAAATATGCGTACATCATAGCGGTACGTAATCAAGTTATTCATGATCATGTGAACGCACGCATTTTTCAGATAACAATCTTCTGAGTAGTAAAGCAGTCTAGTAACAATACAATTACATTGCATTGTTTCTAATAGAAATGTCCGTTAGGTCCTCAGTCTTCTTCCGGCAGATAAGAATGTGAATTATTCTTGTTAATTATTTTTATATAAATGAGTGGCATGACAATGTTTACAACGCCTTCTTTAACATTTTTGCTATTGTTGAATCTGTTGAATGCTATTTTTTTTTCTTTTATCATTTATTTATAGTCTCCACTAGGGCATACTAGGGATGCATCGATACGCCTTTTTGCCGATACGTTACCGATACTCTTATAAAAATTTCGGCGATACAGATACGCTTATGCGCCATTCGCGGCTGTAGCAAATATGGCTTTACAGAATTATAATCATTAGAATCAGCAGTACAACTCCGTAAGTTAGCATTTACCTCTAGCGATTTCATGAAATCATGAGGTTTGAGATGAATGCTAACTTTTTAACTAGCTGTATTGCTGATTCTAATGATTATAATTCTGTAAAACCATATTAGCTACGGCCGCGAATCATATTTTAATCAACATACAAGCTCACACTGACCTACAACTTGCAAAAAACGTAAGATATTTTGAATTTCGCGGGCTACCCTGGCGCTTTCGCCTTAAGTGAAGGTATATAAATAAAACACAAGTTGGGTTATTTTTTAAAAATTAATATAAAAAATGACAGACTTGGAATGAGAATATTAGTCATTAAAATTAATAATTAAGCTTAGTAGTGTTAGTAATTGAAATTAACATTAATAAGATTTTTGTTTAAAAAAAAAAATTGAAAAGTATCGTTGTACGATACTTTTCAAATTTCCGATATATCGGCATCGGTATCGGTATCGAATGCATCCCTAGTCTTCACATGTTTTTTTTTCTGTCGTCCTCGTTAGCGTTTCCCAAAGACGCAGCGTCGCTTTTCGTAGAGTTAAGAAGAAAATTAAGAAAGCAATCCCAACCAAAATCTGCCTTGGGACCTTGACAAAAAGGCCCTTCTATTAAAACAAAGGCAGAAATCACACATTGTCCATTACATAACGTTTAATTAGACAGCATTACATATTCCACGGTACCGTCCCGCTGCCGGGCGTCGAACCCGCTTCCGTTGCGCGCGCGCACCGGTGATAACCATCGAGACTTATTATTTAAATTTTGTAATACCATGCTCTTATGAATATTGAGTTGTTGTTACGCGGTGCTTGTTTTGTAGAAGAAATTGTTCCGGTCTCATTTACACTTAATTCTGGTAGTTGGTTTGGTAAGGTGGTACTTTTTTTTTACATAAGTACTACACCTTAAAATTGGCTTTGTTTTGTAACGCTCAATATAGGTATGACACGAAAAATACCGTGATGATTCGGAATGCCTCAATACAGCACTATTAAAGAAATTAAATTCATAGCAAATAACGATTTTCACTGTCGGGACGGTACCGAGTAGAAATCATGAATAACAATTATTTTCTTCCGTTCATATACTTAAACCAAAGATGTACTACTTAACCTGCACCCTAATTGCGTAACACAATATGGATCGGAATAAGTATGGAAAAAATAGTCATTTTGCGCCGACCCCAAATTGAAGAGCAGGAGAATGATGATAAAAATATCGATCAGAATCATTTTGAAGCAAATTGTTAATCCACTGCTTCATATGTTCGAAAAATTTGTCTTCTCAAAACCGTAAATAACGCAATGAATGTGGTTGAACTGGCAAAATGAAACCGATTCCGATTGATATTGTGTTACGCAATTAGGGTGCAGTTTTAGTTTACATTAACAAAATCTACCGATGTTCACGTTCCTATCCTGCTATTCCTCCCGACAGGCAGGATTTGGCAGGTTTATAAAATGTGTACCTACTTACAAGTGTTTAGTTAAATGATTTATTTATAAACTTCTAATGAGTTTCCAATTTATTTATAATTAATAGAATACGCAATTAGTAGCAAATAATCTGGTACAAAAGTGAACAGGCACGAAGGTTAAAATACTGCAGAAATAATTACCACATCCAACCAAGCAAATAAATCATTAAACTAAGTGATTTAACTTAGATTGCTGAAAAGTTAATAACTATTGCTAGACACGCAAGGCTGGGAAAATATTGCGTTTACTTTAGAAGCATAAGTTATCATACATTTTCGTCTGCATGATGAATTGATGACTTATAGCCTTACAGCAAAAACTGATTCTTAAAGAATGAAAAGATTATAATAGAGCATGGTATGTATGAGAAAATTATAAATATTAATAAATAAAAAAAACCTAACATATCTGACTAGGTACAAAAATACAAAATATTTGTTTCTAAATTAACTACATTTTCTTAAATTCTATATTTTAAAGAAAGTGAAGGCCTTCTCTAGGGATTTCTATGAATGAGCAAATTGTCGTTAATTTTTTTAAACTATGCAGATATTTGCTGTTAAAAAGGCCCTTCAATCTTACAATGAGTTCA
This sequence comes from Cosmia trapezina, assembly GCA_905163495.3. Taxonomy (NCBI): domain Eukaryota; kingdom Metazoa; phylum Arthropoda; class Insecta; order Lepidoptera; family Noctuidae; genus Cosmia; species Cosmia trapezina. The sequence goes on from LR991028.1 coordinate 27,117,910, forward strand.
GTTTACTACGGAAACTCTTGAAAATAATCCCTGGATATATTTTTGTTGTAATGTTTACATTCCCACGTCAGCGCGTGTCGATAGCTTAACAAATACTTACAGAATTGTATCAACAAGATGGATAAACAAATACAAACAAAATTCAACTTTATTTCGAAGGTGATAAAGGAAGGGAGAAGATTCTTGAAGGTGCAGCTAAGTTTGTACGCACATCACAGACAGATGTCAATCAACTGACGGTGTGTGACTTGATGAAAACAGAAGTGTAGAAACGTCAAAGAAGTTGTTTAAAGAAGTGTACCCAGAATACATTCAAGTATAAAAAAAAGTAACAGTTTCCGAACCACTCCAACCGCCATTTTCTAAATTAGAACACAAACTGACAGCTAAGTTCGCGCCATAATTTATATGGTGCGTTCCGTTTTAAACGATGATGGGTGCGTTCGGTTAGAACTTTTTCTCTTTAAAGATTCAAAATATATTTTGGGAAAGACATATTTTATGCAGAAGAGTTTACATTTTTGAATTTGAGGTATTTATCATTGTCAATAGCGTCTAATTCAAGCTTGGTTCTATTTTGAATAACACTAATTTTACCGTAAGCAGGTAGACTACACATTCATCAAGATTTTTGCCCTTGATACTGAAGAGTCTATCGACTCTACGAATATAAACACTTTTTTCGCTTAACTGACTTCCAGCAAAGAGTCGCAAGTTCGTTTACTCCGGCCCCTCCTTTGACACATTTATAAACCTTGGAATATCAAATAAAACACAAGGGAACTGTGTTAACAATCACCCCGAATGGTATGTACTCGTAACAAATTAGAGACGTCAACTCGTCGCCTGCGGCCGGACACGGTCGTCAAGTGGATTGTGACGTACACACAATTGTTTTGACTAAAATAACTTTTGCATTAACGGGAGCTTTAGTTGGCAAAGTTTTTCAACTGCTTTTGGAGTGATAGAATATTTGATTCAGGGCTAAGTCTCAAAGAAGGGTGCGGATTCAGCATTTTTCGATCGTCAAAATTTACACAAGGCAACCTGTCCAAGGCGAGATTTCAGATAGTGGGCAGTACTAATGCATTTCAGTTTCCTAAAATGAAGTTCTCAAAAAATCTAATACCTAGTCCAATACTTAGTATATTTCCCCAAGGTCTTCCATATCGATAGAAGGCAAGTGTCTGCCCACGTGGGAGGTGTGATGCAACCCTGTTTACGGTGGGCGTATGACGCTTTACCTTGTAATTAGATAACGTTTTTATGCCATATAAGATTTGAAACCTTGTTTTTTACCTTCCTTAAAGTTGAGTGTCTTCGTGAGAATTGTGGGACGTGATGATTTTGTTAAGTAATTTTGTAAGAAAGACTTGTTTAGTTTTTCTTGAAATAGAATGGCTGGGAGCATGATGCTTTGCATAACATTTGCGACTTAATGTGGGTCCTGCGATATCAGTCATCTTGTATCTCAGGATCTGCTAAAACAGGGATCATTTTTTACTTTAGCTGATGTGATGTAATAAATAAAATAGTTTTGAATGGATGATAAAAAAAATAGTAGATTGGAAGCTATTTCTGTAATCAGAACTAAGTATTTATAGTGAATGAGTTTATGATCATTAAGTTTTAAAAGCTCTGGCGCACATTTTATGTTTCTAACTTAAATATTTTTTTTATTTTATGATGATGCCCTTGACTGTCACAGTGTAAATTTAATTAATTATAAAACCTATTAAATTGTTTTAATTCAAACATTGCACGTAGGAGGATAAGGTCTTACCGCCTAATATGGTTCTTGTTATATCTGGTAGTTTCGTAACCTTTTTGTCGGCAATCATTTGCATGTGTTATGTCAAATAACTGATTTATCACATTGTTAATGATTTACAATGTAAATAATATGGAAACATCGTTAACATAACCTGAATAAGGAAAGACGTAGTCTAACAAAAACAAAACGCTGTTTGACAGTTAGATTTAAAGTGGCATCATAAATATAAGTCAAATGAAAGAAATATTTTAAAATAATGCTATAAAATTTATGTTACATATATATTGTAGCTGTCTAATGTCAACTCGGCCTGTGATATTTTACAAATGGCAGCGTAACATCCTCATTTTCTATCTATCCTTTTGCTGCGCGGGAGTTGCGCGCCAAAACGTCATAACCGCCGCGTCACTTCAGCAACCTGTTACGTTTCGTTCCTACTATATTTACGATACAACGAGTTCTATAATTGAGCGATGCGGGAGAGCTCAACACATCGCGGTCCATCTTTTTAGAATACGACACAAATAACATTCTATATTTGTAAATTTATACACCACCAGCTTTGAGAGCACCTAGGACTTCGCGAAACGCAACAGGATTCTCACCCTTATTCGTTGGCGATAAAACTCACAGTTAAGTGGCGGTAATAGATAGGATAAGGTACTTCGTTTTACTTGCATAGAGTATGCTAAGGTGGTACGGTTACGCAGCAGCCATGCCGATGACCACATGCATCAATGTTTGTAAATAGAAACACAGCGTACTATGGAACGGCTTAGATCTTTCAGTTTCGAAATGGGAACAGTCCATCGCCTGTTTTCTTCAGGAGAAAATTATAATGAATGGAGAACCTTCGATGTATTTCGACGCTTAGCAGAAACCCGTGTTCACGATCCGGGTGGCGTATTTAAAGATCTATGCGACTACTAGTGACATCTTCTGAACAAATATTCCAACTTGGCTTTGTTTACTAACAACTTTTAGCATTCGAAGCGCATTCCCTATTTTTACAACAGCGTGGGTCAACAAACAAGTTTTTCAGTCCTCGCTGTGTCGGTTTCATAGAAAAATTAGCTTCAACATGTGAAAGTAACCTGTTCAAAGGCATCTAACGCGTATATTTGCTCATTCCATTACCCAGCTGGTTTGGGAAGTGAAAAATCACGCTTATCGCGCAACAGCACAAACATAGGGAACGGTGGTCTGTGGCTCGAGCCATCTGTTCGTTGCACCCATAAAGATAACGAAAATGTACAAACGGGAACGCATTCACTACGTATCAGTCGTTTGCGGTGAACGCACCCGCGCCTTTACTTTGAATAAATTACGCGCGAAAAACAGTCGGCCATTTTGCATATTTCCGTACGATGTGTTCCATATTCGAGAGTACGGTGTGTATACAGCGCCCGTTTGATATTCTCTTTGAAATGTGGTTTATTTTTAATCGCGTTGTCCTATTTAATCCGTTATGCGAGTGTGGCAAGCGCCTCAATCAGTCTCAACGGTAGCCGTTGCTTTTGACGTCGTGTTTTCTGTTAAAACTGAAAATAATTCAGCAAAATGCTTAAATATATTATTTCAAAGATAAAAAAGGTCGATATATTTTTAGGAGCAATTTTACTTGGCTTGTTGGGATATGATTTTAAATATTGCTCTCTTTGTTTCAGATTTATCCGGATCCCGAGTCGGAGAAGGCTATAATGGGATCAGTGGTGTACTGTATCCACCACAAAGAAGGATGCCAATGGTCGGACGAGCTACGCAAATTGAAGGTGAGTGGGAAAGCCAAACATTTGCTAAGATAAAGTTAAGTAGGTAAATAGATCGATCGATCTATCATTTTGTGTGCGCCTGTCATGTGTCAAGACACATTTATTTATCTGTCCGACAATAGTACTTAATTTATGACAAGACAAGTGCGAGTCGGTTTTCAAAATTAATTGCCCGTAAGTTCATTTAGCGTGAACACGCTAATTTGTCTAATGTTCGCTTCAATTAAAAATAAATTCAAATCTTCAGATGAATTTAAATAACAGCATTGTTATAAGTATCTAGACTACAGATTTAAGTTTTAACAACTAGTTAGCACTATTAATAAGACTAATTAACAAGTCGTACATAAATCAAATAGATTATTTGGTTACATTAATACAATCATATTTTTAGTTTCCTTTGCTTTTCTAAAACTTAGATCTTGTACAAATCACCCGTAATTTTTTTACGATTAACAGCAACCCATTTAACTTTATACCCAAATCAACATACTAAGATCACTGTCGTATGTGCAGGCGCATCTGAACACGTGCAAGCACGATGCGGTGCTTTGCGCCGCGCAGTGCGGTGCGATGATCCCGCGCGTGTTGATGCAAGATCACTTGCGCTACACCTGTCCCCGCCGCCGCGCCAACTGCGAGCATTGTCATAAGGAGTTCTCGGGAAGCGCTTTGGAGGTAAGAAATAGATACTTTTCATATTTTCCCGCTGTTTATGTTGATGGAAGAACCAAAAAAGTATCACATTTTTATTCTTGCAGTGTGAATGAGGGTTAAAATTCAAATCTGCTGATTTGTTTACCGGAAACCATGGAAGGGCACTCGATTTTTTTTTATCTTGCAAAATATGTTAAGTACGTTGAGATGACTACTTAATCAAGATGTAAAGACATTTCGAAACGAAAAATCTTGCTGCTCACTGCTCCTGTTTCATTTTTCCCGAGACTCGGTGCAAAACCGTCTCATTCTATCCGAAGTTTTCAATGTTTTAACACTTCAATCTAAACTTCCAGGAACATCAAGGCAACTGTGGCCACGAGCCTGTTTACTGCGAGAACAAGTGTGGAGCTAAAGTGCAGCGAAGACATACGCAGCAGCACATTCAACAGCATTGCAGTAAGCGACTAGTGCCTTGCAAGCACTGTGGACAGAGTTATACCCAGGTAAGCATCTACACAAATGTTAGTTCATACGGCTACTGTTAATGAACGAGACCCTTTGGGGACTTCTGGGTGAAGAAATTACTTTCTGAAATGATACCCATAGTTAGAAAAATAATATAGGAGAAGGTAAACATTCTAACCTCCAAAATATATTAATTAATTTTAAACCTTCCCATGACTGACCTAACTAAAAGTGAAAATGAATTTGATATGCTTGCTTACCAACTTAAACTTCGTCTCGACCCTTTACTTTTGTATAAATTGCCTTTCAAAAGCTCACCAGCAAAAAACCACCTCCACCCTTCCACAGGACACAGTATCAGCACATGGAGCATCATGCGCCCGCGCACCAGTGGCGTGTCCGCAACGTTGCGGCGCGAGCGGCGTGCCACGTGCAGACCTGGCGGCTCACCTACGGGACCATGCCGCGGCCGCCGCTGCTGCAGCGTTACCCTGCTCTTTTAGAGATGCTGGGTGTAGGTTTAAGGTATGTTCCAATAGCTATTTATTACTACTAAAGCAATCTTAAAAAAGCTTGCAAAGCTAAGGTACAATTACAACAACACAAGATACAATACAATAAAATATAATTAGCTATTTACAATGCAACATGGTGACGATACAAGCACAGTAAAGCAAGCGAATAAGTATAAAAATAAGCATTTGATAGGTCTAGTGGGTACTTACTTTTGTTAAGAAAAGTTTGAAGGTAATCCCGCGCAAGTGTCACCGTACTTTCAAGACTCTCTTCTAAAAAATTTTAACTTATAATCGAATTCCGGATCTTACAATACTAACCAATCTCTCTATCTTTACAGGGAACAAGACAAGCTCTAGAAAAACACACAGAAGAAAGTTGCCAGCAACACTTAGCCCTCGTGTCAGCCCTCGCCAGCCGCCAAGCGCGACAACTAGACTCGTTGCGCTCTGCAGTTGCGCGACTATCGGTCAACTGTTCTGGCGCACTTGTGTGGCGCATCAGCGACTGGGCTGCCAAAATGGCTGAGGCGAAGTGCAAAGATGGTGTTGAACTTGTGTCTCCCGCGTTTTATACCAGCCAGTACGGATATAAGTTGCAGGTAAGCTTTGATCATAGTTATTTTCTTTAACTTAGTTCAATTTTCCACCGTTCTTTCTTCCGTAGAAGTTCCCAGTCTTCCAGAGTCTATGATCGACACTACCCTCTTTAAATATTGTGGTGATCCCATTATGTCTTCCGAGGAGTATTAGTCATGTTTTCCAAAAATTGCGAATTGCAGAGCTGAGTCCGAAAAAAATACGTTTGTTCCAGTTTCACGCTTCACTAATGTCTAACTACCCACTTTTGCCTTGCATGCCAAATTCCTGGTTCGTTGCCACGTGGAAAATAGCTCCGAGGTCAATAATAAAATCGCATTTTTAATTCTTCGAATATCAAACATATGTATGAATATAGTGTAGATGCCAAATTGACAGTGCAAGTTTATTTTCAATTGTTGAATGTTGACCTCTTAACACAGAAATCGTGTTGCCATCCAAAACTCTCGTCGTAACGCCACATGTATCACATTTGTTGGTAAACACAGCCACGCCGCTATATTTGTATGAGTCAACTCGAGTATGATGACCAAACTCGCGTCCCCACGGAGACTTAATTAGATACTTGCTCATACGGTGTGTAATGTAATATTATTTTGAGTGTAATAAATCATAGTTGTTCGTTTTGGTAGACTGTGACATTTGTTAATTAATTAAATTTTCCGTTTTTCTTGCGTTTTAAACTTTGAATGACTAGTTGGAAGTTACTCGTTTTTTGGTTAAGAAGATTTGCGTAATAGTTTTTGGATCTCCCACATGGCAGGATCCTTTTAATTATATTTAGACTGCCCTTTTTTCTAATTTTCTGAATCTCCTGCTGTTTAAAGCTTTTCTTATTAAAATCCTAAGTATGTTATTTTAGTGCATACACTTGTACACAAAACTAAACCAAACCTTTTTTTTTCCAGGCATCACTATTCCTGAACGGTAACGGAGCTGGCGAAGCTACCCACATGTCGGTCTACATCAAGATCTTACCCGGTGAATACGATGCCCTTCTCCGCTGGCCTTTCGCACACACGGTATCTTTCACCCTCTTTGACCAGAGCTCAAGCCCCGACAGAGCCTGCAACATCGTCGAGAGCTTCGTTCCCGACCCCACATGGAAGAACTTCCAAAGACCATCAAAGGAACCTGATGCGTTAGGCTTTGGGTTCCCAAGGTTTGTCTCCCATGAAATGCTAAAGAAGAGGAACTTTATCAAGGATGATGTCATGTTCTTAAGGGTTAAGGTAGATCCAAGTAAAATTGTAGCTGTTTAGTATTAAAGTTTAGGAGGTAGTTATTTTTGTACGGTAATAAGCCCGATTGTGGGCGCTACACAATTTAATCAGCAACAGAACAAACTTTTTTTCAAAATTTGGCCAGTATAGAATCTAATTGAGGGTACATACAAAGGCTGGGATAAAATATTAATGGGTTCAATAATTATAGTCGGGTAAATAGTTTTTATTTAAGGTTTTATCTAGTTTTAAAAGCCTTAAACCATTTTTCTAATGTTCAAATTTTGAGTAGAATTACAGTGAAGTGGTTAAGATTACTAAAGAATTAAGTTGGGGTTAGATGAATGTTAGGCTTAGATTTAACTTAATTCTAACTTCAGGCTGAATCCAAGTTAAACTTAAGTTATTAACACATTATTTGTGTATTCTATAGTCATTATTTAGTATTAAGTAACTTGAAGTCATAGTTTTATCTGTAAATATTATTTTTATACTTAGCTCAGTATTTTGTACATATTTGTAAATATTAGTTTTAGTATGCGCGTACGCAATTGTTATCCTTTCACTAAAGATCTCTTGAGTTTCATTGCCGGCAGAAGAACGTAACAAGCTCAGCATGGTTTCAAAGTATTTTATATCTTACTTCTTTAGACATAGTGTACATATTTTCTTTACTTTAACGAGACTTGCTTTTCTGTGCCATATTTAGTAGGATTGTTTACCTATTAGCACCATTTGCAGATGTTTTTCGTAGGATGCCCTACTAAATTTAGTTTGGCCTAAAAAAAATAAGTTTGCCTAAAACTTATCAGAATGCTCTAAGATGCAGACATTTTAGCAAAAACAAATGATGCCTCTCTTGCTTTGGGGTTGTTCAATGTCTTACTAACATGACTAATGGTTAGAATTTTTTTATTTACTAACCTATACTAACTAAGCTTTTAAAGAAAAACTGCCTACTCCATACCACCATTTCCTTAAGTATAACAGTGACTTCTACCATTACTAAACCACCATTCCGACTAATTTAGGCATAGTTTTGAGGCCATCCTACTAACGAACGAGTATAAATATACACATTTTTATAGTAGCCTGCAAAAATTGTGTGTAACTCTCTCCAAATGTTCAGAACGCATTTTTGTTTGCCTTAAGCGAATTTTATCGAAGGCTCTTTGAAAAATGCTTTGGACTTACATCTTCAATCTTTATCCCAAAGGGAGCGACAGAAACCTTTGAAACATGTCTAGCTTCGTTATATCGGCAGATCTTTGTATATATTTTCTGTTTTTACGAAAACAATAATTTATGATTTTTTGTTGACTACATTTTTGTACATACTGCCTAATTTTGTACATACAAATCAATGTTTTATTAAAATTATTGATATTTAACCTAAAATTCTTATGTATTCGTTAAGCTGGAGTTAAACCAAAGTGTTGTGATTGCTTTGCGTTTTAAAAAATATGGTGTATTGTACATTTCCATTTTGCAAAGTGAATCAACTTAAAACACGGCTATAGCTGTATGTAAGTAATATATATTTATCTCAATAGATATACATTTAAGTTTTTGTTTTTGGACTTTCGTGTGCTTCTTGTTTTAGCTGTCAATGTAACGCAAATAATTTTTAGTTTGATCTAAAAGATTTCTCAAAGTATGTTTAATACGATTTAGTATTTTCCTAGAGCTTGAACAAATACAGTTGTAATTTTTACATTATATATTTTTTCTTTTGTCTGTAGCTAAATTCAGTAAAACATTGTTTTAAATATCTATAAAAGTTTGTAATATTTTAAAAAACAGCCTAGTTTTCTAAAGTTTGCTTGGTTAATTTGGATCTCTTTTAACGCTTTTTTATTGAATAATTTAATCTCAACTGTAATATAACATTCCAGTAAAAAACATTATTTTATAAGTCTGGATGCCATTCTGTCATTATTTATTTTATTAAAATTAGGCTATGGGTTTAATTGAGAGCTGGTGCAAAAAAAAATAATTTCATTTTACCGACTTTTTACAACACATACTTTGGTTTGTGTTCTCCGTTTCTATTTGTCTAGTTTTTTGTTCTGTAAAAATCAGGAAGTACCTATATACTTATTCCTTTTAAGGCTAATTTTTCAATAGTCAGATAACTTTTATCTGAAGAATAAAATATATGACAGTTTGACATATTTTCTATACAAAAGCTGTCAAACCGCCATATTTATTCCAGAAATAAAAGTTATCTGACGTTTGAACAATTAGCCCTTAAAGCCATAATTATGATGAATTGTTCAAGATTAAATTTTAGTACAACATAATATTATGTAGGTACCCTACAAAAAGTAAAAATCATTTATCTCTCAGTTTACCTTAGCCTTATGTACTTTTTTTTGTAATCCGTAGTTTACGGCTAGGCTATTCGCTATAACATTAGTACCTAATATAAGACTAATTAAAATTAAAGCATAAGAGCAGATTGTATTAAGCATAGGTCCTAAGATACTTTTAAGCATTTGGCAAAAACGGACACAGTAGAATGTAAGAAAATGAAAATAATTTGAAAAAATGGCCACATTAGATTTTTAAGAGAAAGGCCCATCTTATATGTTAAGAGGAAATATACTATTTTTCCGATATAAATATGATTTTTATTGACATAATTATAATTATTTTACCCCTTTTATCTATGAATTTTGAGAATACTTGGCATTCTGAGTATTGGACTGTAGGTACATCATCGTGAAAAAGGAATTAATATTTCTCAGAGGCACGGTACGGCCGATTGCCGGTGGAGCAGTCGAGTCCTAGAGTCTGAAGTGGTGGAGACCGCGTATTGGCGTGTGGCTGACACTGGCTTGGCCACCATCAGGGATTTTACTTTTGATAACACAAAGATTTAGTCGTTAATTAGTCGAAATTTGTCGCCAAATATCAGAATTTGTCGGTCACTGGTTCAAAAGTTATAAGGGGTCATTGGTGGCCGATCTGGAGAGAGTCTCCCCAGCTTGGCCACCTTTATATCTCAAAAACTAGGGCACCTAGCGAAGATCTGTTTTCTCCCAGATTTAGTCGCTAATTAGTCGAAATTAGTCGCCAAGTCACAGATTTAGTCGGGTCTTAGTTTAGAAGATACGATGAGTTCAATTTTTAAGTATAGACCAAGAGCTAGATCAAAGATTTTATCGTAAACTCTTCAATCTAGCTCTTGGTCTATACTTAAAAATTGAACTCATTATATCTTCTAAACTAAGACCAGACTAAATCTGTGACTTGGCGACTAATTTCGACTAATTAGCGACTAAATCTGGGAGAAAACAGATCTTCGCTAGGTGCCCTAGTTTTTGAGATATAAAGGTGGCCAAGCTGGGGAGACTCTCTCCAGATCGGCCACCAATTACCACTTATAACTTATGAACCAGTGACCGACAAATTCTGATATTTGGCGACAAATTTCGACTAATTAACGACTACATCTTTGTGTTATCAAAAGTAAAATCCCTGATGGTGGCCAAGCCAGTGTCAGCCACACCGTATTGGCAAGCGTAGTTGGGAATCAATCCATCTAGCTAGGGGTAGCTAGATGGACCGACGACCTTAAGGGCTGCCAATCCGTTATACTTTTCATACAAACGCTCGTACGTAATTATGACGTAACACATCATTCTTTGAAATTTTTAAATAATAGGTATGTTGTGCACTATATCTAGGATTCAACGAAAGCAAACAATAAAAATTTGATCCAAAAATTGCTTTTTTGCACAAATTTTACCTGAACTTTGGCCGTTCATACTCATAACAAAAACACGTATTTCCTGGAACAAGTTTTATGAAATTTCTGAACACTATTTTTCGTTCCATGTTATCGCGTTATCACTTGCTCGTTAGTAGTTCTCATTAATTTGCGCTGGATGACACAAGCTGCTTTTCAACCATGCTGGCGTTTACTATAGACGGACCGGGAAGGGCCCTGACGGATGCGTAAGACGGAGGACATGTTGTGTGGCACATCCTGGCAGAGGCCCGTGTCCAGCAGTGGACTGTGCGATGAACTAGTCTTTAGTTGATTGATACGGACGAGCTTTTAACTCCCGTAAAGGGACAAAAATATACTGACAACAAAACATATTATGTAAGGTTTTAGAAGCATTCAGATAAAAGAATCCTTACCATAATTAAACAATGTCAGTGATTTCTGTTTGATTACCTTTTAACTGACTGCGTGACAGCAAAGAGGGTTATGATTCACAATACCTCATGGTTGCCACCTGCCTGTATCCAATATCTGGTATATCCAGTATCTGATGAGTAGTGACTATTCGGACATCGTGAAATAGGCCCTTAGCCTATAAAGAAAGTAGATAAATAATAAGAACCACGGAAAAGTTCAAACTGGGCTACAAACAAAAGACTATCAACACACTTTTACTACTCACCTTTGGCCGGAACTATCAATAAGTCGACTGTACACTACAAACCTATATAGATATCATTTTAGCTCAATAAATCATAGTGTTTATTATTGAAATTCCGACTATTGGTGCAATAAATTATTTTTCACACCACCTGCTCGAACATATCAAATTATATGTCAAGCAACCTTAACCTAAAGTGAGTCATTAGTGGCCGGGGGCACAGCCGGTCAATAATGTTGTACTGGATTTCATTATGACCCGCTGGTCAATAATGTGATTTGAATTTGGAATCTCACATGCTCAGCTAAATTGGCAGTATAGTACTAACAAACACCCTTTGGTGCCAGAAAGAGGAAAGCTATTCTCGAAACCCTTACTACGCGTGGATGATATTCTCGATTTCCTACAAAATCATAACGACTGCTTCTTCATATCGTTGCCATGTTTTCGAAGACATAATATTGTAAGACGAACCATTTTTAATTTTTTTTTTTATTTATTTTTTTTTTATTCTACATCAACATCTATAAACGTACCAAATAAAAACTTAGCTTTATCTTTGCACAACTGGACTAATGTCTCAAATGTTACCATTAACTTCAATTAATATGTAAGTGCATATAACTAACTAGTTCTAAATATGTTATTCTTACTGTTTGTTTATTTAATAAATACCTACTTTGTTTTTCGTACTATGGCTATTATTTTCTCACAGTAGGTGTAAAAAGTAGAGTATCCTCCTCTGGGCTAAAGGTGTCTTTGCCGTGGGCTAGCTTGAATCCCTCGCTGCATTCAGGATTCTTGTATTAACTCCCTCGCTTCGCTCGTGAGTTAAACTCTTAACTACCTCGCTGCGCTCGGGAGTTAAATCCCGTATCCTTCATTGCGATCGAGATTCAATATGACGCCCGTGACATAAGACACAACTTTAGCCCCTCGGTGCATAATCTACTATAATGGATCAAATTGCGGCGACTGTCACTTGTCGATGTTCGCACGGACGTAAAAAAAATCGCGGCGGGATTTTATCTCGCACTGGATTTTCAACTCTGGGTGTTGAGCCGAGCTTCGAGAATCCAACCTAACAAAAACAGAGTGCATCCCAGCGCGACGAAAAACACACTGTTGGATTTTCAACTCCCGGCGCTAAGCAGAGCGTTGAAAATGCAGTGTGCGAAAAAAAATCGCCGCGAACGTAGGCTTATAAATTATAATCGTAAATCTTTAAGATATTCTATAAGGTATTATCTTACTGGGCGATATTTATTTGTTCTAGTTACAAATCATAACAATCCTGGTGAAAGGTAGGTACATTCGTGATTCAGTATAAGTACCCCAAGATTGGGTATGATTCCTGATCAAACCATTTGCTTTGCAACAAAAGTGAAGATACCGCAGTCCCACCTTAAAAATTCACGCTGTATAATGAATTACTGTACAAAAGAATGACTGTAAGAACAGTAAAGTTTTAAATGATTAATAAAGACTTCAGCAGGGAGTATGTCAGTGTAAATGCAAAATTAATTAGGAATTTGTTTACTTTTAATCAGTACGAAATGCTTACAAAAATAACTAACTACTTAAAAACTTAATGAAGTAACTTACATGCTATCTTATTAAGTAGTAGTATCTTATTAAGGAGTAGAGCTAGGTATTTTGTGAGCTTCCTGATTGGCTGAATGTTGAAGTGTTGAGGGCAGATGGCTGTTGTGTCTTCTTTTGGGCTTTCTGTAAAGTAAAGAATACCATAATGGTTAGGTACTGCTTTTATCAAACCACTGGACAAGTCCACTCAAATGTGTGTGGTCCTTGCCTCAAAGGAACATTTCAGACACGGTCTTCACGTGATCTGACCAAGATTATGTCGACTTCAAAAGAGACTGACCCCATTTTTTTGGGTATGGGAAATCATGAAATGACTTCTTTCGCTCTGGGTGGACCGGAAGGGCGTGTCAGACCTTTACTGACTAAAACCCACCCGTGTGTCTTCAGTTGCTTATGCCAGGGCCACGGTATCTCTTTCGAACAACCCGCGACCCCAGCGGCAGACTTTGACCCCTGAGTTTGTTTCACCATTTCTTCTCAAAGGTAGTCAGATAGGAAATGTCAACTCCATTACTTATAGTTTTTTTTGTTCTTTTATATTATGTGTGAAAGCTAGTGATTCCAATATCCTATCATTTCATTTCATAAGTGGTAGGGTGAAGGGGCTTGTGAAAAAATGATAACAGCCACACGGGTCGTCCGAGGGTTAAGCTAAGCTTGCCATGTTCAGTTCGTGGATGGGTGACCATCCATTATATTATTGAGACTCCTTCGTGCCTCGGAATATATGTTAAGCTGTTGGTCCCAGCTGTCATTCGTAGATCTTTGACAGTTATTATGGGTAGTTAGAAGCCCAAGTTTGACAGCCGGTCTTACCAAGGTGTATCATGTTATGCAGCAACTGGGTTGTGGAGGTCAGATAGGCAAGCTAGATAGATTGGCAGATTGAAGTGGTAGGGTTATTCTAAGGAGTGTAGGTACAGCTTGCAAAATAGGTTGCAAATGACGTAGTCTTGCCTTCTGCCGATTTTTGTTCTCAATAACATTATCATCATTCATCATAGTGGTAAATGGGCATAATGTCAGAGTGGTAATTGACTTAAAAATAATTACTAGTTTAATTGACTTAAAGATAATTCCTTGTTGTGTTGAAAATAAAAGCAATTAGGTACAACAACTCTTACCATTTGTATCTGCAGCAAATAATCCATAGCTGAAGGCAGCAAAGGCTTTGCAGAGTTAATCTCCATCATAGTCAAGTGGTCCAGCCTACCGTATCCACCTCCGGACTTCATCAGCGCATCCATGGAGGTCCGTAACTTGGACATGCGGATGTCCCATATATCTTTGATTATTGTCTTTATTTCTGAAGCGTTAGGGACGTCTTCGGATGCCGCACCGAGGATCAGTTTTGCTTCAACCATGTAGTGTTCATTTGGCATTTTTGTGAAGAACCTGAAATTTTACAGTAGGTAAGTTGAAAATGAGAAAAAAAATAAGTAAGTATAGGTACTGATAGATGCCTGTACATTTAGGATAAGGCAATATTGCATAACTTACTCACCAGAAGAGAAGACCCTTGAAAAGTAACAGTATGAAGACTATTGCCTAAATAACTTTGTATTTTTAAACATTACTAAACAACTGCAGGTTAGTAGAATTAAAAAGACTAGGTTAATTATTGTAGGCTGACAGTAAGCACAATTATTATTGGCCAGTGGGTCGAAATATTGAAAAAAAAAAACAAAATTAAAATAAAACAAACTTCAAATTAAAACTAACCTAGATCTTTTCTCCTCTTCCTTGATATTTTCCAAAGTATCTAAATCCATCCAGTCTGGAGGCACTATACGGCACTTTTGCTTCTGTTTCAACATCATAGCGAGCCATAATGGCACATTTAGTGGCAAACCGGCACGGAATGGACCAAATTCACCGCAAATCAGATATATTTTGTCGTACGTGAAATTTGGTATTACACTAATGATTCTGTTCTCGCCAATAAATTCTACTTCGTATGGGTCCATTTTAGCAAGTAATCACTGATTCGCTATTGGAAGAAACTAACACAATTTTTACACAAAATACTAAACAACAAGAGCGAGTTTTGTTTTGAGTTGTTGACGTAAAAAAGTGCGGGAACATGTCCATGATTTTATACCACAGACTAAATGGGAAAAAAAGAAAAACGGACAACTTTTACCACGGGTGTCGCTAGTATCTTTTGACTCACGAAAAATGTCAAATTATCTTCTAACAAAAATGCCGCGTTGTGATTTAAAGTAATTGGTTATATTATCAATGGAAACAATTTATTTCCTAAAGACTTACGATTCAAATATAACTACATATAGGAAAGAGCTACTAAAATAGACAGTCATATAGCTTCCAATTTGGATACATGACAACCACTGTATTGTTTTAAAATATTAGTAGGTAGGTACCTAACTAATATTGAATAATTATGTAGGGTTTTGAAGTTTCGTAAAGGTATCAAAACTGTCAAAATTACATAAAACAGTCCCCCGAAATACCCGCCCATCACTTTTACCATTTCCCTAAGCATTAGCTGGAAAGAAGAAGTGGCGCAACAAATATTGGACTATATAAACAATTAAAGAGAAACACAAAACAATAAATTAAATTAGTACCATAAGCAATTTACGTCATAAAAATAAAATTGAAGAAATGTGAACTGTCTGTAGGTACCTACAACATTTCACAGCGAACAACTATTTTATCCGTAATTATTCTTGTAAAGTTACTCAAGAAGTACTCAACCTCGAGTCGTTGATAGGCCTAGGATAGAATGTTACCTACTTAGGTAAGCCTTTGGAACAAAGGTTAGATATTACTTTAGCTTTTATCCATTATATAATATCATTGGTTACAAAAGATTAAATACGAGTTATACATTATTAGTACTTACTTATTATTTTGACATTGATGAATAAAATAGTAAAAATGAATCATTTCATAAGTTTCGTAGTAGCGACATCTACCTAACATACTCGCCAGCTTGTACAGTGCCTACATAGCTATAGAATAGTTTACTATAAGTAATCGTTAATAGATGTCGCTACACGTAGCGTTACAAATCGTAATTTGGAAAACTTCCGAAATTTAATTCAAAACTCCCAAATAATTCTATCATCCGAGCATTATTATAAATTAGCTCAGATCCAGCTAAAGCTCAAACGTTCTAGTAAAACAATAAATTAATAGCGTAGCGATCGATGCAAATCGTTTTGGCAAAGTGCAAACTCCTAATTACTAGCCGTAAATTAGGGTGGCCGGTTGACAATGTCTCAGACGGTTGATATTTATGGGAGGCCTCGTTGGCGGGGCCCGGACTTTTGCCACCCCCATGTCTGTCATAGACTAACGTTTTATGTGACTTCGGAACTGAATTGACGGTCCTATTTCAAAATAAAATATTCGAGTTTTGTAATTTGAACTATGCGATGCGTGTTAATGAAGGCGATTTATGTGAACTGTGTCCACGCTGCTTCAAAATGTGGGGTGTAAAGTTCTGTTTTTACAATTTATTGAGTATTTCCTTAATAAAAATGGTAACTAATTGTTATGTTAGAATCGTGTGACCATTCTTATCACTCACTTACTTGTAGGTAAAAGGTTACCGGCCCTATAGGTACCACAAAACTTTACAGTAATTACAATTTACAACTTGTAAATCTTACAAGTGCGTATACCTACCACAAAACTATAAGCCACAAAATGTAACGGAAAACTTTACAAACATGTAAATTGTAGTGAAAAGTCTACAATAGTGTAACTCATTCATATTTGTAATTTCTGTGATAAGTACGCAATTTTTTCTACAATAGAATTGTAGTCTTGCAAAGTGTTGTGTTTTATGGCTCTGCTTTAGTGATTTCTTATCTACCCAATAATGTGACTAATTTATAACAAAGAGTACTTAAGTTCAAAGATTTTCAAGATCCTGGAAAATCGAAAGCAACTACCCTCAAATGTCAAATAGCTGAATATATTATATAGGTACATTATACCTACAAGTACTATTTCATAGGAGCTTATACAGGAGAACAGTATTATTATAATGAAAGCTACTTTACTTCATGGTTCAATAGACGTAATCATAAAAATATAGCTACAATGAAATTTTATTTGTTCATTGACTGACACAATATCACAAGCAAGTCACAACAGTTTAGTTGATTGTGGACGGTCGTACATTCATGACCTCTCAAGTACACACTCCTATCAACATGAGACGATATTTACATTTAAACTTCGTTTCAGAGAAAGAAACTAATGAATAATGCATCAGTCGCTGCTTTTCTAGACTTGGTTGGAACATGCTTGGAACGAAGATGCAAGGTATGTGTTAATATACTCTCATGTATGTAGGTACAGATACACTTCTGATTGTGTGTCTCACTATTATTATATGGTATGGTAGTTCAAAATATAGACAAGATTGTACATTTTATATGTACCTACACAGTAAAAATTTGAAATACCTAAGTATAAATGTAGAAATTTTACATTACATTTTTTAAAATTTATTATGTGTCCTTTTCTTGTACCTACCAAAATGTATCTCTTTTACAATATGTAATAATTTCTAAGATAAATTCGTAGATTTGTAGGTCTGATGAAAATCCTTTTAACATTGTCAGAACCACGAAATCTTGCTTTCTTCCATTGTTTTCAACACTAAATTAAACGTTAGTTTGATTTGTCGCTTATAAATTCGAATGAAGGATTATTTCAACGATTTACTTAGATTTTCATGTAACAAAAAAAAGGAAAATGCGAGTTAATCTTCACAAAACATAAACTTCGACGTATAGATCTTGAAAAACAGCATTTCCAAGCAAAATAAATAACGAAATCCGTCTGCACGAATGGAAAACACACTCAGACATCTTTCTTCTTAAATCTGCATACAAATTCGTGAGATCGCGCGCAAATTCGCCCAGTCATTTAAAAGCGATTCTGTTTCAAGCGAGGCGCTATTTTTTTGGCCATAAATATGTCGCGAGTGACACCTAGCGATGTACTGCCATCTAGTGGCGGCGATCAGTATGCTAGTCACGTGCTTTCCAACATAGATGGCGTTGCATGTCACTCATGTTGGTGAATGTGTTTTATAAGTTACTTTGAAATATTATGTTTGACTTTTATTTACTCGTACTACATTTTTAAATATTTTTTTGTTTTTATTATTTCAGGAAATACTATGTGGAGAACATGAACATTGCGAACAGAATGGCACATCGGTATTTTGAGAATTTTCTGTTTTAAAGGTTCATTAAACTTTGGATGGAATCTGATGCTGCATTTAATTAGACATTCCTTTTTCTAGTTTGTATTACACCATTTTGCATTGTATTTTATTGCACACCTATCTGTATAGGTACTTACTTACATTCTTATTCATTAATTAATAACTTCATTAGCATTTTATGGTCTTATCACCACCATTACATCATTATTTATTCTGAAAATAATCACAAAGTAGGTAATTATTAGCGACACTGATTGATTCAACTTGGTTACCTTTGAATTGATTTTTTTCACGGGTCGCAACGGGGTAAGTAGGTACCTACATACTTATGAACTTTTTTTTATCATATCTACCTATGTAATTTATATTGTCTATGGAGTTTCGTGTCCGTTCTTCTCTATGAACCAAAGTGCCTGGTTCTGGAAAAAATGCTTTGAGATTGAGGTATTTTTATTAGATTTCAAAAATCTCTAACCAGTTATTATTTTATCAACCAAAAATAACATAAGTAAGTGACTAAGTAAATGCGTTCATAGAAACAGAAAATCAAACTGCTTTCTCCCCAAAAAAGTCCCACCTTCCCCAGCGTCTCATTAACCACTTAAAGATAACTTATACTTACAAGTTACATAACACCACAGTTTCACAGTCGGTTATTAAGTGAATTATTATAATTACACTTAGCCTTTGCCAGTTGAGAACAACTTAGTTCACTTATCTCATTCTTGCGGCGGAAAAAGTTTTCGCAGCGAATTTCTATGTTTTTGTTTTTAATAAAAATGTTTACGGCCCCTGCATCGCTTTGCAACTGTGAGGATTTTGTTTCATTTCAGTTTCTGTGCAGTTGAGATTGCATTTATAAATGTGAGGTCTTTTTGTAGGGTCTATAAAAGTTTTGGAACTGGGATCCTACCTATCCTATTATTTATAGCCTAATTAGGCTGAAAATATTGGAAATAACGTTAGTTAGAAACCTAGAAATGTATGCTATCAATCAATCAATCATGGACACTAAAACCGTTGATTAAACATCAGAAATAAGTTGAAATTAGGTATTTATTTATAAAGGTACACCGACAGCTTCTGAATACAAATATATCTTAAGTAACTACTTACTAAGTATAGGTAACAATAGCCCCTAACTTATCTAAACAGTCGCTTAGCCAGCATTCTCAGAAATAGGTGAATCAGAGGTCGGAACAGGTAACGTTTCTCGCAATGAAAAATTCTTCGACAAAATCCTGCCGAACGTTTAGCACCTCACCTCCACCAGACGTAACCGGACTGAAGTTATCAAGCTGCGCCGAAATCTTCCCGCATTAAGCCAGAGGGGGCAATTAGCGAAAAGATAATAAGTTACCTACAACTTAAAACTAACATCAGAATACGTTATGGAAAATCCGATTTGGATGATTCATTCGTTTTCTTAAAAAGTATCCTGTTTGCAGTATGAATTATCTTAGATGCACATTCTTTAAAAAAAGAAGTCAGTCTTCGGTAATTGATGAAACATAGTGAGCCCGTTTATAATAAGCGTGTTTGTAAAAAAACGTCTGTTCAATCAGCATTTTTGGTCAACTTTCATCTTAGACATGCTTTTCCTGACAAAAACTTAAACAACGTGCAGCCGCTATTGCGACATTAATTAAAGACGCAGGTAGGGCTAGTGGTCAGTAATCATATAAAAGATAAAATAATTAATAAATTGTAAAAAAAAAATTCAAACAAACTAAATAATAAAATAATAACCTAATTTAGGATCACTCTATGCTAACGACTCATTCATGAAGCTATTGCTCTATATCAGCTGGTAAAAGGTCGTTGACCGATACTTTTTTTATTGTTGATCGTTTATCTATTGTTCTGACCCAGCTGTGAGTAGCTTCATGAATGAATTTTTTGCATTCCCAGAAAAAAACTCGAGTGGCGTGACCTTTTTTTTCTCGTTCGTTTTAATTTCATCTCTGCGCTACAGGTTGCTCCAAGATGCTATTTTAGAAAATTGTAAATAAATCAATCAATAATAACATTTAAGAATTTTTTTTTTACGAAAGTCTGACAACCAGTCTTACCAAGGAGTATCGTATTACCCACTAACTGGGTTCTGGAGGTCAGATAGGCAGTCGCCCCATGTAAGCTGCATCCTGTTAGACTGATCCTGTTAGAAGCCGACCACAACATAGTTGGGAAAAGGATAGACAGATGATGAACTATCTTTTTGTTTCTGTGTCAAATAAACCTATTTCTTTTTCTTTCTTTCTTTCGTTTGAAAGCGATTGCCGCTTGTCTTGACCCTCTGGCCTCGCTGACGCTATCACCCTTACTGGTACCAAGAACTAGTATTTTACCAATTATTAACCATTTAACAAAGTTTCTCAAGATGATCACAGAAACTCTTCGCCCCACCGTAACCCTTTAATACCAACTGTCAAAAATTAAACCGTTCAAGTTATCCCCCGATGAGTAATGCCGTGAAGGTTGGTCGGCCCGCGATATGAGGCGTTACGGGACTCATGGCGAATGCAGCGGAGTGTGCCTAATGACTCAAGTTTTTGTTACTTACTTATATAATTGTGTTATTAATGTAATGAAGGAGAGTTTATTGTCTTTGGGATAAAGTTTGAAGGTTTGTTTTTAATGTTTTACGTGTTTTTATGTGGGTTTATTGAGTGTCTTTGTGCAATGCAAGCTTTGGAGGCGGGAAAAGTGGCTGGAATTAAAATCTATAATATTCTGGTAATAGTTTTCAGTCATTATAAAATTATACGATGGTTTTATCACTAGGTGTGATTCAATCAATCTAAAAACTCAATCAATTTAAATACTGCTATTCAGCTGCATCCGGTTAGACTGGAAGCCGACCCCAACATAGTTGGGAGAAGGCAGGCAGATTGATTGATAATTATTTACAGATTATTTCTTTGTGGATTTGTTGGTGATTTGAAACCATGGCAATCTTAGTTTCCACTACATTTGATTTTGTAAAATAAATCAATTACCATATTATAATACCACACACAGCCCATAATAAAATTTCCACCCCTCTGTCTTAGCATTACGTTGAGTTGAGACACCATTACCTATCAAATGTCCCATAAACACCGATAAAACCCATAAATACACATTAAAAACATTAGAATACTACTTCGGCGGATATCATGGTGTTTCTAAGGGGAATATGGCAGCTCTTTTATAAGCCCATGGGGAATTAATGGTTTTATTCTTTTTCTCTCAAGGGTGGTGTCAGTGAGTAAGGAATTGTGTAAGGCATGGGTGGAAGAGTATGTGGTTTAGTGGCTGTAAGTGTAAAAAAAACCGGTCAAGAGCGAGTCCGACTCACGCACCGAGGGTTCCGTACCATAATTTATATTTAATTTTTGTTGATGATTTCTGAAAAAGTATGCTATTTATAGACATCGTTTTATTTTTCCTGTAATCTTTACATGAACTTCTATCACATAGAATAATTTCAGATTTTTTTCTTTGCAAACTTCGGAGATAAGGTTCGGGGAACGGTATTTTTTTACATTTTTCATCAGAAGTCGAAAACTATGCGGTTTAAAAAAAAATTAAAAAAAATGTTTTAGAATGTTCAAATAGCGCTCTTTCATATGATATCCCACATGGCCTAGTAGCCCCACTTCGAATTTTTAAGACCCTGTCTCGTATCTCAGTCCCTGTTGCAAAAAAATATAAATATTTTTATTTCTTTCTCATTTGAAAAATAGTTGGGTAAATGTCATCTAAAACTGTTCCAAATTTCAAGTTGATAGCATTAGTAGTTCTTGAGATATCCAGCTGTGACAGACAGACAGACAGACAAACTGAGTCACACCATAAGGGTTCCTTTTTACCATTTTGGTACGGAACCCTAATAAAAAGCCAGCATTGGCCACTGTGTACATAAACCTGTCCATCCATGGGCCTATCGATTCGCCACTCTCCGAAGAAAAAGAAAAACAAACCATTTTAATATGAGCCCAATATCATGAGATCCTTATTTATAATAGCAATAACATGTTCAATAATGACTGAGTCGTGTCCTAGCCAGTGTTGCCAGACCTCTGTGTGGCTGGTGTGAAGGAAATGTATAGTAGAGAAGTACGATGTTTTCATTAAAGAATATAAAAACTTAAGACCCCGAAGTAGTTCCGAGTCTTAAATTATTTATCAATTATTTATTTATTTATTTATTTTATTTGGCTCCTCAACAATGAGTACACTATTACATGTATATAGTATAACATTTCAAACTTAGGTCTAAGTGCCCCATTACTTAAAGAAGAGCACTGCATGCACTACATTATGCGCTTATAACTAATTAAACAATGAAAAAGATGAAATAAAAATACAATTAAATAATGAAAACAACTTAACTGTCGATAATATTAAGCTAATTAGGCCAAACAGAATTAAACTTAATTATTTTGCGAGTTATATTTATCCGTAAAAAACTGTCCAAGTGTGAGTCGGACTCGCGCACGAAGGGTTCCGTACCAAAAAATCACGTTTGTTGTATGGGAGCCCCCTTAACTATTTGTTTTATTTTAATTTAAGTATGTATTTTTAAAGTGAATATATAACTAAATATTCTTTGAATATTTCAAGCGTCTACTACCTGTTGCCGTTAACAATATCGAGCAAAAACTAGCAAAAAAGTCACGTTTGTTGTATATGGGAGCCCCCTTAAATATTTATTTTATTCTGTTTTTTAGTATTTGTTGTTATAGCGGCAACAGAAATTCATCATCTGTGAAAATTTCAACTGTCGAACTATCACGGTTCATGAGATACAGCCTGGTGATAGACGGACGGACAGCGGAGTCTTAGTAATAGGGTCCCGTTTTACCATTTGGGTACGGAACCCTAAAATATTTTTTGCAATACCTAGAACAATTTCGGGAAGTAAAGAGAGACTGGTAAAGCAAAATGTATAGTTTTCGGTACCTATATTATTGAGTCAAGCCTCTGAGTCTTTTCACAGTTCGAGAGAAATTAAAACTATCAGTAAAAGTAAAATAAGTAACAAAGCAATCAGAGGAACTGGCTTCTAATCTTATTGTAATTTGTATTATATTGTAAAATTCGAACACAATGTAAATTGTTTGATGAATAAATAAATAAATAAATCCAAAATTAATAAATAATTAGCATTTATTTCGGACAAATTCCATATTATTATATGTTATCTGGTGAAACAGGCCCTTATTCTTTTTTTTTTTTACAGAAATGAAAAATTACGTCATTACTTCTAAATTCAAATATTATTAAGGCTGCTCCTTCATAAAATACGGCGAAACTAAGTAACTTTGTAACCATGTTTTACAGTAACTATATCATCTTTCTGATAGGAAAAAATACACAGTAATCTACAATACATAAGAAGTGATTTCATGTGTCCTGAAATCTATTTTAGTTTTTAGAACTAAAGAAAAAAAAAACCTAAATCCAGGTATATTTCGCTCTATTTTTTCGAGTTGTTACCATATTACTCCTACAGTTTTCATTAAAAGTGTTAATAAATTTATACAGTTCTTTACAAGCTAATAAGGAATGATTTCTTGTCATTACTTTTTTAGTTTAATCAACAGATTTTTTTGTAAATCGATAATTACTTCATATTTTGCAAGCGTTGTGTCATCGCGCTTCTCTTTCTTTTCTATGTAGTCCGACAGTGACCGCGCTTTTTGCGACGGACAAGCGTTAAGTAATGTATACCAGACTACAAAACTAACGGTATCACCACTCAACACCATATTCTTCCCCACCATACACCCCACTACCCCACCATACTTTCCCAACTAATTTTACAGCAGCGATTTATCGCTGGTCCCGGTTCGGTTCCCGGTCACGTCCACACGTCCGTCACGAATGATACGATGATTTGACTCGGTAACGTGCCGGACAACGGTAGGGTAGCGTATGATAGGCGTCCGGTTTTTGGAATTGGTAGTTGGAGATTTTATGAATGAAGGAGGAATGAAGACAGAGACAGACTTGTGTGACTAAGTTGGAACTTTAAAGATTCTTTAAAAATTATGATTATGGAATAAGCTAGTTGACAGTAAGAAAATACATTATAAATTGTATTATGTAGAATGGTTGTGAGTTGTAAGTATCAAAATTCAACTTAGTTTTGTAAATGATTTATTATTTTTGAGAAATAATTACGTAACAAGAATTAAGTTTAAAAAACTGTAACCCGAATACGGAAAAATAAAATTGATCTAAAAAGTTCAAATTTTTTTTTACTTAAACAATAATGACATAGGTATATACATATTTGTAATGTGCTCGTCAAGATCTTTCTTTTAATACCAAACATGTCATGATTATCTCAATTTAATTTTTTTCGACGTCACAAAGAAGGACGGTCAAATCGTACCTGACTACGAAGCGGTGACAGATATGCCATATAAATGAAAAAATCTAGTATTTTTTAAGGTCTTAAAAAACATAAGAAATAGATATTTAAGTCGCCAGAAAAAAAAGCACAAACACATTTTTTTTTAATAGCATAATTTGCAAATTATTTAGAATAACATGTTCAGAACGCACCTTTGACGATTCATTTTGCTTAAGAAATGATTTAGTACTCAAAGATTATAATTATTCACGTTTTTCTGAATAGTTATTAGATGTAATTCAATTCTATATACTTGTGTATCAAACCAACTAGTGCTGTTTTTATTATGTATTGGATTCTTGTCATAAAAATAATTATGTGGGTTCATAGTAAGTATCAGCATTTTGTTCAATTGTGTACAACGGAACGTCATAATATGTCATCGACGCGCGCCATGGATTGACAGTGTCAATACTGTCAATTACAACGGGTGTCAATTTGACACTAATATACTGTAGTGTGTAGTCTTTGCACCCGTCGATCTCGCATTGTTGTTGTTAGTGTGAATATTGTGTACTGTTTTGGATTTCCTTCTGTTGTTTGACCTTGGCATTGTTTTACAGACTGATAACTAGGTACCGCTTGTGACGATTATTCTGTGGTTTTGATTTCCGGACACCGATAACCTCAAAAGTATTGTTTGCATTATTGAAATATCTTGGCTATTTAGATATTATTTTCGAAAGGGATGGTGTTTACTACATAAAACAATCAAATCTCACTATAATTTGCTTCTGTACACTGAAAATAAAACTCAGGTCCAGCTTCTATAGAAATTTGACTGATGTTCTTTACGTGTAAAGTCCACTATATTAAATTTAGGGAGAATTTATATAGCCTATGTCACCCGGACCATTATTTCGAATCTACTGATACCTCATTCATCAAAATCGGTTCAGTAATTTAGGCGCTACGGTGGAACACACGTAAATACATACTTATATACATAATTACATACATAAATAGACTGCTAAAATCATAACCTTTTGGGTTTGCCGTAGTCGAGTAAAAATAGCCATTGGTCACGTAACATTGAACGCTGAGCGCGATACACTTTTCAGTCATGACACTTTGACATAACATTGTTTCAGAGTTCCCACTTCAAAATATTTTCCCTTAGGGGTTTTTTTAGAAAAAGTAAATAGCATTTGTATGTTTATTTAAGGAATAGTCAGAAAAAATATGATTGAAATGTATGATTTTAAGTATATCAAAATGAAAACGTCACGTTTTGATATTGAGAGTCCGTTCCACTTACGTTTTAGATATTTAGATCAATGTCATCACTTCTTTATTTTGAAATCGCAATTAATTGATTATTTTTTTTTTTGAATTGGTAAATTAATAAAAAAAAACTTATAAATAAATCCTTCTCAGATTATGGGAGTAATTCTATATCTTGTAATGCGAAAGAGAAGCTTGCAAAACAGCCTAAAATAATCAACACCGCACCTCTCTTCTTCACAATCGGTTAACTCCCATACACATCTTCCTCCTCGCCAACACATAAATCGTTCAGCCTTCTCCTTAGCTGACGAGTTTCAGTTATTATTGCCCTGCCTACCCACGACGGGGTTAGCGTGAGGGTACGCGTCATATATTGTCTGTTAGTACGTCTGTGCATTATACTGGGGCGTGAGATGCATTCGCTAGTGATTTATCTCGTAATATCATTTTATGGATTGAAGGGAGATGGATATTGTTTTGGATGATAATGGAGGTAATTTTGATGAAATGGATGGTAAAGAAAATCCGTGGAAAATGTATGAAAATGCTGATGTAGTCCTAGGGTAGGGATGGCTGTACGTCGATTCTGTAAAATTCAATCAATCTCACTTTGCTATTCACTCTCACTTCGCATAATCACTTCTTCACTGCTTTTTATTTGACACTTTGAATCGGCCGATATATTTTGTAAAAATATCACCGTAAAACTTAGGTGAAGTGAGCTATCAACAGTGTCAAACCCTAGCATCAGATGGAATGACAGCTCACCTTAAGATCATTTCACCTAAGTTTTAGCGGTGATATTTTTACAGAATAGCACAGCGGGTTCGAGTGCGAAGTGAGCGTCGAAGTGATAGGGAACCTTACTGAATGCCACTTCTTACGTCATCTCATACTTAGTCTGTCAAAATCTCACGGTCAATTTAGTTCAACTCGCTGACACGCTCGCAAGGGTAGCGCTAGTGTAAATTCGAATTATCAATCGAGTTTTTAGAATGTCAATCAAGAAACTCACAACGGATTCTGCGGTGCGATTCTGTAACCATCTCACCATGAAAACTTAGGTGAAGTGAGCGTGGAGTGAGCTGTCAATAGTGTCAATTCCTAGCAAAAACAAACTCACTTCACCTAAGTTTTCACGGTGAGATTTTTACAGAATCGACCGGCAGATTCGAAGTTTAGAATGAGGTCTTACAGAATCACACTGCAGATGAAGATAGTAGGTTCCAATTTAAAATGAATGCCCCGCGAATGCCTGCGAAGCTAAATGTCCATATAATCATACATTACACTAATATTATAAAGGCGAAAGTTTATGAGTGGTGTGTGTGTGTGTGTGTGTGTGTGTGTTTGTTACTTCTTCACGTTCAAACGGCTGGACCGATTTGAATGAAATTTGGTATGTAGATAGCTTATACCCTGGTTTAACACACAGGCTACATTTTACGCCGGTCTACGCGGGTGAAACCGCGGGGCGCAGCTAGTTACAGATATAAATGTTGAAATTTTACATAGGGTGACACAATGGGCGGTCTTATCGCTAAAAACGAACTTTTAAAGAGAACCTTGGGATGGAAAAATACTGTATTAACTGGATGCTCCGACGTCTCTGAAAAAGTTAATGTCAATACAATCACGTACGATACCGTTTACTTTTCTAACCAGAAAATCAGCGCCACAATAATTAAGAAAATATTCAACAATTACAATAAAACCTTAAACACACCAAAAATCGTTTAACAAACATTTAAATGTACATCAAAACAGTTCCATTGTTTATTGCAAATTAAATGCAATTCAACCCTCAAAAAGCATTCGACATTCCACAACAAATTCTATACCAAATTGGTGGAGGATCTAGCCACGATGTTTATAAAGGGGAGAAGGGGGCTAAAGTAACCCATTTGAATGCATACTTGTCCGTCACTCAAGGCGATATCGGGCCGGAGCGAGCGCTGAGCGTGTTACAAACCGACAAATTTACTTCCAACCCCCGCTCCCCCCGATTTATTCAGTGAAACAGAAGTCGGGGGATATAACTGCCGAGTTATCGGAGTTCTGTGTAAAGTGGTCGCTTGCTCGTACAAGCTAACTTGTCACATACGCGATTAAGCCCGATTGTGATGTAGGCTCGCAGGATAACTGTTGATTTGATTTTATGTCACACCAAAACGTCTGTCTGTACGTTTATTGCTTATAAAGTCTCGTTAGCTTACGTTGTGTATCGACAAATAAAATTGCGTGTTAAACTGTTATGATCCCGACTGGATTGTGTTGGGAATGACAATTATTTTTTTCTTTTTTAAGTGGATCTCTTTTGTATTGGTTTTTCTGTTCTTTCTTCATGTGGAGTGATTGTGTCTGGCTGACATTTTATAAAGATTCTGTTTGTTACTTTTTTGGTAAAGATTTTGCTGAGTTAAATTGAAAAAATAAAATGGTTTTTTTACCATTATTGCACGACAAACTGTACCAGTAGCAAAGATATAAATAATGTCTAGATAGACAAAGCTGTGAATTCTTCGAAAAAAAATAGCGTCTAACTGTTCGCCGCAATTTGCATGCACACTAGAAAAGCACAATGACTAGTGCGAGTGTAAGACGTCAGCTGTCACGCACACCAGCATAAAAAAGTTGGCCTGTTAGTTTCAGTTCTTTTGCAGCGTGACACTATGTATTATAATCAAAGCCCTGTATGTAGCTCAAATTATTCCGAGCATCGCAATTTAGACTAAAAGAAGTTAAACAACACAGACTAAAATAACTGAAAACGATGTTTGCAAACCAAATAGTAACTTGGCAAACGATTTTGATGTTCCAAGTCAGGAATGAAAGTGACGACTCAAACTATTATTGAAGAAACATCTTCATTACGTCACAGTCTTCAACAAAAACACGCCAACAGAAAGTCTAACTCGATTTCACAAATCACCGAACCGACCCATCTGTTTATTGGCGCTGATACCCAAGCTATTGTACCTTTTTCCCAAATAGAAATGAACAAAAACAATTCGTACTCCCGATATCATCAACACCGCACGGAACACATTCTATTCGACAAACTTCGACCAAAACTTCCGCACCCCAAACGCACAATAAATAAAGAGAGGGGGTGGCACAACAAAAACTCTCGCAGCCATCACCTCTCGCCACGTCACCCTGCTCAGATTTCATTACCATAAAGAACTGGAAGCCTTAAAACCCCCCGGCTGTGTAAAAGGTGACGAATACCGACCAACTAAACAAGATCCCTCGTTTTCCCCAACTTCCCCCCGACTCCCCAACTATTTGTACGACGAGAAGGGGGTTAGGGAGATCTTGCTTGATCTGTCGGTGGAAATCCCTAAGCGGGCCAGTCCCGGCGTCGAAATGTGCCGTAAATCGTCATAAAACTGTCTGAATCCATGATGTGACGCTGCCCGGGGGTAATTAAACTGGAATTTATAGTTTTGCGCGAGTTACCCCTGCTCCCCCTTTGGTTTGCCAACGTCTCATCTTGACGATCGAAACCCGCATTTTTGTTGGGAGTCGCGTCATATATTTTAAAGAAAATTCTTGTAAATAAGTTGGTTTACTCATTCTGATAAAGATTTTCTTAGTAACAAAGTAATACGTTATGATTTTGTGTATGAAACTACTACTGTGGAATGGTGTATCATTATTTAAGTATACTTTTTCGGGTACTTCAGGTTTCAGGAGCCAAATAATAACTTTTAAATCATATTAAGTACCTATTTACCTACCCCAAATTTATAGTTTCCTTTGGCAATGTTACAGACACCCTTCTAAATTACTGTACCAGGACAACCTTCTGGAATCGGCTGTTGGCTGTCAGCAAGGTGATCCCCTCGGGCCAGTGATTTTTAGTTTAGCCATTCACCCAATCATTCGACAGCTAAATTCCAAATTTAACATTTGGTATCTTGATGATGGAACCTTGGGAGGCGATGTAGATACTGTTTTAAATGACCTACAATTCTTAAAAAATGAACTTCATTCCATTGGCCTTGATCTCAACCTTTCGAAATGTGAACTATTCTTAGCGGACGATACTGACAGACATCTAACACTTCCTAAATTTAACGCAATAGCCCCAGAAATCAAAATTATTGAAAAGAACACTCTTCGTCTCCTTGGGTCTCCAATCTATGAAAATTCTTTTCCTGTTTTTATTGAAGAAAAAATTCAAAATTTCAATGACGTTTCGGAAAGATTGTTCCAAATTAACATGCATTCGGCCATAACATTAATCCGTTACTGCTGTTTCGGCCCTAAATTAATATATTTCCTTCGCGCTTCCCATTTATGGCAGCACACTCACCTTTTAGACAAAATGGACAAAATTATCCGGCATACTTTAACTTCAATCTTAAATGTGGCCATGGACGACCGTGCATGGGCGCAAGCTACTCTTCCCATCCGTATGGGAGGCCTCGGCGTCCGCAAAATTTCTAGTATTAGTTTACCGGCATTCATATCCTCGGTCCACGGCACAGAGAAGTTAATCAGGAAAATCCTAGCCTCCACACTGGTTAATTTTGATGTGCCTTGTTTCGCCGAGGCTATGGATGCCTGGAAACTCGCTTGCCCGAATTCAGATCCACCCGATAATCCATCTTCCCAGAGACGGTGGGATGAGCCGCTCTGCAGAGTAGTACAGAACAATTTACTTGACACGTCTGCTACTACTGCGGAGCGTGCACGTCTGCTGGCTGTGGGTAAGTGGGAGTCGGGTCTGTGGCTTCACGCACTACCGTCGTCGAACATAGGCACTTTGTTCGACGACACTACTTTCCGCCTCGCTGCTTCACTGCGACTAGGAGCTCCATGTTGTTCTCCTCATCGCTGTCACTGTGGTGAAGTTGTCAACAGCCTCGGACACCACGGCCTGTCTTGCAGCCGAAGTGCGGGTCGCTTAGCACGGCACGCGAACATCAATGACATCATCCGACGAGCCCTTGTCACCGTCGGCGTTCCAGCTGTATTAGAACCCAATGGCTTGGCACGCGACGATGGCAAGAGACCGGACGGGATGTCTTTATTTCCATGGAAGGTGGGAAGGCCTTTAGTGTGGGACGCAACGTGTGTCGATACTCTTGCGCCATCCCATCTTCCTGGCTCGGCGTGCTGTGCTGGCACTGCTGCTGCGGCTGCGGAAAACCTCAAGCGGCGGAAATATAGTAACCTTATCGGTAATTATATTTTCGAGCCGTTTGGGGTTGAAACCCTTGGGCCGTGGGGTCCAAGTGCTCTTGTTTTATTCAACGAAATCTCCAAACGGCTGGTTGACACTTCCCGTGACCCGAGGGCTGGCTTTTACTTTGGCCAGAGGCTTAGCATTGCCATACAACGTGGCAATGCCGCCAGTCTCTTGGGTACTTTACCAGTCGACAGCGATGCGGAGGAATTTTTCGACGCCATATTTTAGTTTTTTAATAGTTTAGTTAGGATATAATTTTGTTGTTTTTAGTACCTATTCAATTTAGAAAAAAATTGTTAATTTTGTCAATCTTTAATTTTTTTTATTCCCCAGAAAAAAAATCCCGAAAACTAGGTTGATCCAACTTAATTTATCTCATCAAACGAAACTCTCATTTCTCAAAAGCTCACCTCACAAAAGCGTCCTGCTTTAAAACGCAATTCTTTTCAAAGAAATATGTCAGTATGTCCTCGACTAAATCTCAGGAACCCAGATTTAGTGGCATGCAAATCCGAGGGATGCCGCGTGGAACATAATTAGCGTCGGGCTGTTATGCCCACAGCCCACAGTCCCACACCCCACTTGTGGGAGGTATGGCAGGATAGATTACGAAGACATTACACGACTTAGTGATGGCAGATGAGGTAGCTAAGCTAAACTTTATTGTGAAAATCTTACGTAATATTTTTAAAGGTATTTTGTTGTCTTTTTTTTCACTTGAAATCTTTCAAATTTGGGTTTGAAGTTAATTTCAAGGGACGGAAAACATTGTGTAGGTACATACCTACTTAAGGTGTAGTTTTTAAATTGAATAGGTCATTTTACACCTATCAGGGGTATAATTATTATTCATTTTGTTTTGATGTGAATATGGGACGCCCTAGGAAGACATATACCTTATTGGTGGCGTAGTACTAGCAACCGACGTGCGTATGTGACCAGAGGGGCAACTCTCGTATGTTTAACAACGTTCGCAATCTCATCTCAGTCTCAATCTGTCAAAAATTGTATAGCGTTTACCTATATTTTTGACATTTGATTGACGCTGGCATGAGATTGTGACCGTTTTTAGGTACGAGAATTGGCCATCTGATGTATGAACGTCAACGAGGCCAAAGTAGTATGTAAAGATCGCAGCAGGTGGCGTTCTGTAGTTTCTGCCTACCTCCATGAGAAGAAGGCGTAGTTTTATGTAGTTTTGAATGCTAATCATAATTTTAACTTAACATGCAGTGTATTTTTTTGGCATGTATGCAGCATGTAGTGACTCAAGTATTAATATTTTTTATAAAGTTAAGCCTAGCCCAGATAACTTTTATTAGCAGCTTAGGTAACCAAAATGACACAAAATCTAATAAACCTTCCCCAATTTATGCAACGGGCGTATCGTATATTATGCGTACTATAAATGACTGCCGAGGAGTAGTACGTAACGAAATACATCTCAGTAGGTAAGTACCACGCAAAAAGACAAACAGCGCTGCAATCACCACCCGCCACTAAAACTTGATGACAGTATTCACAATAACCCTTGTTTTAAGCAGAATAGCGCTTTAAACGTAATATTAAAGGTATTAAGTGCATACGCGTAGCATATTCGCAGTACGGAGCAATTAGATGTATAAATAAATTCGTTTAACAACCGACAGATGGCGCTAACGCGTACGCCATCTTGTGCGATATTCATAGGTGATCTAATTAGGCCACTGTTTTGTATTGTTTATTTTTGTTT
This sequence comes from Cosmia trapezina, assembly GCA_905163495.3. Classification (NCBI taxonomy): domain Eukaryota; kingdom Metazoa; phylum Arthropoda; class Insecta; order Lepidoptera; family Noctuidae; genus Cosmia; species Cosmia trapezina. The sequence goes on from LR991028.1 coordinate 27,150,701, forward strand.
GATATTAACAGTTAGCAGTGTTGTCTTTAAAGGGTTGTTATCTTAATAAATGTGGGTAGTTAAGTGTTTAGTTATGGGGCTGTTTAAGGGGTAGGCAGAAGTCTAAAACAACTTCGACACAAATGATATTAAAATTAATTGAAGCGTATTATTAATTTTGTATTCGGCTGCAGTTAACTGTCATTTCTTAAGGATGATGCGCAGTGGTAGCCCGCGAAATTCAATTTTTTTTTTGGGTTTTTTGCAACTTGCAGGTCCGTCCATTTGCTGATTCGTTCGTTTGACGAATCTGCACGAAATCTAACTTAGAGAGATGTATTGATGATTTATATGGTTAAAATTATATAAATACATATGTTTTATGGCCGCTTATCATACTTTGATCAAGATACAACCTGACACGGACGTGCAAATTGCAAAAACCCAAAAAAAATTGAATTTCGCGGGCTACACAGCGCAATCACCTGAAATCAATGATAGAAAAAGCAACAAAGTTACTTTAGCCTGTTTTAAAGTGTGCTATTTGTCTAAATGAGCATCTACCTACAAAGATAATCACAGAGCAGATAAATCCTCTTTTATATGTTCTGTGTAGATAGGTAATAATAAAATAATATATATTTCTGTCATTTACCACACAAACTTTCCAAAAACAATCAAATAAATAAGTAAGTCAATCCAATCAACTGAACCTTTACCTAATCTTTATTCAGCTTTATATGCCCCTTAATCGTCCAAGGAAAAATTACCCCAACAGACCATTAACGTTAGTCACCAAAATAATCAAGTAAATAGAAAAAGACAAAAACAATGGCGAATAGGAATCGCCAATAACAATAGCTGCTGTAACTAAACTCCTACACATTAGGCCCCTAATTTCCAATTAGCAAGCAGGTAGCGTAAAAAGACGCCATTAGTAGACGCTTCCCGATTTTCTGTTGGGGTTGCTAGCTTTTGGGAGAGAAATATCGGATGAATGCATTTGGTAAAGCGAATTTAATAAAATACAAGCTACATCTATTAATAGATAGAATAAGAAATTATTACATAAGAGGAAGTTTAAAAGTGGCACCGGTGACTGAAAAGTTGTGTGGAAATCGGTTGTCATGGTTTGAGCATTTGATGCGGAGGAATGAGGAAAATGTCGTGAGGAAAGTTTTGAGTATGGATGTCGATGGCTATGAGAGTAGGGGAAGACCAAAGAAACGATGGATGGACGGTGTGAAAGATGACATGGCTAGAAAAGGGGTGACTACCGAGATGACGACTAATAGAGAAGTATGGAAAAAAAGGACATTGCGTCGACCGCAAATAGATTGGGATAAGGGCAGGAGAATGATAATGACAAGCTATTGCTGTGTAGTTATTTTCAATGTAGTTTTTTTTTCTGGAACGAAGTTCCTTATTTTCGTTAGAAAAGAAATGCTAAATCACACTTCACACTAATATTATAAAGGCGAAAGTTTGTGAGAGGGTGAGTGTGTGTGTATGTTTCTTACTTCTTCACGCTCAAACAACTGGACCGTTTTGGATGAAATTTGGTATATAGATAGCTTATACCCTGGATTAACAGATAGCCTACTTTTTATCCCGGTCTACGCGGGTGAAATCGCGGGGCGCAGCTAATTGATAAAAAAAATATTATATGTATACAGTTACTTACCTGCTATAAATTACTAAGCATTTTTTAAGTTAAATCTATGAACAATTTAACAACAGTCAACACTTTTTCCAAATAATCACAACAAAGAAACACCGAAAACCCGGGAAAAACATTGACATGGCAGCACAGATTCGCGCCAAAAGGTCGTCGGTCCGCCATCTTGCAGGTCACGTGGTCCGTTCGGAGAGACGCGTGCGAATTATTGTCCAACGTTGCATATGTGATGTTGTTTATTGAATTAATTTTGGTCATTCTGATTTTCGGAACGGTTTTCCTGTGTTGGTGATGCGATTTTGTTTTGTCTTAATTTGAGGAGTTTAGTATTGGCATCTTGATTGTAGGAGGAATTTTGTGGCTTTCACAGTTATTAGAAACCTTGATATTATTATTTCGTACAGGAATCCTACCAAACCTACCCTATTCCAACATAATTTGATCAATTTACGCAGTCGGTCGTGAAGTGATTTATGATCAGCTGATTCAAAAATCGACAGAAGCTGTAATAATTATGTACCTATATTAAATATGGTCTACTTGCTCATTCAAGCGGGTATTTTCTTACTTTTAATTTTATGGATGAAGGTTCTGATACAGACGGGTTTAGACCAGCTGGATCTTGACAAACTTTCAGCCATATTTATATAAATAAAATAAAATAAATACATAAATAAACCATTTATTTCAGGCGACACAGGCCCACATTTGAATATAAACAAAACTTGTGGACTATGTTATGTTCCTCTTTGCATTAGCTTGACTTTAAGTGCTGTCCTGTGGAACTTGTCCGCGGAAGCGACGGAACACCACGTCCTGCGGCCAAAAGTCTTCTTCCGTGACGAGGGGCAGGTAACAGTTCGGTACAATTATTATAATAAAAACTAAACTATTATACTAAAAACTAATTTCATCTGTTTTACTGTAAGTAACCGCACACAACCAGCCCAAGATTTTAAAATAATAATACACGAGTGTGGAAACACACAAAACGATACTTGTAACTGCCCATGTCTTAAAAAAGTTCCACAAACAAAATATTTAGGAGTTATTTTAGATCAAACATTGTCATGGTATCCCCATCTTGAACAAGTCAGCAATAGAATCAGGAAACTCAGCTGGATGTTTATAACTTTAAGATTTGTGGTTCCAACTAAACTTTTAGTAGAAGGCAAGAATCGTACCAGGAATCTTCTTAATGAAGTATATGCTGCTCTTGTGCAATCGGTCCTCACTTATTGTATCCCACTGTGGGGAGGAGCGGCTAAAACTAAATTTTTAACTCTGGAACGAGCTCAGCGTAGTTTAATCAAAATTATGTATTTTAAAAACAGAAGATTCTCTACGGAAAGCTTGTATCAAATTAGTAATTTACTCTCTGTAAGGAAATTGTACGTTGTTCAAGTCGTTCTCAGGAAACATAAGTCTCTACCATATAATAATAGTACCCAATCAAAAAGAAGAAAAGATATAATCGCAGATATTCCCCGAACTAAATTGAAATTCACTAGCAGACAACTACAGAAACGTTCAGCTCAATTGTATAATAAAATAAACAAATATGTGTATGTTCATAATAAAAATAGGTACAATTGTAAAATAAGCTTAGTAAATTGGATTAAAACACTTTCCTATGATAAAACGGAGGCTCTGTTACAACAGATTGAGTAATCAGACATATAACACATCATTCATACACCTCATTCTATATATTATCATATCACATCAAATCACAAACACCACATTCACATCACAACATACATCACATTCATATCACAACACACAATACTGTAACTTCACACACACCACTTCACGTCACAACACACACCTCACCTCACGCTACACGTCACGCATAAATTAAATACCTATACCATTGTTATGGAAGAGCGGAGCCTTCTAACACAGGCATTATCTGCCTAAAAGGAGACTTCGAATACAAATTTGTAACTATTTGCTGATTTGTGACAATAAACAATTTTTTATTATTATTTTTATTTTTTTTTATTATACAATTCGGTTCTATAGGAACCTGAAACAGAATACCTTAATCCCATGTCTTATTACAAAATAAAGACCGCAAAACCGCGTACCCGTTACGAACTAACCAGACGCCATACTTTAACGATATTGCAATCGCAAAAACTCGCGGGGACATCACATTTACAGTAATTAGAAAAGTTTGATACATTTTGAGAAAGGAGAATTAGTATTTTGTGGCTTTACTCGTTTTGTACAAGCTATAAAAGCCGTTAACCGGGAGTAACAACCGCTTCGAGGTGGGTTCCACCGTGATGTTAACTTTTAGTTAGGAATATTAAAAAGTGACACACTGTGAGCTGTAGGGGATGATAGCTAGCATTTACCTAGCTGCTTTGAACACTGGATCAATTAATTTTACTTAAATAAAACTAATTATATTGCCATCAATCTACAGGGTGTCCCGTAAATAATGGATAATCTCTTAAGGGGTCATTGTACTCATCATTATGAACAACTTTTACTATGGGACCAAACCTGAAATCGCGAAAAAAAATCAGCTGGCCAGTACATTTATCTACATCAAACTCGTCAAAATGTAGGGAGCAGCTGATTTTTTTTTCGCGATTCCAGGTTTGGTCCCATAGTAAAAGTTGTTCATAATGATGAGTACGATGACCCCTTAAGAGATTATCCATTATTTACGGGACACCCTGTATACGGTAGTTAGATCAGCGTTACTATGGTAGGAATAAACCTAACAGTACTGAAATCGAAATTAATGAATCATTAGCAGTTTATAGGGTGACTGGTAATTAGTGACAAACAACTTTTATTAAGGGACCAAAACTGAAATCGCGAAAAAAAATCAGCTGTTCCTTACATTTTGACGAATTTTGCGAATATAAATGTACCTACTGAACAGCAGATTTTTTTTCGCGATTTCAGGTTTGGTCCCATAGTAAAAGTTGTTCATAGTGATGAGATAAAATGACCCCTTAAAAAATTGCCACTGTTTTCACTTACACCCTTTATACATGACATGTTTACCAGATCCCTAACTCATGGCTTTCCCGACGCATTGCAAGTCTCGCTCTGTAAATCAAGACCATTATGAAGAGAGAGAAATATGTAGGGAATTTGAAAATATTTCTCAAATTCCCTACATATTTTCATCATAAATACGTTAAAATACGTTAACCAAACACCAGTGCAACTCTTCCTAAAGCCTAAACAGTGAAAAGTTACGTCCATAGTTTGAAAAGCAACGCTAGTGACGGTGTCGGACCAAATCTGAATGTTTTATTCTTAACGGCTACACGAGTTAATTGCTTAAACCCTCGTCCATCCCTAGTTTTAAACGACACTTTATTTTGGTTATCGTGGAGGTTATTGTACAGGATGTTGGTTATGACGGGGTTTGTACACGGATGTTAGGATTATCTTGATTTTCGTGCGGGAGAAAATTCGTTGATGAATCCGAGAAATAAGTTCAAATCAAATCAAATCAAATTTATTCGTAAATGTAGGTTTCAATACAATATGATGTTATAAGATGGTCTGTTCGCTACATTTTGCTCGAAAGCATACAAATACTAAAGTTTGTTGTGTCGAAACAGCAGGCACACATTTAAAAAGAAATAACTCAATTACATAATAACACACAATTCCTTACGTACTAACACACAATTATCAATGTCAAAATAATAATAAATTACCAATTTCAAAAAAAAAATTATATATCTATCTAAATGTCAGTGGTGTCCTCCATAAATTCAGTTGTGGAGTAATAACATTTAAGAATTAAAAATTGTTTCAGTTTCTTTTTAAACATATTATTATTAAGATCCTTTATCTGTCGTGGAATTTTATTGTAAGTAACTGGAGCCATTCGATATATACTTTTACGTAAGAGGGCTGTTTTACTGCGATCAACACCAAGAATGTTCGAATCCCTTTTTCTTCAGCGTGGATCAGCTGGAGCTCTTATTTTGAAAAGCTGTGGATTTGTCTTAACAGACACTGCCACCTCAAAGATGTATAATGACGGCAATGTGAGAAGCTTCAAGGATTTAAAATATGGCTTACAACTGTCCCTTGAGTGTAGATTACATATAGCGCGTACGCATTTCTTTTGTGCGATGAACACATAATTCTTGTCTGTCGAGTTACCTCAGAAAATGACTCCGTATCTTAGAACTGATTCTACGTAGCTATGGTAGGCAATAAGCACGGCGTGATGGTTCACAAATTTGGACAGCTTATGAAGAGCAAAAGCAAAACTGTTAAGTTTTTTACAAATCTCTTCAACATGCGGTTTCCACGTAAGTTGACTGTCCATCACTAACCCTAAAAACTTTGTTGTATCCGTTTTTTTAACTGAATGTCCATTGTGACTAATATTATCCGGTAGTTGTTGTCGTTGTCGTTGACTAAAATGCATTTTACACGTCTTTTCTAAATTAATTTTTAAATTATTTGACTGCAACCAATCTACAGTTTGTTTTAGCGTGTCATTGATTTCTTGTTCATAAATGTAGGACTCATCTTTTTTTATCATTATTGTACAATCATCGGCAAATAATACTGTTGGGTGATTGATACTTTTTGGAAGATCATTTATGAACACTTTTTTTTTAATTAAAAAATAAGTTCTTAATTAAAAAATAAATGTCAATGTTTTCTTACATATTTAAGGGGTCAGCGGCTGCCGGCTAGGCATCCTTTGTATGTATTTTACAGGTTGGTACTTAATACAACTTAATGTCAAACAAATACTATCCGTTTAACAGAGATAGATAGGTAAATAAATCATTTATTTATTTCATATTTTTTTATATCTCTTCTGTTAGACTAGACGCAACCTACAGAAAACATAATGTCCTGTGAAAATGGTAGCGTTTTCTTTGTCCCGTTTAGCACGTAAGCCAAATAAAGTAAATAAGCTAAACCTGAACTACTATTATCTCTTTCTTTGCATTGTACAATTGCTACACAAATTACTTTTATCAATCAAACCCCCGAAGCTGGAACAAAGCTCTATCTCTTTCATCACACGTCCCTTCCTACATCACCCTGTATACATAAACATGAGGGGCATAAAATTAAATTTATATGACAAACTATTGTTTAAAATTCAAATTGTACGTGTGAAATCTTGCCCGCCCTTAATTGTATTGACCAAAAGTCCCTCTCACGAATTACTGAGGGCAGAAAGGGTAGTCCACTCCGTTCGTGTGAGGAAACAATAATATGACGTTCGTGGAACAATAATGGCGTATGTTGAAAGGACTTGTAGGAAAGAAAGAAAATGAATGATTTTATGAAAGTGAAAATTGGATTTCAAGGTAAAGTATTTAATAAATCTTTTAAAAAAATTCTACTGATGCCTACTAATTAAAAGCTACTAAAATCATGATCCTAAGATCCGCTTGCACCACAAATGACTAAATGCATTTAGCGAATTCAAAACATCGTTCTATTTCTGTAAATCACCGAGACAAAAATTATGCAATAAATATGTTACACTTAATAGTTTTTCATAATTCTTAGCCCATCTAAGAGTAAAATCAAGTGAACTTAAATTAAAAAAATAAACTTTGTGTGACCTGGAAATCAAACACAGGACCTGAAGCGCCTTTAAAAACGCGTAAAAGCATCTGCAGATACAAATAGAAATAGAATTATAAAATAATTTATTGTCCAGGTAATACAGTAAGCAGGTTTATAATAACAACAAGTTGAGACGACATAAGTAGCTTAAAATATTGCTTGTTGTGTGTTTTTATTACAAAATATTATTGTATAATATTATTATTATTAGATGCAGGAAACATATTCCTGAAATATTTTTAAAATAAAGAATTCTTTAGTTTTCCGTATTTTGACTTACGTCCTTATCGTTCTGTACAACATCCTGATGTAGAAATACTCTTCTCCCTCCTAATGGCTTTAATAAAGGTACGAATTTACGCCCCGCCATATTTATGATTTTGTTTCGATATATTTAATTAAAATTTTAGTGGCAGCCATTTGAAATGACTGTTTCTTTGTCATTTTTGTTAATGTTATTGTTCGAATTCGTTTTTGAATTGGAATTTGGGTCATTTTTATTGTCATTTTCTGGATTATTGCAGATTTTGTTTGGATTAAAATTAGGTGTGGTTTTTGATACGTTTTTGATGTCGATTTTATTTTTTGATCATTAGATCTTTTGTGCCTTGTTTCTACAGGGTGTAACAGAAAGGTATGGTCAAACTTAAGGGTGTGGTACAGACCATCAAACTGATCAACTTTCTCCATGGGACTAACATCGTAATCGAGAAAAAAATATCAGCTGTCCCGTACAAAACTTCAATACCTACTCGACCCAAATGAATGGGATGGCTGATATTTTTTTCTCGATTACGATGTTGGTCCCATGGAGAAAGTTGTTCAGTTTGATGGTCTGTACCACACCCTTAAGTTTAGTCACACGGTCACACCTTTCTGATACGACAAGGTGTATAAATATCTTTATAATTTGGTTGAACTCCTCGGTGCCTCTAAAAGCACGTTAAGCCGTTGGTCCAGCTGTCATTCGTGGATCTTTGACAGTCGTTACGGGTCGTCAGAAGCCCGAAAGTCTGACAACCAGTCTTACCAAGGGGTGTCATATTACCCAGTTACATACTGGGTTGTGGAGGTCAGATAGGCAGTCGCTCCATGTAAAATACTGGTATTCAGCTGCATCTGGTTAGACTGGAAGCCGACACAACGTAATTGGAAAAAGGCTAGGCAGATGATGATATCGTTATAATTTGGTTTTAAAGATAAATAAACTGCAACTGTGAACAATTAAAAGCAGTTACGATAAACTTAGAAATATCTAGAATTCAAAAGTGCGACTCTTAATTTTTCAAAATTAACTATTTCCCCCGCAATTTCACCACCCAAATAATATTCACAAACGAAAATTCAAAACATGTCTTCCCTATCAATAATAGGCCACGTATTGCCAATAAATTGCACCGATGCTCCCGAAACAAGCGGCCATCGTAAAATCGATGCACTAGGTTCTTGAGTTACTGCGGGACGTACACACGAACATAAATATAACAGTAACTCATCGTGGCCGTTCGCTCCACCTGTTACAGTTAATAGATGTGCAGCGAACGGTCATCATGGGTACAACAGTTTCAATGGAGTATTTGAATGGGTTATTTGAATGTGCAGGAAGATATGTACCTATACAAGTAATAATTCCGGAGATCTTTCTTCATTGGAGAGTTATAAGTTTACAACAGCTTTGGGTGCGGAATTGGATATTGCTGTATACAGGGTGTAAGAGTAAACAGTAGCAATCTTTTAAGGGGCCATTGTACTCATCATTATGAACAACTTTTACTATGGAACCAAACCTGAAATTGAGAAAAAAAAATCAGCTGTGTGCTGACGAATTATGCGAACATAAATGTACTGAATTGTTGATTTTTTTTCGCGATTTCAGTTTTGGTCCCATAGTAAAAGTTGTTCATAATGATGAGTACAATCATGACCCCTTAAAAGATTGCCACTGTTTACACTTGCACCTTCTATAGCTTCTGTACACGATCTTTTTGGTTGGGTATGCCAATATAGCTCAATGGTCAACCTTTTTAGGGTTCCGTACCAAAATGGTAAAAAAGGAACCCTTATGGTGTGACTCAGTCTGTCTGTCTGTCTGTCTGTCACAGCTGGATATCTCAAGAACTACTAATGCTATCAACTTGAAATTTGGAAAAGTTTTAGAAGACATTTAACCAACTATTTTGCAAATAAGAAAGAATTAAAAATATTTATATATATTTTTTGTAACAGGGACTGAAAGCGGGTCTTAAAAATTCAAAGTGCGGCTACTAGGGCATGTGGGTATCATATGAAAGAACTCTGTTTGCAAATTCTCAAACATTTTTTTTAGACCGCATAATTTTCGACTTTTGATGAAAAATGTTGTAGGAAATCTAGGTTCTAACACTTTAATAAAACGAGTTATGGGCTTTTTAAAATGTATAGATTATTATTAGCCAATTAAAAGTCACTAGGAAGTTTATACGTCCGTCTTTCTTAAGGCGCTAACGAGAAGTGAAGTACTACTAATGGTGGGTAGTATTTATGTAATAAGTAGGTACCTACGATATATCGATTATTATAAAATCGACTAAAGATTGATTTTTGTAAATAATTAAATCAAATAAATCAACACGCCCCCTCAAAAATTAATCTACCAATTATACAAAAAAAAAAACTTAAATCAAAGTAGGTAATACCTAATTGACCGGAACATATTCACTTCCTAGTGTTTGCTGGGAATACATCATGGTCCAACATTTGCTGCCAAGGATTAAGGAAAACCCAGAAAACCTTAATCAAACCACTTCATTAAATTATTCTTAATAATAATTAAATTAATCATAAATCATATTATTATGTAGAATCACTAAACATTCAATGAGTATCTTATTCGAAGCCCATTTTACTTCTCATCGCTTGAAAAGTGATAGCGGTTAATGCCTTGGTCAGAACATCTGCCAACTGCTGAACTTTTGGAATGTAATTTTATTTTATTACATTTTTCTCAATCTGTTCCTTAGAAAAATGATACTTTATTTCTATGTGTATTGTACGTTTGTGATGGGTTGGATTATTTGCAATGCTTATGCAGCTATTTTTATCCTCATAGAATATGATAGATTTAATTATATCTATCTTAATACTAACTGCTAGTGATTTAAGCCCTAAAGCCTCCCATGACAGTTTCATACAATGCCATACAATCTGCCTCAGTTGAAGAGGCAGCAACTGACATTTGTTTCTTTGTACTCCAGGTTTGCTTGCAGCTTGAAATACCCAGTTGTACTTTTCCTGTCATTTGAATCACTGCCACCCCAATCTGAATCTACGTAGCCACATATAATGTTAGTGTAGGCACATCTTTTACCTATAACTTAATTTTAAATTAACAGTACCTTTCAAGTACCGAAGCACTCTCTTTACACACTGCCAGAGTTCTATACTATTTTTGTTCGTATACCTTCTCAGTATATTAACGCTTGTAAGTAATTAAATCTGGACGAGTGCATAACATGACATACATTAAACGTTCTATAACGTTTCAACATGTATCATTATATATTTTTCTTCAGAGTTTAATGCGTCATAATTAAGTTTATTTTCCATTGGTGTATTGACAGGTTTACAATCGTGCATATTAAATTTATTTAATACCGTTTATATTTATGCACTTTGATTTAATGCTATTTCACTACATGCTTGTAATTTTTATACCTAGAAACTTTTTTTTTTTTTTTTAATCTGTCTAAAAAGTCATTTTGATTTTACTCATTAAATACCTTTTAAAATTATTAATTGTTTCAATATCAGCACATACTATTAGGTTAAAACACCTTTAAATAAAATGACATAATTATATGCATAGGTATGTATATCTCCATTGTCTAGCAAATATTTGAATGAAGAATTTTGAAAACCTATTTCTTTATGAGATAGATCGAAAACTTCAAACCAACATTTAGCTGCCTGCATTTTTCAGCCCGTAAAGTTTATTTAATTTAACACATAATTATCTAAGATACCCTCAGGGCCTTTCATATAATATCTTCCTTTAATTCGTCATTTAGGAAGGCAGTTTTGACATCCTTAAGACGAACTAGCAAACTAAATTGATTCGCAAAAGTAAGATACATCTAAAACTAGCTATTCTTGCTAATACTGGTGCGAAAGTTTCATTATAGGCCGTGAGGTATTCTTGACCGAAACCCCTTGCACAAGTTGTTTTTTTTTTTATCTTAAAGGTTTTCTAAATTCATCATGTTTTACAGAAAACATCCATTTACAATAAATTGACAATGTTTTTATTTTCAGGTGTTGGTATTAAAGTCTAAGTATTATTTAGCTTTAGAGAATTTAGTTCGTCCCTACTGCACTTTCCCACTGAGATCTGTTTTGATCTCTTCTAATGAATTTGGTATTTTACATAGAATAGACTGAGCACACAAAATTGCGATCATCATCATCGTCTTCACTAAACGACTTTTGAACCTATTGCATCATCTAACGTCAGGATTTTATTTGTGTTTTCTTTTGGTGAAGATGGGGTATCAAAAAGTATATCATTTATTTGCTCCGATTCAATTTTATATTATCATGGTTTAATTTGCAAACTTTACTAGGACACTCGTGCTAATCAGATTTAGACCATAGACGTATCTGATATAGAACTGTCAGAGTTATGAGACTTGACCGGCACTGACTTGGATATTACATCATCAGCTTTGCCGTGAGAATTTTTAATATTCCCTTCAGACTTGAGGTCTGGGCTGCATTGAAGAAAACCAGTCTCATCAACAATAACATCCCTGACTACTATGTAATTTTTCGCACTCTGGGTTCCAAACTTTATAGCGTTTGGTTCATAACCCACAAGTATCCCTTTCCATGATTTTTCATCAAACTTGGTCTTACTGCTTTTATTATGAACGTAAGCAGTTGAACCAACCTTCAAATTTTTTTTTTTTAATTTGAGGTTGTGTATCATGTCACATTTCGAATGGTGTTTTTGAAAACTTTCAAAGTTTTAATTGGGGTCAAAATAATCAAATAAACAGCAGTTGGTACTACCTATCGCCCCAAAACACTTTGTCTAATTTAGCACTGCTTAAACGAGCTTTTCCATTATGTAATGGTTCCGACCATACGTTCAGAAACGCCATTCAACTGTGGTATTCTCGGAATTTTTAAATGTTATGATATCCCTCTCTCTACACAATAACCTTTCATTTCAGTCGATAGATATTCGCCACCATTATCGCAGCATAAGTTGACTAATTTTAAATTAAACTTAGCCTCGCTTTTAGCCACGAATCAAAAAACAGCAAACACGTCTGATTTATAGGTGGGTTAAACAATACGTAACAAAGTACCTAGTGTGTATACTCATCAACAAAAAGTACAAAGTAGTTTTTTTAATTTGTCGTTAGTTGGGGGTATAAACAGTAACAATAGTCCACAAATATCTGAGTGCACAATAAATAATAGTTGTTTAACATGACTATTACTTTTGACCTGATATGAACGGAAATCGACTTTGTTTCCAATTTATACAGGCCTCACCTCCGTGGGCCTCACACAATTTATCATCCAGGCTCGCATAACAGTTTCAATTTGGCTGGTGTCATCAACAATTTTATTATTATTTTTTTTTAAATTTCGATGAATTAATTTTTACTAATTATGACCAAAGCCATAATTTGTACATACTGCACACTTGAGAAACACATTGACACTTATTTACAGATGCCATTAAGTCTACAGCAATTAAATTATTTTTCAACATACCTTGCATGATAGTTTTATTAACCTTACGTATTTGGGCTCCTCGCTCGTCGACAATGACTGTCAACCCTGCTCCTTGCATTTTCGTTAAGAACAACAGGTGGTACCGCAGCACAGAAGAGCACGTCCTCCAAAACTTCTTGAACGCCCATGTTGCTGGTCACATACATCGTTCCCTGAAATAAATTCACCATTTTAAGCAATAGAAATTTTAATGGCGTTTGCAAGACGGTGTGACTAATGAAAAGATCTTCCCTGTTTATAATATGGTCCGATGTTCCAGAAACCAACAGGAAAGTATCTTCCATTATGATCCGCTTGATAGTCTGCCATCATAACAGCAAAGCCAGAAAAATAGCTCGACGTGGATGGTTCACTGATTCCAACTGCCTGAACCGTCCTTGTCCTCTCCGTATTTTCTGCTGCTGCTGTAATGTTTGAGCTCTGTTGAAGTAGAAGCAGTTGTTTTTCACATGCTTCTTGCGGACACAGTGATAACACTTCATGAACTGAGACTTATTCTTCTGCTTGTTAACTTCCTAGTTGAAGCTATTATTCCCTTTATTATTTTGAGAATTATCGAATTTTGTTTTTCGAAATTCCTGTCCATTTTTCCCTCAAATTGCAAAACTTTTGACACTGGTATCACTGGACTCATTTTTAAACTTGACTTCATGATCCAAAAGCCTTGGTTTAACGAATGCTAGCATTAAATTATCCTCCGATAAAGTTTCGATCGCAGTTATAACGCCATCATAAATTGAGGGTAGGTTGAGCAACAAATGCGTGGCGTGGCGTCTTGCCGTACCGTATAATATACTGTAGTCTTTGGTGCCAGCTAACAATTCGATGATGAACTTTTTTTTTTTTTTTTTGCACCTTTTATCACGTCCATTTCACTTGACAATGCCCATATTTTTTATTTAAATTTTAACCACTTATATTGCAGTAAAAACGTAACCTGGGCCCATAACCTGTAGGAAATCTAGGTTCTAACACTTTAATAAAACGAGTTATGGGCTTTTTAAAATGTATAGATTATTATTAGCCAATTAAAAGTCACTAGGAAGTTTATACGTCCGTCTTTCTTAAGGCGCTAACGAGAAGTGAAGTACTACTAATGGTGGGTAGTATTTATGTAATAAGTAGGTACCTACGATATATCGATTATTATAAAATCGACTAAAGATTGATTTTTGTAAATAATTAAATCAAATAAATCAACAAATGTAAAAAAAAAACCGTTCCCCCCCCTTATCTCCGAAGTTTGCAAAGATAAAAATCTGAAATTATTCTATGTAATAGAACTTTATGTAAAGATTACAGGAAAAATAAAACGATGTCTCTAAATAGCACACTTTTTCAGAAATCGGAAAGGAACCCTCGGTGCGCGAGTCCGACTCGCTCTTGACCGGTTTTTTTATCCAACGTATTTATACTTCTACGAAAAAAATGGCAGGACTACGCAATACCCAATTCAGAGGCAACTAATGCAGAAGTTTAAGTTAGCACGTTAGTTGAAAGGTATCCACGAACCTTACAAAAGCAGAGTGGAAAAAACTAAAGGAAAACACAATCTGATTTACAAACCAAACCATAGATACATAGCCTGTCAATTTACCAATAAAACATACCACGATTGACAAGATTATCTTAACGAACGACGGCCTTTAGAATTCAGATAATTAAGTATCTCCATTAAGAAAAACCTTACTCAAATAGTGTGTACAATATAAGCCGGTAACGGTTCCCATCCGGTTGTTTACCGACTGTCCGGTACGACGTGTCGTTAAGGCAGATATTGTGCTACCCTAGTTTACAAAAATAATACTATGTGATTACCTATTGCGTAGATATTTGTATTTCGGGTAAATAAGATTTTATGTACGCTTCGGTGTTGTAAGGAACTAACATTACCTATGTATTTTTCTTTCATATGTAACAGAGCTGAGTCTTCAGCATCATACATAGTCATCATATATAGTCTTCGTCTTTCTAACTACATTGTTCTCACATGTATATTTTCAATATGAACGATGTAACCAATACTTTGTAAAATATTTGATTTAAAAGAGTGTCCGTGGAGTTACTTGCCCGTTCTTCTCCATAGGGATCTACTACACTTTGGAATGGGCAACTAGATTCATCTTTCTGACTGACCGACCCAAGACCGACACCTTGATAGTTCAAAAGTGCCTGTAATTGGTTTATTTGAAATAAATACTTTGAGTTCATAAGGATAAGTAAATGTTCAGTCACTGACTTGGTCTCATCCACCGCTACATAGGATATACGATAGGCAAAACAAATACAAAAAAATCAATTCAAAATACCAAATTACCCCTAATCACGACAATCACAATCAAAATTAAACCATTCCATCAAAAAAAGCAAATCGAAACAAATTAACGGATCCTATAAAATCATCGCGCGTTGAAAAGCGAATATACAGACAATAAACAATGGCACGGTGTCCCCTTACAACAGCAGATCAAACACATTTTCAATTCTCATCAAAAAAGTAAAGCGTTATGACATTCCTAATAAAAACCGCTCGCAATATTCGTTGTACTCACAGCAATATCGTAATGAACACCCTGTATACACGGCAGCCATTTAATCTCGCACCTGTATCAGCCTGTATACTGGTGGTGTGAGTTAGAGTTGACCAGCGATTGGGTAAGTTTTTTTTTCAGTGTTATAATGGTATAAGCTCGAGTGGGACTGGGCTGGTCATGTCTGCCGCATGTCAAATGACAAACGGGCTAAGAGAACCACCGATTGGGTCCCACTAAACGCACGACGACATCGCGGCAGGGCGAGACGAAGACGAGCTTGACTCCTACCGAAAGGACTGGCCCACACTAGCACAAGACAGAATTGTGTGGGAAAGCGAGAGAGAGGCTTTTACCTGCCTTGGAACTGTGCAGGCTAGTTAGATTAGATTAGATAATGGTAATGAACGACATAGCTTAGAGTAACATCGGCAAAATTCGTAAAACCGATCACGACCCGAACTGAGTGCGCCTTCAACATCACCGATCTTTCACCGATCTGCTTCAGGCGAAAATGATCTTTACGCAAACGCAATAACTTGTAAAGTCATATAACTAAATAAATTCGTAAAATTGAAATGAATGAATGCAAATTTTCAAATGTATGCTACATCTAAGTTGATGACTCCAATTGCTGTACGTACTCGAATGCCTCTTCCAAGTTGCATCAATACCAATTACCCATACATATTGCACCAATTACGACGACGATTATAGAACTTGAAACATAGGTGTGATCAGTTGTCATTGGGTAAATAAGCAGTGGTAGTCCTTGGAAATCAGAAAGGCAGTAACAAACAGCTTGCAAAAAAAACCATACACGAAGAAATAAGAATGTTAGAGCCAAATCTGAAGAACTAGAGAAAGTTTTGATGTGTAAGGAAAATACAATCAAAATGATTAGAATCACATTGTGAAATATAAAAGGCCATTCCCACCCGCTGCAACCCATCCCTTGCGCCGGATCCCGCTGACGGGTCGGTCGCTAAACGGTCGGCAGTTTGGTTGTCCTAAGCAAATAACCCGTGCCATCTGCGTAAGGGTGTTTCACATTAAAACATTGTTTAGCAATCCGACATGCGTCATTAGTGCGATCTGCTGACCCAGCTAATAACTGACACGGTGTTTTTTTACTAGATTACGTCACCAGTATTCTGTGAAAAGTCAAATGGAATGCTGCTTGGAATTTAATCAGTCTCTGGGATCATTTATTTCTAATTGGTCCAAAGAACACTACTGGTCAAAATTAAATTATGTTCTAAAACTAGATGAGTTCGGTGTTTCCTGACGTACTACTACTCTGAGAAGAAAGAAAGTAAACAGAAAGCAAAGAAAGAGAATACGTTTATTTGCGGTAAATATGACGCAAAAAAAGAACAAGTTGGGAGAAAATCTGCGTCACAACCAAAACGGCCATCGCTCAGCATAATGCTGCAACCCTATGAGAGACAGGCCCCAGCGCTGGTTTTCAGGGACAGCCGACGTTGACGTGATGACGTCAACCGGTGCAGCATACAAAAAAGAACGAAACAAACACAGAGGTCAGCCTCTTGAAGATTATGTCTGCCACACATAATCTTGGTCAGGCTATATGAGGACCATGCAGATTTCTCGCAATCAGGATGGCAATCAATCCATGATTGCTTCTGAGATGATAATGCATTTGCAATGCCTCTGAGATGGCAGTGCAGCTGAGATGACTTTGGTATTGAAGATAATTATTAGGCTCATGAAACGTAGGGTATCTAGGCATTCTGCTTCTACTAGTCTTTGTGGCGTCCAATAATTGAATTTGCATTTGGGCTTCTGATGAAAATATTGTTGAGCTTCATTAGAATTGACAAAAGGCTAAGGCTCTTGTAGTGCGTGGCAGTGATGAACTTGCTGAGAGGCAAGTAGACTGCCAAAAATAAAGGAGTACTGTAACTCATTTGTAGGTATCTGATGTCTGATTGACAACAAGTACCTACGAGTTTTTAATAACTAAAACTGATCGCAATCCATTATAAATGTTCAAATCAGAAAACTTTGACCTCGTAAAAACCGAATCGATTTATTTAATACACTTCAAAAGTCCAATACGAACGCATCCATTTTACATTTCTACCTTCTATATTCAAAAGTTGGCGTTATCTGTGCAATGTAACTTTCCCGCCAATCGCAATCGAACGTCAATGTCTGCGGTGAAGAAATTAAAAGTTTGTCAGTTGGCCTCGAGCGGTCGACGGCGCCGGTCGTTCTGCCAATAGTTTGATTACTAGAATGTCAGAGAATCTAGATGGCTTTTATATACAGCTACGTTTATATTTTTATTTAGTATTTCTGTTTAAAATTCTTTAAGCAAAAGTTTGATTAGTAACCCCATTTTATGAATTGACTTGTCAATCAACGTTAAAAGCATGACCACAAAATAGTGTTGTGCTTAGTTACAGTATAGTTTTAGAATCTGTCATGAAAGTAATTAACAAAACAAAACATGAATAAAATCATGTCAATGACTAATTAAATTGCTGTTTATGACCGAATGCATTATAAAATCTCACTGTCCGTCCAAAGCCTCAATTTTTATTGCTATCTCAAGGCGATGACTCGCACAACTTATAATTTGATGAGGTCCCGCGGATCTTTTCGCAACTTTTCACGGAGCATGAATATTAAGGGCTTCCCTTTTTGGCGCCCACCGCGGGACTAGCTTATTATTTCTTCCGTTAATGTCAACTGATAATTTTTTGAATTTTGTTTATTTTTCTGAATGTAAATGGCAATTCGCTGCTTTTGTAAGTACATGATGAAAGATTATGGCATAGATTAGAAACAACTGCGTTGGCAGTACGAATGCTATCTCTGTTTATTGGAAGGAAACTGTGACTCGTTTTTAGAAATAGAAACGGTTATTAATGTCAAGGAGGAACATCATAATCTGCCTAGCCTTTTCGCAACTATGGTGGTGTCGGCTTTCAGTCTAACCGGATGCAGCTGAATACCAGTATTTTACATGGAGCAACTGCCTATCTGACCTCCACAACCCAGTTACTGGGTAATACGATACCCCTTGGTAAGACTGGTTGAAAGACTTTCGGGCTTCTGACGACCCGTAACGACTGTCAAAGATCCACGAATGACAGCCAGGACAAACGGCTTAACGTGCTTTCCGAGGCACGGAGGGGTCTCGGTATGTAAAGATGGTCTTTCATCCACGGCCCAACCGCAGTAAGCGTAGCTTAACCTGATCGATCGACCCGTGCGGCTGTTATTACTTAGCCACGAGCCAATCATTCAATAATTTGTGGCTTTAGTAAATACTACCAGCTTTTTACTTGGAATGGCAACAATATCCCTCTTTGTAAAGGAACAGCAAAATTACACGACTCCCGTAATTTTTCTCTTACATAGTTTGACGCCATGTTGCCCCTTGGAGAAATCACAGTACGACGATATGAGAGCCTAATTATACATATCTGAAGACGCGGGATTAATTGAACCACGATGAGGTTTAAAATTGTACTTAGACATAGAGGGTGGGTGTGCATTTATTTTGTGGTTTTTGGAGGTATGTGGGTGTAGGAACTTTTTTGAAGGTTTTGCTTTAGTGAACCTCTCTAATAAGTTGCTTAAGATATAATGCAGTTCATAATGATAGTCGGTAGGTAATGATGATGACTAAAAATATTTTTTTTGTTGTAGATTATTAGCTAGCTAGGAGCTACTGGGGCATGTGGGGTATCATATGAAAGAGCGCTGCTTGCAAATTGTCAAACATTTTTTTAATTTTTTTTAGGCCGCATAGTTTTCGACTTTTGATGAAAAATTAAAAAAAAAAATAGCGTCACCCCCCCTTATCTCCGAAGTTTTCAAAGATAAAAATCTGAAATTATTCTATGTGATAGAAGTTTATGTAAAGATTACAGTAAAAATAAAACGATGTCTCTAAATAGCATACTTTTTCAGAAATCGGAACGGAACCCTCGGTGCGCGAATCCGTCTCGGTCTTGACCGCTTTTTTTACGGTAATAAAAAGATTACGGCAAAATGTGGCATGACGTCACGCCTTGCTAGATTTTATACGTACAAGTGACGTAGCGAGCCCCCACTCCCCAACTTTAATGCGTGATAGCTAAGTATTTTTTGATTAATATGATAAAGCAAAAAATACGTGTTTAATATTTTTTTTTATATAACTCACTGACGGTCTAAATAGAATTTCTTTTTTAGGGTTCCGTACCAAAATGGTAAAAAGGAACCCTTATGGTGTGACTCAGTCTGTCTGTCACAGCTGGATACCTCAAGAACTACTAATGCTACTTATCAACTTGAAATTTGGAACAGTTTTAGATAACGTTTGCCCAACTATTTTGCAAATAAGAAAGAAATAAAATATGTATGTTTTTTTTTGCAATAGGGACTGAAAGGGAGTCTTAAAAATTCGAAGTGGGGCTACTACGTTTTTCTTTTTTTAGGCCGCATAGTTTTCGACTTATGACGAAAAATGTTTAAAATAATACCGTTCCCCCGTTATCTCCGAAGTTTGCATAGAGAAAAATCTGAAATAATTTTATGTGATTGAAGTTTATGTAAAGATTGCAGGAAAAATAAAACGATGTCTCTAAATACCACACTTTTTCAGAAATCATCAACAAAAATTTAATATAAATGATGGTACGGAACGGAACCCTCAGTGCGCGAGTCCGACTCGCTCTTGAGCGGTTTCTTTTTACCCAGGCATCGTCCTTATTCCAATAGGTAAAAAAAAAAAATAAAAAAAAAATAAAAAAGGTTTATTGCACATTAAATATCATACATGGTTATGAACTCTTGACTTCCAAACTAAGTAAAACTTGTTTTATGGAAATCAAGGTGCTCTCTCATTCTATAGGCATAATTGAGTACAATAAAAGTAAAGGATGCATGCAGCAGACAACAAATTAAAATAAAATAAAACCAAAAAGAAACACTAACAAAAAAAAAAAAAAAAAATAAAAAGTAGGTATGATAAAATTATGTTGTTTGGTACCTAGTAGGTACCTACCTACTCACATCAAACAAGAAATAACCAATATCAAAGATTTGGTTTCTGTTTGCAAGAACCAATTCCTATAAACAAAAGCGCTGGAAGTGGGCTTAAAATCCATGAAAAAAAAGGTGAGCTCTTTTTATTATTTTTCTTTCATTTCCCAGGAATATTTTGTTTATTCTACCCGCAAAATACTAAGTTTTGTATATTTTTGTTGGTTGAGAAAAGTTAGTTCATGAGGCTGTTGGGCCATGAAGCCAGCGATTTCTAGCCTATACTGACGTTGTCGAAGATGTGTTATTGGCAGTGGTTGCTGCGGTACTTGGACTTTATGAGAGGTCATGTCCGCCCAGTGACGGGCCGCCGCACGGTGATCGAAGAGTTTAAAAAAAGGCGTTTCACGAGTGGATCACCCCAGTTGGCGTGCAATTCCCGGCGAGTCTACAACCACAGAAACAGTGTCCGTGCGTAAATGCTACGCTCGAACTAACGTAACTGAGACTGACTGAGATTTCGAAGTGCGCGTAACAAGTATCAACGTGTGCATAAGTCCTAATAACTACGTATTTTTAACCCCCGACGCAAAAAGAGGGGTGTTATAAGTTTGACCGCTATGTGTGTGTGTGTGTGTGTGTGTGTGTGTGTGTCTGTGTGTCTGTCTGTGGCACCGTAGCGCTTAAACGGGTGGACTGATTTGGATGCGGTTTTTTTTATTTGAAAGCAGGTTTTCCAGCGATGGTTCTTAGACATGTTTTATCAAAATCGGTTCAGCCGTTTCAAAGTTATTTGCTCTTTTGTTAGCTGCGGTAGTAGGGATCTTAGACGCGTAATGGGTATTTACTTTACTTTCAAACCTTAGTGTGACCTAAAATTTGAAACATCCATGTATGCTATCTATCTATGCAAGATTATGGAATTGTTGGTCTGATGCTGCAGCTAGGATATCCAGCACTAGTGTGCTGGATACACTCTTGAAAAATTGATAGCAGAAATGTCGTGTTTGGATTCATTTACATCAGTATTTGATTCTATATACAATGCAATGGTGGCAACAGGATGAGCTGATGCTGCAGCCAGGATGTCCAGCACACTAGAAGACTCTTGAAAAAGTAATAGCAGATATGTCGTGTTTGGATTCGTTTTGATCAGAATTTTATTCTACATACAATGCAATGGTGGCAACACGATGAGCTGATGCTGCAGCCAGGATATCCAGCACACTAGAATACTCTTGGTAAAATAATATAGCAGATATGTCGTGTTTGGGTTCGTTTTGATCAGTATTTGATTCTACATACAATGCAATGGTGGCTACACGATGAGCTGATGTTGCAGTCAGGATATCCAGCACACTAGTACACTCTTGAAAAAAAAATAGCAGATAGTAGTGTTTGTATTCGTTTTTTTATCAGTATTTAATTCTATTTGCAGTACGATGGTGGCATCATTATAAGTTAATGTTATGTGCAGAGAAACTTAACATTCTGCAGTATTAAAAATTCATTTCTGTATTGTTAAATTGTTTAAAAAGTTTAAAAAGGTTAAAATAAAAATTAAATTAAAAATTTAAAAAACCCCCAACGCAAAAAAGAAAAGAGAACATTTAAAAAGTCAAAAATAATACCTATCGTTGAGCCATCAAATTCGATTGAGTAATACCTATATATATTTTAATTACAGAAATTGATGGATGGCACGATAAGGTTTGCTCATTGAAATGGCGCTATAATGTCACGGCGGGGTACCGCATAAGTAAGTCAGACCCTTCACTTGATTGACTATGTACATTATGCGGTACCCCGCCGCGAAATTATAGCGCCAATTCAATGAGCAAACCTTATCGTGCCATCCATCAATTTCTGTAATTAAAATATATATAGGTATTACTCAATCGAATTTGATGGCTCAACGATAGGTATTATTTTTGACTTTTTAAATGTTCTCTTTTCTTTTTTGCGTTGGGGTTTTTTTAAATTTTTAATTTAATTTTTTGTTATTTCCTACATTAGTTTGATTGTGGCAGTAAAAAATAAATAAAAAATAAATAAATAAAATGAAATAAAATATAAAAATTAAATATGATAAATAGGAATTGTGCATTTTGATAACATGATACAATGTGGAAGGGACATCGACGCGCAAACGGTTACACGTATTCAGTACATCATCTGAGTCCCCCTTTAGATAAAATTTTCATAGGTTATTAAATCAAAAATCTGCAGTTTCCTACATAGTGCAATACCTACACTGGTCAAAATGTATGGAACAGGAGGTTTTTTTTTAATAAACGATGAAAAATTTATTTAATATCACTGGGGGGCTCAGAATGATGTACTGAATACGTGGTAACTGTATTCACGTCGATGTATTCCACCCTGTATGTCGTACCTTTGTGCTTATATTAAATTATTATTATACTAATCTGTGTGTTTTCTCACATAAGTGTGAACGTTCAACGTTACACTTTACGGGCCAGATTTAATAATTACTTAATTTAATCATTTAATTCAAGCAACAAGACAAGTGTTAGTATTATTAGCTTCAGCTTTATACACACTTAAAATAAGCCCATTATTTTGTATACCGTGTATTAATTTATATATATAAATTAGAAGCATTTTTTTTTCAATTTTTGTGAACGTGAGTACCATGGGACTGTTTATTATTGTATTATGATCTAAGTAAGTTTGACTTGAAAGAGCATGGCAGTTGAGAGTTTGTTATTCTCACTTAAATGTCTCGCTGATGGTGGCGTGTGTGTTGGATCATTCGGTTCCCTACAAAATGGTTGAGCTGGATGGTGCTGATCCACGCGTCACGCTCGTGAACGGGCGCCGTCAGTTGAGACTGGTCATCTATTCTCACTTAAATGTCTCGCTGATGGTGGCGTGTGTGTTGGATCATTCGGTTCCCTACAAAATGGTTGAGCTGGATGGTGCTGATCCACGCGTCACGCTCGTGAACGGGCGCCGTCAGTTGAGACTGGTCATCTCTTATCTGCCAGGCCTTTTTTTAATTTTTTTTTTTTCTTGGTTTTAAGTATTTTTTTACATTGTTCTCACATGTAAAAAAAAAACAAATATAATGTACCCATGATGTTGTAATACTTATCTTGATTCAAAAGAGTGTCCGTGGAGTTTCTTGCCCGTTCTTTTCCATAGATCTACGTTTTGGAATAGGCAACTAGCTTCAACTTTCTGACTAACTGACCGACTCTTTGACAATTCAAAAGTGCCAGTAATTGGTTTAATTGAAATAAATGCTTGAGTTTGAGTTTTGAGTTTGAGTTTGACCGATTTTATATTTTTATCAATGAATTCTTGTATTTTCGTCATTAACTTAATTCTCACTAAACAAGCAACTTTTATACATCAGCAATGTACTTTGACTGTAAACACTTCTTGTCCCTGTTCCGAACTATAATGAATATGAACTCTTTCTTCGTGGCCTCACAAATAAAAGGGCTTGGGAGTCTCCATCAAACTGTAGGCGAGCCCCAGAGAAATCAGCGGAGTCCATATGTGCCGCTGTTAATTAGCTTGCCTACGTATACATATATAGCTTATATCGCCGCGAATAATTAAAATATTGAGGAAAAACGTCTTGCCTGCTTCCTCGTATTCTGATTTCGATTAAATTGTGGTTTGATTCAAGTTACTTTTACAATCAATATTTTATAACGAAAATAGAAGAGAAGCTCGTGGCTATGTAATAACAGCTGCACTGGTTGTTTGCCGCGGTTGGTCCGTAGATGGGTGACCATCTTTACATACCGAGACTCCTCCGTGCCTCGGAAAGCACGTTAAACAATTGGTCCCGGCTGTCATTCGTGGATCTTTGACAGCCGTTACGGGTCGTCAGAAGCCCGAAAGTCTGACAACCAGTCTTACCAAGGGGTAACGATGCCCAGTTACTGGATTGTGGAGGTCAGATAGGCAGTCGCTCCATGTAAAATACTGGTATTCAGCTGCATCCGGTTAGACTGGAAGCCGACCCCAACATTGTTGGGAAAAGGCTAGGCAGACTGATTGATCTTGTAACGAAAATGATTAAATCTCTTGTCAAATATCATGTTTTTTTATGAGACAAAGCTATAGATAAAGATTGATGATTGGTAGTTCAGCTTTAGTTATTCAACAATAATGCTATTTGATATTTGACAGAAATTAACAGACAGGGTTGGTCAGGGTTTCAGATCCCGCGGGTCACAACGCCGGTGTATGTAATGAGATTTTTCAGCTATTCTCTTGGTATATCCCTCCTTAAATACCTAGAAATTTTCATATTCTCACTTAGAGGAATAGAAGGCAATTAGAATATAAAATTTGTGTTATGATTAGCCCAGGAAAACATCATGAGGAAACAGGCATGTCCTAGTACCAACAAAAATTAAGATTTGTAACATCTGCCAACCCGCACTGGGCCCGCGTGGTGGACAGCGCGGCGTGGTGGACGCGTGGTGGTTACAGCCCACTCCCTCTCACAGAGAGGAGGCCTGTGTCCCAGCAGTGGGAACAGTATTAACCATGCAGTTTACCAATTCTTTCGACAAAAAATTCTGTAGGTAACGGAAAAGCGACCAGTGCATTTTAATTTGCAGCTGGCAACATAGAATCTCCATGAAACGTTAACTGGCTATTAAATACTTACAGAAAACCAGAGGATCGTATTCGAAACTAGAAATCTTTAAAAAAGGAACGTTCTATCAAAGCTAGAAACGGTTAGCAATAAAGGCGCGCTCTGATTGGTCGGCGAGGTGGTAGACGGAGGGTGCATTTGCACAAAGGTACAGAAATATGTGACCGGTGCTAAACATTAACGATTATAGTCGCCAAGTCACGTCTAATTGCGAAAGAGGATGGGATTATGCAGAAGTGTATGCAATGGTCTACAGGACTGACTGATTTTTAAGCTAGCAAAGACGTTTTTTTATGCCGTTTCTTAAATCTTAAGCAAATTTCCTTACTTTGGTCATAATCAACAATTAAACAACCATGTCTTAAAATTAAACGTCGATTTATGTGTATCAAAAGTAAGCACGTTACATAATTATTTGATGCACATCAATCAATGCACTCATTGCAATACCTGTGCACTTGAGAATCTTATGAGTGCATCCAGTGACCGGAGTTCACGTATTTGAATTTTGAGCCAAACATTTAAGTAGTATGAAATTTTTACCACAAATCGTGATACTCAAAGAAGAAGATTGCACTAAACAACCCAAAAAACTACAATTTTCGTTAAAAAATGCATCTTCTGCATAGAAAACAGCACACTCTAACATAACACCATCCATGCTAATTGTAAGCGCGCGTTATCGCGAGACAAACGTGCTGGCTCCGCAACGCATAATCGTTACCACTTTTTCGTTTCGGGAAATTAGCGCCTTTTTGCATTGTCTCGTCCCCGATAGAGACTGTTGTGTATCGCTATTGCCATTGCTTTGTTCTTTGTTCTTTTTACTATTGCCGTACGTAATTGGGACTGAGTATAATTGACTTGACTTTTTGTGATGGTCTGTTGTTTGAAGAGGATGCTGTTATTGTACTGATTTAAGGAATGCAATCAAATGTCTAATACCAGTTTCTGAAAGATTAATATGTTGATTAGCCATTTGTTAACAGGCTGTTAATCTGTCGAATCAAATAAAAAATATAAGTAGGTAATTTTTTGGATGTCAATTTTAGTCAGTCAAACACAATATGAATTTATATTCTTATTGGCATACTTTTGGTTGGGTTTCAGAAAACCAGCTGGGTAATAGTAACATACATAAAATGACAATTGATCGCATTTTCTTTCATTTTGACAGTTCAGCCAAGTTCATTGCGTTATTTACGTTGTTGAGCAAACGAATTTATTAAACCTATGAAGCAATGGATTAGAAAATATCCTTCGAAACTCTCGGATTGTAATTGAAACTGTTACGCAATCAGGGTGCTGGTGTAAGTCAGAATGTATTGTTTTTACTAGGAACCAGAACTAAAAAGCGAAGCAACATATTATATTTATAACCGATAAGATTCACCACAATCCCGCCATTATGGTAAGTGATGATACGATCGTCGACGGTGCACGCTTTAAAAGTAGCTAGCCCATTCACTAGAGAATTGAAGTCTCAGGTAGATATCAGAAACAAAAAAAAAAAAAAAGGTAGATATCAGAAAAGATAGACTCCGACGAGGAGTTGAACACAACGACATATTAGCACTTCCCAATCAAATGACTATGCGAAAGGCGAATTCCCTCGCCAATCATTCTTTCAGCCCGCTATATAGATACAGTAGGAGAGGCGATCAGCCTGTGGAATTACTGATGTGACCTATTCTTTTCGGAAAACACTTCAATCCTTAGCAGTACGCACAGTAAATTAAATCTACTAGTGCACTTACATGGGCAGCTAAAATTGCGCCATTCTTAGCGATTTGTATATAGAAAATCTTGGAAAATATTGCTGTAAATTGCAGTGTTGCCGAGATGTCACAAATTGCCAAAAAATGCCAAAGACAACACATCAGCACTTCCCGAATCAAATGACCATAACATATCTGAATTCCCTCGCCAATCATTATTTCACCCGCCATCTTTCTGCAGAAAAATGGCGTATACATTAGGAGGGGCGATCACTCTGTGCAAACGTAGAAAACCTGGAGACTCCCAGGTCAGAGCTATCGCAAAACATAGACGCCAGCAAGCAGTTGAATGCATGATTGTAAAGACCCACCACAGAACAAATGAAAAAGTTTCGGAAAATCAATTAAAACTGTCTGGTGTAAAAAAATATAACTGAACGTATTTTGTTTTTTTTACTATTTTTATTACAAATCATTAAACTATGGTATGTTAAAAACTGGTTGCTTTACAGGATGAATAATAAATAGATATTTTATATTGTTTTTAAATGTTTTGGGATGAGGTGGGTTTCTATAATCATCTTGTTACAAGGAATGTTTTTACAATCAAAGTTTAATTTGTGCTAGTGTTTCATAACGACAGCGGAAGGGCTAAGAACAAATTTAGTTACTGAACGTCAGTGGTTCAAACTATCGTCAAAAACTTCAATATTGACAACTGAAAGTTTCTGGTGTTTCCACATGTTTGGTTGTAAGAACACACCTCATCCAGGGATAAGGTGGGTTTTTATATTACTGTGGAATGCTTGTATGACTGAGGTTTGTTTTTACACTCAAAAAGTTTGTTATGCCCTAGAGAAAATAAATCTGTCATAAACAGAATTTCGGAAAAAGTGGTCTGAGGTGGGTTTTTATAATCATGCATTCAGTTCCACTTCTTACCAGTGGTGCACCTACATAGCTCAATTCTTGGCCATTTCTATACAATAGGCGTTATTATCATGCATTCAGTTCCACTTCTTACCAGTGGTGCACCTACGTAGCTCAATTCTTGGCGATTTCTATACAATAGGCGTTATAATCATGCATTCAGTTCCACTTCTTACCAGTGGTGCACCTACGTAGCTCAATTCTTGGCGATTTCTATACAATAGGCGTTATAATCATGCATTCAGTTCCACTTCTTACCAGTGGTGCACCTACGTAGCTCAATTCTTGGCGATTTCTATACAATAGGCGTTATAATCATGCATTCAGTTCCACTTCTTACCAGTGGTGCACCTACGTAGCTCAATTCTTGGCGATTTCTATACAATAGGCGTTATAATCATGCATTCAGTTCCACTTCTTACCAGTGGTGCACCTACGTAGCTCAATTCTTGGCGATTTCTATACAATAGGCGTTATAATCATGCATTCAGTTCCACTTCTTACCAGTGGTGCACCTACGTAGCTCAATTCTTGGCGATTTCTATACAATAGGCGTTATAATCATGCATTCAGTTCCACTTCTTACCAGTGGTGCACCTACGTAGCTCAATTCTTGGCCATTTCTATACAATAGTCGTTATAATCATGCATTCAGTTCCACTTCTTACCAGTGGTGCACCTACGTAGCTCAATTCTTGGCCATTTCTATACAATAGTCGTTATAATCATGCATTCAGTTCCACTTCTTACCAGTGGTGCACCTACGTAGCTCAATTCTTGGCCATTTCTATACAATAGGCGTAATTATCATTCTTAATTCGTTGGCGTTACCATAAATTGCTCAGTGTTGTCGAGATGTTCTATTTTACAATTGTGCAATTAATTGCCCCTGTAAGCGCCATCTTAAGAAAAGACAACACATCAGCACTTCCCAAGTCAAATGACTATACCTAAGACATCCGAATTCCCTCGCCAATCATTCTTTCACTCCGCCATCTTTCCGCAGAGAAATGGCGTATACAGTAGGAGAGGCGATCAGTCTGTGTAATTAACATTCCGCCTCACCTCGACCTCGGCTTGGCGTCAAGACGCGCGAATTAAACCGATATCACTTCGCCACTTATTGACGGGGGGCTCGCGGTGTGGTAGTGGAGTCGGCTGGTTTATTTTATGGGTCTGGGACGTTTTTTGTTTATTTTAATATTTTTTGATGTCGAGCTATGTAGTTTATTATAAGTTCTACGTACGAACTTATAATAAACTACATAGCTCGACATTGTAGTTTTATGAAGTTTTTCTTTTCGCTTCTCTGGTTAGTTATACAATATTAATTTAAAAATTTAGCTCATGTGCAAGTTAAAAGCTCAACAAGTGAGTAAGGTAGCGTGTGTTTCTGCCGCTATGTACACAAAAATTAACCTATCACATACAGCTTTGAAAGATCACACAGACTAGTGAACAAAAATGCGCCAGACGCGTCTGTAGTTAAGTAAAAATAGCGTGCGCGCACTTGGAATACTTTTTAGGCGCTCATGTTTGTGCAGAGCAGACGATGAAAATCGGCAGAAAAAGAAAACTTCTTTTAGTTAAGAAGTAAGTAGCACTTATTAATAATTTCACCTTTTTAACGTATGAGAATTTTCCTCATCTGCTCCAGTACTGCACTGCGAGGCTATGCTTGGCGCGCTCGCGAGACGAGCGTTCGACAGGCTCCGTTACCGAATCGACACAGGCATCCTACACATTACACTGTGTACGGCTGAAGGATGAGAGAGCTTTGAAATTAAGAGGTAAGATACAATAATAATAATTGCCGTATAGCACGTACGTACGTACGTTGACGGTCTGTGCCCGTAGGTTACTTTGCCGGAACATGTCTAGGATGAGGAGCCAGGCCAAGAGAGATACATGAACCCGCAGGGCAGCATGTAGCGAGCTGTTGGGCAGTAGCGACCCCACGGACCCTATCTCCCGGGAGTCTTGTTCCTCACCTCTGGCTTGCCTTTATTGGCCGGCTGGAGTGAACAGACGAGGAACAGTGCTCCCACGCCTTTCTTGCCTTTATTGGCTGGCTTGAGTGGAGACTCGCAAGAGCAAAAGTGCTCGGAGGAAGAAAGTATTCCAGTATGATGCTGGTACCTGAAATCTTAAATTTTTTTGCATGTCGTTCTAAATGGCTATTACTTATTTATATAAAACCAGTTCACTTCATTATGACAATATTTTCACTGTGTACACAGACATACTTACCTAGACACAAGTGAGATTAATGGAAACTTTTTTTTTTACAATAACACCGTTTTTATTGAAAAGTGTGAATTTATTGACTAAAATTTGAATAATCAAGTTATTATAAGAAAGTAGAATAATATTTATAATTATAAGAAAGAAGAATAATAATCAACTTAATTAATATTCTTCTTTCTTAAATATTTTTACGTCTACGAAAGACACAGATAATTAGATTTTTTCGAAACGTTTTTTATCAAATATCGCACCCTTTCTCCGTGAACAGCCTGTAACCCTGTCTATATTAATGTGGCCAATTTGTAGGAGGGCGCGATCAACTCATTTGTCGGGAGCGGCGGGCTACGCAAAACAAGTAGCTTAACTGTGTTGCCAGATCTAAGAAGATGCTGTCCCGGGAAAACTTGTAATTTTATTTGTGGAAATGTACTAAAATAATCTTCATTAATTCTTTCATAATCATGTTTCTTTCTTGTGGATGAATTCTTTTGGAAATCTTGTGCCTCAGCAATACTGCTGTGAACCTGTCATCAGAGGTAGGCTGTATGGTTTAATAAATAAATGCATTTTAGAACTTTGAGACTGTTTTGTAATAAACAATGATTTTTCTCCCCCTAGCAGTCACTGAGGCGGTTTCGTGTTCTATCCCATTGGTCCACTTCAAACCAATTTTATTTGTCTTTCTGACGATCCATTAGATTCCAGCAGTTAGTAATAAGAAGTAAGAATTCAATAAATAAAAGATCAATGCTGTTGTAAAGTAGGTAAGTGTTTACACATAAAAACTTTTATACAAAAAAAAAGTTTCTATTTTTATTTTTTTTGTTGTACCCACACAAATTTGAATACCACTACCTGCAAAATAAATTAGAACATTATCCTTAGAGACTAAGTGGAAAAATACGTATTATTGAAGCTAACTTAAAAACTACCCCAAAAAAGTTAATAAATTTTATATGGGACCAACTTAGAGGTATACCCTACCGAATAAAATAAGAATCTTTCAAATCGGAAAACTCTGGAAAGCGTTATGCGTAGTCATACGTCAAAAAACAAAAACTTTGAGAACCTCCTCCTTTTTTTCGTCAGTTAAAAACTACTTTTTAATAAACTACAGCTAAACAAAAAACCTCTAAAACAAAGGTCTCTCCCAAAG
Source organism: Cosmia trapezina (assembly GCA_905163495.3). NCBI lineage: Eukaryota > Metazoa > Arthropoda > Insecta > Lepidoptera > Noctuidae > Cosmia > Cosmia trapezina. The sequence goes on from LR991028.1 coordinate 27,181,962, forward strand.
CTTACAACCCAGCATTGTTTGGTACACGAACACTTGTTAATCGGTAACTAATTACTGTTTAATTAAAGAACGAAAACGTTAACGCAGTCCGTTTGTAAGACTACCCTCGTTTTAACACGAGCGTACTGTGAACTTTATAGATCGGTAGATTATTAGCAAACGGAATTTTAGAATGAATATTTAGCTTTTCTTAATAATAGATACTGAAAAACGTGATTCTGAAGAAACAAAGAAAATGTGTTTTTCTTGCTGCATCGTCTTTATTTTTAGTGATAATATCATGTTTGATAATAAAATGATAATTTTTGCTAATTGAGCCACTTTTCTTATCATTTTAGATTCCCCTGTAGGAGCTCGTCGTGGCTAAGTATTAACGGGGTTGGCCCATAGATGGCGATCTTTACATACCGAGACTCCTCCGTTTGGTGCCGGCTGTCATTCGTGGGTCTTTGACAGTTGTTACGGGTCGTCAGAATCCCGAAAGTCTGACAACCCAATAACCAAGGGGTATCGTATTATCCGGTTACTGGGTTATGGAGGTCAGATAGGCAGTCGTTCCATGTAAAATACTGGTATTCAGCTGCAACCGGTTAGACTGGAAGCTGACCCCAGCAAAGTTGGGAAAAGGCTAGGCAGATTAATTTTTATTTCCCTGTATAATAGCTATTCATAGCTATTCTTTTTTCGATCATACTTTTCGGTTCTGATAGCTATACTAGCAGGGAAAGACCAAAGAAACGATGGATGGACTTTGTAAAAGATGAGATAGCTATAAAGGGAGTGACTACCGAGATGCTGCTGCTAGAGAAGCCTTTTCCCAACTACCTATGTTGGGGTTGGCTTCCAGTAAAACTGGATGCAGCTGAATACCAGCATTCTACATGGAGCGACTGCCTATCTGACTTCCACAACCCAGTTACTGGGTAATACGATAGGTACCTACCCCTTGGTAAGACTGGCTGTCAGTCTTTCGACGACCAGTAACGACTGTCAAAGATCCACGAATGGCAGCCGGGACCAACGGCTAAACGTGCTTTCGGAGGCACGGAGGGGTCTTGCCATGGTATGTAAAGATGGTCACCCATCCATGGACCAACCACGGCAAAGCTGTTATTACTTAGCCACAAGCTCCTACTAAGCGCCGAACCCAAATAAATTGGGAGAAAATAAATGCTGATGATGACGATTCCAAGGATTCTGTAACAAAAAAAAAAATGATTTCTTAAAAAAAATTGTCTACAAAAGTAAGTGTATGAAAAAAAAACTAACTTAGACTTAGATAAGAGGCTTTTGCATAAATTGCTTTCTGAGTGTACTTTGTCTTTTTTTTTTCTAATGTGCGTTTTATTCGTGCAGAATAAACAAGTTTTCTTTCTTTCTTTCTAACTTTACACAATTGATATTATCGCTACCAATCTAACTGCTTCCCATGGTAACACAGGATACTTGACACAATACAAACACAAAATCCAAAATACTCCCGAATTCTCAAACTTAATCAAAACGAGAGCAAACATCAGTGTTATCTAAATCTGAACAAATTTTAGCAACACAAAGCGCGATCCGATAGTGATACAACTTCGTTAAAGCAACAGAACTCATTTATCCACCTCAATACAACGTGTTCCTGATAAAATCTAAATAACTTCGACGATCTCATATTAAAAGGCCCAAAATGTCGATAAGTGAAGGAGGTAGAGAATTTGGAAACGGTTAAAATCAACAGAAATGGATTTAAATATTTTTGACGTTTCTGTAGTCCCGCTTAAACAGGTTCAAAGGAGACCTGACAAAAAAAGGGATATTTTTATAGTTTAATTATTTTATGGGTTCCGTACCAAAATGGTAAAAAAGGAACCCTTATGGTGTGACTCAGTCTGTCTGTCTGTCTGTCTGTCACAGCGTGATATCTCAAGAACTACGAATGCTATCAACTTGAAATTTGGAACAGTTTTAGATGACGTTTACCCAACTATTTTGCAAATAAGAAAGAAATAAAAAACATTTTTTTTTGCAACAGGGACTGAAAGGGGTTCTTAAAAATTCAAAGTGAGGCTACTAGGGCATGTGGCGTATCATAATGAAAGAGCGCTGTTTGCACATTTTCAGACATTTTTTTTTTTTAGGCTGCATAGTTTTCGACTTTTGATGAAAAATGTAAAAAAAAATACCGTTCGTTATCTCCGAAGTTTGCAAAGCGAAAAATCTGAAATTATTCTATGTGATAGAAGTTTATGTACAGATTACAGGAAAAATAAAAAGATGTATCTAAATAGAAGAGAGACATTCACACTTTTTCAGAAATCGGAATGGAACCCTCGGTCTGTGCCTCGGTGCGCGAGTCCGACTCGCTCTTGACCGGTTTTTTTATCTCGGTTCGATTTCGCTCTCGGTTTTCTCTTTTCCAAACCAGCCTTTCTATGAAAAACTTTCCGAAAAAAACTGACCCACATTCTGCCTCTTCCAGTATTCTCAACATCTTCAAGGTCTTTATTTAGCAGGTATCCAATAGTCCCCGTTAATCCAGTGCGATATGAGCGACCAACAAAGAGATCGTCGATATAGTCCGCGACTGACAACAGTAGACCTACGAATGTTTAGAAGTAAACTTTACTCTGTGAAGGCAGAAGACAGGTTGTTCTAAATACACGTTTAGGTCTTCAGATTACAATATATTTACCTACTTTTGGTTTGGGTTAGGTTTTGCAGTCAATGAGAGGCTTTCTGACTCACCCGTCATATTTTGTTCCATTTAGGTATCATGGGCGTACGCCATTTGATTCAGTTTTTGTTCAGCTAACCTACTAAGGGGACTACAGGACCTAAAGCGCAGTCACTGTCAGACTGCATAGAAAGAAAGAGAAGCACGATGACATAACGCTGGTAATTTATTGCAAAATATGAAACAATTATTTATTTACATAAAATCTACTGATTGGCCTAAAATAATTAAATACTGTTACATTAATATGATGCTTGTAATTAATTAATTAATCTGATAAAAAATCAGAATGATTGTATGTATTTAATTAAAATAAATTTTTAGAGGTATCTTCGTGATTTTTTTCCTTATTATCAAATTAGTTTTATTATGTTTTCAATACACTAAGTAGCATAAATTATATCCTGAAGAATATCATATATTTTTCTGATTTTATTTACTGCAGTAGATCATAATACTTTTAGGCATTATAAAACTTGCTTTTAGTTGCGTTTAGGTCCTGTAGTCCCCTTAATAATCCTGAAGAAAACTACACTATGATGCGACGTTGCCCCTTAAAGCCCCATAAAAGGCAGATAGGTATTGGCAACATCTTACAGCACTAATATATTATTTTTAGAAGATATTTGAAATAACCTTTTCTAAATAATCCAAATCTAACCTTGCCTTCTCTAAGCCAGCTCTGTCAATCGTAGATCTTTATCATTCAGAGCCGTTAGCATCGAGTTTTGGAACAAATTCCATTCGAATAGAAACTTGTCGGGACAATGAGAAACACCTTGCTAATATCCAAGAGGGGACTATCCTCCCCCTCCGTATCCCCTTGATCGAGTTCGATCGATTAACCCTTTAGTTGCTCTCGTAGGGAATTAAAAACAGTGAGTTTTTTTTGGTCTTAGAAGGAAAGGTGTCTTTGATACTGAAATGGTATGGTAAATTAAATAGTCTTTTGAATAAGTAAAAAATAAATAAAAAGATTTTCTAATATTATTAGGCGACAAGTTTTATGTCTAATACCTACAAAGGGTGGTTATGTGACAAAAATGCGTGATTTTTTGTTAAAGATTAGATCTCACTGAATTTGTTTATTTTTCAAGCTCATTAGAATACCAAATATTACCAAATATTAAGAGTTTTAACTTGTAACCTTCTGAAAAATGCCTTTATTTCATGAAAAAGGATGATAACAATTGTATTATTAAAAAATATTGGTTACGTTTTTTTTCATTTTGGACGTAATAAAAAGATTGCGGCGATTCATATAGAGTTAAAAAGTGGTATGACGTCACTCCTTACTAGATTTTATACGTAGTTTGTTATAGTTGTGACGTAGCGAGACCCCAGTCCCCAACTTTAAGGCGAAAGCGCCAGGCTAGCCCGCGAAATTCAAAATTTCTTACGTTTTTTGCAATTTGTAGGTCAATGTGAGCTTGTATGTTGATTAAAATATGATTCGCGGCCGTAGCTAATATGGCTTTACAGAATTATAATCATTAGAATCAGCAATACAACTTCATAAGTTAGCATTTACCTCAAACCTCATGATTTCACGAAATCGCTAGATTTGAGATAAATGCTAACTTATGGAGTTGTATTGCTGATTCTAATGATTATAATTCTGTAAAACCATATTAGCTACGGCCGCGAATCATATTTTAATCAACATACAAGCTCACACTGACCTACAAATTGCAAAAAACCTAAGAAATTTTGAATTTCGCGGGCTACCCTGGCGCATTAACCTTAATGCCTTTTATTTATGTAATTTTTTATTAACATGATAAAAAAAAAAAAATCTAATATTTTTTTATTATCTGACTGACGGACGAAATACTTCTTTTTTTTTACCCAGGCCCATCCCTATTAAGTAACTCAAATTAATAAGTTAATAAAATACTTTTAATTGGACTTTTTCCTACTTTTTCAGAACCACAGATAATATAAACATGTAACATTACACACATAGGCCATACCAATCCGCTTACCATGACATCCCAACACCAGTGTCACTGCGGAACTCGGTCTGCTAGTCAAACACGAAACAATGCAGCCGTTTGCGTAGGAGCACAACTTTATACGTAACACAAGAGTTATAGTTCAACTTGTAGCCTTCATATTGTTTACCTTGTCGTGCGAACGTTTACCAATGCTAAGTGATTAAGAATACTCGTTGAGGACTGCGGTGCGGTGGAGTCGCTGTTGTTTTTCTTGCACTATTGAGTAAGAGGTAAGTGCAGTATGGGTATAGTTGTTATCTCACGGAAGCGGGTGAGCCATACTTGTAGATGTAATGCGTATAGACACGCGCTCTTGTGTGCGTACCTGCAGGTAGCGCGCGTGTGGCTGACACTGGCTTGGCCACCATCAGGGATTTTACTTTTGATAACACAAAGATTTAGTCGTTAATTAGTCGAAATTAGTCGCCAAGTCACAGATTTAGTCGGGTCTTAGTTTAGAAGATATAATGAGTTCAATTTTTAAGTATAGACCAAGAGCTAGATCAAAGATATTATCGTAAACTCTTCAATCTAGCTCTTGAACTATACTTAAAAATTGAACTCATTATATCTTCTAAACTAAGACCCGACTAAATCTGTGACTTGGCGACTAATTTCGACTAATTAACGACTAAATCTGGGAGAAAACAGATCTTCGCTAGGTGCCCTAGTTTTTGAGATATAAAGGTGGCCAAGCTGGGGAGACTCTCTCCAGATCGGCCACCAATAACCCCTTATAACTTTTGAACCAGTGACCGACAAATTCTGATATTTGGCGACAAATTTCGACTAATTAACGACTAAATCTTTGTGTTATCAAAAGTAAAATCCCTGATGGTGGCCAAGCCAGTGTCAGCCACACCGCGCTCCCGAGCTTACGCACACAAAGACAATGTGCACATACAATTATGGCTCGCCCGCTTTCGTGAGATAAAACAACTGTAACAAGTCAATTAAATATTGGAACTGATAGTTTCTGTTATTCTTCTACTTCTGATTCTTATTCTTATGTTTCGAGTGAATGGCTAATACTGTGTTAAAAATAGTAGTCCCTCAGATGGTTTGTAGCCAACCTAATTTTCGTAAACCTGATTAATTGTTGAGGAGATAAAACCAATTTACATAATGTCATTCTTCATCAAGTGATTGTTATTCTTTAAAGAAAAAAAAAATTGAAAATTACTTACGGTTATATTCATGCACAGAAATCACGTTGAACACTGTTAAAAATGTCATGTGTGTGTATTATAATTTTGTAACCTTGTACTTGTGTACCTATTCTATTTATAATCTATATCTATAAAAGGAAAGCGTTACTGACTGACTGACTGACTGACTGACTGACTGACTGATCTATCAACACACAGCTGAAACCACTGAACGGATTGGGCTGAAATTTGAAACACAGGTAGCTATTATGACCTAGGCATCCGCTAAGAAAGGATTTTTGGAAATTCGACCTTCAAGGGGGTAAAAAGGGGGGATATTGTTTGTATGAAAAATCTTATTCCTTGAGTTAATAAACTTGAAACTTGGCACGAATATTTATCTAAGTAAATTATGATTTTTGTGATTTTTAGTTTTTCTAAACTACCCCCTAAAGGGGAATTGGGGGGTCTCAAAGTTTGTATGGAAAAATTTTAACGTGCAATCCGATTAATTCAAAACTCAGTATTTATACTAAAAACCAAAAGTAAAGAATAATGTGTATCAGGGTTTTTCGAAAATCTACCTCTAACGGGGTGAAAAGGGGTAGTCAATTTCACAGGGGAGGATTTTACTGCGTGGCTTGATTAACTCAAAAATTGGTGTAAATAATCTTTCAGTCAAGTTGTGGAAATATCTCAAACCATTTTTTTAAATTCCACCCCTGGGGGGGTGAAAACAGGGATACAATTTACATGAAAAATGTTATTCATTTGGTTTTAATTAACTTGAAACTTGGCACAAATATTTGCCTAAGTTTGTCATTATTAGTTTTTTAAAACTACCCCGGCGGTAGGGTTAGAGGGGGAGAGGGAAGGGGAGGAGTAGTGAGGAGCGTGAGGGGGAGGATGATGGACGCAGGGAGAAGGGGCAGGACTTGGTGAGGAGAGGAGGAAGACGTGGTGAAGGCTGAGGGGGAGGTTAGGGGTTGGTGAGCCGGAAGTGGAGCATAGGGGGAGAAGGAGGGGACGGCGTGGTGAGGGAGAGAGAGGGAAGGGGAAGTGGTGAAGGGGGTGTGAGAGTGAGTGAGAGGGGGAGGGAGAGGTAGCGGAAGGGGATATGGTGAAGGAACGACATAATCTCTGGAACTACCCTACCAGTCGGACTTTAAAAAATCTTTTTGCATTAATGATAGCCCAAATCTTATAGAAGGCATATTTAACATCACTCTAGGACCCTTAGGTGCCGAGCAAAAAGAAAAAAAGTCTGAAAGAACGCTAAGTGAAAACGAAGTAATAGCGCGGGTAGGCAATGCGATGCGATGCGACGGGGTGGGTTGAGCAAAAAAGAAATTTCACGCGGGCGAAGTCGCGGGCAGAAGCTAGTTTAGATATATTTTTACAGTCTTACTAATAAACACAGAATAAAGTTATTCCAAATATAAACCTATGAAAATGTATGGTTATTCCTGATATAACTTTATTCCGTGTTTTATTTGTAAGAGGGTTAGTGTGTGGGTCGATCCATCAGGTTAAGCTACGCTTGCCGGGGTTGCTTCGTGGATGGGTGACCATCTTTACATACCGAGACTCCTCCGTGCCTCAGAAAGCACGTTAAGCCGGTCATTCGTGGATCTTTGACAGTCGTTACGGGTCGTCAGAAGGCCGAAAGTCTTGACAACCAGTCTTACCAAAGGGTATCGTATTACCCAGTAATTGGGTTGTGGAGGTCAGATAGGCAGTCGCTCAATATAAAATATTGGTATTCAGCTGCATCCGGTTAGACTGGAAGCCGACCCCAACATTGTTGAGAAAAGGCTAGGCAGATGATATATTTTTAGTCTTTTTATATCATTATTCCTTTCAACCAGAGCACCTGCCATCTAATCTCTTCACTACCCTTGGTTGATTGGTAGAGAATGCCTATGGCATTAAGTTTGCCTTTGTACCTTTTTTTTAGTGCAAAAAGTTTAAATAACTAAATAAATATAAATGCGTATAATGCACCAGCAAAATAACCCTTCCAAGATCACGAACTAGATGACATACCTTGCAGCATTTGCTTCATCAGCGGCTCCACCGCGCCCCCTATCCCCACTTCCACCAAACTACACAAGATACAGTTCTCTACTCAAATTCCAAGTGTTCTCTAACTTAAACTGAAATAACTTATGAGAATCCGCCGATCGCCTTTGTCGTAAGCTAGAAGGCAATTATCATTAATTATTATTAAATGTGACATTTTAGTGATAAACGGTGGGCCGATAACTTGGGCAAATAACTCAAGTTAGGGTGGATGGGTCGAAAGTACCCGCGGTGTTCACTGTTTGATTTGCTATTAGATTTTGAGGGTTGAGTTTTGTTTGTTTGATTTCTAGAGGTTTGCTAATGATTTTTGGTGTTAAACAGACAAAGTTTTTTTGAGTGTGGTCACGAGAAAATAGGTAAAGCCGTAATTAGTGTAATTAAAAATTACCCGAAGATAATAATCAAGGTTACTCTGGATTTTACTATTGTCTCATATCTTTCATCACACTCATATTATAAAGGCGAAAGTTTGTGAGTGTCTGTCTGTGCAGTGTGTGTTTGAATGTTTGTTAATTCTTCACGCTCAAATGGCTAGACCAATTTTGTTAAAATTTGGTATGGAGGTAGCTGACACCCTATATTAATACATAGTTACTTTTTATCCCGGTCTACGCGGGTGAAACCGCAGGGCGCAGCTAAACATAACATTATAAATGTGAAAGTGAGTTTGTTTATTTGTTACGCTTTCACGCTAATACAGCCAAACGGATTTGTATGAAATTTGACAGATAGGTAGCCTGGAACCTGGAAAATGTCATAGGTTACTTTTCATCCTGGATCGCAGATACAGTCGCGGGCAACAGCTAGTTCCTACCAATAATTTTATAAAGTTGCTAATTCGACGTTCGTAGGATTAAATTTGGTTCCCTGGATAAATAAGACATATGACATCCTTGTCTACCTTGGATGATGAAAAAGGCATTATGGGGATATAAATATGATTTATGTCAAGACAAGATAATCCTGCCTGCTAGTTAGTATAATTTTGCAACATTGTCATATATCTGTGATAACCCATCTAGGATATGGTTGATGGATTGCCGTCTTCTGAGCCGACGTTCGCACGGACGTAAAAATGTCGCAGCGGGATTTGATCGCGCACTGGATTTTCAACTCTCGGTGGTGAGCCGAGCTTCGAGAATCCAACCTAACAACAGAGTGCATCCCAGCGCGTCGAAAAAACACACTGTTGGATTTTCAATTCTCGGCGCTAAGCAGAGCGTTGAAAATCCAGTGCGCGAAAAAAATCGCCGCCAATAAAAATTTTCATTTAACTTTAATTTCACAGATTGTTCTGATAATGATTTGATGATGAAAATAAGTCAAACTTATGCTCTGACTCTTGGAAGTCACTAGGTCTAAGTGTCTAAATACACTATACGGAAGTTACGCGACCGAAGTTCCGCATGATTACGCCTGCAATGCTATGCCGAAATTACGATGCGTTCTGGCGTACAACCGAACTTCGGTCGAGCGTAAGTTCAGCGGCAATTCGGCGGCAACGTATTCTGTACACATTATACGCGACCCAAGTTCGGTTCGATTGCCGAAAAAGATCCGGAGCGGGGAGCAGCGGGAGGCAGGCACACAAAGTTGCACAACTGAATTTCCGCCGCGTAAGTTCGGCACTTATGGTGTGTCATATCAGCCGAACACGACGGAACGTAACATCAGCCGCGTAACTTCGGCATAGGGTGTTTAGACACTTATGGCAGTTTAGCCCCAGAATCTTAATTCTCACAAACAATAACAAGTGATGGTATGACTCTCATACCCATCTGATGACACATCGGTAAAGTATAGCCACTTAACTCCTTCAAATAAATTTATTTTCACATAAATTCCTCTGTTATTAATCTTATCCGTGCTGTGCGCACATTTGTTATTTTTATTGTTACTTCATATTATGTTATACTGGGATAGTTTTTCTAATATCCTGTATTGCCGAATAGTACCTACTGGTTTAAGTATGACTGTTATGACCATTCAAATATTGAAATTAAAAGCTAACGGCATTTATTTTGGTACTGTACCTGCGGTTGCCTATAACTGGAGTATTTTTTTTATACAAAAAAATGCTTGGCTCTCTCAAAGCTTACTCTCTTCCAAACATTAAAATCTATTAGCTACACTACAAATATGCCAAACAGAGAAACTTACTGTTGCATTTTTAAAATGGTAAAAAGGAACCCTTATGGTGCGACTCAATCTGTCTGTCTGTCACAACTGGATATCTCAAGAACTACTAATGCTATCAACTTGAAATATGGAACACTTTTTGATGACGTTTGCCCAGCTATTTTGCAAATAAGAAAGAAATAAAAGTATATAAGTTTTTTTTGCAACAGGGATTGAAAGGGGTCTGAACAGAAAGCTGTGCTGTTGGACAGTTTGTTCCGCTACTTCTTCTTCCCAGCTAAACCACTAGGAAGTGGTGAAGGGCGGGCGTTTTGTGGGGACTGTCTTACTGTAATTTCGACGTTCAAAAAGTCTCAGCCTAATTTGAATAAAGGACTTTTGATTTTGATTTTTGATTTTTGATTTCTTAAAAATTCGAACTGGGGCGATTAGGGCGGCCATGTGGGGCATCATATGAGAGAACGCTATTTGCACATTCTGAAACATTTTTTTTCCTTTTTTGTAGTTTTCGACTTTTGATGAAAAATGTAAAACAAATACCGTTCCCCCCTTATCTCTGAAGTTTGAAAAAAATCTGAAATTATTCTATATGGTAGAAGTTTATGTAAAGATTACAGAAAAAATAAAAAGATGTCTCTAAATATCACACTTTTTCAGAAATCGGAACGGAACTCTCGGTGCGCGAGTCCGACTCGCTCTTGACCGGTTTTTTGTATTACTTTAGGTACTCTGCAGTACATAAAGAAACGCGTTAATCAGTGGAAGTCATCTCCTTTTAAAAATCACCAAACATTCGAAACTGCATGACTAAGCCGAGGAGACATGGCGTTGTTTTCGTTCCTACTATCGATTAAGGTATATGGTGTTTTAGGTAAATAGTGACGTCATTTAAATTACTTAACCATACCTATTCAAGTATTTTTTGGACAACATTCAGGGCTCTGTTTAACCTTTAAAGGTAAACCGTGGCCCCGTTAAACTATGACACATAACCTTCATTAGAACTACCATATTCAGCAGTTTAACCGCACAATAAATCCACGCACCTTGACTACTTATCGATCACAGCTTTGCCCGGGTAATCATAATAAATAACAGCAAATACTCGGCAAATTCGTACATTAACCAGCTCGAGTCGCTTGCCCTGAGTTATAACGTCTACCCGACATTTAGGCGAACCCGCGGCATTAGCATTAATTTAAAATATTATTTATAGTTTGAAGCTTTATACTGATGGGGGATGGTCGAAGGAATGGAGGTGACAAGAGATACTATTTGACAACATGCAAAAAAAAAAATTCTCTACTGATTCGAAATTTATTTATCATATTTTTTTTTTTTAAAGATTAAACATATATATATTTACAAATTAATAACACAATAAATAAACTAAAACTATAACAATAAATGAAAAAAAAAAAATCCACTATTAATCAACTCAATAATTTTTTCAACTAAAAGTCCCTGACCGCTCCCGGCCCAAAAGTGCCCATCACACTCGCCGCGTTTCCACGCTGGATTGCGATGGCCAGCCTCTGCACCAGGAACGATCCGGAACGCGAGTCACCAGTCGACTCTATGAGCCTTATCATATTTTTAAATAATCTGCAATTGAAAATAGAACAATTAAAGGTAGTAAAAAAAATATCTACAATTTCTTAAGGCGATACCAAAATAAATTGGGCGATTTTTCGTAACCATTTATTTCACTAATACAGCATGTAAGTATGGATTTAATTTTTGGTTATATGTTCTATGTTAAGGATTTGGTTTCCGCACTTAGTCCTTCATGTGGAACATTGTGTGTGATATGGAATAATGTTTATTGACATTTGATTAAATACTCTGACTAAAGGAAAACACAATTGGGTTAAACCTCGATAGAATTTAATTCCGAAAAGACCTCTACTTTAAGATAAGATAATTTTTTATTTGCGTAAAACATGGTATAGGTACATAGGTGTTATTATTTAGTTTTTTTTTTAGTTTATAGTTTATTTTTAGTTTAATTTATTGTTTTTAGGGTTCCGTACCAAAATGGTAAAAAAAGGAACCCTTATGGTATCACTCAGTCTGTCTGTCTGTCTGTCACAGCTGGATATCTCAAGAACTACTAATGCTATCAACTTGAAATTTAGAATAGTTTTAGATGATATTTACCCAACTATTTTGCAAATAAGAAAGAAATTAAAATATTTATATTTTTTTGCAACAGGGACTGAAAAGGGGTCTTAAAAAATCAAAGTGGGGCTACTAGGGCATGTGGGGTATCATATGAAAGCGCTGTTTGCACATTCTCAAACATTTTTTTAGGCCGCATAGTTTTCGACTTCTGATGAAAAATGCAAAAAAAAAAAATACCATTCCCCCCCCCATCTCCGAAGTTTGCAAAGAGAAAAATCTGAAATTATTCTATGTGATAGAAGTTTATGTAAAGATTACAGGAAAAATAAAACGATGTCTCTAAATAGCACACTTTTTCAGAAATCGGAACGGAACCCTCGGTGCGCGAGTCCGACTCGCTCTTGACCGGTTTTTTTTCTAAGATTCTAAAATCCTAAGTAATTTTATTGCAAAACTGCATTCAAAATGTGCATATTAGGAGTAATTGAAAATTCTGTCTGAAAACAATTTTGATAGATAGCTTAATTTATTTTTAAACAATTTTTATTTGAGTTGGCGCTTTTATTTTGGTTCCAGCGCATTGTTGCGTTCTTTTTTTTTCGCATGTGGAAGTAATTGACTCTGTCGCTTTCTTATCGCCCAGTTCGCTTTTTACATATCACTTTAATATCAGTCTACCTGTCATAAGGACAGTAAAGAAAGTATGTTGGTTTGTCAGTCATTATTGACGCCATTAAACCATCATCACCAAGAGTCCAAGAGTCTGGTCTTCGAGGTTACAGAGACACGAAAGTTAACTCAAGTGAATTTCACTGCTACTTTGAATCACCACCACCAAATACTGCTGGATGGCAGGAATTGCATGGTGGTAGAACTGTTCCAAAGGACACTATTAGGAAACCCTAAGGTATTTTAACGTCTCCAAAATACAAAAGTTCCTCCAAATCTTTTCTCCAGCGTTGTGCTCACAAATCTTCGTAGCTCAACATTGGTGCTGTGTTGATGATCTCGTTAAGGGTAAGATGACACCAAATGACCGTAATTATACCGAGTTAAGGGGCAGTAATCGCGTCGGGGCCGTGTTTTTGGCGAATTCGCAGAGCGTCGTGTTTCATTGTTTATTAAAGTTTTTTATTTTTATTGTTATTACTGCTGCTGGTGCCTTTAATTGGTATCGGTTTGATGGTGGTTTCAAAGTTTTGGATGTAGGATGACAGCTGCTAACTAGGTGTTGCGATTAATTATTATGTCGTTTATTAATAAACGACATAATAATTACTACTTAAGGTTGATGCGCCAGGGTAGCCCGCGAAATTCACAATTTCTTACGTTTTTTGCAATTTGTAGGTCAGTGTGAGCTTGTATGTTGATTAAAATATGATTCGCGGCCGTAGCTAATATGGCTTTACAGAATTATAATCATTAGAATCAGCAATACAACTCCATAAGTTAGCATTTACCTCAAATGTAGCGATTTCATGAAATCATGAGGTTTGAGGTAAATGCTAACTTATGGAGTTGTATTGCTGATTCTAATGATTATAATTCTGTAAAGCTATATTAGCTACGGCCGCGAATCATATTTTAATCAACATACAAGCTCACACTGACCTACAAATTGCAAAAAACGTAAGAAATTTTGAATTTCGCGGGCTACCCTGGCGCTTTTGCCTTAATTAAGACTAATTAATTTATTTCTTCTTTCCTTACATTTTCAAATATTTCTTAAAAAAAAAATATTATTAATTATTCTGTTAATTATCAGCCTGGATGTCACATACTCTTACATCTTACATAGGTACTCAGCATAAGCCCCTTTACCAGCCAGCCAGTAGCTCGTGGCTAAGTCATAACAGCCGCACAGGTCGATCCGTCAAGTTAAGTATTATTTAATGTTTTTTCTTTGTTATGTATTTTTGTGGTGTACAATAAAGTATATATAAATAAATAAGTTAAGCTACGCTTGCCGGGGTTGGTCAGTGGATGGGTGACCATCTTTACATACCGAGATTCCTCCGTGCCTCGGAAAGCACGTTAAGCCGTTGGTCCCGGCTGTTATTCATGGATCTCTGACAGTCGTTACGGGTCGTCAGTAGCCCGAAAGTCTGTCAACCAGTCTTACCCAGGGGTATCGTATTACCCAGTTACTGGGTTATGGAGGTCAGATAGGCAGTCGCTCCATGTAAAATACTGGTATTCAGCTGCATCCGGTTAGACTGGAAGCCGACCCCAACATAGTTGGGAAAAGGCTAGGCAGATTGATTAAGCTGTATTTGATGCGGTTACTGTCACGTAATTTTTAATCGGGCGATAATTTGATCGTTCTGGGAGTATGGTGATATAGGGCAGTGCACGATTAAACTATCGGTCGACTAAAAATCACTAGTGCGCGCTCAGCCTAAGTCGAACGAAAATACAACATCATATGGAAAGCGTTAACATGAAGAAAATTAAAGAAGCTTGTCCCTTTTAAGCCCTGACGGGAATAAATAGTACTTACCACATTTTTAAGGAATCTAACTTGTAGCAACTTATAAGCGTAACTGTACATGCAACTTTTAAACTGATTCTAAGTAACATGCAGGTGTTATAACTAATAATATTTAGTAATAAACATGCATAGTATCTATATCTATAAAAATCGATGTGTGTATGTATGTTCCCTATAGACTTCAAACCAGCTGTACGTACCGATCTTGGTGACAACACGTTGTGTACAATTTCTTAGCAGTTACCGACCAAAAAGTACTAAGCTTGCATGAATTCAAGATGGTATTTCAATCATCCACCACATGTCATCTGGCTATATATAATTATTGCCGGTTAAGGCGGAGGGTCGGTAGTATTCTACATTCTTCATAATAAATAAATAAATAGAACATTTACAGGCGACACCGGCCCACAGATTACCTTAACCTAAACATACATATTTGAATATAAATAAAACTTGTGTTAATAAATAAGGCGTAAGACTATGTTAGTAACACTTCATAATATATAGTCCTCCAATTTTGAACAATGAATTCACAGTGATATTATGACTGTGTTATTATCAAATTTTACAACCAATAAACTCATTAACAAACAGTCTTAAGTTAAAATCTGCAGAATTACAGCCTGCTAGAAGAAAATCCCTGCCAGTACCAAGTTAAATAACTCACTTCACACATTGTCGCTAGTTTAACTAACTGACGTATCTGACATTTTGGATTAAGCGGATAGCCGACCTAACTATAGTAATTTGATACATTTTCGAAGTCGAATCGATCTGTCAAATTGGCGTATCTGTACCTATGCCTTACGGTCCTCATGATAATGCAAAAATCGAGACCGATATGTCTGCAGTTCACAAAAAAAAAAAAACCGGCCAAGTGCTGTTGGATCACGCACAATGAAGGGTTCCGTAGTTGAAAAGAATTTACCCCAAAAACAAACTTAAAATTAAATCCCCATTTTTTTTTTATACGTGATCAAATTACAAATTACCAATTTTCGGACTTTTTCCTTTACTTATACTGTGAGACCTTGCTGTTTGCCAAATTTCATTATTGTAGGTCATCGGGAAGTACCCTATAGGTTTTGATTTACTTGCGAGTATCAAACTATCAAACCATGTCGCTTAAATGGCCGTATTTTTTTCTTGCGTCGACTTAGGAGCTTGACTTTTTTAGGACTCCAAGGGACCACAGACTGACGTATTTGATATTAATTTCAAATTGACCTTCACGCGTTCCTGAGAAAAAGGGTCTTGACATACTGACAGACGGACAAACAGGTGATCCTATAAGGGTGCCGTTTTTTCCTTTTGAGGTACGAAACCCTAAAAAAGAAGAAAAATAGCTTGCCCTTTCAAATTTTCTTCAAATCAGTTACGTCACTTAGTTAGATTAGCGACGACATATACAAAATGTATTCTCTCTAACCCGGTATTACTCACAAAACTTGAATGTTGTATTAATTTCCATACATATGTGGTGCACGCTTCGCTGTTGGACTCGTGTGGGCACGAGCGCCATGTTTGACTCCCCGACCGGACATATTTAAGCTATTTTATTTATTTTGAGATACAAAAGGCCTTATCGGCGGATATATAGCTTAACAGCGTGTTCGGATTCGGGTACTTTATTATTAATAATTATGCGGGAAATTATATAAAATATAAAAGATAACAGTTGCAGTAATTTGTGGAGATTATTACAAGTCGGAATTGGGTTATTAAGCATATTCAAAGATTAATTCAAAAGGTCTCGTAACAGTTTTTATGAATTAATTGTAAGTAATTAATTAGTAATTATTCTCCTGTCGCTGGTGACAGGAGGGCTGGCTCATTTCTCGCACAGAGAATAGCTATTGCTATTCAACGCGGAAATGCAGCCAGTGTTCTTGGCACCATGCCTCATGGACACCCACTTTTGTTAGATTTTTAAGGTTTAGTTTTAGTTTTGTATTTAATTTAACAAATTTACGTTTAATAAAAGAAAAGTTTTTTTATTAATTATAATTTACGTGATATAGTCTATCAGTATTATTTCCGTTACTTTATATGTCGAAAAATTTTGAACTGCAACTACTACTATTTTTCGATAGTTTATAATGTATCCATGGGAAACCGACAAATTGTGAACTGAGGGCTTAGTGCGAGTTTTTATACTTACTCGATCACGTTAACGTAAACCTCAGTTTGTACTGAAAATGAATAAGCGCTGCCTGGTGACTATAGTAGGAAACACAATTATTCCATACGAATTGACATAAGGTAACGTTAACGTAAACGCGATCGAGTAAGTATAAAAACTCGCACTAAGCCTACTGTGGGCTTAGTGCGAGTTTTTATACTTACTCGATCACGTTAACGTAAACCTCAGTTTGTACTGAAAATGAATAAGCGCCGCCTGGTGACTATAGTAGGAAACACAATTATTCCATACGAATTGACATAAGGTAACGTTAACGTAAACGCGATCGAGTAAGTATAAAAACTCGCACTAAGCCTACTGTGGGCTTAGTGCGAGTTTTTATACTTACTCGAGCGCGTTTACGTTAACGTTGACATGTGTCAATTCGTATGGAATAATATTGTGTTTCCCATTATAGTCACCAGGCGGCGCTTATTAATTTTCCGTACAAACTGACGTTTACGTTAACGTGATCGAGTAAGTATAAAAACTCGCACTAAGCCCTCAGCTATCAAACTTGCTTGCGATGTAACGCACCTTGCGCTATTGCTAAATAGCCTGCCTAGCTGCGAGCAACTTGGACGTAGCGCTCGCCGGCCGCTACCGCTGCACCGCTCACTTCGGTCGCTTGGCTCACGCGCGGTTTGTCACAGTTCTAACCTAACCTAACCCATTTCACCCAGTTTACAATTAATCGTCAGTCAAACCGAAATGAACGAAGGAACTGAAATAATACCGATAATTATAAAGTAACGGTTCTCACAATCTTACGGTGATACTCGTATACACACATAGAAATATTTACTAGAATAGATTAGGCACCAAAAATTGTAACACAGCTATCACTTATAAGGTAGGTAACAGTAGCGAGTGTGTATGCCATCTGATTATTATAGAATTTGTATTACAATTCGGTTTTATAATAATAATAATTTGGCCCCTAATAACTGAGTTAGCCGACGTTCGCACAGACGTACAAATATCGCGGCGATTTTTTTTCGCGCACTGGATTTTCAACGCTCTGCTTAGCGCTGAGAGTTGATAATCCAAAAGTGTGTTTTTTCAACGCGATAGAATGCACTCTGTTTTTGTTAAGTTGGATTCTCAACGTTCAGCTCAACACTGAGAGTTGAAAATCCAGTGCGCGATAAAATCCCGCCGCTATATTTTTACGTCCGTGCGATCGTCGGCTAACTCAGCTCAATGTCCAAAAAAAAAACACGTCAAAAATACCTCCATAGTATCCTAGCATCCCAATGTGAACATCGGGACCTCCGTGACATCCTCTCAATAAACAAGGCTTCTCATAGTTGCCCGCGTTATCTGACTTTGATGGGACGGTCGGCGGGTAGTTTTAAAACGTGCGCAAACACCGGTAGTTGTAAATAATTATGGGCTTTTGTAGTTTTTGCTCAGCGATTATGCGTAATGACCGGGCCCGGTTACATTTTGAGATAGTTACCGGCTTTTATTTACGTTGTTGAGTTTTGTTTTGTGCTATGTATTTTGTTTTGTAAATTGTAATCGGTTTTGTATGTAATGTTTGTTTAGTTCATTTAAATAATGAAGGTGGGGTAATTGGGTTGGTTTGTTTTTGGTGTTACGAGGGGTAGAATTATATGTAAATGTAAGTAGTGAGTTTAAAAGTGGGAGAGGGAGATACAATATGAGAAGAAAAAGATGAAATGGTAACATGAAGTGAGCTCCAAATAAATAAAACTATTATGATTTGTCAAAAATATAAGTAGGTAGGCGACTTTTTCACCTATGAGTGAAACGGGAAGACATAGCTTTGCTATAAACACTTTTCATAGCACTGTAATTAATTGCTCTTAGTTTCAAATAAATCACTAAATCTTCATGTTCATCATCATCTTCCTGCACGCAACACATTTTTCTTCTGCCATTCTCTCCTGTCATCGGTCATGCTATCATTCCATCACATTTATAATCACTACTGTTTTCGTCACATGCATTTAAAAATCATCATTTTTTTATTTACCTGACATTTCCCACTGCTGGACAAAGCCAAAAACATCATTTAGTATTAGTAAACAAGATGTTTTAAGAACGATATTGTGATTATTAAAAACTGACAGTGGGTAGAATGTAAAAATGATGTTCTGTCTACGCCAGTAGCTACGCCGTAGCACATTCGTAGCCGTAGCGGACCGGTGTGCTACGATCGGGATCGCATTATTATTCCCATTTTATTAACTACGTAACTTTGTAAATTATATTTCTATCAATGTTTGCCCTATATTTTCTTTGTCCTTAGGTACTTAGTTGTTTTGTGCACAAAACTAATATTTATTTTAAATTAAAAAAAAAGTAGGTATTACAATAGGCTTGAGTGTTATTTATTTTCGTTGGAATATTTTTAGAGTTGATGTGAACAAAACATTTTCAGTAATACCTACTTAGATTTTTATAGGTTTTTTTTTCTTGCTTAGACACACGCGCATTCAGAAACATACATCAACTTTCAATATAAAAATAATACAAAATGTAACCAAAAAAAAAATCAAATCAAATCCATCCAAAAACCCATACGCTGTACATCAGGCCTTGTCCCTAAGGACAGGTACATACTTCCGATACCAAAGGCTATAACATAAACATGGGGTACACTATTAAAACTTGGACTCGTTTTGTAAGCCAAAATATTATACGGAGTACCTTCCTTCTATCTCGATCCGTTAGGGCTGCCAGGGCATTTACATTTTTATTTCAACGTATAGGAGATATGTTTGTAAAATGTTATCTGGTTCAGAACAAGATAGTTTCTTGTCAGTTTATTGCTGTTGTGCTCAGATTTGGATTGGAAAATGGGGTACAATTGTCTGGATTGTGTTTTGTTTTAGTTTTTGGGGGTTTGTTTTGCAGTTGATCCACTGACTTTTGAAATGACGAGGAAGTATTGTACTTGATGGTCTGATTTTGCCAATACGTCGAGAAATACTTAACCCCTCAAGTTTCTGAATTTGGCTAATTTTAGACCCAAAACCCCAGCGAGTGGGGAGGGTTGGGGGTTAGTTGCGAACCCCATAGGTTCACAACTACTGATGATGATATGTTTTCCATCGGATGATGTTTTTTTTCGTTTATATATATATGATCTAAGCTTATATACCTGTTATGGAAAGTTCTGTCCTTTTGCACACTTGGGGTGCATTTGACACGCGGGTTGGGAGGGGGGGTAGTTAGCTGTGAACTCCATAGGTTCACAACTAATGATGATTATTGGTTTTCCATCAGATGATTTTTTACATTTATATATATGTGATATAACCTTATATACCTAACAAAAAAAGGGTTTTTCTTATGCACACATGGGGTGCATTCGACACTTGAGGGGTAGGTAACATCGCGGACTGTAATACTATACTAATAAGGTCAAAAAGTGGTTCACAGCAAATGTCCGCGATGGTACCTTATAATTATAACAAACTAGCTTTTGCCAGCGGCTTCGCCCGCGTTGGTGTCGGAGAATATCCCACGGGAACGTACTACCGGGAATTCCTTCCTTATTCCTTGTCTACGTTATAAAGGGAACCTCTGTGCAAAATTTCAGCTTTCGGTTCAAGGGTTTGGGCTGGGCGTTGATGAGTCAGTCAATCAGTCAGTCAGTCAGGACTTCTCTTTTTAGTTATATATATATAGATATATAGATTAGATATTCAATGTAAGTATAGTTTTCTGTATGAGAGAACGTTTTATCCTTCAAGAGGGTAAATACAAGCTGATATTATTAATTTTGTAGGAAACGCTTTAAAAGCATATAATTATGTCTTCACAAAATTAAACGTATTAACATTTTATGTATTTTGTAGGAAATGGAACTATTTTGGCCAAAGTCCACCTTTGTTTGACCATCGCATCGGTCTGCAAGGTTATGCTGCCTTTTGCATATTCCTCGAGGTTTTCACATTTTTGAAGGTCATGTCGTCGTTAATCTAAGTGACGTAACTGATTCGAAGAAAATTTTACAAGGCAAGCTATTTTTCTTTTTTTTTTGTAAACTGTAGATATATCGGTCTCTATTTTTGCATTATCATGGGGACCGTAAGGCATAGGTACAGATAGCCCGATTAGGCAGATCGATTCAACTTGCAAAATGTATCAAATTACTATAGTTAGGTCGGCTGTCGGCTTAGTCCTAAATGTCAGATACGTCAGATAGTTGAATTAGCGACGATGTTTGCGGTACTCACTAATATTATTGTTTAATTTATAGTATACTTAGTCATAATTCAATTCAATTCAATTCATTTTATTTCAGATTAATTACAAGTACACACACAGTTATTGTAAATCATCCATACATTCAAATTACGACAAAATAGTATTTTGACATACGAACACAAGAAACAGACATAGACACAAAACAATAGACATAGGATTGAGGAGGCTCGGATCAGGGGCCTACTCCCTTAGCACGAAGCCCGTAGTTTCGGCCTTCGTTACGGGCGTTTCTTACTCCGTATCACCTACGGATGGATGATTGGTTCAGGGCCCGAACGAAGTATGAATGACAACATGATTTGCCAGTTGTAATTACTCCCGATGTGTTTTTGCACGTCCGAAAAATTAAACTTTTACACTTGTTTTGATGTATCGTAATGTCAGACGGACGGATGAACGGACGGACGGAAAGACGGACGGACTTAGGGAGTAGGCCCCCAGGACCGCAACACTCGCAGATGTAGTTTAATAATGACGTAACTAAGTGTATTTGTTTCGCACCTTTTTAAATCTTATCGAATTTAGTTACCAGTGTTATCTTTGTAGTTTATAGTCTCCTAATGCCTTCAAAGTGTATTAGAGAAATATTTAACTGATTTTCTATAACTTATTGACCTTCTAATGACTTCATTTTATTAAATTAATGAACCTCTTACTAATTTCTGGGCTTCTAATGAATTCACTTTTTAAATTTAATGAACCTCTAACTAATTTCTGGGTTTCTCATCACTTCACTTTTTAAATTAATGAGCCTCTAACTACTTTCTGGACTTCATAATGATGCACACTTTAAAAAAAAAATGAGTTTCTTTTTATATTTCGATCCTTTTCTCACAGTTGGTCGTAGTAACTATAAGCAAGAATCAGCCCCAACGCCCAAACGGGTTAGGTTAGGATCGGTCATAGTTCTACTATGACCAAACACGTGAGCAGAATTGGTCGCAATTACCGACTCCAAAATAGTAATTTCGAGATATGTTCACAAAGAGAGGCGTATTCATTATATTAGAGTGTACAATAATATTTTTAGGAAGGAAATATTTGAGTTTCGATTACAATACAGTATTCTTTTTAATATGTTTAATACTACGATATAGTGGAGCAATCCTTTACCTACCTCAGCTATAGCTCCTTTCACCAAATTCCTTTTCCCGATATTCCCGGCAGCCCTACCCGACCGGCCACCGTCCGGCAGTCCGGCGGCTGTCTCATAAACATGCCC
Source organism: Cosmia trapezina (assembly GCA_905163495.3). Lineage (NCBI taxonomy): Eukaryota > Metazoa > Arthropoda > Insecta > Lepidoptera > Noctuidae > Cosmia > Cosmia trapezina. Next base: position 27,204,320 of record LR991028.1, read on the forward strand.
CCTGTATCAGCGCGTAATCTGCCGGATTTGTCGATCAGGCCGGCTATCCACTGGCCAGATTTGTACGGGGCTTTGCCGCCGATACGGCACATACATTTTGCTTTTCTTCTTCAGTGTATATGTGGCTGGTCAGGTGGGAGGATCTAGTTTGTTTACTGGATCGTCATTTGTTTTTGTTTTTATTTGAGGACGCTGATTGAAGGGGTTAGGGGGGTTGGGAGGTTGCTAATTATGGGCGTAGGTACAGTATTTCGTGTAGTATAGTATTTATTGTTTGAGACATGAGCAGTTCGCCTTGCTGCTAGTACTTTATCGAATTCGAAGTATATAGAGTAACTAAATTAATTTATTTTATTTATCTACATGGTGTCCATATTGTAGAGGAGCTCGTGGCTAAATAATAACAGCGGCACGGGTCGATCTATCAGGTTACCAGTATCCACTAGGTCTATGCTTGCCGGGTTTGGTCCGTGGATGGGTGACCATCTTTACATACTGAGACTCCTCCGTGCCTCGGAAAACACGTTAATCCGTTTGGTTCCGGCTGTCATACGTGGATCTTTCACAGTCATTACGGGTCGTCAGAAGCCCGAAAGTCTGACAACCAGTCTTACCGTTGGGTTGTGGAGGTCAGATAGGCAGTCACTCCAGCAGCATCTGGTTAGACTGGAAGCCGACCCAACATAGTTGGGAAAAGGCTAGGTAGATTGATAGTCTCCTCTTACCGGCTGGGTCATAAGTTCAATCTTGAATTTTGGAGCAGCTCTCAGCTTTTGATTGTAATCCTCAAGTAGATAAAGTTGCATGAGATCAGTGAGAAATATTAGTTGTCACACATCTTAAGGCCAATTCTCGTACTTAAAAAACATTCAAATTCAAGTCGCAGTGTCATCTCAGCGACAATCAATGTCAAAAATGTAGGGAAATTAGAGGCTTTTTTGACAGATACCGACTGAGATTAGAATGCGAACCTTCTTAAAATTACGAGAATAGCCCCTCTTTTTAACCGACTTTTCAAAAACAAAAAGGAGGAGGTTATCAATTCGTCGCGTATATTTTTTTTTACTATAGATGACCTACATAAATGTAATATAAGCCTTTAAACTGTCATGCAGGTCACTAACATTATTATTAACACAAACGGGATATTCACCATGTTTACTGTTCTTGTATTTGAGTTCCCGATATCATCATGAATGTATGTGTGTATGTGATCATGGTGCTTGCAACAGTGCCGAAATATCGGGAACTCAAATACAAGAACAGTGAACATGGTAAATATCCTGTTTGTGTTAATAATAATATTACATAAATGTAGGTATTGATTGTACAGTGTACCTACTTGCAGATTCTCTATTATTAAACCCGTTAACGCATATAACTAGTACTTGCAGAATTATAGAATGCAAACCTAGGAATATTTAATTATGCATTTTTATGTAAATAAATAATAAATATTTTTGGACATTTCACACAACGCCATCTAGTCCCAAGCTAAGCAACCTAATGCTTGTGTTATGGTAACGAGATGGCTGATAAACTACTTATATACATTTTTTTTTTTTTTTGTAAATACATACATATTATAGATAGAAAAACACCCAGACTCGAAACAAATACTTGTAGGTCGTACAAATATTTGTTCCGTGCGGGAATCGAACCCGCGACATGCTGCGCGGCAGTCAATCGCTCAACCACTGCGCCAACCGTGTCGTCGCGCATTGGTTGAGTTTTTTACGATGTAACCAATATTTTGTAACCATTTTAAGATTTAAAAGAGTGCCGATGGAGTTTCTTGCCCGTTATTCTCCATAGGAACCTATTTCACTTTCTTCTTTTTCGTATCTTTCAGACTGACCGACTCTGGCAATTCAAAATTATCTGTATAATCGAATTAAATGAAAATGAGTTTTGAATATACTATCTCAGGATTGACAGTCGTTTGACTAAATAAAAAAATAAAAAAATATATTTCAGAAAAAACACATTTACAAAAACAATTTTTCAAGTAAAATTAGAATATAACAGAAATAAGTGTATCGTTGGTGTATGTACTAATGAAAAAAATCATTGTATCACAAACACCAAGACTATTCCAACTTAAAACTATCACGAAACACATCCATACTTACTATGATATGAAAAAAGATCGCGGATCCGTCATGGTTCCGTTTGGAAGAAAGGATGTTGCTATAGATCGTATTTAGGGTGTATCTATTCATACACGAAATCTCTTAAGGGGTCATTGTACTCATCATTATAAACAACTTTTACTATGGGACCAAACCTGAAATCGCGAAAAAAAATCAGCTCTTCTCTCTTATATCATAAGCCGTCAGTATGTAGGAAACAGCTGATTTTTTGTCGCGATTTCAGGTCCCACAGTAAAAGTTGTTTATAATGATGAGTAAAATAACCCCTTAACCCCTCAGATGTCTGAGTAGGGCTAATTTTAGACCCAAAACCCCAGCGAGTGGGAGGGTTGGGGGTTATGATATGAAACCATCGGATGATGTTTTTTTACGTTTATATATATGTGATATAAGCTGATATACTCGGGAGGAGGAGGAGCTCGTGGCTAAGTAATAACAGCCGCACGGGTCGATCCGTCAGGTTAAGCTACGCTTGCCGGGGTTGGTCAGTGGATGGGTGACCATCTTTACATATCGAGATTCCTCCGTGCCTCGGAAAGCACGTTAAGCCGTTGGTCCCGGCTGTTTTTCGTGGATCTTTGACAGTCGTTACGGGTCGTCAGAAGCCCGAAAGTCTGACAACCAGTCTTACCAAGGGGTATCGTATTACCCAGTTACTGGGTTGTGGAGGTCAGATAGGCAGTCGCTCCATGTAAAATACTGGTATTCAGCTGCATCCGGTTAGACTGGAAGCCGACCCCAACATAGTTGGGAAAAGGCTAGGCAGATTGATAAGCTGATATACCTATTACTTAAAGTTTTGTCCTTTTGCACACATGGGGTGCATTTGCCCCCCGGGGGGGAGGTGGGGTTAGTTGCGAACTCCATAGATTCACAACTAATGATGATGATTGGTTTTCCATCGGATGATGTTTTTTTACGTTTACATACCTATATGTGATATAAGCTTATATACCTATTATGTAAAGGGTTTTCCTTATGCACACATGGGGTGCATTCGACACTTGCGGTGTTAAATTTTTTCGTGTATGAATAGATACACTTTAGATGCGTCTGCCGCTGGTCATGCTGCGTCTTTCTCTCACTGGAACCATGATGGATCCATAATCTTTTTTCGCGTCATAGTGCGGCCTCTGATATCAATCTATAAATATATTCCTGTTCTAAAAATAGCAGCTCGTCATAACTGAAGCATCGTGCGTGAATATTGATGAGTATTGACTCCGGTGTGATGGCGCGAAGGTAATCAGATCGACGCCGTCGCCTCGATTAGTTCTTTACACTTTACGGACTATTTATATCTGGATCTGAGAATAACTTGACGTTTGTGGAGGAAAGAAAAATTGTAATTACTTATGATTTTTTTTGTGTGGGAGTAAAATAGTCAATCGCTTGTCTTGCTTATTATAAATTGGGACTCATGATCGATTCTATCAAACTATTTGGGCTTCACTTACTCATCTATACTAATAATAATAAAGCTTGTGAGTTTGTTTGCTTGTTTGTGTAACGAACGCGCTAATCTCTGGAACTACCAGTCGGATTTGAAAAAAATATTTTTGCTTTTGATAGTCCAACTCTTGAATGGCTGTAAAATCACGCTAGAACCCTTAGGAGCCGAGCAAAAAGACAAAAAATCAGAAAGAACGCTAGTGAAAACGAAGTAATAGCGCGGGCAGGCGATGCCATGCGACGGGTTGGGACGGGAGAGCAAGGAATTTCACGCGGCCGAAGTCGCGCGCAGAATCTTATAATTATGTTTTACTCAACCAACCAGGTTACCTAAACTTATTTGTAATTTTAAAATATTTTTTGATGATTCTTTCTGATTAAACACATCTTCTTTGAAATTCTAAATTCATCCATTCATGACAACGCACAGCCTAAACGGCTGGGTCTAGAAGCATGAAATTTTCCACAAGAGTTTCTTATGACGTAACATAAGTGTGTGACGAAGGATTTTTGGAAATAATAGCCCTGTTTAACCTCTTCATGAGCAGAATTTTTAAAAACCCTTCCTTATATGAAAAAGGTGAAAGGTTCTATGGATATTGGTCATTCCCCCCCCCCCTTTCCCGCCTCGGGTGCAGGGCTTGTGTAATACCTAAATGAGAAAGTTTCCTACATGAAATAAAATAAATCATGTTGAGTAGCTAGCAATTTATCTTCGTTTATTTTATGTTGTTTTATTTTTATTTGTATAAATAATCCATGAATTAAGTACTCACTTTAGGTAATGCTTACCTTCGTAAGTCCTCATCTTTCTACAATCAAAAAATCAATCTGTGTAGCCTTTTCCCAACTATGTTGAGGTCGGCTTCCAGTCTAACTGAATGCAGCTAAATACCAGTATTTTACATGGAGCGACTGCTTATCTGACCTCCACAACCCAGTTACTGGGTAGCACGACACCCCTTGGTAAGACTGCTTGCTAGACTTTTGGGCTTCTGACGACCCAAAACGCCTTTCAAAGATTCAAATTCAAATTCATTTATTGTTTTAAGATCCACGAGTTTTATTTTGTGGATGGGAAATCATCAAATGACTTCTCCCGCTCTGGGTGGAGCGGAAGGGCGTGTCAGACTTTTACTGACTAAAACCCACCCGTGTTCCTTCAGTTGCCTATGCCAACCTGATTTCCGAGGCACGGAGGAGTACGGTATGTAAAGATGGTCACCCATCCACGGACCAACCCCGGCAAGAGTAGCTTAACCTGATGGATCGACCGTGAGGCTTTTATTACTTAGCCACGAGCTCCTCGTTCCACTATCAAACAATACTACATTTTGCGAAAGCGACATTTTACTACCAGGCGACATTTTGCGAAAGCGACATTTTGCGCCTGAGCCCATAATCTAATTTCAAAACTCGAAGAAATAACTGCAACTCGTACAATACGAGTACTTACATACATTCTCACACATCTCACTGAGTATTGTAAATTAATACGTCGCACAGGCCAGGCCTCGTAAATCGGCCGTCTCAATTTACCGGCCTGCGTATTGGCAAGACGGAGGCCTGGCGAGGCCAGTGGAGGCCTTTATTGATAGGCCGTTGTCGCCTTGAGATATTGCACGGCAATTTGTAGACGCTTGCAGGGTACAGAATTAGCGGTAATCAATTGATTGGACGGTTTTATAGGAAACATTTTTTCATTTTATTCGTTTTGTAAGGTTTTTAATTTGAAGTTGCGTTTGATGTGGTTTTAAATCGTTTGTTTCAAGTGGGTAGTTGTTACCATGACAGTAAAACTGATGACGATTCCTTCTTTTGTCTATATTTTGATCGCTAATTTATAGGAGTCAGTATTTATGTTATATGTCAGAGGATTTGGTTTCCGAACTAAGGACTAAGATCCTTCATGTGGACTATTCTGCCCTGCTAAGCCGAAAGGCGCTATTTCTGAGATACGCCCTTTTAGTTTTTTTATACCATTCAATAGCTAGAATAATTTCGCATCTAATGGTGTAAGCCAAATAGCGATTTCTAATTTAAAACATTAAAATAAACCACTAAGAAGTTTTGGCTACTGGTTGGTTGGTGGTGGTTGGTGGTGGTTGGTGGTGGTTGCTCTAATCTACTGGTGGACCTAACTACCGCTATAACTGGTTACCAGCCACGTTCTAACACAAAACAGGGTTAGTCAATGAGCTAGCATACTTCATCATACTTCACATCACATCACACTATCACACTAATATTATAAAGGCGAAAGTTTGTGAGTGTGTGTGTATGTTTGTTACTTCTTCACGCTCAAACGGCTACACTGATTTGGATTGAATTTGGTAAATAGATAGCTAACACCCTTGATTAACACATAGGCTACTTTTTATCCCAGTCTATGCGGGGGTCTACGCGGGGCGCAGCTAGTATAAAATAAGACAGTATCCTTGGAAGTCTAGACGTTTTAGAGCGTAGACTATAAAGTTTAAAGTGTAATCGAATAAAATTTAAAAGGCCTGATCAAATAATGGTATTAAGGAGTGAAATAGTCCACTCCTTATTTTTGCATAACTTTTTATAGGGGCTTGTGGCTAAGTAATAACACGCACGGGTCGATAGATGCGGTTAAGCTGTGCTTACCTCAGTCGGTCTGTGGATGGGTGACCTTTACATACCGAGACCAGTCCGTCCTCGGAAAGCACGTTTAGCAGTTGGTCCCGGCTGTCAATCCTGTATACCTATCTTTAACAGCCGTCACGGGTCTTCAGAAGCCCGAAAGACTGACAACCAGTCTTATCAAGGTGATTGTATTAACCAGTAACTGGGTTGTGGAGGTCAGATAGGCAGTCGCTTCATGTAAAATACTTGTATTCAGCTGCATCCGGTTAGACTGTAAACTGACCTCAATATAGTTGGAAAAAGTCTAGGCAGATGATGATGATACGAAAAAATTTTTACATAGATAAAATACTACTAAACTTAAATACCAATTTTAAACGAGAAACCTTAAATTAATTTTAGTTGAAGCCGGTAGACATTCATAACATACTAAAATTATAAACATTTCATTGTTATAGTTACGATAACAGGGTGGCCATGTTTTGAGCCATAATATTATTGCATTTATTATTGAATATCGGTGAAACGATTTTTTGTAAGTAAACACTTTCGTTTTATACAATTGTCAACTAAACACGAATTCCATTCTCACCAAAATTCCATTGAGGGTTAAACTTTTATATTTTTGCCACACGTTTTACGACAAAGATATTGAACCTCTAGACGTTGCCATGATTACAGTGTGAAATGTGGAAGTGAGACACATGTATAAAAAAATTATAGGAAAATTGAAACAAAGCATCGTATTTTCTGTCTCTTACGGCGTGCCGTATTTTTGCTTGGCGAACTTTTGAATGTTAGCCAAACAAAGTGCTTTCACTGTTACTTTTATCTTGCGTCGATTAATTTAACTTTTTTGGACAGTTTTTTCATTGTGCGTATGTATTGACATGAAGATTTCTTATGTCAAACTTCATCATACCACATAACCTAGAAAAAGTATTATATTGCTGTCTCATGACCGGCCACGCGGTGGCTCCATCTAGATGTATATTATCTAAGTTTTACGTCATAACGTGCCCATGTCGGGGCACCTGTCTTAACTGTCAATTCCGCCACAGAAGTTTGTTCCGCTATACTCTCAATTTTTTACAAGCACGAAACTAAACTATATAATCCAAAACACAGCACCAATCATGCAATAACATTGTCAAATCCAGCCCCGGACAGGCGGCGGATTACTGCGTATTTACTGCAAATTAACCGCACAATTGATGGCCAATTGATCGTCTAATGTTCCCACATAGCCATTATATTAAATCAAACAGCTCTCGATGGTCTACCAAGTACCTGGACAAAGACCTATTGATTTAAGAGCTGTGTAGAGGCTGTTTACATAGATTGATGTCATCGGGAGATCTGTGCGTCTTAGGGCAGAGCGTTCGAATGGTCTAATCTCTCTTGGACGGTAGACCATTGACCAGTGACAATTGAGCTGAGGTCTTGAATGGTAGAAATTTGGGCAGCAGTTGGCAGTGTAAGACAAGATTTAGATTATACCAATAGAAATTCGAACCACACTGCACCATGGTAAGTTTAAACCATCCTGTTATTTTTTGTTTCTGCACTATAGCAGTCTTGTTTGTCGTTGGAATCATTATAATGAGTCCTTGTTTTGAAATAATCTGCCAACTGCGTCGGTCTCTTATGTTAAGACACAAACACTAGATAAACTTTAAAGCTATTTTACTAACAGATGCAATCTTAGAAGCGAAGCTCCCAAAACCAGCTACAGAACAGAATCCAAAACTCATCCCTAAAAACAAAATCCCTTGGCATACAAAACGCCTAGTTGCACAAAGACAATAATTCGATAGTAAGCCTGCGCCGCGCCTCAGATCTCACCTGACTAACTGCCTCTAACCACCTCTAACCACCGCGCGCCGGCACGGACCGGTTTAATCCGCCCGGAACCGGCGCAATCCGGTTCACAAACTTTGTTCTGTCATGCTTGCTTTGCGGTACACGCGCCGTGCCACTTGTAGTGTTGTCTGTAAACGATTTGTTAATGGATTCCGGTTATTGTGTTGCCCTTTTGTGGGTAATTGGCTGGAGTGATGAGTGTATTCGCGGTTTTGGAAATGAGAATATTTTTTTCAGTTTTCATGTCATGGAACGGATTTCATTCATGCAACGGGTTATGTTTTTGCATCAATAAAAGCGAAGTAATAGTTATTTTTAGAGTTCCGTACCAAAATTTTAAAAAGGGGGTCTTAAAAATTCGTAGTGAGGCTACTAGGGCATGTGGGATATCATATGAAAGAGCGCTGTTTGCACATTCTCAAACATTTTTTTTAAATTTTAGGCCGCATGGTTTTCGACTTTTGATGAAAAATGTTAAAAAAAAATACCGTTCCCCCCTTATCTCCGAAGTTTGCATAGAGAAAAAATCTGAAATTATTCTATATGATAGAAAAAGAAAAGTATAGTAGTGTAGTAGTTATAGTTTATGTAAAGATTACAGAGAAAAATAAAACGATGTCTCTAAATAGCATAATTTTTCAGAAATCATCAACAAAAAAAAAATCAATGACGGTACGGAACCCTCGGTGCGCGAGTCCGACTCGCTATTGACCGATTTTTAAAATAATTGTTGAAAGCTGTTTTTTAAGTCACAATCTAACCGACCAACTGGAATCCAGTCTTCAACTAGAAATGAATAATGATAACAATAAAAAAAGAGGGGGAAAAAAAGACGGGGTTCTTCGTCTTCCTTCAAACAAAACATCACCATAACACCCTTTTAGCTAAATGCCAGTCCACACCGAATGTCCCCAACGTCCCAGATATTCCCAAATGTCAGAGAATGTCCCCAAATGTACCCGAATGTCCCGTAAAGATTGTTGCCGCGGGCTTAATGCTCCGTGCTGGCCGCGGCCCATTGCATCGCCGATATCTTTGTTGCTTTGCAAAGTTGAATGTAGCCGATGTAGGAGGAGATAGACAGACATTGGAGGGCATAAAGTAGCTTTAGGAACTGCGCAGCGGCGGCGGCGTGTAGAACTAGGCTTATTGCAGTTTGTTAAAGAACCTTGAAACTGGTTCTTTTTCTATGAACTGGACTAGATTGGGCTTCAGTTGACTGCTTGTCATTGCCTGTGAAATATTTTTACGAGTAAAGTTTCACAAAATAACTTTCATGTAAAAGAAAATACAAAGAAGAGGAGCTCGTGGCTAAGTAATAATAGCTGCACAGGTCGATTCATCCGGTTAAGCTACGCTTGCCGGGGTTGGTCCGAGGATGGATGACCATCTTTATATACCGATACTCCTCCGTGCCCCGGAAAGCACTTTAAGCCGTTGGTGCCGGCTGTCATTGGTGGATCTTTGACAGTCGTTATGGGTCGTCAGAAGCCCGAAAGTCTGACCACCAATCAGGTAACCAAGGGGTATCGTATTACCCAGTTACTGGGTTGTGAAGGTCAGATAAGCAGTCGTTCTATGTAAAATACTGATACCTATTCATCTGCATCGGTTAGACTGGAACCTGACCCCAACTAAGTTGGGAAAAATTGAAATTGAAAGATAATTTACTTAATCCTTAATCTAATTGTGTTTAATTTCAAACGTTTTTCTCAGAACAATCTTCACATCAAATAACTTTGCACCAAGTTTAAATCGAGCCTAACCAGTATAAACCGGTTCAAACTGACGTAAACCAGTTTAAGGCGGTGTGAGCCAACTCACGCCGCTAAGTTTGTTTTGTCACTTGCACCGTTTAATAGCAAGTTGGGCTCACACTCAAAGTACACAGTCTAATTGAATTGATTGTCTGGATTTGAGTGAGAATACCTGTAAGATATATACGGGGAATTCCTTCAATTTGGGAACACTTTTTCAACAGTTTTTATTTTAGTTTTTAAATTATTTAAATTATGTAACTTATTAATAAATTAGGTTTCCATCCATCCATAAATATTTGTACGCCTTCTGGTATAGCATAGCGCGCTTGTATATATTTTTTTTAACATCTATTATTGTACCTATGTTAACAAATGATTAAATGACTTATGACTTATGACTTAGAATTAAATCTTCAAAATAAAGGGATTATTGTTTTTATATTGTATAAATGTAGCAACTTGTGAATGAGTCTTTTGAAATAACAACACACATACATAATTTTAGCCTACAATGTTCCCACTGCTGGGAGATAGAGGAGGGCTGTGTGGCCTCCTCTCTGTGAGAGGGAGTGGGCCGTAATCCTCCACGTAGGCCCAGTGCAGGTTGGCAGATGTCACATGTCTTCAAATGTTTGGTTCTAGAATATGCTGGTTTCCTCACGATGTTTTCCTTCACCGCGTAAATTCCGCGATGTTTTCCTTTTTGCTTAAATTATTTCATCACCGTTCATCACCGTTTTGAGAGTAGTGCTCTCAAAACGGTGATGAAATAATTTACACAAAGTAAAGCGCCTGCTTCACGACGAACTCGAATCTTTAGTTATTATTAAATTATGCTCCACCTGTACGAACTTGACTATTTTTTATTCGTTTATGATCACCAACGTAAACAATTTTCGTACACCCACCAGAAAAAATAGAACTAGATGCATCACAAGAGAGAAAAAAAAGGCATAAGGGAAAATTAAATTGTTCTACGACTAAATAGTTTTTGACGGGAGTGAACACACCACTTGTTAGTCCATCGTTACTCCATTTCTTCCTATACCACACAAACATCTGTTTCCATCAAAAAATCCACAAGTGAACTGAATTTGAATCGAAGCGCCGTCCAATAGTGAAATACAAGAAGTGATCATTAATCACTGCATTGTTGAACTGGGGTGACAACGAGTCAGCTTGTATTGTGGATTTGTTGACAGGGATCACGTCTGGACGTCAGCGGCCGTATTCTGGGCGTTTGATGTGGGTTCGTGTTTCTTTCGAATGTTGTGTGTGGTGGTGGGCTGATTTTGTGATATGTGGAGTAGTGTTTTGTGAGAATAGTTGATTTCTGTGAAGTATACTAAACTTATATCAAAATACCTACTAAATTCGTATTATATCTTTTGAAGGAATTGAGTTAAAAAAAATGCGTTTTATAGTACATTGTTTTTACTAGAAAACTTTCAGTCTGAGTAAAAATGTAATTTATTTATCAGTATCTACAATACGTAATACAATTCTATTAATAATTAATCATCTTTTAATGAAGGATTACAGTTACAAAAAAAAAATAGCACAGTGTAAACTCTTCATAACGAAATTCATTGAACTGATCCTTTTTTTTCGTTTTTGAGAGATTTCATTATGTAGAGAGAAGAAAGAAAAACTAATTATTCACAACACTTTTTAATAATTTTATTATTTATTTATTGGTTTAATTCTGCCTACTGTGGTTAGAAACTAGGGCCAACATTCCTAAAGACAATGCAATACAAGAGTAATGTCACACGAAAAGCAAGGCGGTTTACGACCTCAGGTGTCTTTGAACTTCAAAGATTTAGTTTTGTAAACTGGTAACTTAAACAGTAATGATGACAAAATAATAATTACTGAAGTCTAAATAATATGAACGTATTTCTTCGTAATAGAGAATGTCTGTTGCGCTGTGTAGTGTATCAACCAAATTGAACTAATTTCTACTTTATAGGAAGTTTTACGTTATATCGAAAGACGTTATAAAGAGTTTACACTGTATTTATAAATAAACAAAATCAAATTGATAGCCAATCTCCGTCTTACAGAATAAGTCTCCAAGCTCCTCACTCACAGTAGTGAACAATCGCGAATGAATGGAGTGGAGACAAAAGGCCGGCTCCTTTGTGCTAATGAAGAATGGTCACCCTTACCCCGTGTCGTGTTAGTGTGTTAGGCGTTAGATTAATATCGTGGCTAGTGCTCATTGGATGTAACAAAAATTAGCGTTTAGTGATAAATCGTTGGGCTAATTGTTTACGGATTGAAGAGCTGAGGAATTTAGTGGTACAAATTCATGTAACTTTTATTGTACCTAAAGATAATAATAGTACCGTAAAGGCGGGTTACTTTGATCTAGGGCATAACTTTGGCCCAAATCGAGACAAATGTTTAAACTACCCGAAGTGTCACGACCACACAACCGAACGTCGTTTGTCCTTCGTTAATTAAAAGATGGCGATATAGACGGGTATTTGCGGAACTTTGTGTGGATCTGTCTCGATTTGGGCCAATGTTATGACTACAGTCAAAATAGCCCGCCCTTACGGTATTGAATAAGATTTGATAGATAAGATTGTTAGTCAGACACTTATGATAATTGATCAAAATGAAGCGGTTTAATTAGAAATCAATTAAATTTTTAAACTAGATACGAGTATCTGTGTCATAATTTTACAAATTGAATACCTGTCATGTTATTTGTTTTTCACTGGAAATCAATGCAGTTTCTCAGAACATTCAACCTAATCTGCAGGATTTCAATATGGAATCTCTTATTTATTTAATTTCTAAGAAGATACTCAATACTCAAAATTACTCAATTTCTTACCTAATTATTTATTTTAATTTTAGAGCTGTTATAATTATGTTAATTCTTTTAGATTACTCAATTCTGAATCAACAAAAACCTTGTATAATAAAAACACTTTTTCTTTAAGTAGTCATATTATTTTAACATCCCAACAAAACACCAACCAATATTAGGTTACTCGTTCTAAAATAACAACGAAAACAGACCAAAACATTTTCTTTGCGTGATTTCCAAAAGTCACAGGGACTTATCCCGTCACGACATATCAGCGACGTTTTACGACGTCAAAAGTCGCGTCAGGATTACTAGTGACGTCGCGGCCGGCCCCTGTCCCGGACTGACAAGCCAGATGGACACCCTTATCTCTCACTAAAAGCGTGTCTATTTATAGTGTATATGTGTGTGTTTGTGATGAAAGGGGCTCGTGGCTGAATGATAACAGCCGCACGGGTCGATCGAAGGTTAAGCTACGCTTGCCGCGGTCGGTTTGTGGATGGGTGACCATCTTTACATACCGAAACTCCTCCGTGCCTCAGAAAGCATGTTAAATGTCAAGGCTGTCAATAATAGATCTTTGACAGTCTTTACGGGTAGTAAAAACCTCAAAAGTCTGACAACCAGTCCTACCCACGTGCAACGGGTAGTATTATTATGTTACCCAGTAACTGGGTTGTGGATGGCAGTTGCTCTATGTAAAATACTGGTATTCAGCTGAATCCGGTTAGACTGGATGCCGACCCCAACATAGTTGGGAAAATGCTAGGCAGATTGATTGTGTGTGTTTGTGATATGTGTGCGATTTTTCGCTGTGTGGTCAAAAATAAGTCGTTTTTATTTTAGAAATAAATAGTGTGTGTTTAGTTATTTTTAATTTTCACCGTAGACACATTAACTTTATTTAGTGACTAAGGTATTCGATATTATAGATAGACTTCGGAACATTTTCGGGCACCACTTAGTTATAAAAATACATAACCCTCCTTTTGGGCTTCGCTGCAGTCGGGTAAAAATAAAATCAAACCTTTGATTATAATATACCTACTAAAACCGAAACATGATAACTTGAAATTTTTTCAATAGAAAAAAATTCCAAAGCAGCAGCCGTCTATTTTCTATTTTATACGATTATGCGTAAACAGTCCCTTAGTGTGCAGTAAACTTACTTACAGATACTTAAACTTACAGATAGGAAACGTCGAACTCATCTAGTTTTAAAAAATATGATTGACGTGTAAAAGTGTTTGTACAAACCTACTTACAGAAAATAAATTATTTATCATTTACTATGCTAAAAATTTATTTTTATTTTTTGTCATAAATCTACATTTAAACGAAGCGTGTTTAAATTCCGGTGCGCGTGAGAGTCTTCTATCTCGCGCATCAAACTATATATACAGAGTGTAAGGGACAGCCCTCCGCAAACTCATAGGGTGAATTCAGTATGTCATACTAAGATGACCGGTACATGAAATTTTTTCAGGAACATTATAGGAATCCAATAAACCTGATTTGTTTGTGTTTTTGTGCACAAATCGGAGCGTCTATTACTGGTTGGGAGGGGTAGGTAATAGGTATGCGATGAGTTCGATGAACTCTGTAGCTAGACAGAAAATGAACAGCTGATTTCACGCGTCGTTGGTTAAAGTATTTCAACATCCATTGCTGGTTTTTTTTTGCTGTTTTTTTTTGAAGTTTTTTTTACATAAATGGAGTGCTGCGAACACACAATGCAATTTTACATTGAAATAATGAAAATGTAACTGAAAAATGTTTTTGAAAAATGAAAATTTTCCTGAGAAAATTTCCGGTGGAATATGATTCAAAATGAGGAGCTGAATGCACCCTGTTAGTTTGCGGAGGGCTGTTCCTTACACCCTGTATACTAGCCATGACGCCATTTTTTTTATTTTCACTTACATACCGAGCAGAACCACGCTTCTATATATCCTCATAATACGAGGAAAACAATACTATAAAAGCCAAGATGTGGCTATTTTGACACCTATTATAATAAGTTTCTACGTGTACCTCTGTTCCATCACAACCTAACTAACTAACCTAATTGATTTCAAAGAAAACACTAAGCCACTAAACCACTTCAAAGGCTACCCAGCTAAAGAAACAAAAACCCACTCAAAGTGACAGATTGACACTAGGGTGTGTCACTCTGACTAATAGTGTCGACTGACCCACGACACTCGTAATTACAGACACATTAATACTTAGGACACTATTACTCACGCACTAGGGGTGGGTTTAAACACCGCAGACACGGTTAGTGCTTAGGTTAAAACATGTATGTCCACTTGAAAGTATGGTCACCCTTTTCTGATGGATGCAATTAATTGTAAATAGTAATGGGGAGGAAAACTAACTTTTTATCACGCTAGGTGGCACATGATCGACTGTCATTTTTTCATTGATTTGACGTAACGAACGATTGTGAAATTGTATGGATTTGTTTGTAAAACACTGAACAGTCGTTCAGAGCGCCATCTACAAACAGCTTTGCGTGTGGCTCCCCACTGATAAGGCTGTGTGGCTTCTAAAGTGACAATAGGAGTTTGGCAAGTAGGATGTTGTGTTTGAGCTATTTAATATAGAGCGGACGGACGTTGCATTTCTTACTGGTTTCAGGTTGGTTAAAAAAAAAAAATGTGTTTATTATCTTAAATCTATACAATTAAGTTGCCGGGGCTTCCCAGAAAGTAATCCGAAGATACTTCTGATGGGATAAGCCTCGCTCTTCCTTGCTTGATTAACAATTGATTTGTTGTGCTAGTTAGGTATAAATTACACATTTTTTTTAATAAAACCAATAAAAAGAAAAATGAAAGTCGTGATTATGGCAGTGTGTGAAAACTAGTGTGTTTTGTATAAATGTGTGTTTATACGTTGTGTGTGTATGTGTATGTATGTATGTGTGAGTGGTGTGTGTGTAGGGGTGTGGGGGTGTATGTATGTGTGTGTGAGTGGTGTGTGTGTGTGTAGGGGTGCGTTTAAGAGTGTGTGAATATATATTTTGTGTGGTTAGATAGGTAACATTTTAGTATTCGACTGTAAAAAGGGACGGGCAATAACATCATCATGCTGGAAGATTTCACACATCCACCCACAGTAAAAAAACCGGCCAAGTGCATGTCGGACCACGCACAATGAAGGGTTCCGTAGTTAGGATGCATTTATCCCAAGAACAAACTTAACATTGTAGTTGAAAAACATGTTTTCCAATACATTCCAACAGTAAATGTAAGTTTGTACTCACAATATTGAGAGATTTACCAAGTTATTTTAAGACCACAGACTTCTTATAGGTTTTCCTGTAATGTACTGGTAAAGAACTATTGTCTGTATTTTTTTTCAAAATTTTCGGCTAAGCAGTTTCGGAGGTAAGAGGGAATGGTCAATTTTCGTCTATTTTCTTAAATAACTTTAAAACTATTTATTTTAAAACTATAAAAAAAACATATTTGAGACCCTCACAGTAAGCCTTTTCATATGATAAGTAACACGGTACAGTTTACAAAACTTTTTTTAGTAGTCTTATTTGCCCCCCAAAAGTGACCCCCTTATTCAAAATTCATTAATTTACTTTACCCGTCCGTGTTTGGGTCACAAAAATTCATATGTGAACGAAATTTCAAGTTAATCGGTCAAGATTCGGAGCAAATTGGCTGTAACAGACGGACAGACACACGAGTGATCCTGTAGGGGTTGCGTTTTTTCCTTTTGAGGTACGGAACCTTAAAAAATCAATAGTACTGATAAAATGGTAGTAATTTTAGATCTTGCCTGATGGTCTGCACCTTTCACTGCTTTATAGCTCAACCTCAAACTCAAACTCAAAGCATTTATTTCAAATAAACCAATTACAGGCACTTTTGAATTGTCAAAGGGTCGGTCTTGGGTCGGTCAGTCAGAAAAATGAAGCTAGATTGCCCATTCCAAAGCGTAGATCCTGGAGAAGAACGGGCAAGAAACTCCACGGACACTCTTTTAAAATCAAATATTTTACATAATATTGGTTACATCGTTCATATTGAAAATATACATGTGAGAACAATGTAGAAAGACGTGCACGTTAAAAGCGTCCGTAATAAAAAAAAAAAGATAAAAACTAAAAACAACTAAATAAAAAAATAAAAATAAGCCGTGGCAGCTAAGAGACGACCAGTCCCAACTGACGGCGCCCGTTCACGAACATGACGCATAGCGTATTTATAAATATTCTTGCAATTATTCAGTTACATCTCGCACACACGATACGATGGATTATGAAGTGTGGAACGTCGGTTTTTGATTATTGAATGTATGGAAATCCAATATTTCTTACCACTCCACCTAATCCACGTGAGATTTCGTAGAGGTTTTTGGAGTGTTACCGTGGAATGTTATGGAGTTGAGTGCCCGTGTATGGCCAGCTTTAAAAATCTAAAAAAAATTATACAGGGTGTAAGTGTAAACAGTGGCAATCTTTTAAGGGATCATTGTACTCATCATTATGAACAACTTTTACTATGGGACCAAACCTTAAATCGCGAAAAAAAATCAGTTGTTCCCTACATTTATGTTCGCATAATTTTCGTCAAAATGTAGGGAACAGCTGATTTTTTTTCGCGATTTCACGTTTGGTCCTATACTAAAAGTTGTTCATCATTTTGACAAATAAATCATCTTTATCTTTATCTTCATCACTGTGCAAGGACCCCTTAAGGATGATGCGCTAAGGTAGTCCGCGAAATTCAAATTTTCTTACGTTTTTTGCAATTTACAGGTCAGTGTCAGGGGGGCTTAAACGGCCACTTTGGCAGGATCATAATAGGATAATATTATGAATAATATTTGAAATCGTAAAACGGTCACAAACTGACAATATATTATGAATTGTCAGTTTGTGAAACTTGTCAGTTTGTGTGACTGACAATTCATAATATTGCCAGTTTGTGACCGTTTTACGATTTCAAATATTATCCTATTATGATACTGCCAAAGTGGCCGTTTTAGCCCCACTGGTTGTATGTTGATTAAAATATGATTCGCGGCCGTAGCTAATATGGCTTTACAGAATTATAATCATTAGAATCCGCAATACAACTCCATAAGTTAGAATTGACCTCAAATCTAGCGATTTCATGAAATCATGAGGTTTGAGGTCAATTCTAACTTACAGAGTTGTATTGCTAATTCTAATGATTATAATTCTGTGAAGCCATGTTAGTTACGGCCGCGAATCATATTTTCATCAACATACAAGCTCACACTGACCTACAAATTGCAAAAAACGTAAGAAATTTTTAATTTCGCGGGCTACCCGGGCGCTTTGAGATTTCGTGTAAGAATAGATGAGTAGTTCTTCAAAAAGTATTCTCCGCGTAGCTTTCGTGGCGAATTTTTTTTTTAGAGTAATCTTCAAATAAATGGACACACATTTAAGATGCTCTAAAAATAATAAGTGCAATTTTGATTATATGCAAATCGGTGCATAAAGTACAGAGATATTCTATTTTGAAATTTCGGTTCCCACGAAAGTTACGAAAGACGCCACAAAAGTTACAAACGTATTTTCTGTAAGCAAAATACAGTTTTAAATCCTTATTTTTTCATAAATTTCCTGTAGATTGAAGTTTAAAAAATGAAATACTTATTATTTATGAATCAACTTGTATTTGAGATCAACATAGTGTTTTGAGATCAGCTTATTATTACTTATTACTAACTTTGGTTGCTAATTTAGCTTTGGTCCAGTAATTAAACTGTAAAATTTACGTCATTATCATCATCATCATTTCAGCCGAAAGACGTCCACTGCTGGACATAGGCCTCCCCTAAGCACCGCCATTTCGACAGGTTCTGTGCTTCCCGAATCCAGCAGATTCCTGCGGCCTTTACAAGGTCATCTGTGACTTGTGGGAAGCCTTCCAACGTTACGTCTTCCAGTACGCGGCCGCCACTCCAGAACATTTTGGCCCCATCGGCAATCTGTTCTTCGAGCAATGTGCCCTGCCTACTGCCACTTAAGTTAAGCAATTCTTCGGGCTATGTCGGTTACCTTCGTTCTACTGCGGCTCTGTTCATTTCTAATTTGATCACATAGGAAAATTCCAAGCATAGCCCTCGCCATTGCCCTTTGAGATGCCATTTGTCTTATACATTTTCATTTTTTTATTCATTAATTTCATTTCATTAATTTCATTAATTAAACGTGAAGTCAACTCGTATTGAGTTAAATTTGTTTGTTAGTTAGCATACTGTTAAAATAAAGCAATTAAGATCCATGAAATTAGAGTCCCCAGCCTAATAAAACACAAAACACCTGAGTAATATTTACCCAATCACCATTTTTTGTAAATATGAAAAACAGTGAATAATAAGTGGTCAATAAATCCATTCAGTGTCCGTCATGGATAAACTAACCGTAATATCAGGAACATTATTTATGGCAGCAGATGTTTTCGCCATAGTAAGTCTTGCAATGCCTGACTGGATAATTACTGAAGTTGGAGGTGACACAAGGCTTGGTTTGATGTGGTCCTGCATTACATTGTACAACCGTCCGCAAGTCTGTTACACCCCTGATCTACAGCCTGAATGGTTACTTGCTTTAATTTGCATATTTATTGGATGCATATGCATAACCACTACTGTGATACTTTTAGCATCCAGTCATTTTGATAGAAATGTGATACCATATGCACGATGGGTTGGATTTGCAGCAATGGTAGTTTTTTGCCTAGCAGCTGTCATATTCCCAATGGGATTCCATGTGGATGAAATTGGAGGTCAACCATACCAGCTACCAAACAGCCACCAAGTTGGAATATCATACATCTTATTTGTTCTCTCTCTCTGGATTACTGTGATATCGGAATTATTTGCGGGAAAAGTGTGCCTGCCTCATTTTTAGTACAGATGATAATGCTAAAGTATAATGTTTAAACTTGTAAGATATACATTCCATATTTACGTTTGTTGTGTAAAATAAAAATTTTAAGACCGACTCTTTCGGAAGCTCTACTGAGGTCATCGAGCAGTGTACTGAGCCCCTCCATAGTCTCAGCCATGACTACTATATCGTCTGCAAACCGAAGGTGAGTGACGTACTCGCCATTGATCCCTAGCCCTTTCCAGTCCAGAACCTTGAAGACTTCCTGCGGTGAACAGTTTCGGAGAGATAACCTCTCTCTGTCTCCCCCTCGCCAGAAGGATAGATTTCGAGGTCCGTTCCTGGAGTTGGACTGACATAGAGGCGTTTTCGTAGAGGCACTTCAGCACCTCAATATACCGATAGTCGAGACTGCAGTACAGCCCATGCTTTAATCGAATCGGAGGCTTCAGTCTTCTGTATAACATGTCGCAGCGTATACGTATGTAGTCTATGGTGCTATAGCCTTTACGGAATCCGGCTTTTTCGGGAGGCTGGAAGTCATCAAACCTGCGTGCGAAACAGATCGTGATGACTCTTGAAAGCAGCTTGTAGACATGGCTCAGAAGTGAGACGGGTCTGTAATTCTTAAGAAGAACATTATCGCCCTTCTTAAAGAATAATACCACCACAGCTCTGTACCATGCCTGCGGCGTTTTGCCCTCGAGTATGACGGAATCAAACAGCTTCTGGAGGGCCTTAAGGACGGGTTTTTTTATACTTTTGTCTGACAAGCACTCTACATAATAAAATTCATAAGGTATTTTCTTACTGTCAATTAGCCCATTGGCTAAACAGCACAGGTTGAGGTGAAGTAAGCTGTTAATTTGGCTACGAGAAAACATACAAACACAAACACATACTACAAGTTGTTACAAGAAAAAAATTGAACCACATACTCGTACACGCATAAATACTTATACAAATACATAACACCTTTATTTTGAGATTCGCGACAATCGAGTAAATGCATCAGCGGAGTCACAAAACATCTGAAGTCATTATTTAATCCATACTAATATTATAAATTCGAAAGTAACTCTGTCTGTCTGTCTGTCTGTCTGTCTGTTACCTTTTCACGCCTAAACCACTGAACGGATTTCGATAAAATTTGGCAAGGCTATAGATGGTATCCTGGGGACGGACATAGGCTACTTTTTTTTTCAAAAATAATCCTACAGGGGGTGATATAGGGGATGAAAGTTTGTATGGGAAACTCAGTATTTCTTAAGTTAGGGATGTGAAAATTAAAATGTATGCTTTTGATAGGAAATAAAGAAATATGCGGTTCAGCGTTTTTGAAAAATCATCCCTTAAGGGGGTAAAATAGGGGTTGATTTTAAAATTTACAAAACTGCATGGATTTCGACAAAATTTGGCAAGGCTTTATATAGCATCCTGGGGAAGGCCATAGGATACTATTTTTTTCAAAAATAATACTACAGGGGGTGATATAGGGGATTAAAGTTTGTAAGGGAAACCCATTATTTCTTAAGTTAGGGATAACAAATTTATGCTATTGGTAGGAAATTAAGTAATATGTGGTTCAGCGTTTTTGAAAAATCATCCCCTAAGGGCGTAAAATAGGGGTTGATTTTAAAATTTACAAAACTGCACGGATTTCGATAAAATTTGGCAAGGCTATAGATGGTGTCCTGGGGACGGACATAGGCTACTTTTTTTTTCAAAAATAATCCTACAGGGGGTGATATAGGGGATGAAAGTTTGTATGGGAAACTCAGTATTTCTTAAGTTAGGGATGTGAAAATTAAAATGTATGCTTTTGATAGGAAATAAAGAAATATGCGGTTCAGCGTTTTTGAAAAATCATCCCCTAAGGGGGTAAAATCGGGGTTGATTTTAAAATTTACAAAACTGCACGGATTTCGACAAAATTTGGCAAGGCTTTATATAGCATTCTGGGAAAGGACAAAGGATACTTTCAAAAACACTAATATTATAAATTCGAAAGTAAGTCTGTCTGTCTGTCTATCTGTTACCTTTTCACGCCTAAACCACTGAACGGATTTCGATAAAATTTGGCAAGGCTACAGATGGTATCCTGAAGACGGACATAGGCTACTTTGTTTTTCAAAAATAATCCTAAAGGGGGTGATATAGGGGATGAAAGTTTGTATGGGAAACTCAGTATTTCTTAAGTTAGGGATGTGAAAATTAAAATGTATGCTTTTGATAGGAAATTAAGAAATATGCGGTTCAGCGTTTTTGAAAAATCATCCCCTAAGGGGGTAAAATAGGGGTTGATTTTAAAATTTACAAAACTGCATGGATTTCGACAAAATTTGGCAAGGCTTTATATAGCATCCTGGGGAAGGCCATAGGATACTATTTTTTTCAAAAATAATACTACAGGGGGTGATATAGGGGATGAAAGTTTGTAAGGGAAACCCAGTATTTCTTAAGTTAGGGATAACAAATTTATGCTATTGGTAGGAAATTAAGAAATATGTGGTTCAGCGTTTTTGAAAAATCATCCCATAAGGGCGTAAAATAGGGGTTGATTTTAAATTTTACAAAACTGCACGGATTTCGATAAAATTTGGCAAGGCTATAGATGGTGTCCTGGGGACGGACATAGGCTACTTTTTTTTTCAAAAATAATCCTACAGGGGGTGATATAGGGAATGAAAGTTTGTATGGGAAACTCAGTATTTCTTAAGTTAGGGATGTGAAAATTAAAATGTATGCTTTTGATAGGAAATAAAGAAATATGCGGTTCAGCGTTTTTGAAAAATCATCCCCTAAGGGGGTAAAATCGGGGTTGATTTTAAAATTTACAAAACTGCACGGATTTCGACAAAATTTAGCAAGACTTTATAGAGCATCCTGGGAAAGGACAGGATTCTTTCAAAAACAATACTACAGGGTGTGATATAGGGGATGAAAGTTTGTAAGGGAAACCCAGTATTTCTTAAGTTATGGATAACAAATTTATTTTATTGGTAGGAAATTAAGAAATATGCGGTTCAGCATTTTTGAAAAATCATCCCCTAAGGCCGTGTAATAGGGGTTGACTTTAAAATTTACAAAACTGTACGGATTTCGATGAAATTTGGCAAGGCTTTATATAGCATCCTGGGGAAGGACACAGGCTACTTTTGGTCTTAAAAATAATCCTACGGGGGGTGATATAGGGGATGAAAGTTTGTATGAGAAACTTAGTATTTCTTAAGTTAGGAATGTGAAAATTAAAATGTATGCTTTGGATAGGAAATAAAGAAATATGCAGTTCAGCGTTTTTGACAAATCATCCCCTAAGGGGGTAAAATCGGGGTTGATTTTAAAATTTACAAAACTGCACGGATTTCGACAAAATTTGGCAAGGCTTTATATAGCATCCTGGGAAAGGACATAGGATACTTTCAAAAACAATACTACAGGGGGTGATATAGGGGATGAAAGTTTGTAAGGAAAACCCAGTATTTCTTAAGTTAGGGATATGCCCTATGTTTTCCACATGAACGTTCCCATGGGATATTTTCCGACATCTACGCGGGCGAAGCCGCGGGCAACAGCTAGTGGAGATATAAAACTTTCATAGTGCGCTAGCTGACTTTCGTGGGCAAATAACCACGAAAGTTGTGCCACGATAGTTACGAAAATTTCACATTTTTGAGAATTACTATTAAAGTTACAGGTAAATTAACGCACAAAGTACTTGGGAATAATCTCGAAGATCTATCTTATTCCTTCATTCAAAATGAGTTGGAAAATTGTAAACATTATCCTTCAAAATTTGCGCATGAAAGTTTCTTGACCAAGGCTACTTGAAAATATTCAAAGGTTAACTTATCTCATATTTTTTTTGTTTATAAGCAATTAATGTATTTGTCTCCCCCACTGATGCCGGGACACTACTGAGCGTCCGCGCAACTAAAAAGTGTAGCGACAAGTTGCCCCTCTTGGAAGATAGGTGCAGTTTTGTTGCGCCCTCGCGAAAGTAGGAAAATCGTGTGACAGAGACATAATGCCTATTAACTATTGTACATTAAGAGATACAATTAATATTATTTGATCATTATGATGCCTAATTAAATACGATCAATTTAATGTATTACATTATATGCTTATGAATAGAATACAAAAGTTATCAAAGTTTTCCGTGAGCGCGAACAGAGTGTGACGCGCGAAGAACACCGATTTTGCTCCCGTTTTGGACACTAGATATTTTTTAAAATAAATATTATAAATAATTTTAGATGTTTATTGTTGAAATTGTACACATAAATAAACAAAGAGTAATCTGTATTTGGTCCTAAGACTGAATATTTCATAGGTTAGGAATTAAAATCTTGTGACCGCGTTTTCAGGGACCTCGAAGAACTACCCAGATACACCTTATTTATAAGGTCCTTATTTGTAAGGCCTTTTTAACTGTTTTTACCTAAACAGTTTTAGTTCGGCGACCGCTACTGATGGCCAAAACACACTTAAACAAAGGCTACCCTGATGATGATCTACCCTCCCACGTAATCGAACAGCCCACATAAATCAAAGAACTCGAGCGCTGCATACAGTTGAGGTATAATTACGTAGCACATAAACATGCCAAGCTAACTCTGTCCCACGTGGCTGCACGGCGATACCCGCGCGGTAATAAGCGCGATAATATGGCGGTAATATACGGGCGAGGTGCTGAAATGTTACCCAGTGTAGGGGGTTCTGTGGTGCTTTTGTATGGTTATGGAGCTTTTGGCTTTTAAAGGGTTCAGTTGGAAGCACTACAAATAAAACTGGTCTACAAAATGTAACTTTTTGTGTGCCTTTCAATTGAATACTTTATTTTTATATTGCTTTAAGGTTACTGAATAGAAAAACAAGAATATGTTTTTTTAATTAGCTCTTATTTTACCAGTGGTACCCACGATTTGTCTTGGTTTTTAATTTTAATTCCAAAATAATGGAAGTAAGCAGTTTCTAAACGTTGTGTTATTGAGCATCTTTGGTTAGTAAGGGTCACCTTACCACAAATGTAGCAAAAATTGTACGCACTATTAACACATTTACGCGACATAACGAAAACTGTAGATTTTTCACTAAAAATGTAAAAAAACGGTAACAATTTCACGTTTTAACTGTTGAACAAAACACAGTCGGCGTTAAACGCAACAAACAAAATGTGAAATAATAAAATTTTTCCGCGGGTAATCACTAAATATTTTGAGTTATCATCATTAATGTGATATATCTGTCGCGCTACCCGCTATTATATTTATAGGGCATAAATGCACAATAAGAGCTAACTATGAATTTTAACTTGTATATTTATGTTCAGCGAGTGGAATACAATCAATATACTAGTATATTTTCATGTAAAAGGCAATTTTGATGTAGACCAGTGTAATTTATCCAAATCCCAAAACCATTTCTTTTAAAGAAAGATGCACTACATAAACGTGTAACACTCAGTGAGCAAGTATGGTGCTCATTAATGGTCAATAATTATTTACTTTATTTTTATCCTAAACTATTCTTCTGCTACTAATACTACTTTAAATTATTTTTTTAGGGGCTTCTGGCTATAATTAATAACAGCCGTACACTTCCACGGTTGTTACATAGGTACCCCCTACGTGCCTGATAGCACGTTAAGCCGTTGGTCCCAGCTGTCATTCCTGGATCTTTGACAGTCGTTACGGGTCGTCAGAAGCCCGAAAGTCTGGCAACCAGTCTTACCAAGGGGTATCGTGTTGACCTGTAACTGGGTTGTGGAGGTCAGATAGGCAGTCGCTCTATGTAAAATACTGGTATTCAGCTGCATCCGGACACTGGAAGCCGGTCCCTAACATAGTTTGGAAAAATGATGACTTACTTATTTGTAAACTTTCATCATTGACAGTTCACTCGCTGTCGAGTATCGACTTCGTTCCGTATTTCCCTATTCTACGCTAATCGCAACCAGATCTTACGTGTAAAGAAGTCATGTTTGCCTGGATCTAAACTACCATGTCTCCAAGTCTGGTGACTAAAGATTTCTTATATTTACTAAATGTGTTTATGTATTTACACGTACAGACTCCTCCGTGCCTCGGAAAGCACGTTAAGCCGTTGGTCCCGGCTGTCATTCGTGGATATTTGACAGTCGTTACGAGTTGTCAGAAGCCCGAAAGTCTGACAACCTTTCTTACCAACGGGTATAAGCCGTTGGTCCCGGCTGTCATTCGTGGATATTTGACAGTCGTTACGGGTTGTCAGAAGCCCGAAAGTCTGACAACCTTTCTTACCAACGGGTATAAGCCGTTGGTCCCGGCTGTCATTCGTGGATATTTGACAGTCGTTACGGGTTGTCAGAAGCCCGAAAGTCTGACAACCTTTCTTACCAACGGGTATCATATTCCTGGGTTGTGGAGGTCAGAGAGGCAGTCGCTCCATGTAAACTATTATTCAGTTGCATCCGGTTAGACTGGAAGCCAACCCCAAACTAGTTGGGAAAAGGCTAGGCAGATGATGGTGATACACGTAGGTATAAGTTGATACCCTTTACTTCACCATTATCATAGTAACACGAAGATCTATGCATCTATGCATCGACGCAGGATTGCACCCCAAAACTTCTAAACCTACACCCATTATGCAGTAAATTCAAAACTCGTCCCAATTATGTATCGGGGGGACGTAAATCAAAGTCCGAATGCACATAATCTTATCAATTTATGGTCCCAGTGTATCGAAACTTGGCCCCTTGCATGTGCAAGCGACAAACTGCTCAAGTTTCACAATAAATTAAAACCGCTAGATATTTAGTGTTGCGTTGGAGTTCTAGTGATGGGGAATGTGGTACGCTGTATTTTGGTAATTAATAGAATATACAGGGTTATTGATAAAACACCAGCAACCTCTTAAGAGGTCATTGTACTCATCATTATGAACAACTTTTATTACGGGACCAAGCCTGAAATTGCGAAAAAAAATCAACTGTTCAGTACATTTATCTACATCAAACTCGTCAAAATGTAGGGAGCAGCTGAATTTTTTTTCGCGATTTCAGGTTTTGGTCCCATAGTAAAAGTTGTTCATAATGATGAGTACAATGACCCCTTAAGAGGTTGCTGGTGTTTTACCAATAACCCTGTATATGGGAAAATTAATAAGGACACCTACTCTTTAAAATAGTGTGGTAGAAAGGTGTGGTCAAATTTAAAGGTGTGGTATAGACCATCAAACTGAACAACTTTCTCTATGCGACCAACATCGTAATTGCGAAAAAATTGTCAACTGTCCCATACAAAACTTCAATACCTACTTGACCCAAATATGGGACGGCTGAGTATTGTCTTGCAATTACGATCTTGGTCCCATGGAGAAAGTTGTTCAGTTTGATGGTCTGTACCACAGCCTTAAATTTGACCACTACCCACAGTAGCAAAATTAGTAATTAGCTGTCAGGCCAGTATAATTTTTGTGGCTATATACTTCACATGTGTAAAATCCACGAAAGGAACACACGGTTTTTGCTCACATGGTTTTGTTAATTACCACTCAAAGTTCCAAGTAAACGAAATAGCGGGAACAGCTGGTAGGTAATTGCTAGTTCCCTTTCAACAAGCACATCACTATCTGCAATAGATTCAGCGTGTATGTAATATGTATCGTAGCAGTTCGACAATATTGTGTCATTAATTAATTCAATAATGAAAATGATGCTTTAGAACTTTTTAATTATCTGTTGCTCATGTTTTGATTTCTTACAAACCTGTTAACCCGCGAAATTCAAATTTTCTTACGTTTTTTGCAATTTGCAGGTCAGTGTCAGGTTGTATGTTGATTAAAATATGATTCGCGCCCGTAACTAATATGGCTTTACAGAATTACTTAAAATCATTAGAATCAGCAATACAACTCCATAAGTTAGAATTGACCTCAAACCTCAGGATTTCATGAAATCGCTAGATTTGAGGTCAATTCTAACTTATGGAGTTGTATTGCTGATTATAATTATTATAATTCTGTAACCTGACACTGACCTGCATTTTGCAAAAAACGTAAGAAATTGCAAAAAACGTAAGAAAATTTGAATTTCGCGGGCTACCTTAGCGCATCCCCTTAAGATAATGAATACCTTAAACCATCCAAAGGTTCCATACACGCTAGTATGCCTTGCATATAATACATATTGAAGTAATAGATTCCTACAGATCAAGACAGAAGTTTCTCGTCGTCTTAATAAGCGACTGTGTTCACATCCTGACGCTGTCAGCATTTATTGATGAGACAGACTTAACGTAGAATTAACTGGAAGTGACCATAAAATAACTAAGAATTTATTAATTAAGAATTAACTGGAATTGACGACACGGTTGGCGCAGTGGTTGAGCGATTGACTGCTGCGCAGCATGTCGCGGGTTCGATTCCCGCACGGAACAAATATTTGTACGACCTACAAGTATTTGTTCCGAGTCTGGGTGTTTTTCTATCTATAATATGTATGTATTTACAAAAAAAAAAAATTGTATATTAGTAGTTTATCAGCCATCTCGTTACCATAACACAAGCATTAGGTTGCTTAGCTTGGGACTAGATGGCGTTGTGTGAAATGTCCAAGGATATTTATTATTATTATTATTTATTATAAAATAGTTTTGGACGCGTCACTATTATAGAATGTAACTTGTAAGCTGTTGTCACTACTAAAAAGAAAGGGTAACATATTGAATTGAGCACCAAAACCTTAATGAATTGTACAGCTAAACCTTCCTTACATGAATCACTCCGTCCATTGGTGAAAATTTTTGGGTATATCTCGTTCAGATAGATCGACAGACTCCACTTTAGAAAGATTGTCTGACATTATTATGGAGTCTGAACAAAGTCACACCCTTGTTAGACAAAAAATGGGTTGTACCATTTGAGAATTTGTTAGCAGACGTCATAATTTTAACTGTAACTTTAACTGCCCACACTTTGCTGAATAACGTTATTGTTATTTAGAGGAACAGGGTGTAAAGTTCACTCATCCTCCATAGAAAAGGGAGGATCCTCCGACCAGACGGGTGTCGTGTCTGGTGGGCTACTGCCCAACCGTTGATGTCGGGACGTTGTATATATGCTAGTCGCGCGGTAAACTCTGATTGCGCGATGCAGGTTGCGTGACGTCATGTCATTTTGATGTAGATGCCGCCACAGTTAAATATCTGTCACTTCTGTCAGACACGTTGAATATAGAACTTTAACATTAAGACATGACGGTGCAACATCACGTAGATTCTATGGTCGTTGTTAATGTTACTGTTAAAATTAATTTTGACGGAAACTATACATAGCCCTTGGTGCAACCCACCCTAAGATCTCATCTTTCAAGATTCGGACTAATGTTTTTCTTTGGTTGTCAGCATGTTGCTAAGTAGTTTTTCGGCTTGATGCCAATATCTGGCACGTCTACTTCATCGCACGTCTAGTAGGTAAGTGGCGTCATCTGAAACTTTAAAATTCGGTCTTAAAGCGGAAGAGAAAACAAAATAAATGCTTATGTTAGCACTTTATAATGTATAAAAAAATCAAATTAAGTGCCAGAATACACGTGTTTGTAATTTGCACAAAAGTATGCAAGTAGTGCCATATTGTATAGTTTTGTGCAAGCTACAGGTATGTGTATATCGCCCTTAAGCTCCATTTACACGGTGCAAGTTTCTGGAACGTTGAGCAATAATCGCATGCCGTAAAGCACGTTCAATTATTGCCATTCAAGAATTGCCTGCAATTGTTTACACGCGTGTGATTACCATAAAATGGTATACAATAATTGAATGCAAGTTTTGCCATTCCATGATTCTAGGTCAACGCCGACGAAGATGTCCAATAAACTTCCTGATGAACGCAGGTGTCGGACCCGGGATCCTTAATTTAAAGTTTGTGGAAGACTGGTTTCAAACCTTGAAAACCAGAAAGGTAATAAACCGGTTTTTTATTTAAACCGTATGTTAATAACAAAAATATAGGAGTAAAAAAAAACCATCCCGCTAGCGCTAGCGCTAGCCGGTCTCTGCCAGCCGCACAGTCGTCTCCACTGGAGGCGTTGAGCTGACTCGAGGAGCGGGTCTCACGTCCAGGCCCCAGGCTACTCTAGATCCTGGCGGCGAGACGAATCTCTCGAGTGGCCTCTCCTGGAATTTCCAATACGGAGACCCAATAAGATACTGAGGAAACTAATCTATAGGTTCTGATTTACTTGCGAGTATCAAATATGTCGCATAAATGTCCGTATTTTTTTATGGCTTTGACTTAGAAGTTTGATTTTTTTAGAACTCTAAGGGACGTACGTATTTAGTATTAATTTCAACTTGATACCTCCACGAGTTCTTGAGAAAAAGGGTCTTGACAGACAGACGGACAACGAAGTGATCCTATAAGGGTTCTATTTTTTCCATTTGAGATACGGAACTCTAAAAATGAACCATTTTGGTAGGAGTGGTGATGAAATAAATTACATAAAGTAACGGACTGGGTTCGAACCCACGACCTACAACTCGTAAGGTGCGACCATTGGGCCACTACTCGTGAGGAAACCGGCAAGTCCTAGCTAGAACCAAAAATTCGATGACATGTGACATCTCAGCCCGCTTTGGGTCCACGTGGTGGATTACGGCCCACTCCCTCTCAAAGAGAGGAGGCATGTGACCTAGGCTAGCAATGGGAACATTATAGACTGATTATGTCTTCCTTTTAACATGAACGGTCACATCTAGCCTATCCATATGAAGCTCATGAGAAATGTAGGGTGGATGCACTCCGACCAAGATAGAATTCTTTGTCAAATATACCTCACAGAATTAATTTGTTTAATGCAGCCATATCCAGTACATCTATGTGAAGGTCATGAGAAATGTAGGGCGGACGCTTAGAGGTCCAGGTGATGCGGCTGTTAGCCAAGTGTAACAGAATTAATTAGTGGGCGGCGGAGACACGGCCGGCTCCATGCCGACGCGAACCGTTTGTTATTGGCAACTCTATTCATAAATGGCGGCTCTGTTCAACATTTTAGCCGAAATTGTATTAAGTTTGATTAACATTATTTTAGAAATAACCTGATAAGGCAGTTGTGATGTAAACCCTAAGTAGACCTAGAAGGACATAATATAGTGACATTATTGGTGATGTTCTTCTGGTGATGTGAGGAGCTCGTGGCTAAGTAATAGCAGCCGCAGAAAGTCATACATTTCTATTAATGTAAATACTTACCTAGAATCTGCTAGATAATGACCATAAAAAGACATAGGTACAGAGTACCCAACTGATATTGCTTACCGATGTACCTGCGCAGAAGATGAACTTTCAAAGCGCGGGAAATGCTATTGACCAATCGGCACGCTCCACGCACCGCGCTTCTTTTTCCTGTACTGCTATTGGTCGGCAGCTGTCTCCATGTTAGCGAGCGCCGCGTGACATGTGTTAGTCAGCCGCCATACTTGCGACTGAGACGGAACTAAAAGCTGCAGTGTATTATGACCCTTATAGTAATGATCTACGGTTGATTGTAAGTTTTAAGCATTCTCGTTAATCTTCGGGGCCATACTTTCTTTTCTGTGCGAGCGAAGATTCACGACGCGCCTTATTAGTTGGGTACCACTGTAGGCTTAAGTACATAAACTCACACCTTCTCATTGGGGTAAGCAGAAACCACAGAAAGCCACCTGCTACGATCCTTACATACTCCACTTGCTTCGTTTACGTTCATACATGGTCATACACGCACGCCGGTTGTGACCTGACACTTCTGAAGAACATCACCAATCTGCCTTGCCTTTTACCAACTATGTTGGGGTTGGCTTCCAGTCTAACCGGATGCAGCTGTATACCAGTATTGTACATGGAGCGACTGCCTATCTGACCTCCACAACTGACGAGACCATTTGTCAGACTTTCGGGCTTCTGACGACCCGTAACTACTGTCAAATATACACGAAAGACAGCCGGGACCAACGGCTATACGTGCTTTCCGAGGCACGGAGGAGTCTCGGTATGTAAAGATGGTCACCCATCCACGGACCAACCCCGGCAAGGTGGCTTAACCTTATGAATCGACTCGTGTGGCTTTTGTTACTTAGTCACGAGCTCCTTCTAACAATAATAAAGATAAATTTCCAAACTTGTATTAATTGTAGTCATAATTGTGTTATTTAACAATATTATGTCCTATCATAGTTTTATCTGAGGGGCAATTTTTGTATTATTAATAACAGACGTTAATAGACGTTTTTGCGTGTACACTGAGTGAATTCACAAGGATAAAATTATACGGTATGGAGTTCACATCTATGCAATAAATCCAACCACATACTTGATATCGCCTTTGCTGACGATATACAAAAAATTAACGAAATCGGTCCAGTAATTAGGTCAAAAAATAGAGATATAATTTTGAGTAAATTTGAACACTCTGTAGAATTGGATCACTAGGTCAGTGAGTCAATGAACTTGAATCCTTGAACATGTGTGCAAACAAAAAAAAACATGTTCGGCAAACAATGGATTGGGTAGTAGTGCACCGCAGGTGGCCAGCTCTGTTGTCTAAACAGAGTGATTACTTTTACTGAATTTATTTTGATATTTATTTTGTTTGAAAAAATAACTTTTTTAATTTACGGTTTTTAATTTAACATTTAATTTTGCTATAATTCTGTAAACGAGTATTTCCAGTAGTTTAATTCATTGCACATGGTGTTGGTCCCATACTGTATGTAATAAGTTTTAGATAATAAGTTTTTAAGTTTGCTTCACTATTGCATTGGGTTATACCTGTAAAAATAGTTGTAAGTGAGGATATAAATAAATAATAGTTATTTATGCAACTGACGTATAATAAGGGTGTACGGGTAATAACTGACGTATAATAAGGGTGTATAATAAGGACGTATAATAACACTCATGTGATACTATTATCGCACTCGGCTTCGCCTCGTGTGATAAACCCACATTCGTGTTTTAATACCTAATTATGTACAGTTGCATACAAGACTTTATCTACATCCATGTTATCAATCCTCTATAAAAGGTTTTGAAACAGTTTTTTGCAATACTAATACTCGTATCGAACATGGCGGCCGGCGTTATAGTATACGACGTGAATTCGAATAAGTTCTTTTTTTAAATTACGGCGCTGTTGTAGGGGTTAACGCGCGTGCATTACAATGTTCTTTTTTGAAAACGAGTTGCATTATGAAATTCAGTACAACATTAAAACACCCGTTTGGATGCTATCATGGTTACCATGGTTACTATGACACTGGCTGTTTTAATGTTGGCAATAAGCTAACTGTTTCAGAAACTTTTGTAGAGGATTTATGATTTATTTATTTATTTATCTACACCCATGCTGGGTGTAGATAAATAAATAAATAAAAACATTCGCAATCTATCAAAAATTGTATTAGCGTTTACCTACATTTTTGACATTTGATTGCATGAGATTGCGACTTGAATTTGAACGATTTTAGGTACGATAATTATTGTCCTTCTGCTTTCCTGTGGAGAGTAGGTACTACATAAAGGAATCATTAAAAATACCTAATTTAGTCCTTTCATTTCAATATACCGCATACATACACACACACTGAGAGGAGGCCTGTGTCCCAGCAGTGGGAATATTATAGGCTGATTATATATACACACACACACATACATAGTCAGAACGATTAAAAGTAAATTTCTAACCCATTGCTTCATATGTTTGAACTATTCGTCTGCTCGACTACGTAAATAACGCAATGAATATTGTCGAATTGTCAAAATAAAAGAAATTTCAAATTCCGAACAACAAGACATAAACCATCAACCCGATCAACGAATCCGAGCCCCTATTCTCATAATCTTCGTCTAACCCGATAGACTTATTAGCAGCGCCGCACTCGACATAAATCAGGCAGCTTCGGCCGGCGCAGGTGCTTCTAATGCGCTGGCGCACGATATATAGTCGCTTGCGTAGTAATTGACGGTGCTATTGCAGATTTTGATTTATGTATATTGTTTTTGTAATGAAGTGTTGAGTGTATGTGAAATTGGAAGGTTTTTGAGTCGGACACTTTGAGAGGGGCCAACAAATCCGCCTTTGTACCTTTATTGTGCACAAAGATTAATAAATAAACAAATCTACCGCCATATTTATTTTTCAAAACATTGAGTCATTATCAAAAAAACCGGTCAAAAGCGACTCGGACTCGCGCACCAAGGGTTACGTTCCGATTTCTGAAAAAGCGTGCTATTTAGAGACATCGTTTTATTTTTTTTGTAATTTTTACCTAAACTTCTATCACATAGAATAATTACAGATTTTTCTCTATGCAAACTTCGGAGATAATAGGGGGGCGAAGGAACAGTATTTTTTTACATTTTTCATCAAAATTCGAAAAATATGCGGCTTAAAAAAAGAAAAAAATATGTTTGAGACTGTGCAAACAGCGATCTTTCATAATAATATGAAAAAAAAAAATGTATTTGTAACCCTAGCGATTATTATTTTCACTGTTTGTATCCTGTAGTTAATCTGTGAACAGCGTTGTGGGCTGCAATATTGTCTTTAAAAGTTTTGTGTATTTCCTTTTCTATGTTTTATATTGTAGCTGTTAGTTGTTCCTTATAAATAAAATAAAATAAAATAAAATACCCCACATGCCCTATTAGACCAGCTGGTCGATTCTGTAAAATTCTCTCCGTGAAAACTTGCGTGGAGTGAGCTGTCAGTGTCATCCCACAGATGCTAGGGATTGACCAAATTACATTTACAATCAAGTTACAATCATAATCGAGATTTTAATTACATTTTTTATGCGAATTCTATTAATAATGATTTTATATTATTTGGAAGATAGTAAGTAACTACTTATTGTGTCTAAACATTGCTATTTATGGGGTTTTAAAATAAAATAGTCAAACAGAAATTCAGACAAAACTCAATTTTTTGCCTAGACTTGGCCATTATATAGCCTGGGGCGCGAGCACGTCACGCGCGAACAATATATAAAATAAAACATACCTAGGTGTTTGATAATCGCGATGTGTTTTGAAGAAGCGATAGTAGTTATAGTCGAGTAGACTGTGAGACGTTGTTCAGCGTTGTTATTAACCGAAACCTATTCAATAAGAAGAGATAACCGATTGCTAACAGTGAGCCTGGCTGCATTGATATAAAAAGCAGTAATATATAAGTCAATGCCTGGCTGACTAGAATTTAACCCCACGAATAAAACGACGTGCGGATTATAAGTAGGTACTTACCTAATAATTCATTGCAGGATGTAGGCACCTACCTACCTACGCGTTGCCAATAATACACAACACCATAATCACATTACTATAAGCACACTTGAATTTGGATGAAGTGATAAGTTCACGCTAAGCACTCTCATTACCACATGGATGCGCAATGAGTTATTTTTTACCTTACGTACTTATTTAACTCGTAACGCGTCACGTATGCGCCACCAGCTTAACTAGTCGCAGCGAATAACAAAAGAATATTCATCAAACCATCGTCATGCATTTAGACAAATGACCAAATTCAACAGTTCAAGACCAAGTGACAATTTAC
Source organism: Cosmia trapezina (assembly GCA_905163495.3). Classification (NCBI taxonomy): domain Eukaryota; kingdom Metazoa; phylum Arthropoda; class Insecta; order Lepidoptera; family Noctuidae; genus Cosmia; species Cosmia trapezina. Next base: position 27,239,451 of record LR991028.1, read on the forward strand.
TGACACAAATACGCTGCGCGCGCACTTCACTTCACTGATACGTTCACCTGGATTCGGTGAAATGCATAAGTGATCACATCACATCACGCACTAACGAATTGAGTTTTTTTTACTTTCTAGTTACATAGTTAACTTGTAACGCGTCACGTATGCATTACGTAGGTACACATTAAGAAAATGCAATACTTAACTAGTCGTTGCCAATAACAAAAGAATCAAATTATTACTAAATTCAACGAACACACATAACAGTGAAGTGATGTTGCTAGGCGACGACCTGAATCACGGGAAGGGAACTGGAAGTGATCGCCCCCGCCCCCGCCCCCCTCGCGCAAGCGTATTGGGTTTTTTTTTTTTTTAATTTTCCGTTATTGATGGCTATGTCCATATGCCTTTAAGCCTATTCGTATTCGGGTTAAGACAGTAATTAGTACCTACCTATTTATTTCAATGCTTTTAGATATTTTAATGTCTAAATCCAACTGTCTTTGTGCATCTAAAAAGTCCTTAAACTACACGGTTTATAACTAACTAGGTAATTACTGCTTTATCGTGTCACGCATGCGCACTAAGAAAATGCCTAATAATACCTATTTAATCTTGTAAGTATTTTTCTCTCTTCACACGCACCTAGAGCCAAGAATTAAAACGTTTTTACAAAAATCCATAATATGATACTTTGTGAGAGACTGGCGTGGCGTCCATATTATGATAGGTACCTACCCTGTGTGACAGACGACCAGGCTTTCACCCTGAATGTAATAGGTATCTATTGTTTATTGAAGATAGGTACATAGCTACTTCACTATTCGTTGCCAATAATAAAAGAACATTCATCAAAATATCATCATCATCAACAAACTTTACAAAATTCATTCAACAGTTGAACCATCTCACCCTGCCGAAGCGCATGCGTGAGAATATCACCCTGGTCTGACAGACTGAAGCCCCGGATACACTAGGGAACATTTTGTCCCGCAACATGACGAGGAACACTCAATCTACGTGATGCTGCAACGTTGCACAGGTGACCCGCAACATTTTACGTGACGCGGGACATGTTGCTTGCTCCCGCTCCGAGAGCGAGCGCACGTGTTCCGCGCTATTTCTTGCTTAAAATATTAATTATTTTTTCACGTTGTAGTAAGTAATCCTGCATCCACCACCTCCTTTTTCGATTATCTTTCAATAAACTGCTCGAAATAAGTATATAGGCACCACTAATCACCACAACCTCCTCGGGCGACATTGACTGTGTGGCCTGCAAAATGTTCCGCGACATTCCACGTAGTTGTTGAGCGCCATGTTCCACAACATGTCACTCCATTTGTCCCCTAGTGTGTATTCGAGGCTTTAATCACACTATAAGGGTTTCTTTTTACCATTTTGGTACGGAACCCTAAAAACATTCATCAAAATATCTGATCATCAAACCTATTACAAAATTCATTCAACAGTTGAACCCAGTGTGTTAGGTACCTACTATTCCCAAGTGTGATGTTGCCATGACGACCACGCCATGTCGCGTCGTGCCAACGAGTACGCTTGCGCGTGATACCAACGACGCGCATGCGCGTTACGGAATGCTGTCATGAATATGATGTGTCATTAGTTTCTTAAGGTTGATGCGCCACGGTAGCCCGCGAAATTCAAAATTTCTTACGTTTTTTGCAATTAGTAGGTCAGTGCGAACTTGTATGTTGATTAAAATATAATTCGCGGTCGTAGCTAATATGGCTTTATGGAATTATAATCACTAGAATCAGCAATACAACTCCATAAGTTAGCATTTACCTCAAATCTAGCGATTTCATGAAATCATGAGGTTTGAGGTAAATGCTAACTTATGGAGCTGTATTGCTTGATTTATTACAACTATCATGACTGATCCAAGTGCTAGTAAATGACAATGTTATCATTTCTACTTTTAGTTAACAGGGAATTATGTAGAAAATACCAATTATTACACTACTGCACACAATCATCTGCCTAGCCTTTTCCCAACTTTGTTGGGGTCGGCTTCCAGTCTAACCGGATGCAGCTGAATACCAGTCTTTTACCTCAAGCCTGACCTCAACAACCCAGTTACTGGGTAATATGATAGGTATCCCTTGGTAAAACTGACTGTCCGACTTTCGGGCTTCTGATTACCCGTAACAACTGTCAAAGATCCAAGTATGACATACAACACACAAATACTTACATAACTGAGATGTACAAGTTGAGAGTGGCTGCAAACTGTTTTTTTTTTCTGTGAACTCGAGCATAATTTTCTAATATCAAGGCACTGCAAATGATGTAGGTATCTGAAAAACAAGTTTTAAAAAATATATATTAATTTGTAATGTCCCTTTAATGCCCGGGCTACACTACACTTTAAACGCTTTCATCATCACGGTAATTGTGCCGTTGTTCAACGCGATGAATTAAGTGGCCACAGTTGAACGGTCAACGTCAATGATCATTGAATTCACACCCCTCGTCCATAGGCCATAGAGTATAGTAACCATTAAAAAGGCCATCGGCAATGTGAATGCCGCTGTCAAATTATATAGTGGTGGCTACACCTACGGTTATCGCCCAAGGAAAATTCAACAAAAAGTTGTTAGTTTAATTTTATAATAATTAATCAACAGGTCAATCAATGAATATATTATATAAAGATTTTAAGTAGTTAATTAAAATAACAGTCTTACCAGGGCAATATGTTTCATTTTCTGGGAATAATTCTGCTAAAATTCCATCTAAAAAAAGAAATGTATGTATTTACATAAGTTTCTATTATGTTGAAAGGCTTGTTTTATTTAAATGTTTAGGGGGTGATAAAGTGGTGATCAATAATGTTTGCCATTTATTTTGAGGTCAGCAGCGGTTTTGTAGTCAGCCTGGTTAATTTGCCAATAATTCATACTAAAGTTTGACTGCTGGCAAGAATACTCGAGTGGGTGTTAGAATGATTTTAAGCAATTACTCATTTTACAAGGTTAACAGGTAGTAATTGGATAACGTACGAACCTTCGTAAACTTTTGTGACTATTTTTTCGGCCGACAACAATGGTACGACAAACATTGAGCCAATACTTCTCAACGATGTACCTTTTTCAAGGTGTTTCTGGCACACACACAGATCTTGAGCACTTAACCACTGGCCTGGAGCCCCTCTATGAGTCCGATCTCAGATCTCAGTACAGCATTTTATCCTTTCACTTTCAAAAATATCGTGACGCCGTACCTACTAAGGTGTCACAATTCCCAAACGGCATAAGTCTTATATAGGTACATTCTGCACAGCTATACAATAAAATTTGCCGCGTTATATTGCGCCGAATCGATTAACGAGCAAAATCACTGAGCGGACATTTTCTTTTACATAATTACTATACTGTCACATTCACTATTAAATCACACTAATATATTGTCATTTGTCACTAACAAACATACACTTAGAACATTCATTTGTTTAAATTACGGTTAATTATATTTTGGAAACTGGAAATTTATTGTTACAAAAGTAGTTTTTTTTTCTTCAGTCGAGTGTCGATGAATAATACTTCGTCTGTGTGTGACCTGTGCGTCGATGTGATGGCATAGATAGTAGATAGAAAGACCCACTCCTCATGCCGGGTCTACACTATAGGTCAACGTCAATGCCCATAAACGCTATAAACAGCGCGGTAATTGTTCCGTTGTTCAACGCGATGAATTGAGTGGCCACACATGAACGGTCAACGTCAATGCTCATTGAATTCACACCCCTCGTCCATCGGCAATGTGAATGCCATGCCGTTGTCAAATTATGGCCGTAGTGGCTAAACCTATGGTTATCGCCGGCGATGTCCGTATAGTGTGGCCCCGGCATCACGGAACGTTATATACCCTAAGGAGGATGCACTAAGGTAGCCCGCGAAATTCAAAATTTCTTACGTTTTTTGGAATTTGCAGGTCAGTGTCAGGCTGTATAATTATTAAAATATAATGCGCGGCCAAAACTAGCATGGTTTTATAGAATTAAAATAATTAGAATCAGCAATAAGTTAGAATTGACCTCGAACCTCATGATTTCATGAAATTGCTAGATTTGAGGTCAATTCTAACTTATGGAGTTGTATTGCTGATTCTAATGATTATATTTCTGTAAAGCCATATAATTTGCAGCCCTGAATCATATTTTAATCAACATACAAGCTCAAACTGACCTACAAATTGCAAAAAACGTAAGAAATTTTGAATTTCGCGGGCTACCCTGGTGCATCAACCTTAATTCGAAATGTCAAAATTACGTTAAATGTACGATAATTTTGAGGTTTTAAAAAAAAAACTTCCTATATCAAAACGTATTCATCAGACGAAATGAAACACGGAAAAAATCGACAAAATGTCAATGTCAAGTATATCATCCAACAAGAAAGTCATACTCACAGTAACTGACATTTGACAGTAACGCCCGGTTTCTCGACGGCTATTCAAATCTAAAATCAACTAACAAACTGGTTAAATTAACAGACCAGTCAAATCAAATTGGGTTGCTGAATCGGCGATTACGATAAAATTAATTAACGAACGATTAATGTCAACTGATTAAAGAAAATAGATTATGTGTATGGCAACATCGTATTCTTCATTCATTTTGAAAAATAATTCGTTCAATTGAATGTCAAGTTGACACTGTTGACCAAGGCGCTATTTTATTGAAAATTTGAATGTTTGGTTTTTGTTTTCTTTTCCTTATATCTCGAAAACGGTGTGTCCTATCGCAAAAATAATGAAAATTTGGCCCCCCTTTATAAAACCCTTAAACCCCTAAACCTCAACAGGTAGGTATCAAAAAAAAAAATGTACCGCAGTTAAAGTACCTACAGAATTTTTATTGTTTGGTTTTAGATTTTTAGGAGGAGCTCGTGGCTAAGTAATAAGAGCCGCACGAGTCGATCTATCAGGTTAAGCTACGCTTGCCGGGGTTGGTGAGTGGATGGGTGACCATCTTTACATACCGAGACTCCTCCGTGCCTCCGTGCAGAAGTTGTTTTATTAATTATAACTAGAAAATATCCAAAGAAAACAGAAAATCACAGGGAACGCAAAGATAATCGCCCAAACTCGACAGATTAGCTAACACAACATTTGACAGTGGCTTGACATGAAATTCGAGCTTAATCGTTTGTTCAGAAACCCAAATTCTGAATTAACAAGAGATTTTTGTACTAATTTGATTGTTGTGTCAAGTGATCAAAGATTCAAATCAAAGTACTTAACGTTCGTGCAACTCGTTTTCGACTTAACAAGAGATTTTACACATGGTTAGTTAATTTTAGATTTGAATAGCCGTCGAGAAACCGGGCGTAAGTGTTATCTCTCTCTTCTCTTTCCCTCACATTTCTTTTCTTTCACTTGCGTGCGACCGTGACTCCGCCGCGCCGACTCCGCGTTATTATCCTGTATTCCTTCAATACCTTTCCAGCAATACCTTTATAATTTCTATTTGCTAGTTTACGTGGTGTGGGCAGTTAAATAAATACTTCAGTGATACACTCTGTGATTGTTGAAAAAAAAAAAAAATTTTTATTCAATCGATAAGTGCCATAAAAATGCATTAAAATTTTACATTTTCAAATTTCGCGCGAAAATGCTAGGACGCCATATTGCTCTGTGGTCATGACGTCAGTTGGTAGTGTAAACAATCACTTTATAATGTTGATAGTTGACATTGACACTTTTTAATTTACACAGCGGTATGACGTAATAACATGGTGGCTACTTTCATGGTGTTAGAAAACAGATTCAAAAACTGAAAACTTTGAATTGAATTTTCAAAATTATATTGTTATTTTACGAACTAAAAAAAATCAAATCAATCAGCAAATCTAACTTAGAGAGATGTGTTGATGATTCTTATGGTATAATAATATTATGTAACCACATCTGTTTTACTGTCGCGTATTATATTTTGATCATGATACAACCTGACACGGACCTGCAAATTACAAAAAACCTGAAAAAAATTGAATTTCGCTGGCTACCACTGCGCATCCTCCCTAAATTCTAAAAACAACTGCACTATGCTGGAAATAAACAAAAGAATTTTTGAATTTAGTAAAGTGAACTACATTGTCAGTGATATTTTTAGTAAAATAATCCATCCATAGACAAAGATTACTAAACTTTATCATCTGTGGTGGAAGCGTGCGTTGGTCTCTGGTTGGCACAATTAATGACTGACATCATGAAAAAAAACTATTTTCAATTATCCAAAGTGTAATTAACTGTATTTAGATTGTTAAACAAATGAATCTTTGTCAGTGACAGAATTATTAGTGCGCTACAATCGTGAATGTGATAATAAGTAAGACATAATGGCATGATTTAATGTCAGCAGGAGCGTGTGATTTAAAATGACGATATCTCTTAGGATTTATATTGGAGCTGAACATATTAATCTAATGACATGTCGTACAATGCATTTCAACTAAGAATAGGAACGTCAATGACCTCTAACTGTCAACTGAAGCTAGAAATCTAAGGCTTGCAAAGTTTTGTAGCGTTATCCTTATCCATTTTAGTTCTGTTTTTGGAATTTGTTTTTGTTAAAATATGTCACTGACTTTGCAATTAATGTGTAAACGAGATGCTGTTTTGCTAAATCTTTACAATATGGCGCAAGGTCATTCCTATTCTTAGTTGAAACGCATTGTGCGTTACGACATTTCGGCTAACTTGACAAACTCAAAAGTCAAAGCATTTATTTCAAAGAAACCAATTACAAGCACTTTTGAATTTTGTTGTTATTGGGTTGGTCAGTCAGAACTCTACAGACACTCTTTTAAATCAAAATATGGTTACAAAATAGTGGTTACATCATGTTGAAATATTATACATGTGAGAACGATGCAGAATGTCACAAGCTTCCATAATAAAATCTGTCCTGTCCCAATAGCTGAGAGGAGTAAATTTTATTAATCTGATAATTATATTCTATCTCTCAGCTGCTGATGAGCCTCTTGATGCTGTTGCTGAGGCAAGACTGTAAAGGAACACTGGCAATAGTGTGCTGCTATCCGAGGTCAGTATTAATCATTTCACACACTATATTTATTTGATAAATACATTCTGGAGAAAATAAATTAGGACATGGAATGAACGGGCATGGAGCATGAAATTAAGAAACGTTGCAATTGTACTCAAAATATAGGAATTGGCACATGTGATTGATTTTAATTGATTCAGACGCTGATCTTTTAGTGTTTATAAACAAATCATACCGCTATGCTTGTTGAAAGTATTGCTGCACATACTATACTGATGATAATAAGAATAGTAATTCTATTATAATAATATGTGGTTCAATATTGATTTTAAAAAAAGTATACTCTCGATGAGTGTAGGAATGAAATAAAACAAATAGTAATAAATGCTTACCATTATTTCCAGCGGTGGCAGTCCACACACACCCAACCACATGCCAATCCGTTCTCGCCAGGCATAAAGATGTTGAATTTCGTTGGAAGGAGGCAGCTGACTCACCGTGCACCGTAGAAAATGTGTATTAGCAATGTTTTTTGATGTGATACTCAATGAATAAATTTTATTAATTTATGTATGTATACACACTAAGCACAACTTAATAAAGTAAAGCCTATTTTGTGTCTTGTACCTGTGGTGTATCTAGATGGTGGGATATTACTACCTATGTGCTTTTTACATAGGTACTATGTGCTTAGGTCAATGAACAATCTCCAATCACTGAATACTTACTTGCATAGGACAGTTTTATGAAGTTGATCAATCTCACCTCTTATGTAAGGTAATATCCATTGCTAAGAGGTGAGATTGAAATCTAAATGCAATGAAAAAAATAGGTACCTAGTAGTTACTTATTGTCTCTAAACTCAAAGACGTCAATGCTTACAGACAGAGACATGGCTTAGGGTGCTGAACGTTTAAAAGAAATCTCATTACGGCGAAAGTGCCAGGGCAGCCCGCGAAATTCAAAATTTCTTAGGTTTTTGCAATTTGTAGGTCAGTGTGAGCTTGCATGTTGATTAAAATATGATTCGCGGCCGTAGCTAATATGGCTTTACAGAATTATAATCATTACAATCAGCAATACAGCTCCATAAGTTAGCATTTACCTCAAACCTCATGATTTCATGAAATCGCTAGATTTGAGGTAAATGCTAACTTATGGAGTTGTATTGCTGATTCTAGTGATTATAATTCCATAAAGCCATATTAGCTACGACCGCGAATTATATTTTAATCAACATACAAGTTCGCACTGACCTACTAATTGCAAAAAACGTAAGAAATTTTGAATTTCGCGGGCTACCGTGGCGCATCAACCTTAAGAAACTAATGACACATCATATTCATGACAGCATTCCGTAACGCGCATGCGCGTCGTTGGTATCACGCGCAAGCGTACTCGTTGGCACGACGCGACATGGCGTGGTCGTCATGGCAACATCACACTTGGGAATAGTAGGTACCTAACACACTGGGTTCAACTGTTGAATGAATTTTGTAATAGGTTTGATGATCAGATATTTTGATGAATGTTTTTAGGGTTCCGTACCAAAATGGTAAAAAGAAACCCTTATAGTGTGATTAAAGCCTCGAATACACACTAGGGGACAAATGGAGTGACATGTTGTGGAACATGGCGCTCAACAACTACGTGGAATGTCGCGGAACATTTTGCAGGCCACACAGTCAATGTCGCCCGAGGAGGTTGTGGTGATTAGTGGTGCCTATATACTTATTTCGAGCAGTTTATTGAAAGATAATCGAAAAAGGAGGTGGTGGATGCAGGATTACTTACTACAACGTGAAAAAATAATTAATATTTTAAGCAAGAAATAGCGCGGAACACGTGCGCTCGCTCTCGGAGCGGGAGCAAGCAACATGTCCCGCGTCACGTAAAATGTTGCGGGTCACCTGTGCAACGTTGCAGCATCACGTAGATTGAGTGTTCCTCGTCATGTTGCGGGACAAAATGTTCCCTAGTGTATCCGGGGCTTCAGTCTGTCAGACCAGGGTGATATTCTCACGCATGCGCTTCGGCAGGGTGAGATGGTTCAACTGTTGAATGAATTTTGTAAAGTTTGTTGATGATGATGATATTTTGATGAATGTTCTTTTATTATTGGCAACGAATAGTGAAGTAGCTATGTACCTATCTTCAATAAACAATAGATACCTATTACATTCAGGGTGAAAGCCTGGTCGTCTGTCACACAGGGTAGGTACCTATCATAATATGGACGCCACGCCAGTCTCTCACAAAGTATCATATTATGGATTTTTGTAAAAACGTTTTAATTCTTGGCTCTAGGTGCGTGTGAAGAGAGAAAAATACTTACAAGATTAAATAGGTATTATTAGGCATTTTCTTAGTGCGCATGCGTGACACGATAAAGCAGTAATTACCTAGTTAGTTATAAACCGTGTAGTTTAAGGACTTTTTAGATGCACAAAGACAGTTGGATTTAGACATTAAAATATCTAAAAGCATTGAAATAAATAGGTAGGTACTAATTACTGTCTTAACCCGAATACGAATAGGCTTAAAGGCATATGGACATAGCCATCAATAACGGAAAATTAAAAAAAAAAAAAACCCAATACGCTTGCGCGAGGGGGGCGGGGGCGGGGGCGATCACTTCCAGTTCCCTTCCCGTGATTCAGGTCGTCGCCTAGCAACATCACTTCACTGTTATGTGTGTTCGTTGAATTTAGTAATAATTTGATTCTTTTGTTATTGGCAACGACTAGTTAAGTATTGCATTTTCTTAATGTGTACCTACGTAATGCATACGTGACGCGTTACAAGTTAACTATGTAACTAGAAAGTAAAAAAAACTCAATTCGTTAGTGCGTGATGTGATGTGATCACTTATGCATTTCACCGAATCCAGGTGAACGTATCAGTGAAGTGAAGTGCGCGCGCAGCGTATTTGTGTCAGTAAATTGTCACTTGGTCTTGAACTGTTGAATTTGGTCATTTGTCTAAATGCATGACGATGGTTTGATGAATATTCTTTTGTTATTCGCTGCGACTAGTTAAGCTGGTGGCGCATACGTGACGCGTTACGAGTTAAATAAGTACGTAAGGTAAAAAATAACTCATTGCGCATCCATGTGGTAATGAGAGTGCTTAGCGTAAACTTATCACTTCATCCAAATTCAAGTGTGCTTATAGTAATGTGATTATGGTGTTGTGTATTATTGGCAACGCGTAGGTAGGTAGGTGCCTACATCCTGCAATGAATTATTAGGTAAGTACCTACTTATAATCCGCACGTCGTTTTATTCGTGGGGTTAAATTCTAGTCGGCCAGGCTCACTTTTAGCAATCGGTTATCTCTTATTGAATAGATTTCGGTTAATAACAATGCTGAACAACGTCTAACAGTCTTTACTCGACTCTATCTACGTACTATGTATCGCTTCTTTAAAATACATCGCGATTGGGCATACGTAATTATTATCAATCTCGGGTGCTCGGGGGCTCGGGTGAAAATAGAGAAAACGAATTTTCCTAGATTCCCGTAAATCTATTGCAACTTTCATGGAAATCGTCAGAGCCGATTTCGAGCACGTAGTTGCTCATTTTTTTATTATATTTATTGTTCGTGCTTGACGCGCTCACACCTCAGTATAAGTACCTACATACGGAGTAGTATTGTTAAAAAAAATAAAAAAACTAAATTGAGTTTGTGACTGAATTTCTGTTTTCAAATTTTGATTTAAAAATACCGTAAATAGTAATGTTTAGACACTTAAACACTAGCATTGAATTACTATAAAATGATCACTAGAAAATAGCGTAAAAAATATTATTAAAATCTCGATTATGACTGTAAAAATGTGCTTGGTCCATCCCTAGCATCAGGTGGAATGACACTGACACTTCACTCCACGCTCGCTTCACGCAAATTTTCACGGTGAGATGGTTACAGAATCGCACTGCAGGTTCGAATGTTTAAGACCCCTTTCAGTCCCTGTTGCAAAATAAAATCATTTAATTGTATACTTTTGTGTGTTGTACTGTGTCTTTTGTGTGCACTGAATATATATTTTATCTATCTATCTTATCTATCTATCTAATGATCAGTTAAACTGTCACCTAAAAACACCTATTAAATATCATAAGTCTTACAAAAAAATCCTCCGCATATTTTAAACATTGCACCACTTACTGCCAATATTGCAAAAATAAAATTTCACCTCCACTTCATTGGCTGCCTACCTCACAGCTTTACGCCGTGATGGCAACATTTTAGATTGAAGCGAATTGAAGTGTCAACTGTCATGTGACAGAGTAGTGTTATTGAAAATACACTGGCCAGCATCAGGTTGGCGAGGGTGGAGACAGAACTGAGGGCCAATTCTCGTACTTAAAAAACGTTCAAATTCAAGGCGCAGTGTCATCTCAGCGACAATCAATGTCAAAAATGTAGGGAAATTAGAGGTTTTTTTGACAGATTGCGACTGGAGATTAGAATGCGAACTTTCTTAAAATTACGAGAATTGCCCCTCTGGTGTCTTAATAATAAATCAAACATAAATGTAGGTGTAGTGTATGTAGATATCACTATATCGCAATACGAGCCGATGACAGTATTGTGACGTTGCCTCAGACGCGTACGTCGCTCGGTTATAAATACCGGTCCGAGTGGTGGGGCGATCAGTCGTGTTCGGACTGTCCGCCTGAGCGGTGGTGCGTTGGTGAGTCAACTATTAGTTTTGTGATATGTGCATATTTTACATTGGCGACGAGGAGGAAACCGTGAGTTTTTATATTTTATTATACAAATTATAATAATAAATAAATGTAATAATGACGATTATTCATGTTAAAAAAAAAAAAAAAAATCAAACTATTATGAGTAACATGACGACTGTTATTTCCTTTTAATGGATGGAAAAAATATAATCTCCTACAGATAGATAATTAAATAATATATTTCGGAAGGAAATATACAAAATATTGTTACATTTCAAACAAAGACATTAAATATTACTTAACAATAGACGGGACAAAGCGAACAAAATCGTAATGCAATACTTATGTCCTAGTGGTCAAAAGTCGCTCAGTCTTGTGTGATACGCCTACAGGTCACGTCATATTCGTGTCCACCAAATGAAAATTAGTTTCGAAGAAAATATGCCGAATTATACATTGTGGTATTGCAACCTTGTAGTTTTGAAATGACTTGATTCAACTACGGTTTATTTTCGTTACTATTTTATAATTTATCGAGTATTGAGATAAATTAAATAATTTTCTATCTGACGGTTGCTAAATCAAAGGTTGGTGTCGGTAAAAGTGTACAAGTATTCATGTCATACCTGGCTATTATGTGATTTTGCCGTACGAGTATTATGCTAGATGGCGTCACTGAGACTTGGCATTAACAGTTTTTATGTGACATTTCTTCTGATAGCCTCTCTATAGTATCTTAAATCTCTTTGATTTCAAACGTCAAATTATGAATATAAATACGTTAGAGTTTTTCATTAGAAATGAAAGGAGGTAAATAAAAGGAGAAGACTGAAACAATAAATGGTTCATAACTATTTAAATACTATCTTGTTTATTAAAGAAAAAAATTGCGGTTTAATTATTTAAACATAAGATCACGCTTATGTGCCCCAAAGGGATAGGCAGAGATGTGTGATGCAACCACGTTTCACCAGTAACGTTGGGCATGTCTGTTGCCATTAAACGGACTACAGTTCAGACTCCGGTATGTTATTGGGAGGTTCGTGATGGAGAAACTAAGTGACGCTGCCCGACCTGAGAGTCGAACCCGGGACCACATGCTTAGTTATTTGAAATATGCTATATGATTAGTTGAAGAAACACATACTAAAGTTCTCTCCATAGTATCAACCATAGCTAAAAAGCAGAGATGAAGACAACAGTAAACACGACACATCTTCAAGTAAAACAGAACCCATTAGAGGTATTTCCAAGTCTGGAATGTTTTGGAAATCTAAAAAAAGAAAAGTTTAAAACTAAGGGATTCAAGCATACTTTTGAAAAGAAAAAAAAAAGCATTACGCCAAAAGTTACAGAAAACAAACGAGCTATCTAAACAAATGTTAGCTGAATTGAAACAAAAATAACGAAAGGCGGCGACAGTATTTACAACGTGCAGAAGAAAACAAACATAAAACTGAACTATTACAAGTTATTAAAAATATAACTAAACTGAAAAGAATAAGGAAGAAACAGTTGAGATTTATTAAGAAAAGAGATAACCAAACAAATGTAATACGACGCAAAGGATACCTTGCTTATGCACTCCACACTACGTCAATCCTGTCTCGTAGAGTCCTTGGGTGGTATTACCATATGAAAATGTGCAAAATGCACGCAATGCGAAATAGCAGTAGAACATTTCTACTGGTCATTAAATTGACAGTTGTCGGGAAATGACAGTGGTAGCAGTAGAACCTAGCTACTGGTCATTAAATTGACAAGTCATCTAGAATGACGGTAACTGCAGTAGAATAAATCTACTGGTCATTAAATTGACAAGTCATCTAGAATGACGGTAACTGCAGTAGAATATATCTACTGGTCATTAAATTGACAAGTCATCAGAGTATGACGCTAACGGCAGTAGAATATATCTACTGGTCATTAAATTGACAAGTCATCAGAGAACGACGGTATTAACAGTAGAATATACCTACTGGTCATTAATTGACAGTTATCAAAAAGAAAAATAGGTAAAATAGTGGTACTCTTTAAGTACATACTGGTCATTAAACAGTGAGGAGCTCGTGGCTAGGTAATAATAGCCGCACGGGTCGATGTATCAGGTTAAGCTATGCTTGCCGGGGTTGATCCGTGGATGGGTGACCATCTAGACATACCGAGACTCCACCGTGCCTCGGAAAGCATGTGATGGCATCTACATCGCCACATATGAACTACGCATCAATGACATGACGTCACGCAAACCTGCATCGCGCAATTAGAGTTTACCACGCGATTAGCATATATACAACGTCCCGACATCAACCGTTGGGCAGCAGCCCACCAAGACACAACATCCGTCTGGTCGGAGGATCCTACCTTTTCTATGGAGAATGAGTGAACTTTACACCCTGTTCCTCATGCCTCCAAACTGGTGACCCCGACGTGATGTGAACACGCAACCTTCTGATCTCCCTTTTCAATGGAGGATGAGTGAACTTTACACCCTGTTCCTCATACCTCTAAATTGGTGACCCCGAGCATGAACGTCAGCGCAGCCTTCGTGCAACTACATCAGCGTGACGTCATCAGCATCACTTCCTCAAACTTTCGAGCGGCGAGTCACACAGCCAGCCAGCATCCACGGCTTCAACAGGTATCCTGACCACCAGCATGCAGCGGACGCGCATTCCTGGTCATCACCTTCAGCCTCAACCCAGAGCTGTACACTCCGACTCACTGGAGCATAACGCAGCGCAGTGTTAAGCCGTTGGTTCGGGCTGTCAATCATGGATCTTTGACAGTCGTTACGGGTCGTCCGTCAGAAGCCCGAAAGTCTGACAACCAGTCTTACCAATGGGTATCGTATTACCCAGTAACTGGGTTGTGGAGGTCAAATAGGCGGTTGCTCCATGTAAAATACTGATATTCAGCTGCATCCAGTTAGACTGCAAACCGATTCCAACATACTTGGGAAAAGGCTAGGCAGATTATCAGTCATTTAAGGAACCATTTAACAGAACCATTTAAGTTTTGCAGACGACATTGTCTTTTGGAAAAAGACCCACATAATCTAAGGAAAATGATGGAAGACCTAAAGCAACAAAGTGAGAAAATCGGATTCTACATGAACATAAACAAGACCAAATTACTTGCTAACCGCGAAGTGCGTAGAAGAGTATATTTACCTAGGACAAATCATCTCTCACAGAGACCAATCTACCAACGAAATAAACAAAAGAATAGCCAATGAGCTGGAAAAAATACTGGTCTCTAAAGGAAGTAATGAAACCCACTGAAACAAGCACATAGATTAAACAGAAAGTTTTACCTGCATTCTCCCCTACCTCACCTGAAACCTGGTCCCTCACTAAACTTCACAGGGACAGTCTAGTACACTGCCAAAGAGCCATGGAGAAGATTTGAGTTAAAAAGCAGGACAGGAAAAGAAACACCTGCATAAGATCAAAAGCTAGAGTAACAGACGTGCTAGTAAAGATAGATCAACTAAAGTGGACATGGACAGGCCATATACTGCGAAGTAGTCAAGAAAAATAGAGTAAAATAATCACTGAATGGTACCATGAAATGGCAAAAGGAATAGAGGAAGGCAATGGGAGGATTGAGTTAAGATTAACAGCCGGTCCTAACTGGAGAAGAGCGGTTAGGTATAGAAAGCAATGGAAGATGTTAGAGGAAGCCTATGCCAAGAGGCACACTGAACTGAGAGACAATCTGTAAAGCACTACAATATTTTTAGATTAGTCTTAAAAGTTCAGGATGAAAGGCTTATTGATTGATTGATTGATTTAATTAACAAATGTTTTAACTTTGCAGGCAAATAATTAATTTATTGGTAAGGCTAATGGACCAGCAGCAATATTATTTAGCCAATGAACTGGCTACTAACAATGTGTGGTGCAGTGTGTGAAGGGTGAAAATACCACCTTATGGTTAAAGTGATTTTCTTTGTAAGCAAGCGCCTTTACAAAGAAAATCTAAACTATAAGCGAAGCTATGAAAACCCTCATGATTGTGTGAGGATCCCTGATCACCAAGTCCCTTGAGAATTAGATGTTATAGTTGAGAACAGTGGTATTAAACCACTTCTATTTAGAATGGCTGGGCCACTCATACTCAAAATTTTCGACCACACCTCATGTACAGTAAGCGCATGCGCGAAGGGTCTCTCTTGACTGCACCTCATGAGCAATGTTGGCCGTGTTATAACACGTACAGAACAACATAGTTATCATCAATAATCAAGATATAATATCAATTAGCTTGCATGAACATTGTAGTCAGACTATCATTCACAAGAAAGAAAAGAAAGAAGGAAGGAAATATATTAAACAAAGTACACAGGAAATTATATTGATTACAATGGGATAAAAATATAAAGCAATTACTTGTATTAATTGATTAAAAAACTGATTTGATAAAGATGCCTAAATTGGGTAAGTAAATGCCTAATTTAGTTACTAAATAGATAAGTGATCCACTACAGAAAAGTATAAGTAATATCATGCAGACTGAACCAATGTTGAATGCTGTTGGTGTTCTTTAATAAATAAAGACTAGGTACTTGTAACTTAATACATACTATGTAGGTGATAAATATAAAAACGTATCACTTCTTCCTAAAGGTCCTTATTATTTAATGCAGGGGAGATTTAATACAGAAATAAAATAAATTAAAATAAGGAAGGGATGTAGTGTATGTAGATATCACTATATCGCAATACGAGCCGATGACAGTATTGTGACGTTGCCTCAGACGCGTACGTCGCTCGGTTATAAATACCGGTCCGAGTGGTGGGGCGATCAGTCGTGTTCGGACTGTCCGCCTGAGCGGTGGTGCGTTGGTGAGTCAACTATTAGTTTTGTGATATGTGCATATTTTACAGTAGGTTATGTAGGTAGATACCACCACCCTAATTATTGCGTAAAACATTTTCAATCACATTAATCTGAGGGCTTTGAAGGCAACAGCCATCGTCAATCTGCCTAGCCTAAAAGTAGTTTTTGAAAGACTTACGCCCGGTTTCTCGACGGCTATTCAAATCTAAAATCAACAAACAAACTGGTTAAATTAACAGACTAGTCAAATCAAATTGGGTTGCTGAATTGGCGATTACAATAAAATTAATTAATCAACGATCAATGTCAACTGATTAAATAAAATAGATTATGTGTATGGCAACATCGTATTCTTCATTCATTTTAATAATAACTCGTTCAATTGAATGTCAAGTTGACACTGTTGACTATGGCGGCATTTTATTGAATAAGAATAAGAATAAGAATAATTTATTTGCTTGTTTGTTTGTTTTTTTTTGTTGTTTGTTTGTTTGTTTGTTTGTTTGTTGAAAATTTTAATGTTTGGTTTTTTTTTTCTTTTCCTTATATCTAGAAAACGGTGTGTCCTATCGCAAAAATAATGAAAATTTCTCTTAAACCCCTAAACCTCAACACGTAGGTACCAAAAAAAAATCTATAACAAAAATATGTACCGTAGTTAAAGTACCTAGGTACCTATAAAATTTTTATTGTTTGGTTTTAGATTTTTAAGAGGAGCTCGTGGCTAAGTAATAACAGCCGCACGGGTCGATCTATCAGGTTAAGCTACGCTTGCCAGGGTTGGACAGTGGATGGGTGACCATCTTTACATGCGTTTGTTTGTTTTTATAGGACATATAATTGTTCGGTTATCAAATCTTTAGTAGAAAAGCAGTCCGTTATGGGTAGCAGAAGTTGTTTTATTAATTATAACTAGAAAATATTGAAAGAAAACAGAAAATCACAAGGAACGTAAAGATAATCGCCCAAGCTCGACAGATTAGCTAACACAACATTTGACAGTGGCTTGACATGACATTCGAGCTTAATCGTTTGTTCAGAAACCCAAATTCTGAATTAACAAGAGATTTTTGTACTAATTTGATTGTTGTGTCAAGTGATCAAAGATTCAAATCAAAGTACTTAATCAACGTTCGTGCAACTCGTTTTCGACTTAACAAGAGATTTTACACATGATTAGTTAATTTTAGATTTGAATAGCCGTCGAGAAACCGGGCGTTACAGTCCTCCCATACCTAATACCTAACTGTTATTTGAAAATATTGTAAAAGCCAATTATTTTTAAAAGACTAACCGTGGAGTTTCTTGCCGGCTCTTCTCCAGGACGTTTTATAAGTGCCCATGTAGGTTTATGTGAAATAAAATATTTTGATTTCTGATTTTGATTATGCTGGGGTCGGTTTCCAGTCTAACCGGATGCTCCTGAATACCAGTATTTTACATGGAGCGATTGCCTATCTGACCCAGGCCAGTAATTGAGTAATACGATAAGTCTTGGTAAGACTGGTTGTGAGACTTTCGGGTTTCTGTCGTCCCGTAACGACTGTCAAAGATCCACGACTAACAGCCGGGACCAACGGCTTATCGTGCTTTCCGAGGCACTAAGGAGTCTCGGTATGTAAAGATAGTCACCCATTCACAGACCAACCCCGGCAAGCGTAGCTTAACCTGATGGATCATCCGTGCGGCTTTTATTACTTAGCCACGAGCTCCTAAGAAATATTAAAAACAATAACTCCGATACGTAGCATGCCGAATTAGATTCTACAGTTCGGTAGTAAAATATCACCACTATAGGAAACTAAGGCCCACTACATACTTTTACCGCTAAACATATTCAAAACATCATTCTGACTCTGTCATCTTCAAACGATCGACAGAAACAGAACGTCATGCAGTAGTACAACCACTGAAAAAGTTCATACAAAAATAATCCCCCAAATATTAGGCCGTCTCCACACCACACCGCCGGTCAGCGTGGCTATCAAAAAATCGTAATTGATTTTTTCACGGGCGATGCGTCAAGCGCGAACGCAAATGGCTTACGTCGGCCGTATTGAATTAGTGCGTCGACGACGACAATGTCGCGCGGACACTGACTGAATAGAGCTGACGAGTGTTGTTTTTTTTTTCTGGATAAACGTTTAGTTACAGTCTCTTTCTACTGATCGTAGGTATTTTTAAGGATTTAGGAGTTGTATAACAGTAGTTGTGTACCTGTCAGATATTTATTCTGCCATATTGGTCAGACAACATCCATTAGATTATTCATCATCATCATCCACAGCCCGACTTCTCCCACTGCTGGGCAATAGGCCTCTCTTTCTCTTTTCTTGTGCCAATCCCCACTATCCTGTGCTTATTAAGTTAAGCTTATTAAGGCAGAATAATTATAATCTTCAAATAATTGGAAAGTAATAGGAGTTACTAAAATACGAGTGTGAGTTATGTATCCTAATTTTACTCAGTTGGAAATCCAGGGTGTTGCCGTTGAGGTCAAAAATAATTATAATTATTATGTTTGAATTTTATTATACGGCTTTTTGATTGGATTCGGATAATCCAGCAAAACCTATCGTCGAGAAGTCGTCTATTTGGCTTGAAGCTATGAATCGTTTAAAGAGCAAAATACTTTAAGTGTTAAAGTATGGACAACAAAAAAAAAAACACAACAACGACTCCACACGTTCACGTCCCGCAACAAAATTCACTCATAAAATTAATTAAAAAACACTTCGCGCCGGCGATTTCGCACAAATTGATCGAGAGCGGCCGAGCCCGTGACGTCACTAATGGAGCACTGTTGCCGTTTTTATAACCGCGTTAGTGGACACCCATCTTTATGTCATCAAAGACATTAAGTTCTTAGTGCGTAATGAGGTGACAGCAAAAATTAGGGGAAGTCTCTCATAATGTCCAACGAAAAAAAAATCTAAAATGTTTGTTTTTCTCCAATAATATTTTTTACTTAAGTCTGCGAGAAGCACAGAAGCGGTGCTTAGGGGAGGCCTATATATCCAGCAGTGAACGTCTTTCGGTAAATGATGATGAAGTCTAATGTTACATAGATGATGGTGAAGTGAACATGAAGTTAATTTCATAGTAAGTATCTTAAGTATACATTAAGCTGGGATTTAGTTCAAGTAGGTACTTAACTGAGATCTTATTATTTTATCAAACAATCGAACAGTTTATAAAGATTTAAAACTTTCCAGGACACTATACGGCTATACCCGTCATAACAATAAAACTTCTATTGCGTCTCGCGTACCGCGCGTTAACGATTGGAAAGAACGAAATAAATATCTTTTTAACTATGTAAAATTATAAATAAGACAATTCTTAACTTCTTAGAGCTCATTTTAGTACTAACTACAACATAATATTGAGATCTTCTTCGATATTAGTTTTGATCGTAACATTGAACTAAACTGACTTCTATACTACCTGCAACTCCCACAAATAATCTCAAAATCTCCACGAACGAATAGCACAGTATAACAAAGTAAGCAGTATTACATCTTCATAGAAAACGGCCGAAACGAAGCGCTTCGAAATCTCAGTATATACCGAGCGCGGTAGTTATGCACGGACGGACGCGTATTTATCTACCGAGTGGCCGTCGGTAATTATTTCAAGGTCACTGTCCAGATAAACTCGATAATAAATGAGCTCGTGGCTAAGTAATAACAGCCGCACGGGTTGACCCTACGCTTGCTGGTGTTGGTCATACCGAGACTCCTCCGTGCCTCGGAAAGCACGCTAAGCCGTTGGTCCCGGCTGTCATTCGTGGATCTATGACAGTCGTTACGGGTCGTCAACCAGTCTTACCAGGGGGTATCGTATTACCCAGTTACTGGGTTGTGGAGATCAGATAAGATAGGCAGTTGCTCCATGTAAAATACTGCTATTCAGCTGCATTTGTTTAGATTGGAAGCCGACGCCAACATAGTTGGGAAAAGGCTATGCAGATTGACTTTCCAGATAAACTACTGTAGTTGCACTGTGCCAATAGCTTTTCTGTGGCACTCGGCAACAAACAAGCGCTATACTTGTCGTATAACATGGCGGGTTTAGGAGTCCGGCGCAGCCGCAACACTGCGAAACACCTAATTAAAGTGTAGCAAGTTGTTGATAGCCGCAGTGAATGAAGGTGGAATCTTAATTAATACATTTTGAACGTGGATTAACAAGTAGCAGTGTTTGAACGTGGTTTGTGTGAAGGTTACACATGTCGAAGACTTGAGGGTAAAGGATAAATTGAACTGACTTAACAATTTTTCCTTATACCCCCTAAGCCCCGTAGGCTTCAAAAAGATAATAATGAGGTTGTTGTTTGTAGTTCACAGGAGCATTAATATTATCGACTAGCTGACCCAACAGACGTTGTCCTGTCTTGACTATGCATATTTTAATGTAAACGCGCGAAGTTAAAATAGTCGTTAAGTTTTCTGAAATTTTCCAATTTTCTGCGAAATTTTCTTAATTTTTTCTTTCATAAGAACCTTCTCCTGACAATAATAAACACAACAAAAAAAGAATTAGCGAAATTGTTCCATCCGTTCACGCGTGATGACCAAGGGAAATAGGGATTCATTTTTATTTTCATTTTCAAATATCTTTAATTAATCCTAAGAACACATAACAAAAACTTTTTAACAAAAAAAAACCGACTTCCAAAAATCACTACAAAGTGAAAAATAACTTTGATTTCGGAAGTCGGTGTCTTTCGTTTTTTATTTACTTTCTTTTTTTTTGCCACCGACTTCCGAAATCAAAGTTATTTTTCACTTTGTAGTGATTTTTGGAAGTCGGTTTTTTTTTTTTTTGTTAAAAAGTTTTTATTTCTCGCTTTTTAGTGGGTCTGTTTACAATTTGTATAAGTTACAATAGTCTAATGTCAATATTGCTCATCACATGTTACAAAATATTGCTTTTCCCGATGCTGGGACGTTAATTGTTGAGGAGTTCTGCTGGTAAGAACCAGGAGAACTCCTCAACAACCACTCACCACACGCATTGTGTGACGAGCGGAAATTGCTTAGCAACCATATTAAAGTAATCGAATCGCAACCCGAGAAATATTTAACATTAAGTAGTTCCGGTAGCCATCTGTGGTCTTCATCATCAGTTCCACTTCACCAAGTGGTGCTTTCCAAGAGCAAATGCACGAGCTACTATAAAAAATACCCAAATTGCTATAGGTGTGCCTATAATATTTGAAGAGTTCCTTCGATTTCTCCAGGATCCCATCATCAGAACTGGATTTTGACAAAAATGAGACCATTTGGGAAGTATACCGTTTCCAACAAAAAAATAATTTTTCAAATCGGTTGGCAAGCGACGGAGTTATGCGCGAACAAACATATAAAAAAAAAAAAAAATACAAACGTCCGAATTGAGAACCTCCTCCATTGAGCACCTAACCTAACATATACATATTAATTGAAGGACTTTATGAGGCTAACGATTCGCCTTTCAAAGTTTTTGAGACTTGATCCTAACAACCGTTTACAACATAAACTCGACACAGATCATTATAATGGGAACATGATTTTAATAACGCAAATTATTTAGGGCTTGTGTTTAAACGCCTACCAGAGAAGTACCTATTTTACTACCAAAAATTCTATGGATAAATGCTCACCAAAATTAAAACCATTTCATTGTGAAATTATAACTTTAGAAAACTGATAGCAGGTCGACGGAGGCCCGCTTTGCGGGGCTCCTACTTCTGTCTGCAGGGTTTAAAGGAACCTAACCAACCAAACCTCAGGGTGCCCCTGACGTCGACCGTCTAGGGTTAGGGTTTTCGTCAGCAGGTCGACGCAGATTTGGTGAGCATTTATCCATTTTGGTTAGCATTTAATTTTTTTGGTAGTCATTATATTTCATACCATTATTTAGTAACATATGGTTTTGCTAATTGCATGTAGGTATATCAAAAAATTATTTAAGTAAGATAGAAGGCTAGTGGTCAGCCTTTTCCCTATGATGTTGGGGTCGGCTTCCAGTCTAACCGGAAGCAGCTGAATACCAGTATTTTACATGAAGCGACTGCCTATCTGACCTCGACAACCCAGTTACTGGGTAATACGATACCCCTTGGTTGAGTTGGTTGTCAGTAAATGGTACAAAATACTGGAGTACTTAGGCTTTTTGACTTTTCAATTTTGTGGACCATTTTTAAGAAGTTTATTATTTCAACCTTTCCTCAGACAGTTTTTGGAAGACCTCTAAATTGGTCTTTAAATAACGAGGGCAGGAAGACCCCTCAATTCCCCTCTGATACAAACATGGCACAAGCCGATAGCTGATCACACTAACTCAATTAACAGCACTAAACCGACTACGAGAAGACCAGAACCTCACAAACCCCTGTGGCAGTGGCAGACCTGGCAAAGTAACCTGTGGATAGACTCCAAGTTAGTTTTGATACTACAGCTTATCCATCTCGTAAGATTATAATCATGAGTGAGATGCTGAAGTCAAAAAAAAAGTTTGTACTTAACCTTCATAATAAGCAAATAAAATATCTTATCTTATCTTATCTTCATTCCACATTAGATGACCAATTACCTATTGCCAGGTACTTTTAATCTTGAGCAAAACTTTTAAGCTTGTCTTTCATCAGTACCTCGGCGACGCTCTCTTCCAAGGCCAGTATACTGGTCAGTCAATAACGAAGGTAATTCCCCTCAATTCCCCTCTGACACAAACACGGCACAAGCAGATAGCTGATCACGCTAACTCAATTAACAGCATCTGCCTTCAGTCCGATCCGCTGCGCTCGCGTTATTGTGCTCAGCGCTCATAAATTGACAAACTGTCCAACTCTCATGAACAAGCCGGAATAAGTTTCTGCTTCCGGTCAGTGCGCGAAACATGGCGGACATACGGGGAGGGATTGCGGACGGAGCCGCTGGTTTTAAGGTGGCATTGAGACTCTTTGATGTCTGGGTTTGATGAAAAAAATCTTTGAGTAAGTCTTGATTCCAGGTTGTTTTCAACATCGTGTTTATAAATCAGCTGGTTTGGTTTTTAAGAAATAAGTAATTGCACATTTTTTCTTGATGACTTAGGCAATTTTAATGATCTATTATCATCTTGAGAGCTACTCTGAATTGGTGTAATATTAATTTCAATTGAATTGATAATCACTATCACTACATAGTATAGAACAAAGTCGCTTCCCGCTGTCTGTTTCTCCCTATGCATGTATGCTTAGAACTTAAACTACGCAACGGATTTTGACGCGGTTTTTTTTAGTATAAGAATAAGAATAAGAATAAGAATAATTTAAGAATAAGAATAATTTATTTGCTGAAAATATAGGTTTTACCAGATGTAAAAATTGGTGGTTTAAGTACATTCCATATTTTGCCTGTTTAGGGCATGCAAATTAGTTCTTAATAATAGGTGCAACTATGTACTTAATAATATAAATTGCAATACACACACTCCAAAATAAAAATTTAACACACCTAATCTAATATGAATTACAAACTTGTCAACCTTATTTTAAAATATAATAAACCTTAATATAATATAATCTAATCTAATACACACAACCTTAATATAATCTAACATAAATTACAAAGCAGCCTTAACATAACAGTTTTTATTTACATATAATATTTACCCTAAAATGACATCTTTTTCCCTGTGTTCCAGAAATTCTTTAAGTGTATAAAAACAATTTTCTATTAACCATCTGCGCAGTTTTACTCTAAAATATTTGAATGGTAGTTCTCTTATAGACTTTGGTAATTTATTAAAAATAGTAA